>OZ025239.1:1630873-2303373 GCA_964019155.1 Osedax fenrisi
CGTATACGTTAAGGCTGATCATAGGAACACATATTTGATTGGGGACATTGTATAGGTAGATATTGACATTATAATAATATATGTATATATCAAATATTGTTTTCAGTAATGTTGATGATGCGGTTATTTTTTTTAATTTATTAAAATGAAAACACAAAATTAAAATGAATACAAATATCAACAATATCAAATCTGAAAAAATATAAAAAAATATTGAGTAATATATTTTAAATAGATTATAGAGTATAATAAAGTCATTAACTGATTTTATCTAATATATTAGATAATATAAATACTTATAAGTATTTATATTAAGTATATAAAATATTAAAAAAATAAAAATGAAAATAGAACATGAACATTCTAATTTATATTAAAATGAATTCATTTTAAACGGTTTAAACCATATATTAAAAAAATAATGATAACAAATATTAATTAATACTATACTAAAAAATAATTTGAAAACAAAAAAAATCATAAAAATTGTTGACGTAAAATATGTAATATTTTATTTGTAAAGTTCATCTAAAATTGCGATAAAAATTTGTTATAGGGATTATTTTTTTAATGGTAAGTATATTATGTTAATATAACTTACTTAAATTTAAATATATTAATAAAAAATTTCACTTTGATAAAAATAGGATTTTTTATAATTCTAGAAAATTCTTGAACATCCATGGTAATTTAAAAAAAAAATTAATCTTAATATTTCCTAACCTTAAGTTTTAGTATCTTTATTTTTACCATTTATTTTATATACATATTAAATTATGTATCATAGTGCCATTGGAATGGGGATATATATATATATATTGCTGACCAGGCCACTAAAGTAGAGACTAGTGTATCACGTGTTTAATTTAGCTGGGGTCACGTGGTATACTATATTTACATGTGTCACGTGATATATGTGTATGCCTGCAGGGTATTATTGTATAGGTGTGTTACCCGTGTGTTATATGTGCTAGGGTATACCCTATATATAGTGCCTTTACTATCACTGTCGCACGTCATATTTATATCACAATATTACCCCGCCCTCCATTATCATATATATATATATATATATATATATATTTATTCTTTTATTTAAATTATATTTTTCAAATATGGTAACATATTTTTTTAAATTTTTTTTAAATTTTATATAAGGTTAATAAATTTCCTATTATTTTTATCATATAATTGTATTATTATTTTCCATTCTCGAATAATTAACCGGGTATAACTAGATTTTTCTACCCAGTAGTTCGCTACACCTTCTGAGTTATATATATATATATATATATATATATATATATATATATATATATATTCTTATATTTGTCTAAAAAGTTATTTACTATAGTAGATAGAAAAATCATAACAAAAATGAATAATACTTAATATCCTAATACTATTTATATAGCTCTAAATATATCGTTAGTATTCCTCAGGTTATATATATATATAAAGTCATCATTATATATCAATATTATATATTAATATGCACATATTATGCACATAATATGTTCATAATAATATGTTGTCAAATAAATATGTTTATGGAAATTATATATGTGTAATATACATATTAATATGAACATATTATGCTAATAATATGTTCATAATAATATGTTGTCAAATAAATATGCAGAATCATATAAATATGTTCATATTATGAACATAATATGTTCATATGTGTATGTTGTTGTTTACTGGGAATGCAAGGTGCAATATTATTGATTCCCGTACTTTGCCCTATTACCGGTTTATCTGATGAAACAGTAGCTAATTTTAATGTGATGAAGGATATTGCCGTCTTTAAGAGATACCTCCACAATAACATGTTAAAAGTTTCATTAAATTGAAATACATATGGGATTATATATAGTTTTCGCTATTATATTATTTTTTTTAATAAATCATCATTATCATATATATATATATATATATATATATATATATATATATATATATATATATATATATATATATATATATACATGTACATGTAACGTTATACATTATAGTCTGCAGATATGACGATTAATGTACGATACATTTGAATTAAATTTAATTAACTTCAAAATAAATGTATATTACATTAATCGTCAAATCTGCATACTTCACTTAAGTGAAATATATTATAAATGTATAACATATTTCATTATAATAATATGTCTCTTTCTCGAATAGATCGATACATTTAAAATTAGAATTTCAAACTAAAAATAATTCAATAGTTGAGAGAAATATTAGTGATTTGTAGAAATTGAATGTGAGCCTTGAAAAAGAAAAACACGACTTAGAATTAAGTATTCGCTAAGATAACTCTAAATTCATCAGTTATCTAAAGATGATACTAGAGAATTAGGAGGAGGATTGTGAGATCACTCTGGATAAGATAAAAATACAGAACCTTACGATTATTGAGGAAGTAAAGAGTGACAATTCTGATAAATTAACTGAACTTAAACTTGGAATATGCATCACTAAGATGTATATGTCGAAAGAGATGAACACAGTTCAAGAGAAGTATCCCACTTCTGACTTATATATATATATATATATATATATACATACATATATACATATATAAAGTCAGAAGTGGGATACTTCTATCGAACTGTCTTCATCTCTTTCGACATATACATCTTATATATATATATATATATATATATATATATATATATATATGTGTGTGTATATATATTAGATATATATATATATATATATATATATATATATAAATTATAATTACATATATTCCTATATATATATATTATAAATAGGTGTATGCCGGGTCAGTGATACATGACGAGAGCATCATTTATTACGCGCCGAACACTTAGCTCCTGAGTTGTACTCTATAATTATATTTAATTAAATACACCGTATATATACGTATAGGGTATACCCTATATACAAATGGCCTCTCCGTGTCCTTAATATAGAATTGCTGAAGGGTATACCTATATAGACTCGCTGTATGTGTCTTAATTTGTATTTCATATTCTAACAAATATATTATACATAAAATAAATTATCAACTTATCAAATCTGATAATATAACAACTATTTTTCAAATAATTTAATATTAAACCTGCCGAAAATAAATGTACTTTATTACTATTTTAAAATGATAAGTATTACATTATTAATTGTTTTTTTGTTATATTAGAATTAATTTTATATATATTTATATATATATATATAAATATGTTTATTGTTATACTCGAGTCTAGATCATAGATATCTATGTAATGCTATATACACTTATATTTGTATAATACATACTTTATATTTTAATGAGATTAATTTATATGTATATGAATTACTACAATATAATATATTACATAGATTCCTTATTATTATTTATTTGTAAATCTTAATTAAATTATAATCACCATTACTAGTTTATCACTATCTTGGACACTCCTACGGACATCATATATGGATGAAGGGTATATATACCGGTATAAAGGGTATATACTGATATAAAGGGTATACCCTTTATATCAGATATATCAGATTAAAATAAATGTACTTTATTACTATTTTAAAAAGATATGTGTTACATTATTATTTGTTTTTTTTTCTATATTAGAATTAATTTTATATATATGTATATATATATATATATATATATATATATATATACATATACATGAATCATATTTTTTAATATATTTTAAAATAATGTCTAAAAATATTTTTTTAAATATTATAAAATATATTTTAAAAAAATGTAGAGTATAAAAAATATATTAAATATTACAAAAAAATATTTGTTAAAAATGTCGAAAAATATTTTTTTTTTAAATATAAAAAATATTTCAACTTTCTAATCTAACTTTCAACCCCAAATCAATCACTTTATCTCAACCTACTATTTATGATTATAACCCATCATCCTCGCGGCATTCCTGTCCCTCGCATATTACTTATCTCAATGATTATTCATCCACCCCTAACTATTGCCGTGTGTCACAACTGAACAACTTAAACAATGAAAACTACCTTGGCATCTAACCTCTACTGAATTAATTACAGAGTGTATCTACACCCAGATTAAATATCTCAATATACCAACTAAATATATAACACAACATTTAATAACCATTCTGCCAAGATGTATCTCATTTATTCCTCTATAGAATTATATCGTCGATATATCGTCAACCAATTTTTCCATGGATTTTTTATTTCTAGAAAAAATACAAAATGTGCCCATATATTCATTCGCCTTCCATAACCTTCCCTTTCACACACGACTAAGAGGTAGAATTATTTACCATGGTGGTCACACCTATGACGAATGCTAATAAACCTTATTATCCTCATCATCCTCATCATCCTCATCATTATCATATATATATATATATATATATATATATATATATATATATATAATATGATGTTAAATTAGGATATGAAAAATCTACTAGACCTACAAATAAGTAAAGTAGAACAATCATCAGAAGATATAAATGTTATTAATTATTAAGTATTAAATATACCCAACTAGGTACCCTATTAATAATTAATTAATATTATTCATTTAGTTTAATAGCTATTCATTAATATTTAATAATTATATATATATATGTTACTATACTAATTAATTAATAAATAAACTGTTATTTAGTTATATATATATTCCGTTTTAATAATATAATAAATAACAAATAAAATTAATAATAAATATATTATGGTATCTAGAAATTACAAGAAAAAATGTCTGTGAATAACGATTTATATATGGATAGGGACTATTCGGTTAATAATGTATATATATATATACACATATATATACATATATATATATATATATATATATATATATATATATATACATATAATATAACTTCGATAAAGTTTAGAAAACGTATATGTATCTATAGATACACCGAGATAAACGGCCATCTTAAAATGCCGTATACGTTAGGGTGATCATAGGAACACATATTTGATTGGGGACATTGTATAGGATAGATATTGACATTATAATAATATATGTATATATCAAATATTGTTTTCAGTAATGTTGATGATGCGGTTATTTTTTTTAATTTATTAAAATGAAAACACAAAATTAAAATGAATACAAATATCAACAATATCAAATCTGAAAAAAATATAAAAAAATATTGAGTAATATATTTTAAATAGATTATAGAGTATAATAGTCATTAACTGATTTTATCTAATATATTAGATAATATAAATACTTATAAGTATTTATATTAAGTATATAAAATATTAAAAAAATAAAAATGAAAATAGAACATGAACATTCTAATTTATATTAAAATGAATTCATTTTAAACGGTTTAAACCATATATTAAAAAAATAATGATAACAAATATTAATTAATACTATACTAAAAAATAATTTGAAAACAAAAAAAATCATAAAAATGTTTGACGTAAAATATGTAATATTTTATTTGCAAAATTCATCTAAAATTGCGATAAAAATTTGTTATAGGGATTATTTTTTTAATGGTAAGTATATTATGTTAATATAACTTACTTAAATTTAAATATATTAATAAAAAATTTCACTTTTATAAAAATAGGATTTTTTATAATTCTAGAAAATTCTTGAACATCCATGGTAATTTAAAAAAAAAATTAATCTTAATATTTCCTAACCTTAAGTTTTAGTATCTTTATTTTTACCATTAATTTTATATACATATTAAATTATGTATCATAGTGCCATTGGAATGGGGATATATATATATATATATTGCTGACCAGGCCACTAAAGTAGAGACTAGTGTATCACGTGTTTAATTTAGCTGGGGTCACGTGGTATACTATATTTACATGTGTCACGTGATATATGTGTATGCCTGCAGGGTATTATTGTATAGGTGTGTTACCCGTGTGTTATATGTGCTAGGGTATACCCTATATATAGTGCCTTTACTATCACTGTCGCACGTCATATTTATATCACAATATTACCCCGCCCTCCATTATCATATATATATATATATATATATATATATATATATATATATTTATTCTTTTATTTAAATTATATTTTTCAAATATGGTAACATATTTTTTTAAATTTTTTTTAAATTTTGTATAAGGTTAATAAATTTCCTATTATTTTTATCATATAATTGTATTATTATTTTCCATTCTCGAATAATTAACCGGGTATAACTAGATTTTTCTACCCAGTAGTTCGCTACACCTTCTGAGTTATATATATATATATATATATATATATATTCTTATATTTGTCTAAAAAGTTATTTACTATAGTAGATAGAAAAATCATAACAAAAATGAATAATACTTAATATCCTAATACTATTTATATAGCTCTAAATATATCGTTAGTATTCCTCAGGTTATATATATATATAAAGTCATCATTATATATCAATATTATATATTAATATGCACATATTATGCACATAATATGTTCATAATAATATGTTGTCAAATAAATATGTTTATGGAAATTATATATGTGTAATATACATATTAATATGAACATATTATGCTAATAATATGTTCATAATAATATGTTGTCAAATAAATATGCAGAATCATATAAATATGTTCATATTATGAACATAATATGTTCATATGTGTATGTTGTTGTTTACTGGGAATGCAAGGTGCAATATTATTGATTCCCGTACTTTGCCCTATTACCGGTTTATCTGATGAAACAGTAGCTAATTTTAATGTGATGAAGGATATTGCCGTCTTTAAGAGATACCTCCACAATAACATGTTAAAAGTTTCATTAAATTGAAATACATATGGGATTATATATAGTTTTCGCTATTATATTATTTTTTTTAATAAATCATCATTATCATATATATATATATATATATATATATATATATATATATATATATATATATACATGTACATGTAACGTTATACATTATAGTCTGCAGATATGACGATTAATGTACGATACATTTGAATTAAATTTAATTAACTTCAAAATAAATGTATATTACATTAATCGTCAAATCTGCATACTTCACTTAAGTGAAATATATTATAAATGTATAACATATTTCATTATAATAATATGTCTCTTTCTCGAATAGATCGATACATTTAAAATTAGAATTTCAAACTAAAAATAATTCAATAGTTGAGAGAAATAATAGTGATTTGTAGAAATTGAATGTGAGCCTTGAAAAAGAAAAACACGACTTAGAATTAAGTATTCGCTAAGATAACTCTAAATTCATCAGTTATCTAAAGATGATACTAGAGAATTAGGAGGAGGATTGTGAGATCACTCTGGATAAGATAAAAATACAGAACCTTACGATTATTGAGGAAGTAAAGAGTGACAATTCTGATAAATTAACTGAACTTAAACTTGGAATATGCATCACTAAGATGTATATGTCGAAAGAGATGAACACAGTTCAAGAGAAGTATCCCACTTCTGACTTATATATATATATATATATATACATACATATATACATATATAAAGTCAGAAGTGGGATACTTCTATCGAACTGTCTTCATCTCTTTCGACATATACATCTTATATATATATATATATATATATATATATATATATATATATATATATATGTGTGTGTATATATATTAGATATATATATATATATATATATATATATATAAATTATAATTACATATATTCCTATATATATATATTATAAATAGGTGTATGCCGGGTCAGTGATACATGACGGGAGCATCATTTATTACGCGCCGAACACTTAGCTCCTGAGTTGTACTCTATAATTATATTTAATTAAATACACCGTATATATACGTATAGGGTATACCCTATATACAAATGGCCTCTCCGTGTCCTTAATATAGAATTGCTGAAGGGTATACCTATATAGACTCGCTGTATGTGTCTTAATTTGTATTTCATATTCTAACAAATATATTATACATAAAATAAATTATCAACTTATCAAATCTGATAATATAACAACTATTTTTCAAATAATTTAATATTAAACCTGCCGAAAATAAATGTACTTTATTACTATTTTAAAATGATAAGTATTACATTATTAATTGTTTTTTTGTTATATTAGAATTAATTTTATATATATTTATATATATATATATAAATATGTTTATTGTTATACTCGAGTCTAGATCATAGATATCTATGTAATGCTATATACACTTATATTTGTATAATACATACTTTATATTTTAATGAGATTAATTTATATGTATATGAATTACTACAATATAATATATTACATAGATTCCTTATTATTATTTATTTGTAAATCTTAATTAAATTATAATCACCATTACTAGTTTATCACTATCTTGGACACTCCTACGGACATCATATATGGATGAAGGGTATATATACCGGTATAAAGGGTATATACTGATATAAAGGGTATACCCTTTATATCAGATATATCAGATTAAAATAAATGTACTTTATTACTATTTTAAAAAGATATGTGTTACATTATTATTTGTTTTTTTTTCTATATTAGAATTAATTTTATATATATGTATATATATATATATATATATATATATATATATATATATATATATATATATACATATACATGAATCATATTTTTTAATATATTTTAAAATAATGTCTAAAAATATTTTTTTAAATATTATAAAATATATTTAAAAAAAATGTAGAGTATAAAAAATATATTAAATATTACAAAAAAATATTTGTTAAAAATGTCGAAAAATATTTTTTTTTTAAATATAAAAAATATTTCAACTTTCTAATCTAACTTTCAACCCCAAATCAATCACTTTATCTCAACCTACTATTTATGATTATAACCCATCATCCTCGCGGCATTCCTGTCCCTCGCATATTACTTATCTCAATGATTATTCATCCACCCCTAACTATTGCCGTGTGTCACAACTGAACAACTTAAACAATGAAAACTCCCTTGGCATCTAACCTCTACTGAATTAATTACAGAGTGTATCTACACCCAGATTAAATATCTCAATATACCAACTAAATATATAACACAACATTTAATAACCATTCTGCCAAGATGTATCTCATTTATTCCTCTATAGAATTATATCGTCGATATATCGTCAACCAATTTTTCCATGGATTTTTTATTTCTAGAAAAAATACAAAATGTGCCCATATATTCATTCGCCTTCCATAACCTTCCCTTTCACACACGACTAAGAGGTAGAATTATTTACCATGGTGGTCACACCTATGACGAATGCTAATAAACCTTATTATCCTCATCATCCTCATCATCCTCATCATTATCATATATATATATATATATATATATATATATAATATGATGTTAAATTAGGATATGACAAATCTACTAGACCTACAAATAAGTAAAGTAGAACAATCATCAGAAGATATAAATGTTATTAATTATTAAGTATTAAATATACCCAACTAGGTACCCTATTAATAATTAATTAATATTATTCATTTAGTTTAATAGCTATTCATTAATATTTAATAATTATATATATATGTTACTATACTAATTAATTAATAAATAAACTGTTATTTAGTTATATATATATTCCGTTTTAATAATATAATAAATAACAAATAAAATTAATAATAAATATATTATGGTATCTAGAAATTACAAGAAAAAATGTCTGTGAATAACGATTTATATATGGATAGGGACTATTCGGTTAATAATGTATATATATATATATATATATATATATATATATATATATATATATGTATATATATATATATATATATATATATATTTATGATATAATATATACATGCATGTTTACATATCGTTTATAACTACACACATATTACATCATGATGTAATATGTGTGTAGTTATAAACGAAATGTATACATATATGTTTAATGTTTAACATTATTAATTTTGAATATTTGAATTATAATCTCTACAAAAATTTAAAACCAACTTTTTATTAAATAAATATACTTTATTACATGTTATCGAGTATGAATAATGTATTATATTGTTTATAAATATTCCTTTATGGTTCACAATATATAGTTTATTGCTCAATATTTAACAATAAATAACGTATATCTATACGTATTTATATAGTATAATATGCACAACTGCAATTGATTAACGTATATTGTTATATTTCAGATTAAGGAGAAAACTAAAGATGAGGAAATAAGTAATAATTTGAAAACGCTATTTTACACCAAAAGCGAATACGCAACGTTACTACTTCAATACATATATATATATATATATATATATATATATATATATATATATATATATATATATTGTATAAAATAAATAGATTTTAGTAAAATACAAACAAATGTAGAATACATTTTTTTTTTAATATTTCGAAAAATATTTTTTAATATATTTGATAATGTCTACAAATATTTTTTTAAATATTATAAAATATATTTTAAAAAAATGTAGAGTATACAAATATTTTAAATATTACAAACAAATATTTTAAAAACATATCGAAAAATATTTGTTAAAAATGTCGAAAAATATTTTTTTTAAATATAAATAGTATTTAAAAAAAGTCCAAAAAATGTCCCCAAATATTTTAAACAAATATAAAAAAATATTTAACAAATTCTAAATTTATCGACCCAGAGTTGTTCGTTTTATAGATTTATTTGTAAAATCTTTGGACAAAATACAAAAAATATTTCAAGATATTAGTTGCCCTACCAGGCATTGGTAGATTTGTAATTGTTTGTCTATATATTATTAATTTATTATAGCTATTCTTTATTCTGCATTGATTGTATATACAATAACATAAATGTTAACTAAAATACAAACAAATGTAGAAAATATTTGTTTTTAATATTCCATAAAATAGTGACAAAATTTTCAAAAAATATATTAAAAAATACTACAAATATTTCCAATATTACAAAATATAACTTAATAAAATACAAACAAAATTAGAAAAATATTTGTTTTTAATATTTCAAAAATTAATAGAAACATATTTCAAATAATATTTTTTTAAATACAACAAATATTTCCAATATTACATAATATAACTTAATAAAATGTCGAAAACCCAAACCCAAACCGTATTAGACCCGGTGTCATATAATAAATCGTCCCCATTCCAAAAATCATCCCGATTGTCACGTGACTACAAAATCAATGATATTTCACTAAATTCACGAATAGCTTCAAATTTAAACCACATATAACTAATATGTATATACACACATTTGGAAAAAATCAACTTCTAATTATGCATTAGAAGAAAGAAATACTCAAATATATAAAGTAGAATAGAGATGACTGAAAATACGAATTCTTAAAATTCTGAAAATTCTTGTTTTTGTTACGAAATTAAATTCGTTTATATAGTAAATATACAATTAGATACAGTTTCGTTTATATAGTAGATATACATTGTAGTACAATGCTTGTACAAACGTATACACATGTGCCATACGTTATGTAATCGAAGTCATTTAGGTGCAACAATGGCAGGTAGAATACACTACATTATACACGTAGGTATTGTTATTATAATAATATATTATTATCTATAGATTATCATATATATATATATATCATATTTCTAATAGCATCCGTTCTACCAACTTTAATCTTCAAAATATTAGATCAATTAGAAAATAATTAACTTCACAATTCACGTCATTCAATTGCTAATATAATGATACACTCTAGTTATTTCACGTTTGATATCTTGTATACTAGATATATAAGTGTTTACTAATCAATATCACTAATATTGATATTTTAAATTGTGAGAAATAGAGATAAGATCATTGAGATGAGTTGGCATGATACCTCTTCATGTGCATATCTCAATAACTAATATGATGTAATCTATCGAGTGACTAAGCCCTTTTAAACAGATGCTCGTATTATAATCCGTAATACGTATTACCTATAGGACTACTTAAGATAACGCATACACCTATATAGCAGTGGTTCCCTACCTATGGGTTATGAATAAGGTTGTTATGGGTCAATTTCTAAAAAAATAATATAATTATATTATTTTTTTGACGTCAATGGTTGAGAAAAATGTAAGATGGAAATATATATTTTAATATATATATATACTATAGTTGGGAAAAATACTTGAGAAAAATGGAAGATGGAAATATATATTTTAATACTATAGTTTATATTATTCGTTTATGATTAAAATATAATAATAACAAAATTAAATTGTTTATTGGGTCATAGTATACTTTTTTAAATTAAGAATTATCAAAAAAAAGTCAGGTGACGTCAAGGTTGGGAACCACTGCTCTATGCTATAATAAACCTGACATCTGACACATGTGTTACAGTAAGGTTAACGACTAGCTTCAGCTCTGCATTAAGGCATGCCTCCTTACAACAATTGCTTGTGTTCTCCGTCAACAGTGTCCGGTGACTCATCATGTTCAACTGCAACACCACAACGAGGGAACACACTTGCTGATCAGATGCCATCTATATCATCGCTGTGTGTATTCAACATGAGCATTAATAGTATTAATAGCACCTATTATCATTATAATATTGTTGACTCCTGATGGATATATTATTATTAAGGAGTCTCTAGTAACTTAATGAAACCACCTAGTTACATTAATAATTCAAATATAATGCATCAATAATGTGTGTTTATTAATTAATATAACATATTACTTTAAATTAATATGTTATTAATATATAATATAATCAATAATAAAATATATTATAAATATATTTAATATAATAATTGTAATGTTAATAAAATAGTAGTCATTGTATTTGAATAACATATTAGTAATAAGCTATGCTTGTGTATTTAATTTATATAATACATTAATGTAATATATAATGTTAATTTTTATATAAGTAGAATATATATATATATATCATAAATACCGTATATTTAAATATTCAATATTAATACATATACAGATCACCTATAGCATATATTTACCAATCATAAATACAAACCAATATGATATATAACAGCTTGCAGTAACATATATTTCAAGTCGGTATTTCACAGCGATGACTTTCCGTGAAACTCACTAACAATGATTTATAAAAATAATGTATAATAGCTAATATTAATGAGGTAACCATATCTATGTAAACATATCCTATATATAGGTCAGATTTACGTTATTGCATTTAGTAATCTTTAACTACGTAACATTAATACGCATCAATTGAATCAAAAACTAATTATTAAATTTGTAATTATTATTATTATAATACAATAAATAATAAGAAGTATTATAATTAAGTCAACGAATTATAATTAAATAAGAAATAATAATTAAATAATTAATAACATAACATATTATAATTAAATTAACAACGAATAATAATTAATATTAATTAATTAATAAAAATATTAATTATTATTATTATAATACAATAAATATTAGAAGTATATACGTATTATAATATTATAATTAAAACGACATCGAATAATAATTAATTCAAAAATAATAATTAAACAATTGACTTAATTATAGATAGTGTTATAATAGGCATATGTCGAACAATTAAATATATATTATAATATATTATATTATATATCATATAATATAACCTTTACGTTTATTAATTCGAAGTTAATATCTTTTAAATCATACATTTAAATTAAATTAACAAATACGTACGACGTACGCCGAACATTACAAACATTTGTTATTAATTAAGCATAATAACAATTATTTTAAAAATAAAATATCCTAGCGAGTAAAATAAATATTTCCTAGCGAGTAATTTATAATTTAATATTTAAATTGTAAGTTAACTAAATCGGTTTGTTTAAATTGAAATTATCTTACAAATACTATAGTATATAGAATATATTCTCAATAAATAATTATTATAATAATATTTAATACAATTTAGTATAAATCGTTAAATGATTTTTTAATTATTCCTATCATAATTCATTATAGAAAAAACTAGAATTTTTATTATTAATATTATATGCTATTTTTAAATTTAGTAAATATTTATTATATTTTATTAATATATATATAATACAATTTACAAATTATTGCATTTAATGTCATATTATAAAAAAGTTGTAATTAAATACCTACCTATATTATATATAATCGTATACGAGCTATCAAATATTACTATTGTTTTAAATATTCCATTATCATTAATTATATAATTATATATAATGATTTTAACTATATTTTATTTCTAACATATTATAATATAATTTAGAGCGGGAATCTGACTTCGTATTAATTTAGGATAATTCCTATGTATTTTAATAATAGAATTATAAAATAATGCATATATTTAAGTAATTGGGAAATATATATTATTTCTAATTAAAATTGGTAAATTAAAATATCATATAACTTTAATTACAATGTTGTTGTTTTATATTAAATAATCTAAATATCTATATAAATATCATACATATGTATGGAAAATTTTATTTAAATATATATGCCTATAAAATATGTATGTACATATAATATTAAATGGATTTTTTGAATGAATTTTTAAATATATATTTATAAATATAAATATATATATATATATGTTACCAATTCTTGAATAAACTTTCTAACATAACATAACCAGATGTAACCTTTATGAAATAATATGTATATTGTTTCTATATATTATGTATATTATTCACTATATGTTACATACAGGTCATCTCTATTATCTACCAATATACAAGTTTTAACTAATTATAATTATATTTATTTTTATATTTATATATATATACTTCTTATAGGTATACCTATATACATACACAAACACACACACACCCACACACATAAATATATATATATATATATATAAATATATATATATATATATATATATATATATACATAAATACATATGCATATATGTGTATAATGTATATATGTGTATATGTGTACACATACACACCTATATAAACATATATTTTCGCTGTTATAATATATGTATATATATATATATATATATATATATATATATATATTATAACAGCGAAAATTGAATTAATCGATTAATCGAATTCTCAGGAGATATATATATGTTCTATATACTTATGTATATATATATATATATATATATATATATATATATATATATATATATATATATATATATACATAAGTATATAGAACATATATATATCTCCTGAGAATTCGATTAATAATTTAATTAAAATTCAATACAATTATTTACTTATTATATTTATACTAGCAATTCTTAAATTAATATTACATTTATTGATATTTCATTTATTGCTATAACATAATTTATACATATTTCTGTGATGTGGTTTGGTCTAGAGGAACTTTAATAAGAGTGGGTGAGATTATTAATTTTAAGAAAATGCATTAGTATTTTTAAAAACAAACTTTTCAATAATTTTAGAGATAGTAGAGAGTTGAGAAATTGGACGGTATATGCACAGAGTTGTTATAAAATTATGTGTATTTAATATAGGTGATACTAGTGTATGTTTAAGGTCGATTGGACAACGTCATAATTTAAAATAATTTCTAAATATCGTAGTAATATAAATGTAAAGTTTGGGTACCATTTTTTCATAATGGAATGGGGTCAAGGTCAGAGGAATATTTAGATAACATTGGTAATTTAATATAGTCAGTGGATGGTGGAGTAAACGAAGTTATCAATAAACGAGTGTGTGTGTGTATTATGTAAAGTGGGCTTTGTAGTACTACTGATACTATTAGGGGATAGTAACCGAATACGGACACTATCGGTATCTCAGAAACCATAAATCCTACAAAATATTTTAATGAATACAATATTCATAATTATATAAATAGTCTAATAAGTATTTTTTTATTTTTTTATTAATCAAAATAGTCCGGAAACTTTTTAAATTGATGAACACAAATTTCAACTTAAAACCTTCTTTTCAATTTCAACATAACAATATATTATTATAAACTAAATCATTCTAAACATTATATACATAATTGCTCTATTTGTTATCAAATATTAATTAAATTATATGCATATATCTAGAAGTAATATAAATCCATAATACGGACACATTAACTGTTATAAAAAATAGTTTTCTATACTACAGAAAAAGAGTTTTCAAGTGTCCCTGTATTATAACTATTTTCGAGCATTAAGCAATAGAAAACTCTTTTGTAAAATAATATTCTAGATTTTAATAAATATAAAAACTCTTTACTAAAAGAGTATTCTAACTTTTAGTAAATATAAAAACATTTTACTTTAAGAGTATTCTAGCTATTAATAAATATAAAAGTATTCTACAAGAGTATTCTACATTATATAAAAAGAGTTTTATAAAATAGAACTTGAATGTATATTATATTAAATACTCTTTGGGTAGTTTTTATATCTGTTATGATTTATGTTATGATATATGGAATACTCTTTTGTAGATTATTTGGCCATTTTAGTATATAGAAAACTGATTTTAAATAAAGAGTTTTCTACATTATAAAAAAAAGAGTTTTCTAAATTTTAATACACGCTGGAAAACTCTTTTTTCTAACAGCGTATAATCAATCAGCTCGTAGCGTGTGAACTATTCTGATTTTCCTAAAAATCGGGTGCGTTATAATATTAATATCACCAATGAAGCTAAATCTAAAAATATTATTATTTAGATACTTTACTTGTATTATTAATTAATAAATTAATAAAAATTAATAAATTAATACAAATAAATTATATTATATTATTCATAAAATTAATTATAAATAATGTAATTGAAATTTATCTGATTGGTTCATCAAGACTATATATTTATCTAGTGGTATATATGGTATTCGTATTATAACATAGGGTGTTCGTATTCGGACATGGTTACCAAATACGGACACCCCCGTTATTTATTGAATAACAATATTAATTAAAATTTTAAAATCACAATAATATCTATAATCATATAATATTAATATATTATAATTTTAGAATACAAAAATTGAGTAATACAATATTAAGACCATATATTGTTAAAGTGTCCGTATTAGGTTAATTTCCCCTATGTCGAATTATTAGGATAGCATTAGTAAAGAAAATGGACAATTGGTTGCATAGATGAAAGAAATAATACCAGGAAGAAAGTTCTCTTATTTGTTTACATAAGACTGCCACTAACATTATAATGTAGCTTAGTTATATTACACATTATACTATATTATTATGGTAATAGGATATGTTATATATTTTAATATATTCTTTGAAGTAGTTTGAGGCTTCAATAACCACCGTTGTATTGTTATCTATAGGGTTTTTGGTAAAACATCTTTCTGTTTAATGCACATATTGTTTAGCTATTATGTTTAAAAATTAAACGAATCATTATTATTAGTATCAATAATATATTTAATTTTGAACAGATGCGAGAGGCAGTTATTAAGATTTAACATAGTAATATCATTTCGATTATTGAGAGTAATCATAAGGAGGTCGCGTAGATGGTTTATAATATAACGTATTGATATGCTATGATGGTAAATTATTTGTTGATGAGCATTCATTTTTTATATTTGTATTCGTTTAATTTCCTAATTTCCTAATTTATATCAATATAATACTACTTTAATTATGTTATTTGAGTTCTTCGTATGCATTTTTTTCCTTTCTAACGCTTCCGCCTTGAGGTGGTAGAAAGGCTTACGCGCATGAATGATTCATTTAGCTATGGTAACGGGGATTAACAATCTGTAGAAGGTTCAAGCATGTTACAAAGATTAGGGATGAGATGACTGACTAAATGGAAGTAACCGACATTAGGAGTGGCGACCAATGTTGATATATCAGCAAAGACAACCCAATTATAACAATTACAACAAACAGCTCCAGAGTTAAAGCTCCTGCATAAAACACCACCAAGCTTCCGATTGTAGATGTGGATCAAAACGAAATCCAAAAAGAAGGTAGGTATCTCCAATATCGGAGATACTCGACAATAAATACATAAGGGCTAATAACAAATTATTAAAATTCAGATAAATATTAAATATATCCATTATGAACGTTAGAACAATCCGTTTAAAATCAAAAATAGAAGAACTTGCAAATAACATGAGAATGAACAATATTAACATACTTGTCATAGTCGATCACAAGATAAATCATGCAGATACAAGTTGGTTAATTAATGTATCTATTATAATTAATAATTGTTAATTATATTTGTAATTGTTTATCATAAATAGGTATTACATTGATATCTATGTATTACATTTAATTTTTGTTACAATGACCTCTAGTTCTACCTATCTGTATAATTATTTTAAATTTTAAAAATGGTGGTTAATTAATTTGATCTATTTTCAATATTCTAAGTTTGAGTACTTATAATTTAAAATATTCCAACCTCTATCTATATGATTAATAACTAATGTGTTATTAACGTGTATGCCCTCTACATATTGTAATTAATCTTCTAGTAAATAGATATAATCTTTGCACTCTTTAAATTTGGACTATGAGACTGCAAAATTAACTAACTTTTGAAAAAGGTGACCAAATAATGGATTTAGGTTTTTATATTCTACAATTGATCTACAATACATGTTATATGAATTTAATAATGCTCTAGGGGATTTTGTAGTAATAAATCTACCAATTGAATACAAAGAAAAATATTCTTTTTACATAACCAAGAATCAAATCATTCATTATCATTCTATAGTTTCCCTAAACAGAAAGAAAGATCATTATTAAATATAATAAATGATACTAAACGTTTATAATTATCAAATTAAAATGTATCCACTCATATTTATATATAATTGTATGGCTCACAAATGATTAATAAAAACTAGTAATTACGATTTAATTAATCAATAACTGGTTTGCAAAACCTTCGGGAAATATTTGATATCAAAGATTCTGCGAAGTAGATTCCTTCGGAAAATATTTTATAATTCTTTGGAATATCTTTGAGGGAAGTCCTTATTTTCTATTTTCCTATTTTATAATCTTTGATATAAATTTAAATTTTAAATTTGTTCACAATTGTTTATTTTATTAAATAATATTTAGTGCTATATTGTATATACTCCGTAAGTAATTAACATACAATTTTAAATTTTATTTATATACATATTTTATATATTAAATTTATTCAACATTCAGTTCATATTAAACGAATACATAGCTATGTTTAATAATAATAAGTTCTACATAACATTGTTTATAATTTGTAATTTTCATTTGTTATGAATTGATTTAATTATTTATCATTTTTAATATAAACTATTTACTAACATAATACATAAAAGTAATAATTAAATAATATGGTTAATAAATTGTTAGGCTAAGTAATAGCTATGCATTGGTTATATGCGAAGCAGAATCTATATAACTAACGCGGCTGAATACAATGCATTTTGGCCGCCGATAATTTTCAAAGTTCACGTTAGGCCTATTATAGGCCGCCTATATCATATAGTATATGTGTCAATCAAATTCAACCGTTAAGCTCTATCGCACAATTAAAAATATTCTAAACGAGTAACATCTATATCAATATAATATAATATACGTATACAATAAATTCACATAGGCATATTAATTTGCCTTGTATTATATCAAATATATAATATACATTATGTATAATACATACGTATTTATATTATATATGTTACACATTACTATTTGAATATATAAATATTTATATTGATATATATATATATATACAATATAAATATGCCAACATTTAATTAATGTTATCTTTTATGTCTACGACTTTAAGCCATTAATAATTAATTTAAGGGCATAGGCAGTTGAGAAATCAGCGAAAATCACAATAATAATTTAAAAATTTGTATTCAATATTATTAATTTAGTATATGTTATTTGTTATCTGTCAAAATATTATCATTGAAAGAGGTCTAAAAATACCATAAAAGCATATTTTATAAAACACCTTTTAAAATAAATAACGTTGGCTTTTAATTTATTTGAAATCTACATGAATAATTTTATAATAAAGTCCACATTTTATTTTATAACATTTTTATACTTATATATTGTCGATTTACAAAATTTAAAAACTGAATTGTCTATATTTATGTATTCTATATTATTACCATTGTAAACATATGTCATGTGAAATAGAAAAGCTAATAAACAGATGCTATATATTTTTTACTTCCTTTACATCATTTCACTTTCACAATTTATTTGTTCATCATTTTACCTTTATTTGAACTTATATTTATATTATTTACATATATTTATAGTCAGTTTCATTTATATATTAGTTTTATATCATTAATATTATAAATAGTTATTTGTATACCATTATTAGCCTTTATATTAGATTTTTAGTTGAGTTTATTTTATTTATAATATGGTTTTCAAATTATATTTCTACATATATTTACATTTATTTATATTAATTACATTTTGTTATGGTTAGTAATATTTCAATATATATGTATTAGTTATTATTAGATATTATTAGTATTAGTTTTATTTTATAATATTAGAATTTATATTAGAGTTATAGTTGTATTTATAATTTGATTATAATTTATAATTTTACAATTCCAATTTATAATTATTTTATTGAATTTATACATCGATATATATATTATTTTATAAATTATACAACAATATTATTGCTTTTTTTTTATCATAATATATAAACTATACATAATAACATATTTTAATTCTATATAGTATATAGTATATACTACTATGATAATTACATAAACAGTATTTGCTTTATTATATAATAGTGATTTTTACTTAGTAAAACTTTAGATGCATTTTACTCAGAATAAATATTTTGTACTACCTAGGTGAATATAAATGTATGTTTAGAACAATCTATCATAGGTATCCTAACAATTTTTTTTGCTATGTTTAAATGGTATATGAATAAATAAAAATATTTTTTAAAATTTTTGAAATTATTATTGAAAAGAGACAATATTGGTATACATTTTAAAAAATACTGGTTTAAATGAATTAGACATAATAAATAATATATTTATACATGAAAAAAATAATATTTAAAAAAAATACAAACTTTAAATTGTAGCAGTATATATATCGTATACAATACAAAAATAGATAGTTAAATTCATTGAATAGTTTTACCTAAACATAGATTTTAATGGACCTTTGTATTTCCTATCTCTTAACATGTAAATGCGTGAAATGGCGTGCGCACTGCCGTATGCCCTTAATTGAATAATGGTAATATTATATTGAATATATAAATATAGGTCATTTCCACAACATACTACATGCGTATTAAATTGAATCCATGATATCTTTTATGGCTACAATATTATATATAATAGAATTACATTCAGGTAATATATAAGTAGTCTGGTGTGAATTAATGCATAGTGAAGACTAGTTCTTGTGTGAAGTGAACTCACTGATAACGGATAACACCTGCATGTGGTGCCCAACTTACATTTCTTATGTTTATAATATATTATATAATAGTTTGTATATAAACCCGTAACAATGTTTTACTTATTTCTTTATTAACATTATTTAATAAGTAAATTAATCAATAATTAATTTGTTTTTAGTTGATATTTACTAAATTATATTACAATAATTATGCTCATTATAGTGGTTATATTTGTTATAATAATTATTTAATAATATAATTTGAACATTTATCTATTTAATATCTATAAATATTGAAATACAGAATGATGTTATACTGTTCATAAATAAAAATCCATTTTTAAGAAATTATATTCAGTGTAATATTTAATATATATATGATTTAATTGTATATACTCTATGCATTATTTATTATAACTATGATTAAATATTAGTTTTATTAATCTATACAATTTAATACGTATTATGTATTTATTTTCATAACCAAAATGTATATTTGTATACATTAAATGTAATTATTATCTAATTTTATATTTTTAAATATGTCCTTTAGAATCGTATAACTTTTTATTGTTTATAATTTAAAAATTAATACTTACAATACTTTTTTATCCTCTTTCCAATAGTACTTATATTATTCTATCATCTATTCAACCTGGGTAACTTAGCAACCATTAAAATGTATGGTCAACCCAGCCTGGACCCATATAATAGGTCTTAAAATAATATTAGAAGTTATCTCATATAATTGTATATACAAATGATTAGCCTCATTAAAGCCATAGATCCAAGTGAAATCAGCACATTTTTCCCAGTCTCAAACTCAGATTTTGTTGAAACTTTCACAGAATGTTTATTTAATATAGTTATCGTAATAATTTAAAAAAAAAAAAATTTTAATTAATATTTTACCCTCACGATTCATTCAAAAATATTTTGAAAATTTTGAAATGTAATTTTTGAGTAAAACGCACATTTTTAAAACTCAATAACTTTTTATATATTTAATAAATTTCATTAATTTTTTTATAAGATTATATCATATATTCTCTATATATATAGTAATATACTATAAAATATTAAATAATCATATATTTATATTGATTTACATATATGACAAAATTCACAATATTTGTTTTTTATACAATTTTGTTTTCTTAATAACTTTGTATATATTGTATATTATTTAATTTTTGTTATTGTCTATTTTAGATATGTTTTAAATAAACATAAATTATCTTAAAAAATCTAACCTAGTGAATATATTTTTTTATTAATTCATCCATAAAAAAATAATTTTTTTTTTTTAATTTTCCAAATTAGATACTTTTTAAATGAAAATAAATCAAAACACTTAATAAATCCTCGAAATTTATAAATTTTTTTTATTCTATAATTTGGTTTAATAATCTATTTAAAACTATATTCACAACATAGCTTTATGATCCATTAGTTGCTGATTTTTAATTTTTTTAAAAGATACAATTCTAATTTTTAAGAAAAAACATATGATTTATTAAATTATGTTTTTTAATTAATTTTAATGTACTTTTTAATAATTATAAATATATATTATATGTTAATGATATAAATATATATATAAGCTCATATGAAATATTCAAAATTCTAATAAAACACATTCATTCAAATATTATTCTGAATATTATTTGTCTAAATAAATGATGATATTGTATGTTTAATGTTGCCAAACTTAAATAAATATTTTCATGAAATGTTGAATTCACACTAACAGTGTATTTATAAAGGATATGTCATTTATAAAGCATGTCAACATTACTATAGTTTTATATTAAAATGTAATTTAATTTTAATTTAATTGATTTTTTAAAGTAATTTTTATATTGATATATATTGTTAATATTCACCAATTATAAATATATATTTAGTATATATCTTTATTAATATATAGTTAAATATATTTGTATTAAAGACAACAAAAAAACATAATTTAGAAATTTTATTTATAAAAGCAAATTAATTATCTGTATAGCAGCTATATTAAATTTATATAATCAACCATTTATAATGTTTGGTGAATTAATATTAATAATATCTTGATATGTAATCTTATGTTTTATATCTCATATGTAAATTTGATAAAAATAGCATTTATATATTGATAAGAAAATATAAAACTATTACTTTATAATATTGATTTTATATTAGCTAAATGTAGGGGAGGGAAGGGGGTAGTGGACGATAATTAATATGCCTCAGAAGATTTCTAATATATCGATAAATACTGAATTTTAGTCTCTTATTTTTTTGAATTGACTAGAAATCATATAGTCCTAGAATACTATGATTTCACTTTTATATATAAAGTGTTTAACCTAATAATATAAACGTTTGATTAGGCATTAAAAAAGCACTAAAATAAGGCAAGTCCGTAGTAGTGGCCGCTAGTACCAGAAAATGCGATAGGTGTCTCGTAATGTATTCGATTTATATTTTGTTAATTATGTAATATTAAATAATTATATTTATGATGCATACGCACCTTATTTGATTCAATGATTTAATTATATATGCACATACTCTTACATATAAATAAGCATAAATATATATAATCATATTTTTCTCAAAATTTGACAAAAAATGATTATGTAATAAGGTAATTAATTAATTATTTAAAAAAAAATGTACTATGTATTATAGATATTTTGATTATCTAAATATTGTATATAGAACTTTTTATCCTATCAAGCACCATTTAAGCGTTAATTAAAACGGCCACTATAGTGGGTATACCCCCTTCCCTCCACTATAATTTTATTACTTTATAATTTATTTGAATTTAATTGAATTTATTTATTGTTAACTTTTCAAATGCGCTTTACTCTGAATAAATGTTGTTGCTATATTTTCGTATATTAACAAGTGTTTAGATAAAGTACAGAAGCAATCCACCTAATTTATTTTGCTTTATATAAATAACTTATGTATGCACAATTCCAGAGAGACAATATTAAAAAATATAATTATGATGTATTGGATATATTATATATTATAGAGAATATATTATATATTATTTGGATATATTATAAAATTGGTGAAAAATAAAATAAAATGTCACAATGCCATTTCACAGTTTACCATGTAAATAGATAGGCACCATATGTTCTATTAATAGCATATTGCCCAGAATTCTATTTATTGAATCAATCTATTTTTTTAAATTATATTTATAATTTTCCATGTACTATGATAGAGATATATTTATTATATATAGCCTCTTTTGTATAAATTACAATTTTAAATTATTATTTATTAGAAAATAATATTCATGAACACTATTTTAATATATAAACAGATTTTCTCAGTATAATGCAAAAAATAATAATAATATAGCTATAGTAATGTTGATATGCATAGCCTCGAGGCTATAGATTTTTACATATATACATTTACATATACATTCACTGTTAGTGTGAATTCACTATTTCATGAAAAAAGATATTGGCAACAATAAAAATACAATATCATCATTTATATTAGAATTTTGAATGTTTCATATGAGCTTATATATATTTGTATATCATTAAAATATAATATATATTTATAATTATTAAAAAGTACATTAAAGTTAATTAAAAAACATAATTTAATATAAATATAAATCATATATTTGTTCTTAAAAATTAGAATTGTATCTTTTTTAAAAACTAAAAATCAGCAACTAATAGATCATAAAGCAATGTTGTGAAAATAGTTTTCAATAGATTGTTAAACCAAATTATAGAATAAAAAAAAAATTATAAATTTCGAGGATAGGTATTTTGATTTATTTTGATAAAAAAACAAATATTGGATAAAAAACAAATATTGTGAATTTTGTCATATATGTAAATCAAAATAAATATATGATTATTGAATATTTTTGAGTCTATTACTATATATCTATATAGAGAATGTATGATATAATCTTATAGAAAAAAAATTAATGAAATTCATTAAATAAATAAAAAGTTATAGAGTTTTAAAAATGTTCGTTTTACTAAAAAATTACATTTCAAAATTTTCAAAATATTTTTGAATGAATTGTGAGAGCAAAATATTAATTTTTTTAATTTTTTTTTAAATTATTACGATAACTATATTAAATAAATATTCTGTGAAAATTTCAACAAAATCTGAGTCTGGGTGCGGGGATGATTATTGATTTCACTTGGAATGACCCAGATGCCTTAACATTAGAGCCGCTTTAAAGGGACATTAGAGCCGTTAATAAAATCTTATTGATATCCCTTAAACACATTAAATATGTATAACACGACCGTATCGAGTGATTCACTGACTGTGAGATAGTTAGCAATCCGCCGTATATATGTAACTATTATCGTACTAAGTACGTAACATTAAATATACATTATCATCATCATTATCACCATTACCATCATCATCATCACCATCATCATCACCAGCACCACCATCATCTTATTCACATCATATCACCATCATCATCATCATAATCATCATCATCATCACCATCACCATCATCTTATTCATATCACAATCATCATCATCATAATCATCATCATCATCATCATCATCATAATCATCATCATCATCATCATCATCATCATCATCATTACCACCATCATATCATCACCATCATCTTATTCACAGCATATCAGCATGCCGTATGAGTTATTGCTGTTTCTGAGAGGAGATTTAGGCGGAATATTTCAACTAGGCGACAACCACAAAGTACACGTTAGTCCCCCTAACTTATTGTATCGTATACAATATACAACTCAGTTAAAACACATCTCGTATGTGCTTCTCTATTCTCAGTCTGAGTGATGTTGTCAATGCGAGAATGTCAGCTAGGCTGAGATTACACATGGGCTGTATGTATGGAGGTGGGGCTTATATGATATACGCATGCGATGTAGTCTATCACAACCACCTCATCATTATCCACAGCACACGTATACTATATTCAGTTATGTATTAATGCTAGTGTTGTTGTGAAATGTCATCGTTATTTAACTAGGCCAATGTTCACCACATGTTCTATAATTTCAAAATACTTTAATAGTACGAGCCCGTTTGTTTTATCATAACGAAAATATTTATTTCATTTTGTATTATACTAAAATATGTTTAATTGAATCATTGTAAATCTTTACATGTACAGATTTACAATGATTCAATTAAACATATTTTAGTAGAATACAAAATGGAATTAATATTTTTATAAACATGTACACAATTATTTTAAATATACCTATTTATATTATTTTAAATATTTAAAATTATTAGAAAATAGTACAGATTAAAATCATATAAAATTGTGAATACTTTATAGATCAAACAATTTAAAAACTATCATTACATTATTTATTCACACCTTAAACTAATGTATGAATATCAAAATAGAAGTGGCTAAAAGATATATAAACAACCAATGAATAATCATCTGTATGTAAACACAAAATTGTCTTTATATAATGTAATTGTTATTTAGTTTTCATTTACAATATAAAGTATTTGATATTTTATATGATTCATTACTGATCTACATTATAGGGAATACATTATTCACAGCACTATATATATACCATGCTGAAGAGAAAAAAGCAATATAATAATTATATTCTCTTATACATGTAAATTTTATGTGTACATTTATTATCAGTTTCATTTTATAAATTCATATTCAATCTATTTTGTGTATATATTATTTTATAATAAGTAGGTACGTACGTATAATTATAATAAATATGTTAGTGTATATATATTTGTTTTTTTTTCTATAGCTATATTATCATTTATATATTTATTTTACATAGTATAGCTTGAAATATATATCTAAAAATATAACTATTTACGATCGATATAACTATATGCTATGCCTTAAGTCGAGAGCGGCTTGAAATAAACATATTCCATTTAATTAGAAGTAAAAACTTCATCTAAATTCCTGAATATCGCATATATAAAATAACAATATCAATACATATATCACATAACATATTAATATATGAATAAAGCATAGCTAGCTCACATACTATCACTGCACTCCCTTATCAGCCAGCACTAACGAATACAAGAGCGTCTACGTATACAGCCTATGTGAAGCTCTACAGAAGTTACTGGTTGGATACGACGCTCTACTCATAGAGGTCGAGTCAGACATTCCGGCCGATGACCTATTGACCATACTATACGTGCAGTATAAACTCAGTAAGGTTAATAAATACCACCGTGTCACTATTGATGTCACAGTCAGTATTAGAGTGACTATTCATGTAAAGCTAAGACCACACATGCGTAGTGTAATCCTTGTATAGTGTTCACTAGGCACGAGATTGTCAAACTTGTATATTAATCTTAGGCTTCTATCCTCGCTGCGTACCCGCTGCAATTCTTCTGTTTCGCGCGACGTGTATATCGTCATTATATGGCTCGTACAACTGTCTAGCGATGCACCTCTAATAGTGACCTTGACATAATAACAAGGTCACCGCCACAGTATCAACGGGTATTCACCATTCTGGCTAGGATTCTCAATGATATAGATGTACAGAATATCGTCTGATGTAGAATGATAGGGGTAATCCACGGAGGGGTTAACACTGGTTACCCCTTCGTTAAGAGTGCTTCAATATGTTCATGTTTCTCTCACTCTCCCTCACCCTCACCCTTACACTCGTGCAACAGGATGTTGACGGCGATGAACATGGCGTTCTACAAGTATCTCTGCATTTGGATGATGCATGGATCGCTGTACAACAGCAAGTAGTTCTTCGTACATGCTAAACCCCCAGTGGAGATGAACAAAACCTCTCGTAGCACAGTTAGTTATCCACACATTCCACGCATTCCTTATGTCTTGCCTATATCAACACTACCCCTATACCTGGTAACTTCTCAACTAGACTGCCCTCAG
Organism: Osedax fenrisi; assembly: GCA_964019155.1. Lineage (NCBI taxonomy): Eukaryota > Metazoa > Annelida > Polychaeta > Sabellida > Siboglinidae > Osedax > Osedax fenrisi. Next base: position 1,659,121 of record OZ025239.1, read on the forward strand.
CCCCACGGAGCTGCACAAGAGTAGCTGCCCCCACCTTAGCCCCACTATCCCCGCTACTAGTTCTGCACATACATCTACATGGTTCCCGTGGTCTACATTACGGCCGCTGACCACATCCTGTTCATCGGTCAGTCCATCGTTCAACGAGGCTAAGGAGGAGAACTCATACTAAGGTTACAGCCCGGTGAGACCCGGGTCTCATAGGGCTAGGGTTACGTGGGGCTAGGGTAAAGTAGGCTAGGACAATACTACTTCTACTTCCTAGTATCATGGTCTCATAGTAAAGTACACCCAGAGTAGTAGTACTTCTAAATGTACTTGATAGTAGTGTTATGATATTAGTTCTAAATGTAGTTTATTGTAATCATAAGGTATTACTATAAATATATAATAGTATTATGTTGCTACTTCTATATATAGTATATAGTAACATTACTCTACTAGTTTTAATACTACATATAAGCATAATTTCTATTATTGTTGACTACATCTCCACTATAGTATATAGACATATTCTAATACAGTGTATTACACACGCAGCGAGCAGTAGTGTACATTTTAACTACGCCTAATCCAGTAGCAACCACTCATAACACTAACTCTGAACAGTACAATATCTCAATGAACACCAGGGGAAGTTCCTCAAAGAGACACGTCTATTATACAAGAATGACGTGTTTATTGATAGGTTCAAGGTCATCGTGAGAATCTATACCATCTCAGATGTCACTAGTATGTCACTAGTCCACTCACCGATTGGTTGAACCCTATAGAAATATAGTTTCTAAAATGAAAATGTATTAAGTACATAGATGTTAAATTTATTTAAATAAAAAAAACTTATATTTCAATTTAAAAATAATATTATAATAAATGAAACTTACAATTAATTTTTCATTTTGTCAACATTTATTATATTAAATGAGAATGATAACATTCATGATCTATATTATGTAAAATAAACTTTAATTAAATTGAATAGTTATATATAAAAATAACAAAAATTAGTATTAAAACAAAATGATATTTAATAGTCATACTTTTATAATTTATAAATTATTGACGATACATTCAATGTATTGATATTTAACAGTGACAACATTGTGTCACGACTTAGCGTAATGCACCCTCCTCCTTCTGTAGGGACTGCGGACACTGGTCATCGTGGAGTCAGACCTGTTCGGCCAACTGTCCATGCTGAAGGACATATTCCTGCTTCAACTGTTCATGAACTTCTTCTCACAGGGCTTACAGACTGTTAAATAGGGCGAGATGATCCGTCGTCAGTGAATACTGTTAGTCATCAGTGGTAGCGTATGAGTCATAGCTCTAGTCGTAGCCTTAGTGCTGTCAGCGTGTGTGTATTGTAGGTGCACCTACATGTAGTGGTTGTAAGTATCAGTGTTTGTAAGTCTAAGGCTGCAGTATACAGTGTATACACCAGTGAAGAGACTGGCTTATCCGCTCATAAGTTATTATTATTTAATTTAAATATAAACCACAGCATTAGTAGGTGTAGTAGTTGTAATGGGTTAACACATCAACTCGATATTTAATTCTATGTGAGTAAAATCGGTTGCGAGCATTTTTTTCATGCGTGGAATATTCTCATTTTCTGCGTAAATTTCGAATAGGCATTCACACCGATTCCGTATATTTTCATGCGTATTTTCAATGCATACTAGTATTTCTCCCTATATTAATATATAATAATATATAAATAAATCTGTCAATGATTATTTTAAACAAGTATATTGTATATTATTATGAGTAATATAATCATAATTACTCTACTACACCTACTATTAAGAAGGTATTAACGAAGATTTAGTTTATAATTTACTAGATGTGGATTCTTTTTGTATAATTAGATTAGGGTATGTGAGGGGGTTTTGGTCGATCTAATTTAGCACTCACTATAATAGCCAGTACTCCGTGAATATTGAATATTAGTATTTGAAATTTAGAATACTAGCTATCACATGCGTAATGTTTGTAAATTGGAGAAATTTAGATTCTTGCTAAAGTAAAAACCTGGATGCATTAGATCTTCATTTAGTACATGATTCTGAAAATATATTTTTCGATTATACAAAATATATAATAAATTATTAATGTAATATTACAATCATAAACTTATATTTAATTATATTTCAAACAAAAATTATTGAATACTCACTTCAAGTTTAAATTTGTTTTATTAACAGATATTTTTATTAGAATCATTTGTTATTTTATTATATCCATCTAGTAATTAAAATTGTGGAAATAATTCACTACCTCAAGATAATCAAATCTATCATCATGGATACTATACATTTATTAATATTAACATATATTTATATATATCTTTATTTTGTTTTAGGTTTAGTCCTATATAAATAGTATATATCATATACATCGAGTCAGTGAATAAACTATATTAAATTAAAAATAAAATATATATATATACGTAATACAAATAAAGTAATAGAATACATATGGTATCCTATTTGCTACAAGTAATTCTGAATATATATCATTCAATTCATTCTTGTATTAACCCAATCTTCCTACCCTATGTTATATCTTTGTGTTTATAAACTTATTATTTCTTGTGCTTCATTACTTGTTAGCTTATCATTAGATGTCATTAGTGTATTAAAATATTCATAATAATTGTGTATAAGAGTAGTATTGTATTTAATAACTTACCATATCTCTTACCGTATGTGTATTCATTTCTTTCTGGATTGATGTCATAATGTGTATTAGGTAGTCTACATATAAATAATACTTTTAATATAGAAACATCTAGGTATCTATTCTCTGATTACTAATGCCTAAATTAACTATAATTCTATAATTTTAGATATTCTCTGATCTTTGCATTCTTATGTAACGAGATCTCAGGGTAATACCCATATTATCTATATCATTCTCTCGCTTATCTATACTACACACTATATTATCTATATCAGCTATATCAGCTATAACCTCTTTTATTTATATTATCTTAATCATCTATATCGTATAAATAATATATATATTTATATAAAGATTGCATATTATTGAAAATCTATACAATATGATTAAATATCTTTTTATATTTTGCCTTATGAAATTATAAATACAAACACATGCATATATATATAATATATATAATATTTATATAATATTTTTAGACATCTCTGGACCATTTTGTCACTGGTAACTATATTTCTACTTTGGAAACCCTTCAAATGACAAGAGAAATAAAGATGCATCCTATAGCGAAGGTATCTATATATATATATATATATTATATAAATATTTAGATATTCTAAAATAAAAACGATATATTATATTACCATTTATATTTAATTTATAGTATATAATATTTATGTATATAATATTGATGTATATGATATTGATGTTAGACTATCTAAATATGAATATACACGATGGTGCCGTTAGCCAATAGGATTCATTAGGACATCTTACGTTATTATGTTTATGTTATAACCACACGTGTTGGGCACGAGGTTACATGTGAAAGTTTACTTGTCAAACATATTGTTATAATCAAATAGTCCTAAATAACAACATGCATAGCCTTTAAAAATAGCCATGTGCCTATCTTTTACATGTAAACTATCAAACATTGTGCACCCCCTTAAAGGATTAAGCCCAGACTTTGAACTAATATAACACATATTTTACTTTTTAATTATGAATGAATGAATGTTTATTTATACACAAAAATAACGTTGGACGTTCTCTATTGTGTAAAAAAAAATATAAAATAACAAAAACAAACACAAATATAAATAGTTAATTAGAAAATAATAAAATTAATTTTTACGAATTAATAACAATAAATTTGATTTAAAATAAGAATAATTGACATTAGTTCTTAGTTCTACAGGTAGCGCATTCCATAGGTCGGCTGCAGCTACACTGAAAGAACGTTTTCCATATCTATTTATTTAATTATTAGATGTATATTTACAGCTATAAAGTAGAAGTAACTAAATTAGATTTATACCTACAAAGTTTTATCTAAAATATCATATAACAAAATTTAAATTTGATAAAAAGTTACCAAAAAAGATAAATATTACTATTAATTTATGTTGTAACTTTTTAACGAAAAATAATTTATGTCTAATTTTATTGTAATTATATAAATAAAACCTGTAGTTATATTAAAATTGACGGAGGTATATATTACAATATTATTTACACCGATAGTACAGAATAATTTCGTTACTTATTATTTTAAATTTAAAAATCTAATAATAGAAAAAATATGTTTATTTATTTGTTCGCTATTACCATCGATATAAAGAAAGTGGATAAGCAATTGAATGTAGTATATGGCACTATCCGCTACGGGCGCTGCAGTCCTACTATCTGGCCCACTACTTTTTATTTATAATAATATTTATATATATATATATATATATATATTGATAATTAATGCCAATGTTAATGTACTATCTATACTAAAAATATAATTATATATTTAAAATACATCATATCAATATTCCATTGTAATATTGTGTATTTAAATTGAAGATATCATACTATTTTATTGATATTTATAATCTAAATCCATTGATATAGATAGAAGTCACTTTAATCTATTTCGACGAAAAACCTACTGTTTTAATATTTGACATATATAATATGACTAATATCCAATCAAAATCACTGATACTATTTTGTTAATTTATCGATAAAAGTGTCATTCACGTATCTATCTTTTACATGCATTTCGTGCGTCAATTGCTTATCCACTTTCTTTATATCGATGGTTATTAATTGTAAATTATTCAATAATGACTCAATTTATATAATTTGTTCAGTTTATTGTTGGTTTATATATTGTTACCTCTTTATAAGACTAACTGCATATACAATATATTCGTATTATATACATTAATTTAGGTTTGAAATATAATTATTTTATTTTAAAGAATTAATTATAATTTTTACTTTTTAATTTATTATAATATTTTGAATAATTAATTAATTACTCATTTTTTCCAGATTAATAAACTATGTTATATACTAAACCAAATATACTAAACAAATTATAATTTGTAATAGAACATTTTTTATATTTATATCAACATTATCATTTATTAAAAAGTGCATACATATTTAAAAAAAAACACAAACACTCGGAACTGGGCGACATGTAATTATTAAATCCTTGAATGATAAGGGTTAAAGGATCGAGCCCAGCCTTTATACTAACATAACACATATTTTACTTTTTTAATATTTTTATTTAATTATTAGATGTATGTAGCTATAAAGTTTCATATAAAATATCATATAACATGTACAATATTATGTTTCATAGACCCTATTATTCTCAGTATTATATAAAATATTAACATTAATTAATTAATTTCACTATATATGTCAAATAAAAGTGTATGTTTTGTACGCTCGCTTTACTTTAGATTGACAGCTCAATTGTGCATGCCCTCTCTATCAGTAACATGCCCTCTCTATCAGTAACATGCGTGTAATGCTGATTTCTACATTGAAATACTATTCTAATTTTTAAATCAGGCACTTTTCAAACAAATCGTATACTGAGTTTGTACTATTATATTACTACTGCCTATATTAATGCAATAATGCAATCGTACATACTGGTATATAAGTGAAGCAGTAATATATAAATAGTCGCACACTCTATAATCAATAAGCAATCACATTTAGTTTCATTTATTTCAACTTATTAATTCACACTAACCAATGTATCTCAGAGATAACAATTTATAAGCTATTATTATAATGTGTTTGTTATATAAAGTTACTTATGTATCTGACACGTATAAGATATACATATATATATATATATATATATACATATATATATATATATATATATATATATATATATATATATATATATATATATATATAATTAGATATTATTAGTAAATAATAATTTTATTAATTTATTTTAAGATATTAATTATATTTTAGTTTTTTAATATAATAAATTGTAGGATAATAAATTAAAACGAAAGTTACGCTGCACTTTAAGGATAAATCATTATGTACAGCTAGACTATATTTGTAAACAATGAGTCACCATCACGATAACAATACGTGATGCGGAGTATATAAATAGCTAGCTACTTGATGCCCCGTTGTTTGTTTGCAGATAACTGAAGAGGTATGCTGGTATCGCAGTGGAGTCGCTCAAGCGGAACAGTTGTACCAGTACGAGCTGCGTAACCAACTCTACATCAGCATGAAGAAAGTGTTCCCTTATTAGTAACCCCCCCCCCCCCCCCGTTGTACCTCGTTAGTAATCCCTCTGGGACCTCATTAGTAGCCCCATTTACCCTAGTTAGTAACCCCACATTCCCTTGTTATTAGCCCCACTACCCTCGTTATAATACTAGTAGTAATAGTTGTGCGGTGTTCACTGAGGCGTGACGAATCAGTTAAAATACTAGCATCAATACTACAATTGTCGGTGATACTTTATATTCCGTTACTTCATTCTAAATCACGTGACATGTCGTCACTTTCAACCCTGCGCTGTCTCCTCAATGATATCTATTTATTTAAACTACAACATCACTTTATCATTAAATACACACCTAGTACAGTTATAACATAATTAAGACACACCCTATTACGGGTACAACCTACCTAAGCCCCACCCCTTTTAGTCCGTACAGATAACTTAAGCCACGCCCCCCCCATAGTTTGTCAGTAACATCAGCCACATAGATCTGTGTCTCACGAGCAGATTTATCAGAAACACTACAGAGGCCCTACTGAGATGTTATACCTTCACTACATAGCACCTCCAGCAGTCCAGTTTGTCACCCAATATATCCTAATCTCTCCTATATGTGTATTACGCCTAACTAAACTAATGTGGCTACATTTTAATATACATGTTTTCTATGTATTATATAATTCTTATATTATAATATTATGCATTATATATACATATATATATTTCTTATCTATTCATTGTCGATATTTACTTTATTACATTTATATACATATGTATTATATCATAAAAAAAGTATTTATTTATCATACTTTATTATAAATATAATATTTTTATATATTAAAATCATGTTTATAATTATTATTAGTTACAATTTAATAAATAATTTAAAGATATCTTTATTTAAAGTTATTTATGAATGTAATATAAGAGTTGTAGTTGATGCAGTGATACAGTGTACAATGTACACCTATATTTAACATTATAACCGTGATACTTGTCATATGTAGCTCTGTATCGCTGCTGCCTATTCTACTATTACCACCGCTATACAGATTACATCTATCTCATCGAGGCCACAGTTCCTATTCTGAAGGTAGTCGTTACAATAAGGTAATAAAGGTTAATCATAAGCTAATGAGGTCATACGTTTATTATTATTAGTATCCGGGTGATACTATTTATATTATTATTCTCATTATATTTAATAGTTTATTTTTATTAATGTGATAACACAATTTTGAAATAATGATAAGGATATATATTAAATTAATAATTTAATCAATTTTTTATTTATAATGTATTTTAGATTTTTATCTTAAAAGAGTTATTAAATAAAAATATGATTATTAATTATGTTCATATTTTGTGTAAACAATTTTAAAAATGTAGTTTGATAATAATGTAAAATATAAAAAACATAATTTCCTAAAATTGAACTGATGTTCATATTTTGTACAAAATCAAATTACACGATGTTGTGTGTGTTATATGTTTCCTTTGAAAAATCTGTGTTATTAATGTGCTATATCATTTGAATAGATGGTATTTAGGACAAATGTAAATAACCTAATAAAAATAAATAAAGCTATTATGTCTTATAATTCAAGCAAAACACTGTATTGAACTATACTTACATTTGATTAAAGGGGATAGTCATTAAATATCAAGAAACTATTTTATGTTTACATATTCTGTTATATTGTGATATTTTAAATTTAACATATTTTTTATAAAAACTTTTAAATAGTGTTTCATAAAATTAGATAATAATAAACATTATTATAAATATAAAATATTGAATACATTTACTGATTAAATTATTTATGATATATATATTTATGAAATATAATAGAATTATAAGTAGCAAATACTCCATATATGTATAATAGTATATGTCAATGCTTGTAATGATATGATAACTGCAGTGCCCTTTAATAATTTAATGACCTACATTTTAAATAAATATTAAATTAAATTATATTTATAAAAATAATTTATTTTTAAAATATTTTAATTTTAATTATTACATATAATATATTAAATATGCATATATTCATAGTATACTAATTTAGTCCATGATATTTTAAATATATGATGACATTATTAATTTAATAATTAATTAATATAATGATTTTCTTTTATAATATTTTGTTGTTTTTGACAATTGTTATATTAATATAATATAAATGATTACAAGTTGTAATATACACATTTTTCTAATTAATATATTCACTATATACATGTGTTATTTAGATAATGACATACGATTTATTGTTTATTGATATCTATTAGATATTCATATGTAATTTATGATTGAAATAAAAGTTCTTTTTGTTATGAAAATTCTATAAACAATTAGGTATAAAGTTATATATAATAAATAAGTATTTATATATAATACCGATATGATCATTTATAGGTATATATAATATCTAGTAATAGGACACAAATTTAGTAAGATTGATAAAATAATGAAGAAAATATTAGCATTTTTATAACACCATGTAGATGAAAATAATTATTCTGAGATAATCAAGTCTAAAGTTTATCAATATTTTATATTCCTCTCAATTTCATATATAACAAATAAATAATATAATTTTATTTATATTTATATTATTAGAGTAATAAATAGACTATTATAAGTTTAATTATATTTATATTTTTTAAATAATATATAATATAATATATGTATATATAAATAACAAGTATAATACATATTTGCTGATAAATATAGTAGTGTAATATATATATTACAATAAATATTATAATTTGTAAATATTATCATATTGAATATTTTAATATACCCATATAAAACATTATTTTATTTCATTTATAATGATTCTTTTTTTTTTAATTTTGCTACAATACAAATAGTATATCAATAAATGTGAATATGTTATAAAAAAGAAAATATATAAAAAAATTAATATTTAAGCATGGCGATATGCCCTTAATAACTAAAATATGCGAGGAGAAGTAATAATATCTGCCATTGAGTGTGGAGGTCTTATTTCAATAGATTATAATATGTGTATATATTATAATCTATTTATATAGAATTCAATATGTGATGTTCCTTTATAACCTAAATACCTAGTAGTTCATATTTTAATAAAATACTATACGCTCTAATGTGTGTTCAATTTGATTCATGATATTTACCTATCTTAATACCACCCGTTCACGTCTTTAGATTTCAATGTAATTAGATAGGACTTTTTTTTTTTAATTTCAAAATCTCAAGAAATAATTAAGATTTTCATATAAATTAAATTGTATAATATAAAGATATATTTTGTTAATTGTTCTATAGAAATTGTAATGATTAGAATATTAGTTTTGAAAATATCAGAATTTAAAAAAAATAAAAAGTTACCAAATGAAATATTTAAAAAATTTAATTATCAATTATTTATCAACTCTATATTTAATCACAAATATTTTCTATAGCTAAAAAATAGCAATTTTCATAAAAAAAAACAAATATTCTGAGATAATTTATGTTAAAGATTGACAATATTTTATCTGATTTTTGACTTTTATTATTATGGTAAAAGTTATTTTAGCTAATTATTACAATTTTTATATTATATTTATATAACTTATATAATTTGTCATTATTTTGATATACATTGCATCTAGATTAATTATTGAAAAACAGTGTTATAATATATGTAAACAGTCATTTTTGCGCCATTTTTGTAATCATTATTTTATTAGAAATATGTAGTGTTATAAAATTATGTTTTTATGCTTTATATATGTTTTTAATATATACTATTTTGACATATCATACATTATACATGTAGTAATCTATTTTTTAAATAACATTTTTTTTGTAATACTTTAATTTTAAAGACCGTGAATCCCCTTAATGATGGAGTCGTGCGTTCATCTAAACAATGCTATTTTATCTCTATCTAAAAACGCTAAGGATACATAACTAATGAATATAATTACATAGATTATTTTGTATTCAACAGATCCTTTCCTCCATCATATAGGATCTATCTTTATATAAATGTAATTAATTTAAATGGTGTACAAAAATAGTCTCAATTAGTTAAATATTTATTTTTGATTTTTTTCATTTAAATGCAAGTTTATCATTATTTAATTAATATAATATAATGATAAATCCAACAGGATTTATAGAGATGTTATACATTGACCGTAAATATTTCAGATAAAAATAATTAAAATCAAAAAAGTAGTAGGCATTTGTGGTTAATAAGTGAAAAGGTAAAACTTGAGAAAATGACATTCAACGTTTTTTTAAATAAATAATCACAAAATATTATAATATATATATATATGTATTACATTTATATATATAAATGACAAGTAAAATATAATGGTATATTAAAAACTCTGAAACAATAATAATTTGTACTAATATAGAGTAGTACTCAAATATTATAATGAGATATATAAATAAATATATGTATAGAAGTTATAAAATAGAAAAATATAAATTTATTTGTATAGTAATAGTTTAATAATAGTTATAAAGTATTATAAAAAATAAATAATGAATAATATAAATAAATACAAGAATATAACGTCTTGACTAGACAGAGCTAATTATAGAAAAAACATTTCTAAATTTTCTGTTTGGAAGCGTCTCTTTTCAAACAATGATATCTTGTTATATACATACGTGATGTGTTTATTAATTATATGGAATGTATCTATAATCTATGCTTAATGTACAATTATAAATTTGTTTAGTAAAATATTGTTATACGATATCGAAATATACAATTAAATGTGACAAGTATTTACAAAAATCCTGTCAATTTCAGATAATTATGATATCGATTACGCTTATAAAATCACTTCATTTTGATATAAATACTCAAAAATAAGAATATTTCCATTAAATAATTAATGTAATTCATGTGTCAGTTTTTCTAACGTACATATAAATATCAATGACTACCTTCAATTATATACTTATATCAATTATTTCATATATTATAATAAATCTCAACTGTATAATTATGAGATTGTATTTTGATAAATGACAAAGTGCATTTTGTAAAATAGATTACTTTTACATCATTCAAATATCATCAAAGTTTAACCGCAAAGTTATAACTGCACATTTTCATAATTAACATATTTAATTTCCATTTCTAATGTATTGATTGATGGATTTCTTATTTATTAGAATAACAGCATAATAGCAGCATAATATACTTTTAAAATTAATAGCAGCATAATATTAGTATAATAGACTTTAAATATCAGTATAACAGCAGCACAATAGCATGACAAATTAATAGCAGCATAATAGACATTTAATAGCAGCATAATAGCATAATGTAAATATTTGAGGCTATACCATATGCTGTTATGCTGCTATTACTGTTTGCTGGGTTTGTCGCTAATCATAGGTATAGTTTACTTTTTAGTAGACCATAACATTTCTATCATTTACATGTATACTTTCAAAGATATATTAGGCACTAAGTGTTATATTATTGATTTAATAATTAGGTATAAATAATTAATAAAAGTAAAATAATAAAACATACTTATAAATTATACGAAATATCATACATTTAAAATAGAATATTTATATTTATATTATAAACATATTTTAATATATAATAAATAATATTTAACTTATAGATCTGAAATATTAAATTTGGAAAATGATGCTAAACAAAATAATTGCAATGAAAGGTTAACTATAATTAAACAAAATTATTATTAATATTAATTTAAAATTAAAATATTTTAAATACTAATTATTAATTAATAACTAATTAATGTTGTATAGGTATATGAAGAATAAACAAGTTAAAAAACCGTAAGTATATATAATATATTTATATATAAATATCAGATATTTTTCTATGGAAAGATAATACTTATATGAAATCATATAACTTGATTTTGTGTACACAAATAAATAACACCACCTATACATTTTGAAAAAATGGTGTTAATTCATATCAAACTATATGCTTTTACAATGTAAATAATAGGTTAACCATTTATAATTATTATTTGAATATAATTAAGTGTTTATTACTAATATAACAAAGCAATATTATACTTTGGTTTTTAATATTCATTCATATCTATGAGTAAAATCTAACTTATATACTTATATTACATGTAATTTAATATAACTTTGAAAACATGATTATATACAAATAATTGCAAATTTATATAAATTTTAGTGGTGAAGATAGATTTGACAGGGATTCTATTTGACTTAATTTACTTTGGATTGTTATATATATAGGGAGTGTTATTTTTTATTTTTACTTATATAACATTGTATATGTTACTTATAATAATACAAATTAGTATATCACTTTATAATACATATACATATTCCAGTCCTACTAGATTTTGCCAATACTGTGAAGAGATTATTAGTGCGGGTAAATTAAAAAGACACATATTACGAAAACACTCAGATATAGAAGAGGTATATTTGATTATTTATAACATATTTATATATATATAAGTGACATATTAATTTATAATATATATATATATATATATATATAGATTTTTATTGTTATTATTTGTATTGTAATTAAATTTATTCTATATAGGTAAAGTCAGTTTTATTAAAAGATTCCAAATGTATGGATATATTCATGAATACTGTTAGGAATGAAGGAATGTTTTTATATAATAAAAAATTAATGAAAAACAGTAATAATGACAAATAATTAATGGTTGTCAGGAAAGGGACGGCTGAAACGCGTTACTGTCTAGGTTTTTAATAATTATCAATTATTTATTAATAATGTTTTTTAGAATTTCAATTATATATTATTCTAAAAAATGTTCAAAATCGTTTATCTTGAAAGTAGATAATTTACAATTAATAGCCAATCAATATAATGATATATTTACTAATTATTTAAACCGGGTCCATAATGGTCCGGTACGGAATTTGATACTTTTATTAAAGATGTTAGTAATATGAATATATAAAATATCAATATATTGTATTTCAAATATAAAATAATTAATATTATTATATTCAAACTTAACTAAGCTATTCATTTTTATAGTTCGGATATAGAAAATATAAAATGTCCATTAGTGATATTTCGAAAACAGATACTTTGAGGAAATCGGTAATGACCGACATGAGGGAATTTGCCAGGCTGGTTATTACTTTTAACAATGCAAATAACGACATAAGTGAGTAAATTAAATCTTATTTATAATTAATATAATACAATATTTATATTTTATAGATATTAGAAGATCTATTGATATATTTAAAATTGAATATATCGATAGAGTACTTGACGCGATGACAAAAATAAGTAATAAACTAATAAATAAATCGTTGATAAATCTCGATAATTTGATCCGTAGAATACTAAAGTATGTGTCATCACTGTATTTAAGCGAAGACAATGAAACTGAGGTATAATACGTATAAATTTAAAGCTTATAATTTTATATTAAATATAATACTTAATATATATATATATATATATCTATTACAAATGCAGTCAAAGAATATAAAGAAATATACGGAACTTTATAAATTTAAAGTGCCTATGATTTTGAATACTGCCAAAACGGCTATACTAAATAGAAACTTTGATATAAGGTAATAATACTAATGTTTATTATAGTATTTATTTTCAATAATAATATATATTGTAAATTTACAAATAATTATAGAAATTCTGAATAAACTCCTGAAGATGACATAACAAAGTTGTATGCATATATAGAAAATAAAGTAAGAGATGTTAGTATATTATTTTTGTGTATACTGTAAATATATTATCCTTACCCGACCTGGCATTGCTTTTCCTAGTTTTTGATTGTTTGCCTATCATTTTTGTATTAATTATAGCTATTACTTCATTGCTAGGTTTTTAATTGTGTCCTAAATAAATAGCATAATATCACAGGACAGCATATAATAACCTATATGATCTTCAACGGTACTTCAACCTTTACAACTTTCACCTATACAAATATGCATTCTAGTCGGACCTGGTGTCATATAATACTTATATGCCTCAGCATACTTCTAATATATCGATAAATACTGAATTTTAAGATCTTATTTTTTTATATTAGCTATAAATCATATAGGTCTAGAATAATTTGATTTAACTTTTATATATTACTGAATACTATTAACGATTTATTGGATATACTTTTATATATTAAAAAAAGCATTAAAATAAGCCAATTGGAGTATCAAAATAGTTAACAGGTGTCTTGTAATGTATTCGATTTAATTTTTTTTTAATTATGTAATTTTTCAAATTATTTTATAATTATTTTTAATACGGTATTACTTTGTATATTATTAAGGTTCACTCGAGTTATACAAATCTGGCAGCGTTAATAATAACGCAATTGACAATCTTTAATGGATGGCGAGGAGAAGAGGTGGCAATGATGACTATTAAATAATATGAAGTTGCCAATACAAAGTCAAACGATGAGTTAAGTATACTAGTCAATTTAAAAGGCAAAGGGAAGAGATTTGTTACAGTTAGTAAATGATCGAATAATAATCATCACGATTTATTTATCTATATTTAAAATAGAATATTAAGATATACAATTTTCATTTTTAAAAGGTATTAATTTCAAATATAATGGCTGAGTCTATAACAACTCTTATTTCAATGAGAAAGGATAGGGGAATTATTGATTCTAATAATTATTTATTTGCTACGAAAAGTTAGTATATTAATTATATATATTTCATAATATATATATATTATAAGATTAACAATTTGTTTTTTAACTAAACTGTTTGTAAAATTGGGATAATGATAGAAATATGATGTGTTGATTTTGATATCCATTATGGTAATAAATATGAAAAACTGTCCATTAAGTGATTTTTAGTAATTAATATATTTTTTCAATGAGGAAATATTTTAAATATAAAAGATAATTCTTAATTACAAGTTATACATAGTTTTTAAATTTTGGTTAATATACTATACATGATAAATATAATTTGTTATATCTATTATTTTTAATATTTACAAATATAGCTGTGTAGGTATACTCGTTGATCATTTTTGATTTTCCCCAACTAATATTTACTAAATACAATGTCTCAGTACATATGTTCTAATACATAAGTTCTCGATTTTACTCTATACATAGAAATTATTATATATATTTAATATATAATTATATAATTATTAGGTGAAATGTCACATTTATATGGAGATGTGTTTATACAGCGAATATGCGAAGCTGCGTATAACTAAGACAATAAGTTAATACATAAATATTAACTAATTTATTATTTTTTAATTTATCAACAATTAATATAATTATAATATTAAATGATACAAATTTAATATATTTATTCAGAAATTATATCGATAAAATGGGGAGAGAGGGAATTTGAAAAGCTGAGTTCATATTCAGAGTCATACAAATTAAATTTAATGCCTGGTTAATATTATAATTTACTTATGTAATTCCTACCGATTAAAATTAATAATTTACTATATTATAGGTAAAAAAGAAATACAAATAATACTCACAAAATTTACACCAGATTGCTTAGAAAATCTAAATTATAGCGAGCAATTTATAAAAACTCGAACAAAATTCAGAAATGAACTAAGAAATAATAATTTAAATTCAAAATAAAATATTAATTTATATTCTTTATTTATTATGTATTTTATATATTATCTTAATATAAGTTATTTTCAAATGATATGATAAATGTGTTATATAATCCAAAATTGACATCCCCTCATCCAATAGAAGAGATGTAACGGGAGGGCGAATGATCCTGAGGCTGGAGTCGGTCCTATATTGCTGGTGTGTATGGGGGGTGTTAATGTTATCAGGTGGTTGTGTTGGGGAGTTCGGATCGGAATTGAAACCGTACAAGAACAACCGTGAAATTAACTTTCGTGAAATTTCCAACCGTGAAATATTATATCCGTGAAATAATTATAAATATATGTATTATATGGATATATATTACGTATAAATATTATAAAAATATATATGTTATTATGTAAAATATAAAACCTAAATTATACAGTATATTTTCGGAAAATTAAAATCTAACTACTCTTAATTAATGTTAACGAAAGACATATGATACATCACATTAATTTTATTATTAAATTTATAAATATACTATAGTATATATCTATGAGTTTACGTAAATTACTAAATTATACGTGAAAGCTCATCCTGGCCGTAGATACTTTTCAAAGTTCAAGTTAGGGGTTGCCTATATGTGTCATTCAAATGCTACCGTTATTCTATATTGCACAATCATAAATATTCTGAATGAGTAACATCTATATAAATATAATATACGTATACAATAATACACATGAATATACCTTGTATATTAAATGTACAATAGGGGAGCCCGTTTTTGAAAGTTTTTCTCTCTCAGTTACAGTAGGTCATAATAACATGTCATAATAAACATATTTGGAAAGTTTCATCACAAAATATGTAACATTGGTAAAGCGAAGTGTACTTTAATGAAGAAATATTTCATTTATTTTACAATGTAAATTTCTATAAATAGAAATTTTTTCTTATGTATTTTATATATTTGTGCAAGTGCGCGTTGTCATAAAAATAAAATATTTGGCAAATACGTGTATAAATATATTATAATATTAATAAAGTAAAAAATTTAAAATTAATTTTTATTTTTTAATTAATGTAATTTATTCGACTATTTTTTGATAAATTATTTGAATTAAGGATCAAACTTTGTTGTGAGCCTATAATTGATATTTACGAGTATAATAAAAAAAAATATTTAATTTTCTGACAACAAATTGTTTACGACTATTTTACCCCAAAATTAATTTGTTGTTAAAATGCTCAATAAAAGTCATTTTTTGAATAAAGATATGCTATTTTTATAACAATACTTATAATTTTATATTCATATAATGATGATAGACATATATAATATATAATTATATATATTTTTTTTATTATTCCATTGCTTATTTTTTTTTTCAATTTAGAAAAAATTTAAAAATTAAATTAAAATTTCTGTAGATCGATTTAATTATTTAAAAAAAAATATTTTCAAATATTTTTTAAGGATGTTGTTGTATATTACATATGCTAATATGCAATTTGTACTTGTAAACAAATTTTTCTTTCATATATCTGTAATTTAATTTTTTTCATAAATTTTCAATGTAAATTCCTATCTATTTTTGAATATGGTTTCGCTTTCTGAATTGTTTTCAGATTTTAATTATTATTTTGTATTATATCTGGAATAATTAAAAGGAGTTATTCCGAATGAGATGGTAATTTTATATGAAGGAAACTAAAAAAGTTACTAAAACGGGCTCTCCTAATGTACAATGTCCTACATTACATTATACATACGCATTTATTTGTTATACTTTACTTGTTCAATTATATAATAGTATATGTATCCTATAGGTATATACAGAGCTGGGCAGTATCGCCGATACAGTATCTATTAAAGAGTAGTAATAATGTTATGTATCGTCCAAAATGTACCCAGCCCGTATTGTAAACAATGTTTGTAATATGTGCCGGAGAAAATATCCACTAGATGACGAAACCAGTTTTCATTTTTTATGACAAATGAATTGTTATATTGATAATGCTATTTTCACGCTATATGAATACTTATCACACATGCATTAATTTATGTCAGTGATTTAAACTATTGTACACTAGTGTACTAAGGCAACCTACATATCTAATAGATACTATCTACGTTATTTCTATATATATATATATAGTAATAAAATGAATAATAAATTACATAATTTAATTTAAATAAATAGAAGTAGTAGTAGTAGTAGTATAGTATATAATAATAATAAATAAACAATACAATTGGGTATGTATATTTATTGAATAAACATTTACCTAAGTTTCACTTAATACTTAGCGCACAATATCGCCATTTCGTTAGGGTAATAGTAT
The DNA here is from genome assembly GCA_964019155.1 of Osedax fenrisi. Lineage (NCBI taxonomy): Eukaryota > Metazoa > Annelida > Polychaeta > Sabellida > Siboglinidae > Osedax > Osedax fenrisi. The sequence continues at coordinate 1,677,311 of OZ025239.1, forward strand.
CGACATCAACGTAAGTTACACTAAACCATGCTGTACAAGTATTCTAAAGCTTCTTCTTCACCTATTCCGCAACTTAACACCTAGAATGTCATGTTCAATGTTATCAAACTCGTATGTTGAATGTATTGCTACTATATAAATTATACATATGTCAGTGATGTGGTTTGGTCTATAGGAACTTTGATAATGGTGGGTGAGATTAATTTCAAGAAAATGCATTTGTTATTTAAAAAACTTTTTCATAATTTAGAGATAGTAGATAGTTAGAAATTGGACGGTATTTTCTCAGAGAGTTGTTATAAAGATTATTTGTATTTAATATAGGTGATACTAGTGTATGTTTAAGATATATTGGACAATTCTTTAATTTACAAAATTTCTAAATATCATAGCATAGTAAGATAAATGCAAAGTGTTATTAGAATTGTGTTCATATATGGAATGGGGTCAAGGGGTGAGAATGATTTATATAAAATAAGTAATTAAATATAGTCAGTAGATGGTGGAGTAAACGAATGTAGGAGTATCAACGTATGTATGTATGTATCAACGAGTGAAGTTTATATAACGAGTAGGTGGTGGTGTGTTAGTTAAAGTTGGTTAGGAAGTACTAATAATATTGATACTATTCTGATAGCATAGATGAACAAAAAGAAATAATACCAGGAAAAAAGTTATCTTTATGTGTTTACATAAGACTGTCACTAACATTACAATGTAGCTTAGTTATATTACACAGTATACTATTGTATTGTGGTAATAGGATATTTTGTATATTTTAATATATTCTTTGAAGATAGTTGATACTTCAATTACTGACGTTTTATTATTTTCTATAGGGTTTTTGGTCAAACATATTTCTGCTTAATGAACGTATTTGTGGCTATTATGTTTTAGAATTAAACTAATGCATTGTTATTTTTATTTTCAATAATATTTGTAATTGTATGTGGTTAATGTGAACAGATGAGAGAGGCAGTAGCACATCTCTATATCTAGATAATCATAATTCATAAGATGTATGGAAAACATAAATTACAAAAGTTATTGTATTACTTCTTTTAATATATTAAATATGTATATGTCTATAGATATTCAGTAATATATATATATATATATATATACATATTTACAATTTAAATTATTGTTTCACTTATTTAAATTGTAAATATATATTATCTGATTTTAAATATGATTAAATATGATTAAATATAAAACATAAATAAACAAGTGTATAGACTTCAGTTTAAATGGTCTTAATTTAAATGGGCAAGGAAAGTCTATAAATCAGACATCATGTGATAATCAAAGATTCCAATGCGTCTAATATAATTAATAATCGCAATTATAATAGGAGCTATTTAATTATTTTTTTCTTTACCACACTATATTTATATCTATAAATACATTTATTATGACACTATTATACTATTAGATACTATTAATATGAATAGGTTGCTATATATATAACATTAATTTATGTATAATATATATTATACATAAATTAATGTTATATATATATAAAAACCTATTCATATTAATATATATATATATATATATATATATATATTACTTCAATATATCAATAACACCATATATAACACTATATATAAAACTTATATATATATATATATAAGTTATAACTGTATATTCAGATACATATTTAGTGTATATAATTTAACTAGGATACCTATATGTATTCCTATATGAATATAAAGCCTATGTAGCTCAAAAGTTTTAACTAGGATTTCAATGATGATATCACCGATGATATTACATAAATTTGGTGTATCTCCGATGAGATAATAATCTAAATCCTAGGTAATTATCGGTATGAAATATTTCTATATAGGCTTATATTCATAATAAGTTTAAATTTCAATTTAATATTAGCGAAATGAATATAATGATGATACATTGTGGCTAGTAATATATATTAGGCTATTAATAGATAATAGGCTATTAATAGATAGTAGGCTATTAATAGATAATAGGATATTAATAGATAATTGGCTATTAATAGATATTAGGCTATTAATAGATAATATAGGTTGATAACTATAGCTTATATACGTATACGCATTTATAATAATACACACGAATTGATATATTATAATATACATGGATACACGGGTAATATTGATCATTACACACACACACACACTATATCAAGTTAGCGTATACGCAGTTTAATGACCTTTAACCTCTATAATATACTCACTTTTAAAGGTAATAACCTCCCACTGTTAACCTCTCTCTCTCTCTCTGAGAATTCTCTGAAATAGCTAACCATCACAGTGGAGGTATATAGTATATACTATATACCAATATCTATATATTCAATGGTAGGATGTAACCACTTCTCACTATCTTACCATAATACAGGCATCTGGAGAAGCCGCTAGGTAGCGCTAGTGTATGTGGTATCACGTGGTCTAAAGCGGATGTTTGTGGTTGTAAGTCTTAAAAGTCTTTAAGTCTTGGAATACGCCAAACATGTTGTCGGAAAGGAGTTCCTCTCACAAAACTTTAAGATGTATTTGTAACCAATTGTAGCTTACCAAGTGAAGTTAACATATATAATATATATTATATACTATGTTATTTATATATATATATATAAATATATATTAGTTGTATTACATGTATGTCTCTTATTAATTTGTATTTCAATGTAATAAACATGTTAATATCAACATGTTTATATATAATGAAATATAAATAGAGTGAATAAATATAGCTTCACATGATCATTTCTTATTTAGTAGATTAGACCTAGTATAATTATTTTACATATGTATGATTATCTTCAATCAATATGGTCCGAAAAGTAGTCATCAAAAAATTAAATAATTAATTAAAGTAGGTTATTATGGACTATAATGACTAGCGACGACTAGCGGCAGAGAGGAGACGATAATGCACACCTAACAGCTGATTAAGAAGACAGCACTACAGTTGGCGGTCAAGGAGAAGATAAACCTAGGCAAGGAGACGGGCATAGTGTAATATTCAATGTTAAGGTGAAGATTAACGAGCTCAAATCTGTAGCCTATACAGCCTATGTTAATAATGTTATCCCCGCGGAGAATATCGAAACCGAGGCTATGATCATTAGAGAAAGTGGTAGGAATAGCGGACTGTCAATCAGACATCACGTGATAATCAAATATTACAATTCGTCTAATATAATTCATAATCGCAATTATAATAGGAGCTATTTAATTATTTTATTCTGACCCCACACACTACACATATATCTATAAATACATTTAGATGATATTATTAAACTATTTTATACTATTATTATGAATATGTTTCTATTTAATGTATACTATATATTATTATGCTTTGAATAGTATAACCTGCGGGTATTAGCTCCAATGGTATATATATATATACCATTAGAGTTGATACCTGCAAGTGATACTATTCAAAGCGAACACATTGAAACACTGACACTATATCAAATACAACAAGTGCTATCCAAGTTATCATTACATCTACCGAAACTACTGAAGCGTAACGACATCAAACCTAAGTATACATAGAAATACATCGATAACTACATCTATTGAATTAGGCACTAGCGAACTTATAATTAAACATACATGGATTTAATAATAACTTGTAATTTAAATATGACAGATATATCTGTATATATACATTATATATATACATATATATAGGTATATATGTATACATATATTATCCTATACATATAATCTATATCATTATTGTTATTAATGTATACATTAATAACAATAGTGATATAGATTATCTATATATATAAATAATATAACATACTTAGTATAATACTATATTATATATAATAAATAAATATAAATATTATTAGGGTACTTATAAATAAGTATATATATATATGTCGCGTGTCCCCTAGATAAGTTCGAACTGCTGTGCAAGGGGGCGCCACTTTCTCAGGCCTACATAGCTATCATATATAGGTATACGTATATAAACCTCTAGAGGGTTAATTAATAAGTACAACGATTTGCTAAAGAGAAGAGAGGGTGCAACATGTCCTGTTCGCAACTCTACAAATCACGATAGGGTAACACAATATAGAAGAAGAATGTCTAACGTTACGTTGAATTACGTGTAGATCAAAAGTATCGCGATGTCGCGAAAAGGTAAACAACCTGTTCAACATCGCAAAGGTTAAAGTTCAAGTTTGCTACGTCCTATCAACTAAAATATACGAATATGAAAAATTAATATTTATATTCAATAAATATGAAATTAACAAAATGTATTGTCATTAATTATTTAAATATATTATTATATATCTTTAAATATTATATATTTATATAAATATACTTAATTATAAGTATTCATATAAATATATTCGTATTATAGGTGATATATAATATATCCTATATTAAAATGTTATTTATTAGATATTTTCGATAAAAACGTCCGTCCTATATCGTCGATCCTTAACTTAGTGAGATAATATTGCAGTCGGATAGTGATGGTGATCAATACTACACTGTATCGCAAGCGGATAATAAGACCGTCACGCATGACTGGTTTAGTTAAAGTGACAGTTACGCTGACACCTCAGAAACACGTTACAGCTCGTGAAACTCTGTATAGGTAACACTATAAGTAATAATATATGTATAATATAATAAAGTAGTATATTATTATACGTCAATAATAAGTTAGTCGGGTATTGACAGTTGATGAGTCAATATTGTATATATATATATATATTATAATACATTATAATGTATTAAAGATGAAGTTTTGTATATATTGATTAATATATATATATATATATATATGACCTAGATGCGAGGCTTGACCGAGGTAAACTAGTTCATCTGGAGAAGCCGATAGGTAGCGCTAGTGTACGTGGTATCACGTGGTCTGAAGCGGATGTTTGTGGTTGCAAGTGTACACGTGACTTTCGATATTTACGCCGAAGTCTTGGAATACGCGAAATATGTGGTCGGAAAGGAGTTACCCGCACACAACGTTAAGATGTCGTGGTAACCAATTGTAGCTCACCAATTGAAGTAAATATATATACTATAGTAGTTAACATATATGTTATATATAAGAATTTAGCAGGTGATGCTATATTCATTCACTCTATTTATATTGCATTATATATATATATAATGAAAAATAAATAAAGTGAATACATATAGAATCACGTGATAAAGTCTTATTTAGTAGCTTAGACATAGTGTATCATTATTTAAGATAACTGTGATTATCTACTACAAAAATGGTCGGAAAAGTTATCATCAAAGAAATTAAATAATTAATTAAAGTAGGTTCATTTTTGATTGTAAATATATATATGCAAGATATGTCTGATATTCTTCAATAAATATAGTCGGAAAAGTAATTATAAAAGAAATTAAATAATTAATTAAAATATACTTTTCTTGTATATATATATATATGTACAATCAAACATTAACCTATAATTTAATTTTTGATTGTACATATATGTACATATATACATGTATATACATGTATATATATATATATATATATATATATATATATATATATATATATATTGAATACAATACAACTAGCGGATACAAATGGACCTATATATATAACAAATATATATATTGTTATAGTTATTTATGTATACACCTAATACTTAAAATACAATGAATTTAAAATATATATAAAACTTTTATTAATATTTAAATAAATATTAATTTCATTATTAAAGAGTTGTAAACTAAGAAAAATAATAATAAATGTTACCATCACAATATATTCACATACTTATCTAATAAAAACATTTATCAGTTCGTAAAAAGTACAAAAATGGATTCAAATATATACAAAGAGATTAAATATGAAGCGATCACAGAAACGTAAGGAATATCTGGAAGTATAGAACAAAATATTGAAACACGGAATGCTTCAACCTTAATCTAATATCATTGAAGTATTGACCGACATGCCAGGATGCCCGACAAATACATCATCTTACTCTAGCATACGCGTTAGTAATGTGATGGATGATGAGTGACAGGTGAACAATAACAAGGAGAATGACTCACAGGTAAACAATGCAGAGTGTTCATCACAAGACACGTATACGACGGCATTCCAGTACAGACCGCAGGATAAGATAACTGGAGTATTACGCGATAAATATAATCGAAAGATCACCTACCTCTCTACAATAATTGAAATATGTCAGTGCAATATCATAAAGATGAAGAATGGCTACCGAGTCGTTTGGAGAACACGAAGAGATGTAGAGAACAATTGAAATCGATCACTTTCCAAACAATGAGACTACCCGAATGGCTCGAACCGAATATATCGGTACACAGACCGAACAAAGGGTTAATTAATAAGTATAACGATTTGCTAAAGAGAAGAGCGGGTGCAACATATATACATATATATATATATATATATATATATATATATAATAAATATATATTATATATATATATATGTGTGTGTGTGTGAGTATTTATAATTCCTCTGCGAAATCATGTATCGTCATATTATCTCATTTGGTCATGGTCATCTCATTTGTCTAATAGGCTTATTAAGTGTCGATATATTATATAAGTGATTTTAAATTTTTATAAAAGTAATTTTATACACCACCTTCTATAAATATTAGGCTATATTTATATAGTTGAAAGAAATTTATCCATTTTAATTTAATCAAATATGACGAGACATGATTTCGCGGAGGAATTATAAATACTCACACACACACACATATATATATATCACATTATTAAATATTAACATTAAGATTACTGTTACCTATAGACATTACAATGGGGTAAATGTGATATAGATGTTGAGATCATCAAGATTGGGGTTATTAAGATTAAACAGGTAAGTAACAATATATGTATAATTATCATCAACATATGTTTATTGTTATACTCGAGTCTAGATCATAGATATCTATGTAATGCTATATAACATTATATTTGTATATTACATACTTTATATTTTAATGAGATTAATTTATTTGTATATGAATTAATACAATATAATATATGTAGGGGAGGGAAGGGAGTAGTGGCCGATAATTAATATTCCTCAGAAGATTTCTAATATAAATACTGAACTGTAGGCTCTTATTTTTTATGAATTAACTAGAAATCATATAGTTCTAGAATATTGTGATTTCACTTTTATATATAAAGTGTTTAACCTAATAATATAAACGTTTGATTAGTCATTAAAAAAAGCACTCAAATAAGGCAAGGCCGTAGTAGTGGCCGCTAGTACCAGAAAATGCGATAGGTGTCTCGTAATATATTCGATGTATATTTGTATAATTATGTAATATTAAATAATTATATTTATGATACGCACCTTATTTGATTCAATTATTTAATTATATATATACACATACTCTTACACATAAATAAGCATTCATATATATATAATCATGATTATATAATAAATTAGAGTAATTAATTAATCATTTAAAAAAAAATTACTATATATATATTTACTATAATATATTATAGATATTTTGATTATCTAAATATTGTATATATAACTTTTTATCCTATCAAGCACCATTTAAGCGTTACTTAAAACTGCCAATACTCCCTCCTCGGCCACTACCCCCTTCACTCCCCTATTATAATTTAATTAAGATTTACAAATAAATAATAATAAAGAATCTATGTAATATATTACACAGATTCCTTATTATTATTTATTTGTAAATCTTAATTAAATGTTAATCACCATTACTAGTTGATCACTATCTTGGACACTCCTACGGACATCATATATTGTAACGGTATCATTAATATGGCTGAAGGGTATCAGATTAAAATAAATGTACTTTATTACTATTTTAAAATGATAAGTATTACATTATTATTTGTTTTTTTTCTATATTAGAATTAATTATATATATATATATATATATATATATATATATATATATATATATTCTGTAATTAAGTTTATGATGGTATGACCAAGTAATTCAGTTAAAGCAAGAGAATATAAATGTCCTTGATATTTATAAATACTTGGTTTAGATCTATTATGAAATCAGAAAGTATAAATTCATTAATATTAGCATATGTTCGTAAGTATGAATTATGAAACATTAACATATGTCAATTCAATATTGAATAAAAAATCATACATAGATCTAACGATAATCTAAATTTCAATAAATATATGAAACTTTTATCAGTTTATTTAATATATGTCCTATATATATATATATATGTCCTAGATATATATACGTAATGATTCGGACGGCGATATACAACATATCAATTTGAATATTATGTAATGCATAAATGTATACTAACCCTTGTACACACTTTATGTATTGAAAGTTATACATGTTTAAAGACAATACAATTACTACGTCCGTTATTATATTATTGTTATCTACGCTAGATATATTCTAATAATAAATACGTTATTTATTTTTAAATTAAATTATTTTTCTAAAATACATGTTTACGTTAAATAAAAATAAAATTTTACTATTTCAGTTTGATATATTTTAATACGAAATTAAATAATATAACTTAATATAACATTATATTAGTTATTCGATTGTTATGTATAACTGTGACACATCTCTTTACAGTCGAATGCCATTATACAATAGAATATAATTGTTATAATTCCATCTAAATGTATTTTTAGATACACCTTTAGTGTATATAATTTAAGTATATGAATATAAAGCATACGCAACACATACGTTTTACCTATAGGATTACCAACAGTTTCGATGTGAGGTCATCATTAATTGAATTATTTGTATTATCCAAATCGCTTATGTTTATGCCAATATATCTATAAGTGTCTTCTATATTTAAAGCTTTAATAGTCTAACTATCAATAGATATAAAACTATATGGGTTACATATCCATTGTTTGGTCTTTGGGTTAATAGTTATATTCAATGCAGCCCATTTTGACTTGTTAAGGGCAGGCGTAACCTTACCGACGTTTAAAATATAGGCAAAATATCTCTTTTTTAACAGGCTATATCTTTTCTATTTATTAGTATTTTTATCTATTTTTTTTTAATTATCTAGATAAATTCATCTCTAGATATATATGTACATGATAAAATAATAAATGTATTATTAATTAAATAAAAGTTAATTATAATATTAACATTATTTAAAAATAAATGTATTACCGATTTTGTATTATTAATTTTTAATTAATTATATTAATTGATTATATTTACGTTAGCTTACATACCTATATAATAATAACCATATATTTGGTGTATACTCAGAAAATCAACAAAAAAAACACCAGAGATATTGGCATCTAAAGTTTTACTTATCTAATTATTAAATCCCACCATTTGGAATAGGTGTATGATTAAACTTCGTATTTGAGGCACTTATGTTTAATTGTATATGATATATTATACATCATTTTAAAGATAATGAATTACATTTTAATATTTCATTATAAAAACAATTTCCCTACAAAATAAAAACGAAGGTTAAAGTTTAACCCACATTGAGTTAGTCTAAATACAACATAATCAACTTGATTTTGCATCATTACATCATCTTGCGCAAATAAAATCAGACCATCTGCAAATTCCATATTGCTTATTGTACTATTTCCTTATAAATTAATATTACCGCGCATATTATCAGTAACATAATATATAATGGAGTTAAAAAGAGCCACAGACATATTGGGTCTCTTTGTTATACTCCACGATTAGAGTAACACTTATTTATAGTAAATTTATATATATATATATACGAGGAATAGCGACCTGAATGTGTACGGTGATAACTAGCGACGACTAGCGGCAGAGAGGATACGATAATGCACACCTAACAGCTGATTAAGAAGACAGCACTAGAGTTGGCGGTCAAGGAGAAGATAAACCTAGGCAAGGAGACGGGCATAGTGTACGGTAAGATGGAGGTTATATTCAATGTTCAGGTGAAGATTAACGAGCTTAAATCTGTAGCCTATACAGTAGACCGGTTCGTTCGATTCAATTTTTAATCCTTCATATAAAATATAATACATATCTATATTTTAGTATAATATGTGTTAATAATTTTTATAAAAAAATAGTTACCTTTGGTCACGAAGCATTTAAAGTTTGAAATATAAATTATTATTTTAAGATAAAATCTATAATATTCCATGTATAATAGTAATGACACCATCTTATTATCTTTGATGTTTACAAATATTTAAATTAATATTTAATATTAATTATGTATTTGTATTATATTTAATGAATTAATATAATATATACCATTATTTATATTTATTATTAATATAATATCAATATTTCATGTTTGTATCTACAAATTACCAATATTAATGTCTCCTAAAACTCGAGAAAATACACCATTTTACAAAGTATTTATTTCAAAATAATTCAAAAAAATAATTAATTTTTTAAAATTAATATATATAATTATACTTTACATAAATTTGAGTGATCAGATTGTATTGAATTGTGGATATAAGTTAGATATAAATGTCCTTTATACAAATATAATTAAAAAAATTAAAAAATATGTAAACTTATTTTGTATTTCATATTTCAAATAAAAATCCAAAAAAAATTAAAAATGATGTTAATTTTTTTTCTAAAAATAATTTTTAATTTTTTAATAATTAATTTGAATTGTATTATTATTTTCTATAAATTATATATTTTAATTTTTTAAATTAAATTGTAATAATTTATTTATATTAAATTATATGATTTTTAGATATTTTTTTTGACTAAAATTATTTTATAAAATTTGGGCATCTAGATTGTTATGAAAAATATTTTATACTGTTAATACTACTTGTTATATATGTTTCTAGGATATATCCATAGTTGGCTTAAAAAAAATCATCCAATTTTATAAAAAATTGAATAAAACTTATTTCTATATCTCCCCCATGTTAACTTTTGTATGTATTCAATGTTAAAATAAAAAGGTCTCGTGACATAACAATATTTAAGATATAGGTCTAAAATTTTAAACACTTATTCATCTTAGCATACATAATTGTCACAGATGTGAAGGTTTTTAAAATTGCGAAAAAAAATGTAGTACGAACCGGTCTACTATACAGCCTATGTTAATAATATTAACCCCGCGATGAATATCGAAACCGAGGCTATGATCATTAGAGAAAGTGGTAGGAACAGCGCACACGTTCTACACACGGACACATGTATAAGTTCCATATATCTACTATATCTACTATGTACTTATACTATATCATATATGCATTTGTTAATACCGCTTACTCTATTTAACGAAACAACTAGTCGGCCATCTTGCGAGTATGGACTGTGTATTACATAGCTATCTCTATAACTATTATATAATATACTCTTACATTTTACATGTATATGTAAACAAATAAATCCCAGTGTAAATAAATATAAAAATCGCAAAGTCACATGATCCCTACACACAAAATGGTGGATATTGTATGTTTCACTAAATCTAATTGCCTATCTATAGTTAATTATATATCTGTAGTTAAATATGTATTATCACGGTATTTATATGATAATATATATATATATATATATATATATATATATATATAGGACATATATATTAACATTCTAACTATTATAGTAAACTACGATATTTTGTATACAAATACATTGTATGAATTGTAAAATATACAATATTCTATGTTATTCTGTAATTAAAATGCTGATGCTGATCGTATACGACCAATTAATTCAGTTAAGGCAACAGAATAAATATACACTTCATTGATATTTATAAAGACTTGGTTTATATCTAGTATGACATCATATCGTATATATACGTAATGTATACATTCATTAATATTAGCATATATTCGTTATATTCATACTATATAATGAATTATAGAATATTGACATTGAATAAATAATTCATACATAGAAATATCTGACGAAAATCTCAATTTCAATAAATATATGAAACTTTTATCAGTTTATTTAATATATATATATATATATATATATATACACATATATATAAGTAATTATTCCGACTGCGATATATATTATTAATTTGAATATTATGTAATGTATACTAACCCTCGTACAGTTAAACGTGGTATGTAACCTTTAACCTTTAACCTTCAAGTTTAACCACTCCATGTAGTAATAAATACTTCTCAGGCGTGGTGTTCCATAGGACAGAGTTTAGAGCTGGTCGTAGACAATTTTGAAGAGGTAAGTTTTTAAAGCCTTTTTAAAACTGTTTGTGAAACTTTGTGGACGTCGATGCGGTGGTAGCTTGTTCCATAGCGTAGGTGAAGGCACGTAGTCCGTGATTAAAATGTATTGCAATATATACATGAATAAAGACAATACAATTACTACGTCCGTTATTATATTATTGTTATCTACGCTAGATATATTCTAATAATAAATACGTTCTTTATTTTTAAATTAAATTATTTTTCTAAAATACATGTTTACGTTAAGTAAAAATAAAATGTTACTATTTCAGTTTGATAGATTTTAATACGAAATTAAATAATATAACTTAATATAACATTCTATTAGTTATGCGATTGTTATTTATAACTGTGACACATCCCTTTACAGTCGGATGTCATTATACAATATAATATAATTGTTATGTAATTGTGGGCGTGTTCACACGGTATATAAGTATTGCCGAATATCTAGACACCTGTCAATCATTCTAGGTAATCTGTGAAGATATCAATGTATCAATTGTCACATAATTCTACTACTACATTTGTATTGAATCATAGATGTATCCCCAAAAGTAGATGCAGACTCATTTAACATGTAAACATTCCCTATAACGAATTATAATTCGTTTGATTAAGTTAATATTATATATATATATAATATAATAATAATATGTATTTAGTGAAACCACATATAAATACCTATATATTTATATATATTAAATACAATATAAATATCGGATAAAAATGGCCCCTTCAAGAATTCCTAGTATACTTGTCATGTTATAAATAACTGCAATAAATTAATACCACCAATGAAGCTAAATCTAAATATATTATTATGTAGATACTTAACTTATATTATTAATTAATAAAATAATAAAAATTAATAAATTAATTACGAATTAAATTATATTAAATTGTTCATAATATTATAAATAATGTAATTGTAATTTATCTAATTGTTTCATCAATAATATATAGTTTATCCAGTAGCAACAATATATATATATTGTATCTACTGTATTCGTACATGGGTATATAATACGGCCACCCCTTTTATCTATTGAATAAAAAGATTAAATAAAATTTCAAAATAACCATAATATCTATAATCATATAACATTAATGTATTATAATTTGTGAAATAAAGTATTATGTCATAACAAGTTAAGATTATTCATTGTTAAAGTATCCGTATTAGGTAAATTTCCCCTATATCTTTCATATCTATTTATATAGCGCTATCCTTGATATACTGCCCAAAGATGCCGGTCCTGAGCTGGGCGGTATGTCATTGGTGTACATATATAGTACAAGTTAACATATTTCTTCTATGATTCCAGTGTAAGGAGATTATCATTATGATTCTGCAGAATTGAATACTAAGAGATGCTTGATGTAGACTTTTTAAATACAATATTGAACGTTAAAATAATATTGGAAGTTATTTCCCTTTATAAATATAACATACTATTGAGTTAAAAATATAATTCTATATGTCTAGGATTAGTCATAGATTTATCATTACATTAAAGTGAATTCACTCGATGAACTTAAGATATATGAGCACAACAAATAATAAATATAATTTAAAGTTATATACCTATATAGTTATGATAAATAGATAATGATTTTAATAGTATTTCTTTAATACTAGATATTACTTAAAAAATTAAAGAATATTATAAACTTAAATTTAAGGATATTGAAATGGATAATGTTCTATTGCTGGATAGTATATCATCTTTAAACATATATAATAAAGGTTTGATTAACATATAATATTTAAAAAAATGTAAAACTGTTTCGATGCGTCGCAAATAATAATTATTATTTAATTTGTTTAATATATGTTTAATAATATTTAATTTAATTATTAATTAAATCAAATTTCTACAAATAGATATGTTAAATATATTAACATGTTATATTATTATCTTAAGACAGGGAAATTCTGCATATTCGTATGGGAAATCTAAAAAATCTAGTGAATATAATTAAAAGAAAAAATACTATGGCCATTCTAAATAGATTTAACTTTGAAAGAATATCAGCAGAGAAATGTATACATTAATTCATGAATAATTAATAATAATAAATAAGATGGTTTCAATATTTATTATATATATATATCTATATTTAGATATATAATTTAATAGTTGATATAATATTTATAATTAATATAATATATATAATCGTTGTATATATGTAAATACATATGCAGACTGCTTAGATGATGACAATATATGTGTAATAATAGTGCGATGTTTGTGGTTATGGCACAACATTTAATACGTAATCATATCTCCTCATAAGAAATAGATAAATACACATTATATATACACATTATATACATACAAATATACACTTGTATACAAATAGTTATATAACAATAACAATCAAGTCGTATACTATCGCTACGATATTCTCATTAATCGTAATATATTATTGATATGTACACAATGATATATATATATATCCATTAGGAGCTCGAGTGGTGACCTTGCTGTATTCGTGGCTGTCAAGGTCAACTTTCAATAATACCTAATACGAATGGGGCATCGTTAAGAAATTATATTTAGTATGTATTATTATTATTAGTATTACTATGATTAGTTATTCTTTTAAGGAAATTAATAAAAACATCATATTTTGAAGTAAACTATTGTTAAGAACAAAAATAAATATATAATTAATGATTAATTCAAAAATAACTATTAATATTAGATTCTCCATAACATTTATGCTAATTTCTCGTGTATTACTCAATGATGAGTAAGGCATTATTTGCTGCTGGTACTATTTAATTATAAAGCGCGAGTATTAAATAAATGTGTCTGAAAATATACAAATACAATTAAATATGATAGCAAGTGCAAGTGCTACTTAAATAGTACACATAGAGAGAGAGCTAGTGCGAGTGTAGATTAGGTGTAATAGTAGCCTAATACCGGGTGTGAGATGTGTGCATGGTGGTGTAAGTGTGTAGAGGACATACCAAGCTATGTTCTTCATACGGATAGCTGTTAGTTTAACGAGGAGTTTCACAGGTATACCTCTATAGAGAGTTGTGCAGATCATGTGGAGAATATTTATCCTGTTTACATTGAATAATTAATGATTACTTCACACGACTTCTAATAATATACATTTATCATATTATTTATTGTAATCGCGATATAAATATATAAATATATTATATGTAATATAAATTATGAATAGCATTTATACATACATATATAATGATGAAAGTACTAAAAGTAGGACTGGGTTTGATACACTGTTAAAAATAATAGCATTCAAAATAATTTACTTTATAAAATATCAATAGGTAAAGGGTTTAGTTTACCAAATATTTAATACTAATTCATAGATAAATAAAGGGTTTATCGAAACGGTCTCTATAAAAATGGTCTCTATGAAAATGGTCTCTATTATAAAATCTTTATTATATTATAAATGATACAAATTAGTAATCGATTATCATTTTAATTTTATATGTAATGTAATATTCTAAATTATTTAAATAAATTACTATTTTAAAGTTTAATTTGTATTGAATACTCAATATCTCTTTTCTAATTTATAATTACCTATCTCTGGTATAACCTTTACAAATAATAACATCGTACTTAAATTCATAATTATATATAAATATTTAAATAATTAAAATGTTATTAATATATGATTTATTATTTCTAATAATTTAAATTATAAATACAACTGATAAATAATTCTATAATATTTTATGAAATTATATCATTGATTTATGAAAATTGCTCAATTAATAAATAGTTTTGTCACCATTTATTATATTATCGTGAATTCCTTTAGTATAAAAACAAGTCACTAAATGGTTTGAAACTTAGTCTAGTGGTTATTCGCACGAAACCTTTAGTCTAATAATAAGTGTGTAATGTATTCTACCAAACACTTTAGTTCTGAGAACGGCATAACTAAAGGTTCCCAAACCTTTTGTTTAAACGGACATCGATTATAGGTTTTAATTCAAGCCAACTAAAGGTTTTGTTAACAGTGTACTTCGATCGTGAGGTGATACAATATATACAATATACACGAGAGGAGGAGCAATAGTGTTGTTCTGACCATGAGATAGCGTTTCAAGAGGAGGGAGTATCGCTCATGCGGGCAGTCGATCTTAACCTTAGCTTCCACGTTAGATATGTCGGGCGAGAACGGAGAGATCACTAGCAGCGGTATCAGCATCATCATCGGGTAGGCCTCCAGTTCCACTGCCATAGACCACACTAACATCATGTGGTCCTCGAGTAGACCAGTACATATGGGGGTGGGGTGAGGTTAGTTAAAGGGGGGGTGGTTAACTTATAGTTATGGTTGTTAAGAACATGCCACTATCACATCAATTCTATCACAATTAATTGTATCATTATGTGACATATTTCTTCTATTTATAAAATACATGTACATATATATATTTACTAGCTGTACCCTACCATGCGTTGCTCGGTTTTTGATTATGTTCCTATCTATTATTTATTAATTAAAGCTATTCCTGATTATGTATTAATATGCATTTATAGTATATACAATAATATATTTTTTCTAAAATACAAACAAATTTAGACAAATATTTGTTTTTAATATTTCAAAAATTAGTGGACAAATATTTCTAAAAATATATTAAAAAATACAACAAATATTTCAAATATTAAAAAATGTTGAAAATCCAAACCCAAACCCAATCCCAAACCGTACCCAACCCATATAGCTATTCCTGATTCTGCATTGCTAGTATGTATATAGAATAAATGGTAGCTAAAATACAAACAAATGTAGTCAAATGTTAGTTTTAAATAGTGGACAAATATTTCAAAATTTTGTTTTTAAAATACAAAAAATATTTCAAAGTATTACAAAATATATTTTTTTTAAATGTTCTAAAAATATTTTTTAAATATAATAATTATATCTTATATATTAATATTTATTTAATATTTTATAAATTATTATATATTAAAATAAATATATTTCAACAATAAGTTGAAAAATATAAATATTTTAAAAAATGAAAAAAAATTATTAAAAATTACACACATTTAAAAAAAAAATTAAATTATTACATTTTTTTTTTAAATATATCAAATGTTCAAAATATTTAAAAAAAATGTTTACAAATATTTGAAAACAATTTGAAAAAAATTTCAAATAATTTCCAAAAAATATTTCGAAAATATGTAAAAAAAAATATTTCGCGTAAAAAAAAAAGCGTCGCCAAAGATTTTACCTGACAAAAATTCATTTTAATGGTAAAAAGTCAATTTTTCGGGTTTTTCTCGGTAACAAGTTAGCTCAACACATATATATATATATAAATATATATAAATATATATAAATATATATATATATATATAAATAAATAGACTTTCTTTTATATAGTAGTATTAATATATAATTAGGTATTATTTATAACTTTATATATATATATATATATATATATATATATATATATTCTATATTATTATATCTAAATATACTATAGTATTATATATAATTTAATTAATCACAAAGTTATTATTGAAAATAACATTAAGAGTTATTAAATAGAGTATTATACTCTGTTGGGTAGAAGTATGAAAAATCAGAAACGTAATTCATCGGTTCAAATTCTCACGTATATATATATCTATATATATATATATATATATATATATATATATATGTAGAGGATTCGGGTATATATACATATATATATATATATATATATATACAGTTATTAACTATATATAGTTATAGTTAACTATAGTTATATTATATATAGGTAATGTATCACTAACGTATTAAGATTAACTAATCACTTCTCTGGCGTAAGTCAGTGCTAACGCAGTCATGCGTATCACTGCATTATACTTAGTGATGCATATCATTTCATTATACTTATCGATGCACTACACTACCTAAAGGGGTCAGCGGAGTCCTACATTCTCTGGATACGCAGAGCTCCCGGGGTCTATACTTAACCTCTAGTATGGTCACGTTAAACTGATGGACATGAACCGATGTCCTACCGTAGAAGATGCTGATGAAGTAGTAGGAGAACTGAATAAATATATATATATATATATATATATATATATATATAAGATTTCAATAAATATTATAAAGGCACATACGTACGACGTACGTAAGCTACATGGAGATTTACAATGAGAAGGTTACAGATCTACTAGACCACAGTAATGGTAGATACCTGAAGATATACATGAAGGTACGATACTACCTATAGATACTGGGACATATTGGCTTACTAGCGATATATACACATATATATATATATATATATATATATATATATATATATATATATGCACAATGTGCATTGTATATGCATACATACATTATAATGTGTAATAATAACTATATTATATTTATAATTATTATAATCTTATATTAATACTTATATTTAATACGCCCATACCACGTGATGAATAACTATTACGTAATTATAACAGTGATTCTAAGATATCCGTCATTATGAAATCACCTAATCGCCTCAGAAATAGTATCATCAACAGACCAACAAATATTTATTATCCATGCATTATTTGTGCATGTTCATATATATATACATTTCATATATGATATGTTCCCGAGTATCTAGTGCTAGCATCAAATCGTGTTTTTCCGTGTCCTTCTACGGATCTATCTATATATTATATATTATATTATCTAAACTATATATATATATATTAGGATTAGAAATACATAATATACGGAATCTAAGCATAAGCACATAGCTATGTTAAAGGACATGGAAAACCACGATATGATGATATAGCACTATACGATTGGGAAGATATCATTGAGGATATGTTTAAGCAGTACGAATTTAACAAATTCCTTAATCCACGCGTAAATTACACATGAATTACTTTAGTATACAAATATATTTATATATATATATTAATTTAATATTCTAATAAATATTTATTTGGTATTCACAAAATATATATATATATTTGGTATTCAAAATATATATAACCAAATGTATTCGAATATATTTCCTATATAATATACATTGCGATATATTTAATAATAATAGATAATACATGATAATGGAAGCACGATGTAGGGATACCGTACCCATGTGTAACTAGCGACACCTATAGGCGAAGTTCTTCTGTAACCTAAACATAAAGAACGGAGAGATACTGGCAACGGCCAACAGAGGAGAGGCCAATGCAACAACATATGTTGATTATGAAACACGTATATATTATCTAATATCGTGTGTATATATATATATTTTTTTTTCTACATTATATTATATATATTATTACATATATTTGATCCAAATAAACTATTATCCAATTGTATATATATATAATTTTTTTAATATTATGCAATGTTTATACATATATATATATATATATGAACAAATAGAAAATTATCTATATGAATTAACATTTAAATGTAATATTATCATTATTAGTGAATCGTGGATGAACAAATCTGAATTAGGGAATTTTGAATGTAATTATAATTCATATCATACTATTCGCAAAAATAAAAGGGGTGGAGAAGTTTCTATTTTTGTTAAAAACTCACTTAAATCGCAAGTTGTAAACAATCTAAGCAAATCAATAGAATTTTTTTTAGATATTTTAACTTTACAAATGTTGACTAATGATAATAAAACAATATTAATATGTGGTATATATAATTCACCTTCTTATAGTATTACTAATTTTACACATTTTATAATAAATCATTTTTCTAGACTATTGACTAATTATATTTTTTTATGCTGATATTTTAACATTGATATTTCACGGACTAATGATAATAATATTTTATATTTTATAGATAGTATGAATTATTTAGGACTATTTAAACTTGTTAATAAACCAACTAGGATTGGTGATTATTCCAATACAATCATTGATAACATATTCACAAATTGTAAAACATCACCAGAAATCGTTGGCTTGTTTATTACTGATATAAGTGATCATCTACCTATTTTCTCAATTTATAATACTTTTTTTTACATCTAATTTAATACTTACTAAACAAAAGTATTATGCACATGATGTGTGATCTGTTATCTCTATCTTAACTATTTGTTATCCATATATCAATTTGTGTTTATTTACTTATACTACTAGTTCATATTTAGAAGTAGACCAATGTGCAGACAGCGGTGCTTATTACGTAAGAATATGCAGCACTAAGATGCAGATGTTGATGTTAGACTCGATAGTGCAATTGCCTCAACATGTGAAACTGTCACTATATGCGGAGTTCCTCACATATATATATACATATGTATAATGAAGTAAATAATAATTATACAAGGATTTTGATCCACGGCCTTTTCGTAGAAAAATGTGCATTGTAAATTGTACAATGATCAATATACAATGTATATTCAATATACATACAGCACGTAATACATGTAAAAGTACACAATATGTATATTATGTTTATAGTAATATAGTGGTATACTATATGTACATGTGTCACGTGATATAGGTGTCTGCAGGGTATTATTGTATAAGTGTGTTACCCGTGTGTTATATGTGCTAGGGTATACCCTATATATAGTGCCTTTAATATCACAGGCGCACGTCATATTTATATCACAATATTACCCCGCTCTCCATTCTCATATATATATATTTATATATATACATATATATATATATATATAAATTATATATGTGTAATATACATATTAATATGAACATATTATGCAGATAATATGTTCATAATACTATGTTGTCAAATAAATATGCAGAATCATATAAATATGTTCATATTATGAACATAATATGTTCATATGTGTATGTTGTTGTTTACTGGGAATGCAAGGTGCAATATTATTGATTCCTGTACTTTGCCCTATTACCGGTGTATCTGATGAAACAGTAGCTAATTTTAATGTGATGAAGGCTATTGCCGTCTTTAAGAGATACCTCCACAATAACATGTTAAAAGTTTCATTAAGTTGAAATACATATGGGATTATATATAGTTTTCGCTATTATATTATTTTTTTTAATAAATCATCATTATCATATATATATATATGTATATATATATATATATATATATATATATATATACATATATATATATACATGTACATGTAACGTTATACATTATAGTCTGCAGATTTGACGATTAATGTACTATACATTTGAATTAAATTTAAATAACTTCAAAATAAATGTGTATTACATTAATCGTCAAATCTGCATACTTTACTTAAGTGAAATATATTATAAATTTATAACATATTTCATTATAATAATATGTCTCTTTCTCCGAATAGATCGAGACATTTAAAATTAGAATTGCAAACCAAAAATAATTCAATAATTGAGAGAAATAATAGTGATCTGTAGAAATTGAATGTGAGCCTTGAAAAAGAAAAACACGACTTAGAATTAGGTATTCGCTAAGATAACTCTAAATTCATCAGTTATCTAAAGATGATCCTATAGAATTAGGAGGAGGATTATGAGATAACTCAAGACAAGCTAAAGATACAGAACCTTACGATTATTGAGGAAGTAAAGCGTGAACATTCTGATAAATTAACTGAACTTAAACTTGGAATATGCATCACTAAGATGTATATGTCGAAAGAGATGAACACAGTTCAAGAAAAGTATCCCACTTCTGACTTATATATATAAGTTATATATACTTATATTCATCTCTTTCGATATATGCATCTTATATATATATATATATAAGATGCATATATCGAAAGAGATATATATATATATATATATATATATATAAATTATAATTACATAAATTCCAATATATATATATTATAATTAGGTGGATGCCGGGTCAGTGATGCATGACGGGAGCATCATTTATTACGCGCCGAACACTTAGCTCCCGAGTTGTGCTCAATAATTATATTTAATTAAATACACCGTATACCCTATATACAAATGGCCGCCGTGTCCTTAATATAGAATTGCTGAAGGATATAGACTCGCTGTATGTGTCTTAATTTGTATTTCATATTCTAACAAATATATTATACATAAAATAAATTATCAAATTATCAAATCTGATAATATAACAACTATTTTTCAAATAATTTAATATTAAACCTGCCGAAAATAAATGTACTTTATTACTATTTTAAAATGATAAGTATTACATTATTAATTGTTTTTTTGTTATATTAGAATTAATTTTATATATATTTATATATATATATAAATATGTTTATTGTTATACTCGAGTCTAGATCATAGATATCTATGTAATGCTATATACACTTATATTTGTATAATACATACTTTATATTTTAATGAGATTAATTTATATGTATATGAATTACTACAATATAATATATTACATAGATTCCTTATTATTATTTATTTGTAAATCTTAATTAAATTATAATCACCATTACTAGTTTATCACTATCTTGGACACTCCTACGGACATCAGATATGGCTGAAGGGTATATATACCGGTATAAAGGGTATATACTGATATAAAGGGTATACCCTTTATATCAGATATATCAGATTAAAATGTACTTTATTACTATTTTAAAAAGATATGTGTTACATTATTATTTGTTTTTTTTCTATATTAGAATTAATTTTATATATATGTATATATATATATATATATATATATATACATATACATGAATCATATTTTTTAATATATTTTAAAATAATGTCTAAAAATATTTTTTTAAATATTATAAAATATATTTTAAAAAAATGTAGAGTATAAAAAATATATTAAATATTACAAAAAAAATATTTGTTAAAAATGTCGAAAAATATATTTTTTTTAAATATAAAAAATATTTCAAAAAAATTCCAAATAATGTCCCCAAATATTTTACTAAATCTAAATGTATCGACCCAGAGTGGTTCATTTTATAGATTTATTTGTAAAATCTTTGGACAATTATCTTTTATTTTAAAATACAAAAATATTTCAAGATATTATAAAAACTTATATGTAATGTTTGGTAGACATTGTTTGCAACGCTTTCATGCTTTGAATGATACAACATATATATATATATATATATATATATATATATATATATATATATATATATATATATATATATTAATTATTATGTCATCAGGGTATATATATATATATATAAATATATATATATGAGATTTCAATACATATTATAAAGGCACACACGTATGTAAGCTACATGGAGATTTATAATGAGAAGGTAACTCCTATAGGAGATATAGACCACAGTCATAGTGGTTACGAGAAGATACGTGAACATTCTGATACGGCAATAGTGGCCTACTAGCGATATACATATATATATATACATATATATATATATATATATATATATATATATATATATATATATATATATATGTATATATATATAATAAATTTGTAATTTAATAAAAATATTTAACAATATTTTTTTTAATATAATATTTAAATATTATATCTTTATTAGTTGAAAAATATAAAAAAATATTTCAAATAATATTTGTTAAAATACAATAAATGTAAAAAATATTACAAAATATATTTTGTTTTAAAAAAATTTCAAAATATTTCAAAAAAAATTCAAAAAATGTCAACAAAATGTAAAAAAAAAAATATTTCGAAAAAGCATCACTGAAGATTTTAGATAATATATAATATATAATATAATAAAAATATAATATAATATAAATAGATAATATATATATATTATGTATTATCATATTTTTACACTAGGGTAATTATAGTAGAAGAGCTTATCAATATAATTACCTGTTATATATATAATAGATTATATTTATATATTATGTATATAAATTTATATATACACTGTATACAAATCCTATAGGAAGTTAATTATGTTTACTTGTTATGTATAAATAAGGATATCATTATACATTGTAGCCGTTATTAAATTTTATAAGCGTTATAAGGGTTATTAATCTAGTGAAAGGTTATTAATCTTATATATATATATATATATATATATATATATATATATATATACGGTCAATGAAAGAAGAACTTGAACTTTCCAAAAGAAATTCTATAATTTCACAAAAAGAGAATATGGTTATTCATTAATATATACTCTATATATATATAATATGATAATACATAAATACGCATACACATACATATATATATATATATATATATATATATATATATATATACTATATATATATGTAATTGTATAATTATAGGATAGGATTCCCTAAATAGTAGTCTGAGAAATATATTGTTATATATATCAATATTTTTTTCAGACTACTATTTAGGGAATCCTATCCTATAATTATACAATTACATTAAATAATAAATAAATAAATAATGTAATATATGTATATGGTATATAACACGATAATGTAATTATACATGTTTATTAATAACATAGCCTGTCATATAACCATTATGAAACATTACATAATAATTACCTCTAAACAGGAATGTCAACAGTTCATAAGTAGGTGTGTAAGGTCATTGTCATCTCTAGAGAGGGACAATAAGGTAAACAATGCAAGCGTGTTATGTAATTCATTATACTGTATATTTGTGTATAGGATATATATATACTCACCACAAACTAACTTTCATGTAGAGTATACAAAATATATTAAATATTACAAAAAAATATTTGTTAAAAATGTCGAAAAATATTTTTTTTTTAAATATAAAAAATATTTCATCTAACTTTCAACCCCAAATCAATCACTTTATCTCAACCTACTATTTATGATTATAACCCATCATCCTCGCGGCATTCCTGTCCCTCGCATATTACTTATCTCAATGATTATTCATCCACCCCTAACTATTCCCGTGTGTCACAACTGAACAACTTAAACAATGAAAACTCCCTTGGCATCTAACCTCTACTGAATTAATTACAGAGTGTATTTACACCCTAATATAATATATATATATATATATATATATATATATATATAATATAATATATAATATAATATAATAATTAAATATCTCAATATACCAACTAAATATATAAGACAACATTTAATAACCATTCTGCCAAGATGTATCTCATTTATTCCTCTATAGAATTATATCGTCGATATATCGTCAACCAATTTTTCGATGGATTTTTTATTTCTAGAAAAAACACAAAATGTGCCCATATATTCATTCGCCTTCCATAACCTTCCCTTTCACACACGACTAAGAGGTAGAATTATCTACCATGGTGGTCACACCTATGACGAATGCTAATAAACCTTATTATCCTCATCATCCTCATCATCCTCATCATTATCATATATATATATATATATATATATATATATATATATATATATATATAATATGATGTTAAATTAGGATATGACAAATCTACTAGACCTACAAATAAGTAAAGTAGAACAATCATCAGAAGATATAAATGTTATTAATTATTAAGTATTAAATATACCCAACTAGGTACCCTATTAATAATTAATTAATATTATTCATTTAGTTTAATAGCTATTCTTTAATACTTAATAATTATATATATATGTTACTATACTAATTAATTAATAAATAAACTGTTCTTTAGTTATATATATATATTCCGTTTTAATAATATAATAAATAACAAATAAAATTAATAATAAATATATTATGGTATCTAGAAATTACAAGAAAAAATGTCTGTGAATAACGATTTATATATGAATAGGGACTATTCGGTTATTAATGTATATATATATATATATATATATTTATGATATAATATATACATGCATGTTTACATATCGTTTATAACTACACACATATTACATCATGATGTAATATGTGTGTAGTTATAAACGAAATGTAAACATATATGTTTAATGTTTAACATTATTAATTTTGAATATTTGAATTATAATCTCTATACAAATTTAAAACCAACTTTTTATTAAATAAATATACTTTATTACATGTTATCAAGTATGAATAATGTATTATATTATTTATAAATATTCCTTTATGGTTCACAATATATAGTTTATTGCTCAATATTTAATAATAAATAACGTATATCTATATGTATTTATATAGTATAATATGCACAACTGCAATTGATTAACGTATATTGTTATATTTCAGATTAAGGAGAAAACTAAAGATGAGGAAATAAGTAATAATTTGAAAACGCTATTTTACACCAAAAGCGAATACGACAACGTTACTACTTCAATACATATATATATATATATATATATATATATATATATATATATTGTATAAAATAAATAGATTTTAGCTAAAATACAAACAAATGTAGAATACAATTTTTTTTAATATTTCGAAAAATATTTTTTAATATATTTGAAAATAGTTCTACAAATATTTTTTTAAATATTATAAAATATATTTTTAAAAAATGTATAGTATAAAAATATTTTAAATATTACAAAGAAATATTTTAAAAACATATCGAAAAATATTTGTTAAAAATGTCGAAAAATATTTTTTTTAAATATAAATAGTATTTAAAAAAAGTCCAAATAATGTCCTCAAATAATTTAAACAAATATAAAAAAATATTTAACAAATTCTAAATTTATCGACCCAGAGGTTTTCGTTTTATGTATTTATTTGTAAAATCTTTGGACAAAATACAAAAAATATTTCAAGATATTAGTTGCCCTACCAGGCATTGGTAGATTTGTAATTGTTTGTCTATATATTATTTATTTATTATAGCTATTCTTTATTCTGCATTGATTGTATATACAATAACATAAATGTTAACTAAAATACAAACAAATGTAGAAAATATTTGTTTTTAATATTCCATAAATTAGTGAAAAAATGTTCACAAAATATATTAAAAAATACAATAAATATTTCAAATAAAAACCCATACCGTCTCAACCCGGCGTTGCTCGATTATTTGCCTATCTATTATTTATTAATTATGGATATTCGTTATTCTGCATTTCTAGTATATACAATAACATACATTTTTGCTAAAATACAAACAAATTTAGAAAAATAGTTGTATTTAATATTACAAAAATTTGTGGAAAAATATTTTTTAAAATACACAAAATATTTCAAACATTACAAAATATGTTTTAAAAAAATATCGAAAACCCAAACCCAAACCGTACCTGACCCGGTTTTGCTCGGTATTTGATTGTTTGCCTATATTATTTATTAATTATAGTTATTCATGATTCTGAATTTCTATTATATACAATAACATAAATGTTAGTAAACAAATTTAGAAAAATATTTGTTTTTAATATTACAAAAATTAGTAGAAACATATTTCAAATAATATTTTTTTAAATACTACAAATATTTCCAATATTACATAATATAACTTAATAAAATGTCGAAAAACCAAACCCAAACCGTAATAGACCCGGTGTCATATAATAAATCGTCCCCATTCCAAAAATCGTCCCGATTGTCACGTGACTACAAAATCAATGATATTTCACAAAATTCACGAATCGCTTCAAATTTAAACCACATATAACTAATATGTTTATACACACATTTGGAAAAAATCAACTTCTAATTATGCATTAGAAGAAAGAAATACTCAAATATATAAAGTAGAATGGAGATTACTTTGAAAATACCAGATTAAACGATAATAAATTAATATTTTAAAATTCTGAATCGACAGAAGTTATTATTTTTCAATTTTAAGTTTAATACTATTAGATCGTATTATAAAATTGTCTCTATATACCATTTTAATTAAAAAACATTATACGCATTTTCAGTTAATTATTGAAATAGTTGCAATTGGAATTTAATGCGGGTGTTGAGCGCGCGACACCCGCATAAAATTATAAATAGAGTATATGCAACGCCCTTTGGTATATGTTTATATTCACGAATATAAATGCGTATGTTTTTAAATGTTAAAAAAATATTTTAAGATTTTATATGACAAAAAAATCATTTTAATGACAACAATTCAATTTTTCTTGTTTTTGTTACGAAATTAAATTCTTTTATATAGTAAATATACAATTAGATACAGTTTCGTTTATATAGTAGATGTACATTGTAGTACAATGCTTGTACAAACGTATACACATGTGCCATACGTTATGTAATCGAAGTCATTTAGGTGTAACAATGGCAGGTAGAATACACTACATTAAACACGTCAGTATTATTATTATAATAATATATTATTATCTATAGATTATCATATATATATATATATATCATATTTCTAATAGCATCCGTTCTACCAACTTTAATCTTCAAAATATTAGATCAATTAGAAAATAATTAACTTCACAATTCACGTCATTCAATTGCTAATATAATGATACACTCTAGTTATTTCACGTTTGATATCTTGTATACTAGATATATAAGTGTTTACTAATCAATATCACTAATATTGATATTTTAAATTGTGAGAAATAGAGATAAGATCATTGAGATGAGTTGGCATGATACCTCTTCATGTGCATATCTCAATAACTAATATGATGTAATCTATCGAGTGACTAAGCCCTTTTAAACAGATGCTCGTATTATAATCCGTAATACGTATTACCTATAGGACTACTTAAGATAACGCATACACCTATATAGCAGTGGTTCCCTACCTATGGGTTATGAATAAGGTTGTTATGGGTCAATTTCTAAAAAAATAATATAATTATATTATTTTTTTGACGTCAATGGTTGAGAAAAATGTAAGATGGAAATATATATTTTAATATATATATATACTATAGTTGGGAAAAATACTTGAGAAAAATGGAAGATGGAAATATATATTTTAATACTATAGTTTATATTATTCGTTTATGATTAAAATATAATAATAACAAAATTAAATTGTTTATTGGGTCATAGTATACTTTTTTAAATTAAGAATTATCAAAAAAAAGTCAGGTGACGTCAAGGTTGGGAACCACTGCTCTATGCTATAATGAACCTGACATCTGACACATGTGTTACAGTAAGGTTAACGACTAGCTTCAGCTCTGCATTAAGGCATGCCTCCTTACAACAATTGCTTGTGTTTTCCGTCAACAGTGTCCGGTGACTCATCATGTTCAACTGCAACACCACAACGAGGGAACACACTTGCTGATCAGATGCCATCTATATCATCGCTGTGTGTATTCAACATGAGCATTAATAGTATTAATAGCACCTATTATCATTATAATATTGTTGACTCCTGATGGATATATTATTATTAAGGAGTCTCTAGTAACTTAATGAAACCACCTAGTTACATTAATAATTCAAATATAATGCATCAATAATGTGTGTTTATTAATTAATATAACATATTACTTTAAATTAATATGTTATTAATATATAATATAATCAATAATAAAATATATTATAAATATATTTAATATAATAATTGTAATGTTAATAAAATAGTAGTCATTGTATTTGAATAACATATTAGTAATAAGCTATGCTTGTGTATTTAATTTATATAATACATTAATGTAATATATAATGTTAATTTTTATATAAGTAGAATATATATATATATATCATAAATACCGTATATTTAAATATTCAATATTAATACATATACAGATCACCTATAGCATATATTTACCAATCATAAATACAAACCAATATGATATATAACAGCTTGCAGTAACATATATTTCAAGTCGGTATTTCACAGCGATGACTTTCCGTGAAACTCACTAACAATGATTTATAAAAATAATGTATAATAGCTAATATTAATGAGGTAACCATATCTATGTAAACATATCCTATATATAGGTCAGATTTACGTTATTGCATTTAGTAATCTTTAACTACGTAACATTAATACGCATCAATTGAATCAAAAACTAATTATTAAATTTGTAATTATTATTATTATAATACAATAAATAATAAGAAGTATTATAATTAATTCAACGAATTATAATTAAATAAGAAATAATAATTAAATAATTAATAATATAACATATTATAATTAAATTAACAACGAATAATAATGAATATTAATTAATTAATAAAAATATTAATTATTATTATTATAATACAATAAATATTAGAAGTATATACGTATTATAATATTATAATTAAAACGACATCGAATAATAATTAATTCAAAAATAATAATTAAACAATTGACTTAATTATAGATAGTGTTATAATAGGCATATGTCGAACAATTAAATATATATTATAATATATTATATTATATATCATATAATATAACCTTTACGTTTATTAATTCGAAGTTAATATCTTTTAAATCATACATTTAAATTAAATTAACAAATACGTACGACGTACGCCGAACATTACAAACATTTGTTATTAATTAAGCATAATAACAATTATTTTAAAAATAAAATATCCTAGCGAGTAAAATAAATATTTCCTAGCGAGTAATTTATAATTTAATATTTAAATTGTAAGTTAACTAAATCGGTTTGTTTAAATTGAAATTATCTTACAAATACTATAGTATATAGAATATATTCTCAATAAATAATTATTATAATAATATTTAATACAATTTAGTATAAATCGTTAAATGATTTTTTAATTATTCCTATCATAATTCATTATAGAAAAAACTAGAATTTTTATTATTAATATTATATGCTATTTTTAAATTTAGTAAATATTAATTATATTTTATTAATATATATATATAATACAATTTACAAATTATTGCATTTAATGTCATATTATAAAAAAGTTGTAATTAAATACCTACCTATATTATATATAATCGTATACGAGCTATCAAATATTACTATTGTTTTAAATATTCCATTATCATTAATTATATAATTATATATATAATGATTTTAACTATATTTTATTTCTAACATATTATAATATAATTTAGAGCGGGAATCTGACTTCGTATTAATTTAGGATAATTCCTATGTATTTTAATAATAGAATTATAAAATAATGCATATATTTAAGTAATTGGGAAATATATATTATTTCTAATTAAAATTGGTAAATTAAAATATCATATAACTTTAATTACAATGTTGTTGTTTTATATTAAATAATCTAAATATCTATATAAATATCATACATATGTATGGAAAATTTTATTTAAATATATATGCCTTATAAAATATGTATGTACATATAATATTAAATGGATTTTTTGAATGAATTTTTAAATATATATTTATAAATATAAATATATATATATATATGTTACCAATTCTTGAATAAACTTTCTAACATAACATAACCAGATGTAACCTTTATGAAATAATATGTATATTGTTTCTATATATTATGTATATTATTCACTATATGTTACATACAGGTCATCTCTATTATCTACCAATATACAAGTTTTAACTAATTATAATTATATTTATTTTTATATTTATATATATATATACTTCTTATAGGTATACCTATATACATACACAAACACACACACCCACACACATAAATATATATATATATATATATATATATATATACATAAATACATATGCATATATGTGTATAATGTATATATGTGTATATGTGTACACATACACACCTATATAAACATATATTTTCGCTGTTATAATATATGTATATATATATATATATATATATAGATATATATATATATATATATATATATATATATTATAACAGCGAAAATTGAATTAATCGATTAATCGAATTCTCAGGAGATATATATATATATATGTTCTATATACTTATGTATATATATATATATATATATATATATATATATATATATATATATATATATATATATATACATAAGTATATAGAACATATATATATATATCTCCTGAGAATTCGATTAATAATTTAATTAAAATTCAATACAATTATTTACTTATTATATTTATACTAGCAATTCTTAAATTAATATTACATTTATTGATATTTCATTTATTGCTATAACATAATTTATACATATTTCTGTGATGTGGTTTGGTCTAGAGGAACTTTAATAAGAGTGGGTGAGATTATTAATTTCAAGAAAATGCATTAGTATTTTTAAAAACAAACTTTTCAATAATTTTAGAGATAGTAGAGAGTTGAGAAATTGGACGGTATATGCACAGAGTTGTTATAAAATTATGTGTATTTAATATAGGTGATACTAGTGTATGTTTAAGGTCGTTTGGACAACGTCATAATTTAAAATAATTTCTAAATATCGTAGTAATATAAATGTAAAGTTTGGGTACCATTTTTTCATAATGGAATGGGGTCAAGGTCATAGGAATATTTAGATAACATGGGTAATATAATATAGTCAGTGGATGGTGGAGTAAACGAAGTTATCAATAAACGAGTGTGTGTGTGTATTATGTAAAGTGGGCTTTGTAGTACTATTGATACTATTAGGGGAAAGTAACCGAATACGGACACTATCGGTATCTCAGAAACCATAAATCCTACAAAATATTTTAATGAATACAATATTCATAATTATATAAATAGTCTAATAAGTATTTTTTTATTTTTTTATTAATCAAAATAGTCCGGAAACTTATTAAATTGATGAACAAAAATTTCAACTTAAAACCTTCTTTTCAATTTCAACATAACAATATATTATTATAAACTAAATCATTCTAAACATTATATACATAATTGCTCTATTTGTTATCAAATATTAATTAAATTATATGCATATATCTAGAGGTCATATAAATCCATAATACGGACACATTAACTGTTATAAAAAATAGTTTTCTATACTACAGAAAAAGAGTTTTCAAGTGTCCCTGTATTATAACTATTTTCGAGCATTAAGAGCAATAGAAAACTCTTTTGTAAAATAGTATTCTTGATTTTAATAAATATAAAAACTCTTTACTAAAAGAGTATTCTAACTTTTAGTAAATATAAAAACATTTTACTTTAAGAGTATTCTAGCTATTAATAAATATAAAAGTATTCTACAAGAGTATTCTACATTATATAAAAAGAGTTTTATAAAATAGAACTTGAATGTTTATTATATTAAATACTCTTTGGGTAGTTTTTATATCTGTTATGATTTATGTTATGATATATGGAATACTCTTTTGTAGATTATTTGGCCATTTTAGTATATAGAAAACTGATTTTAAATAAAGAGTTTTCTACATTATAAAAAAAAGAGTTTTCTAAATTTTAATACACGCTGGAAAACTCTTTTTTCTAACAGCGTATAATCAATCAGCTCGCAGCGTGTGAACTATTCTGATTTTCCTAAAAATCGGGTGCGTTATAATATTAATACCACCAATGAAGCTAAATCTAAAAATATTATTATTTAGATACTTTACTTGTATTATTAATTAATAAAATAATAAAAATTAATAAATTAATACAAATAAATTATATTATATTATTCATAAAATTTATTATAAATAATGTAATTGAAATTTATCTGATTGGTTCATCAAGACTATATATTTATCTAGTGGTAGTGCCTATATATGGTGTTCGTATTATAACATAGGGTGTTCGTATTTGGACATGGTTACCAAATACGGACACCCCCGTTATTTATTGAATAACAATATTAATTAAAATTTTAAAATCACAATAATATCTATAATCATATAATATTAATATATTATAATTTTAGAATACAAAAATTGAGTAATACAATATTAAGACCATATATTGTTAAAGTGTCCGTATTAGGTTAATTTCCCCTATGTCGAATTATTAGGATAGCATTAGTAAAGAAAATGGACATTTGGTTGCATAGATGAAAGAAATAATACAAGGAAGAAAGTTCTCTTATTTGTTTACATAAGACTGTCACTAACATTATAATGTAGCTTAGTTATATTACACATTATACTATATTATTATGGTAATAGGATATGTTATATATTTTAATATATTCTTTGAAGTAGTTGAGGCTTCAATAACCACCGTTGTATTGTTATCTATAGGGTTTTTGGTAAAACATCTTTCTGTTTAATGCACATATTGTTTAGCTATTATGTTTAAAAATTAAACGAATGGTTATTATTAGTATCAATAATATATTTAATTTTGAACAGATGCGAGAGGCAGTTATTAAGATTTAACATAGTAATATCATTTCGATTATTGAGAGTAATCATAAGGAGGTCGCGTAGATGGTTTATAATAGAACGTATTGATATGCTATGATGGTAAATTATTTGTTGATGAGCATTCATTTTTTTATATTTGTATTCGTTTAATTTCCTAATTTCCTAATTTATATCAATATAATACTACTTTAATTATGTTATTTGAGTTCTTCGTATGCATTTTTTTCCTTTCTAACGCTTCCGCCTTGAGGTGGTAGAAAGGCTTACGCGCATGAATGATTCATTTAGCTATGGTAACGGGGATTAACAATCTGTAGAAGGTTCAAGCATGTTACAAAGATTAGGGATGAGATGACTGACTAAATGGAAGTAACCGACATTAGGAGTGGCGACCAATGTTGATATATCAGCAAAGACAACCCAATTATAACAATTACAACAAACAGCTCCAGAGTTAAAGCTCCTGCATAAAACACCACCAAGCTTCCGATTGTAGATGTGGATCAAAACGAAATCCAAAAAGAAGGTAGGTATCTCCAATATCGGAGATACTCGACAATAAATACATAAGGGCTAATAACAAATTATTAAAATTCAGATAAATATTAAATATATCCATTATGAACGTTAGAACAATCCGTTTAAAATAAAAAATAGA
The DNA here is from genome assembly GCA_964019155.1 of Osedax fenrisi. Taxonomy (NCBI): domain Eukaryota; kingdom Metazoa; phylum Annelida; class Polychaeta; order Sabellida; family Siboglinidae; genus Osedax; species Osedax fenrisi. The sequence goes on from OZ025239.1 coordinate 1,712,171, forward strand.
AGAACTTGCAAATAACATGAGAATGAACAATATTAACATACTTGTCATAGTCGATCACAAGATAAATCATGCAGATACAAGTTGGTTAATTAATGTATCTATTATAATTAATAATTGTTAATTATATTTGTAATTGTTTATCATAAATAGGTATTACATTGATATCTATGTATTACATTTAATTTTTGTTACAATGACCTCTAGTTCTACCTATCTGTATAATTATTTTAAATTTTAAAAATGGTGGTTAATTAATTTGATCTATTTTCAATATTCTAAGTTTGAGTACTTATAATTTAAAATATTCCAACCTCTATCTATATGATTAATAACTAATGTGTTATTAACGTGTATGCCCTCTACATATTGTAATTAATCTTCTAGTAAATAGATATAATCTTTGCACTCTTTAAATTTGGACTATGAGACTACAAAATTAACTAACTTTTGAAAAAGGTGACCAAATAATGGATTTAGGTTTTTATATTCTACAATTGATCTACAATACATGTTATATGAATTTAATAATGCTCTAGGGGATGTTGTAGTAATAAATCTACCAATTGAATACAAAGAAAAATATTCTTTTTACATAACCAAGAATCAAATCATTCATTATCATTCTATAGTTTCCCTAAACAGAAAGAAAGATCATTATTAAATATAATAAATGATACTAAACGTTTATAATTATCAAATTAAAATGTATCCACTCATATTTATATATAATTGTATGGCTCACAAATGATTAATAAAAACTAGTAATTACGATTTAATTAATCAATAACTGGTTTGCAAAACCTTCGGGAAATATTTGATATCAAAGATTCTGCGAAGTAGATTCCTTCGGAAAATATTTTATAATTCTTTGGAATATCTTTGAGGGAAGTCCTTATTTTCTATTTTCCTATTTTATAATCTTTGATATAAATTTAAATTTTAAATTTGTTCACAATTGTTTATTTTATTAAATAATATTTAGTGCTATATTGTATATACTCCGTAAGTAATTAACATACAATTTTAAATTTTATTTATATACATATTTTATATATTAAATTTATTCAACATTCAGTTCATATTAAACGAATACATAGCTATGTTTAATAATAATAAGTTCTACATAACATTGTTTATAATTTGTAATTTTCATTTGTTATGAATTGATTTAATTATTTATCATTTTTAATATAAACTATTTACTAACATAATACATAAAAGTAATAATTAAATAATATGGTTAATATATTGTTAGGCTAAGTAATAGCTATGCATTGGTTATATGCGAAGCAGAAACTATATAACTAACGCGGCTGAATACAATGCATTTTGGCCGCCGATAATTTTTAAAGTTAACGTTAGACCTATATCATATAGTATATGTGTCAATCAAATTCAACCGTTAAGCTCTATCGCACAATTAAAAATATTCTAAACGAGTAACATCTATATCAATATAATATAATATACGTATACAATAAATTCACATAGGCATATTAATTTGCCTTGTATTATATCAAATATATAATATACATTATGTATAATACATACGTATTTATATTATATATGTTACACATTACTATTTGAATATATATATATTTATATTGATATATATATATATATATACAATATAAATATGCCAACATTTAATTAATGTTATCTTTTATGTCTACAACTGTAAGCCATTAATAATTATCTATAAATATCTATAAATATTGAAATACAGAATGATGTTATACTGTTCATAAATAAAAATCCATTTTTATCATGATTTAAGTGTATATACTCTATGCATTATTTATTATAACTATGATTAAATATTAGTTTTATTAATCTATACAATTTAATACGTATTATGTATTTATTTTCATAACCAAAATGTATATTTCTATACTTTAAATGTAATTATTATCTAATTTTATATTTTTAAATATGTCCTTTATAATCGTATAACTTTTTATTGTTTATAATTTAAAAATTAATACTTACAATACTTTTTTATCCTCTTTCCAATAATACTTATATTATTCTATCATCTATTCAACCTGGGTAACTTAGCAACCATTAAAATGTATGGTCAACCCAGCCTGGACCCATATAATAGGTCTTAAAATAATATTAGAAGTTATCTCATATAATTGTATATACAAATGATTAGCCTCATTAAAGCCATAGATCCAAGTGAAATCAGCACATTTTTCACATTTTTCCCAGTCTCAAACTCAGATTTTGTTGAAACTTTCACAGAATGTTTATTTAATATAGTTATCGTAATAATTTAAAAAAAAAAAAAATTTAATTAATATTTAATAATATTTTGAAAATTTTGAAATGTAATTTTTGAGTAAAACGCACATTTTTAAAACTCAATAACTTTTTATATATTTAATAAATTTCATTAATTTTTTTTATAAGATTATATCATATATTCTCTATATATATAGTAATATACTATAAAATATTAAATAATCATATATTTATATTGATTTACATATATGACAAAATTCACAATATTTGTTTTTTATACAATTTTGTTTTCTTAATAACTTTGTATATATTGTATATTATTTAATTTTTGTTATTGTCTATTTTAGATATGTTTTAAATAAACATAAATTATCTTAAAAAATCTAACCTAGTGAATATATTTTTTTATTAATTCATCCATAAAAAATAATTTTTTTTTTTTAATTTTCCAAATTAGATACTTTTTAAATGAAAATAAATCAAAACACTTAATAAATCCTCGAAATTTATAAATTTTTTTTATTCTATAATTTGGTTTAATAATCTATTTAAAACTATATTCACAACATAGCTTTATGATCCATTAGTTGCTGATTTTTAATTTTTTTAAAAGATACAATTCTAATTTTTAAGAAAAAACATATGATTTATTAAATTATGTTTTTTAATTAATTTTAATGTACTTTTTAATAATTATAAATATATATTATATGTTAATGATATAAATATATATATAAGCTCATATGAAATATTCAAAATTCTAATAAAACACATTCATTCAAATATTATTCTGAATATTATTTGTCTAAATAAATGATGATATTGTATGTTTATTGTTGCCAAACTTAAATAAATATTTTCATGAAATGTTGAATTCACACTAACAGTGTATTTATAAAGGATATGTCATTTATAAAGCATGTCAACATTACTATAGTTTTATATTAAAATGTAATTTAATTTTAATTTAATTGATTTTTTAAAGTAATTTTTATATTGATATATATTGTTAATATTCACCAATTATAAATATATATTTAGTATATATCTTTATTAATATATAGTTAAATATATTTGTATTAAAGACAAAAAAAAAACATAATTTAGAAATTTTATTTATAAAAGCAAATTAATTATCTGTATAGCAGCTATATTAAATTTATATAATCGACCATTTATAATGTTTGATGAATTAATATTAATAATATCTTGATATGCAATCTTATGTTTTATATCTCATATGTAAATTTGATAAAAATAGCATTTATATATTGATAAGAAAATATAAAACTATTACTTTATAATATTGATTTTATATTAGCTAAATGTAGGGGAGGGAAGGGGATAGTGGCCGATAATTAATATGCCTCAGAAGATTTCTAATATATCGATAAATACTGAATTTTAGTCTCTTATTTTTTTGAATTGACTAGAAATCATATAGTCCTAGAATACTATGATTTCACTTTTATATATAAAGTGTTTAACCTAATAATATAAACGTTTGATTAGGCATTAAAAAAGCACTAAAATAAGGCAAGTCCGTAGTAGTGGCCGCTAGTACCAGAAAATGCGATAGGTGTCTCGTAATGTATTCGATTTATATTTTGTTAATTATGTAATATTAAATAATTATATTTATGATGCATACGCACCTTATTTGATTCAATGATTTAATTATATATGCACATACTCTTACATATAAATAAGCATAAATATATATAATCATATTTTTCTCAAAATTTGACAAAAAATGATTATGTAATAAGGTAATTAATTAATTATTTAAAAAAAAATGTACTATGTATTATAGATATTTTGATTATCTAAATATTGTATATAGAACTTTTTATCCTATCAAGCACCATTTAAGCGTTAATTAAAACGGCCACTATAGTGGGTATACCCCCTTCCCTCCACTATAATTTTATTACTTTATAATTTATTTGAATTTAATTGAATTTATTTATTGTTAACTTTTCAAATGCGCTTTACTCTGAATAAATGTTGTTGCTATATTTTCGTATATTAACAAGTGTTTAGATAAAGTACAGAAGCAATCCACCTAATTTATTTTGCTTTATATAAATAACTTATATATGCACAATTCCAGAGAGACAATATTAAAAAATATAATTATGATGTATTGGATATATTATATATTATAGAGGATATATTATATATTATTTGGATATATTATAAAATTGGTGAAAAATAAAATAAAATGTCACAATGCCATTTCACAGTTTACCATGTAAATAGATAGGCACTATATGTTCTATTAATAGCATATTGCCCAGAATTCTATTTATTGAATCAATCTATTTTTTTTAAATTATATTTATAATTTTCCATGTATACTATGATAGAGATATATTTATTATATATAGCCTCTTTTGTATAAATTACAATTTTAAATTATTATTTATTAGAAAATAATATTCATGAAACTCTATTGTAATATATAAACAGATTTTCTCAGTATAATGCAAAAAATAATAATAATATAGCTATAGTAATGTTGATATTCATAGCCTCGAGGCTATAGATTTTTACATATATACATTTACATATACATTCACTGTTAGTGTGAATTCACTATTTAATGAAAACAGATATTGGCAACAATAAAAATACAATATCATCATTTATATTAGAATTTTGAATGTTTCATATGAGCTTATATATATTTGTATATCATTAAAATATAATATATATTTATAATTATTAAAAAGTACATTAAAGTTAATTAAAAAACATAATTTAATATAAATATAAATCATATATTTGTTCTTAAAAATTAGAATTGTATCTTTTTTAAAAACTAAAAATCAGCAACTAATAGAACATAAAGCAATGTTGTGAACATAGTTTTCAATAGATTGTTAAACCAAATTATAGAATAAAAAAAAAATTATAAATTTCGAGGATAGGTATTTTGATTTATTCTGTTTTAAAAAGTATCGAATTTGGAAAATTAACAAAAAAAATATTTTTTATGGATGAATTAATAAAAAAATATATTCACTAGTCTAGATTTTTAAGATAATTTATGTTTATTTAAAACATATCTACAATATACAACACCAACAATTAAATAATATACAATATATAAAAAGTTATTAGGGAAACAAAATTGGATAAAAAACAAATATTGTGAATTTTGTCATATATGTAATTCAAAATAAATATATGATTATTGAATATTTTTTAGTCTATTACTATATATCTATATAGAGAATATATGATATAATCTTATAGAAAAAAAATTAATGAAATTCATTAAATAAATAAAAAGTTATGAAAAAATTAATGAAATTCATTAAATAAATAAAAAGTTATAGAGTTTTAAAAATGTGCGTTTTACTAAAAAATTACATTTCAAAATTTTCAAAATATTTTTGAATGAATCGTGAGAGCAAAATATTAATTTTTTTAATTTTTTTTAAAATTATCTATTATCTATATTAAATAAATATTCTGTGAAAATGTCAACAAAATCTGAGTCTGGGTGCGGGGATGATTATTGATTTCACTTGGAATGACCCAGATGCCTTAACATTAGAGCTGCTTTAAAGGGACATTAGAGCCGTTAATAAAATCTTATTGATATCCCTTAAACACATTAAATATGTATAACACGACCGTATCGAGTGATTCACTGACTGTGAGATAGTTAGCAATCCGCCGTATATATGTAACTATTATCGTACTAAGTACGTAACTATTATTAAGTGTAGAAGCTTTAATCTATCCTATCGTAAATACACACATTTGTATTAAGAAAGAAACATTAAATATACATTATCATCATCATTATCACCATTACCATCATCATCATCACCATCATCATCACCAGCACCACCATCATCTTATTCACATCATATCACCATCATCATCATCATAATCATCATCATCATCACCATCACCATCATCTTATTCATATCACCATCATCATCATCATAATCATCATCATCATCATCATAATCATCATCATCATCATCATCACCATCATCTTATTCACAGCATATCAGCATGCCGTATGAGTTATTGCTGTTTCTGAGAGGAGATTTAGGCGGAATATTTCAACTAGGCGACAACGACAAATTACACGTTAGTCCCCCTAACTTATTGTATCGTATACAATATACAACTCAGTTAAAACACATCTCGTATGTGCTTCTCTATTCTCAGTCTGAGTGATGTTGTCAATGCGAGAATGTCAGCTGGGCTGAGATTACACATGGGATGTATGTATGGAGGTGGGGCTTATATGATATACGCATGCGATGTAGTCTATCACAACCACCTCATCATTATCCACAGCACACGTATACTATATTCAGTTATGTATTAATGCTAGTGTTGTTGTGAAATGTCATCGTTATTTAACTAGGCCAATGTTCACCACATGTTCTATAATTTCAAAATACTTTAATAGTACGAGCCCGTTTGTTTTATCATAACGAAAATATTTATTTCATTTTGTATTATACTAAAATATGTTTAATTGAATCATTGTAAATCTTTACATGTACAGAATTACAATGATTCAATTAAACATATTTTAGTAGAATACAAATTGGGATTAATATTTTTATAAACATGTACACAATTATTTTAAATATACCTATTTATATTATTTTAAATATTTAAAATTATTAGAAAATAGTACAGATTAAAATCATATAAAATTGTGAATACTTTATAGATCAAACAATTTAAAAACTATCATTACATTATTTATTCACACCTTAAACTAATGTATGAATATCAAAATAGAAGTGGCTAAAAGATATATAAACAACCAATGAATAATCATCTGTATGTAAACACAAAATTGTCTTTATATAATGTAATTGTTATTTAGTTTTCATTTACAATATAAAGTATTTGATATTTTATATGATTCATTACTGATCTACATTATAGGGAATACATTATTCACAGCACTATATATATACCATGCTGAAGAGAAAAAAGCAATATAATAATTATATTCTCTTATACATGTAAATTTTATGTGTACATTTATTATCAGTTTCATTTTATAAATTCATATTCAATCTATTTTGTGTATATATTATTTTATAATAAGTAGGTACGTACGTATAATTATAATAAATATGTTAGTGTATATATATTTGTTTTTTTTTCTATAGCTATATTATCATTTATATATTTATTTTACATAGTATAGCTTGAAATATATATATAAAAATATAACTATTTACGATCGATATAACTATATGCTATGCCTTAAGTCGAGAGCGGCTTGAAATAAACATATTCCATTTAATTAGAAGTAAAAACTTCATCTAAATTCCTGAATATCGCATATATAAAATAACAATATCAATACATATATCACATAACATATTAATATATAAATAAAGCATAGTTAGCTCACATACTATCACTGCACTCCCTTATCAGCCAGCACTAACAAGTACAAGAGCATCTACGTATATAGCCTATGTGAAGCTCTACAGAAGTTACTCATAGAAGTCCAGTCAGACATTCCGGCCGATGACCTATTGACCATACTATACGTGCAGTATAAACTCAGTAAGGTTAATAAATACCACCGTGTCACTATTGATGTCACAGTCAGTATTAGAGTGACTATTCATGTAAAGCTAAGACCACACATGCGTAGTGTAATCCGTGTATAGTGTTCACTAGGCACGAGATTGTCAAACTTGTATATTAATCTTAGGCTTCTATCCTCGCTGCGTACCCGCTGCAATTCTTCTGTTTCTCGCGACGTGTATATCGTCATTATATGGCTCGTACAACTGTCTAGCGATGCACCTCTAATAGTGACCTTGACATAATAACAAGATCACCGCCATAGTATCAACGGGTATTCACCATTCTGGCTAGGATGCTCAATGATATAGATGTACAGAATATCGTCTGATGTAGAATGATAGGGGTAATCCACGGAGGGGTTAACTCTAGTTACCCCTTCGTTAAGAGTGCTTCAATATGTTCATGTTTCTCTCACTCTCCCTCACCCTCACCCTTACACTCGTGCAACAGGATGTTGACGGCGATGAACATGGCGTTCTACAAGTATCTCTGCATTTGGATGATGCATGGATCGCTGTACAACAGCAAGTAGTTCTTCGTACATGCTAAACCCCCAGTGGAGATGAACAAAACCTCTCGTAGCACAGTTAGTTATCCACACATTCCACGCATTCCTTATGTCTTGCCTATATCAACACTACCCCTATACCTGGTAACTTCTCAACTAGACTGCCCCCAGCCCCACGGAGCTGCACAAGAGTAGCTGCCCCCACCTTAGCCCCACTATCCCCGCTACTAGTTCTGCACATACATCTACATGGTTCCCGTGGTCTACATTACGGCCGCTGACCACATCCTGTTCATCGGTCAGTCCATCGTTCAACGAGGCTAAGGAGGAGAACTCATACTAAGGTTACAGCCCGGTGAGACCCGGGTCTCATAGGGCTAGGGTTACGTGGGGCTAGGGTAAAGTAGGCTAGGACAGTACTACTTCTACTTCCTAGTATCATGGTCTCATAGTAAAGTACACCCAGAGTAGTAGTACTTCTAAATGTACTTAATAGTAGTGTTATGATATTAGTTCTAAATGTAGTTTATTGTAATCATAAGGTATTACTATAAATATATAATAGTATTATATTGCTACTTCTATATATAGTTTATAGTAATATTATGTTACTAGTTTTAACACTAAATATAAGTATAATTTCTACTATTGTTGATTACATTTCCACTATAGTATATAGACATATTCTAATACAGTGTATTACACACACAGCAAGCAGTAGTGTACATTTTAACTACACCTAATCCAGTAGCAACCACTCATAACACTAACTCTGTACAGTACAATATCTCAATGAACACCAGGAGAAGTTCCGCAAAGAGACACGTCTACTATACAAGGATGACGTGTTTATTGATAGGTTCAAGGTCATCGTGAGAATCTACACCATCTCGGATTTCACTAGTATGTCACTAGTCCACTCACCGATTGGTTGAACCCTATAGAAATATAGTTTCTAAAATGAAAATGTATTAAGTACATAGATGTTAAATTTATTTAAATAAAAAAAACTTATATTTCAATTTAAAAATAATATTATAATAAATGAAACTTACAATTAATTTTTCATTTTGTCAACATTTATTATATTAAATGAGAATGATAACATTCATGATCTATATTATGTAAAATAAACTTTAATTAAATTGAATAGTTATATATAAAAATAACAAAAATTAGTATTAAAACAAAATGATATTTAATAGTCATACTTTTATAAATTATTGACGATACATTCAATGTATTGATATTTAACAACGACAACATTGCACAGTCATGACTTGGCGTAATGCCCCCTCCTCCTTCTGTAGGGACTGCGGACTCTGGTCATCATGGAGTCAGACCTGTTCGGTCAACTGTCCATGCTGAAGGACATATTCCTGCTTCAACTGTTCATGAACTTCTTCTCACCGGGCTGACAGACTGTTGAATAGGGCGAGATGTGCCATCGTCAGTGAATACTGTTAGCCATCAGTGCGTATGAGTCATAGCGCTAGTCGTAGCCTTAGTGCTGTCAGCGTGTGTGTATTGTAGGTGTAGTGGTTGTAAGTATCAGTGTTTGTAAGGCTAAGGCTGCAGTATACAGTGTATACACCAGTGAAGAGACTGGCTTATCCGCTCATAAGTTTTTATTATTTAATTTAAATATAAACCACAGCATTAGTAGGTGTAGTAGTTGTAAGTCTAATGGGTTAACACATCAACTCGATATTTAATTCTATGTGAGTAAAATCGGTTGCGAGCGTTTTTTTCATGCGTGGAATATTCTCATTTTCTGCGTAAATTTCGAATAGGCATTCACACCGATTCCGTATATTTTCATGCGTATTTTCAATGCATACTAGTATTTCTCCCTATATTAATATATAATAATATATAAATAAAGCTGTCAATGATTATTTTAAACAAGTATATTGTATATTATTATGAGTAATATAATCATAATTACTCTACTACACCTACTATTAAGAAGGTATTAACGAAGATTTAGTTTATAATTTACTAGATGTGGATTCTTTTTGTATAATTAGATTAGGGGATGTGAGGGGCTTTTGGTCGATCTAATTTAGCACTCACTATAATAGCCAGTACTCCGTGAATATTGAATCTTAGTATTTGAAATTTAGAATACTAGCTATCACATGCGTAATGTTTGTAAATTGGGGAAATTTAGATTCTTGCTAAAGTAAAAACCTGGATGCATTAGATCTTCATTTAGTACATAATAAAAATACATATTTTGATAATATGAAATATATATTAAATTATAAATGCAATATTACAATCATAAACTTATATTTAATTATATTTCAAACAGAAATTATTGAATACTCACTTCGAGTTTAAATTTGTTTTATTAACAGATATTTTGATTAGAATCATTTGTTATTTTATTATATCCATCTAGTAATTTAAATTGTGGAAATAATTCATTATCTCAAGATAATCAAATCTATCATCATAGATACTATACATTTATTAATATTAACATATATTTATATATATCTTTAATTTTTTTTAGGTTTAGTCCTATATAAATAGTATATATCATATATATCGAGTCAGTGAATAAACTATATTAAATAAAAAGTAAAATATATAAATAATAATAGATTGCAATTATATATACGTAATACAAATAAAGTAATAGGATACATATGGTATCCTATTTGCTACAAGTAATTCTGAATATATATCATTCAATTCATTCATACATTATCCTAATCTTCCTACCCTATGTTTTATCTTTGTGTTTAATAAACTTATTATTTCTTGTGCTTCATTATTTGTTAGCTTATCATTAGATGTCATTACAATATTCATAATAATTGTGTATTAGTGTAGTATTGAATAACTTACCATATCTCTTACCGTATGTGTATTCATTTATTTCTGGATTGATGTCATTATATGTATTAGGTATTCTACATATCAATAATACTTTTAATATAGAAACATCTCGGTCAATGATAAAATAGATTATATTCTATGATTACTAATGCCTAAATTAACTATAATTCTTAATTTGAGATATTCTCTGATCTTTGCATTCTTATGTAACGAGATCTCAGTGTAATACCCATATTATCTATATCATTCTCTCGCTTATCTATACTACACACTATCTTATCTACATCAGCTATATCAGCTATAACCTCTTTTATTTATATTATCTTAATCATCTATATCGTATAAATAATATATATATTTATATAAAGAAATATAAAGATTGCATATTATTAAAAATCTATACAATATGATTAAATATCTTTTTATATTTTGCCTTATGAAATTATAAATACAAACACATGCATATATATATATAATATATATAATATTTATATAATATTTTCAGACATCTCTGGACCATTTTGTCACTGGTAACTATATTTCTCCTTTGGAAACCCTTCAAATGACAAGAGAAATAAAGATGCATCCTATAGCGAAGGTATCTATATATATATATATATATATATTATATAAATATTTAGATATTCTAAAATAAAAACGATATATTATATTACCATTTATATTTAATTTATAGTATATAATATTGATGTATATAATATTGATGTATATGATATTGATGTTAGACTATCTAAATATGAATATACACGATGGTGCCGTTAGCCAATAGGATTCATTAGGACATCTTAAGTTATTATGTTTATGTTATAACCACACGTGTTGGGCACGAGGTTACATGTGAAAGTTTACTTGTCAAAACATATTGTTATAATCAAATAGTCCTAAATAACAACATGCATAGCCTTTAAAAATAGCCATTTGCCTATCTTTTACATGTAAACTATCAAACATTGTGCACCCCCTTAAAGGATTAAGCCCAGACTTTGAACTAATATAACACATATTTTACTTTTTAATTATGAATGAATGAATGTTTATTTATACACAAAAATAACGTTGGACGTCTCTATTGTGTTAACAAAAATATAAAATAAAAAAACAAACACAAATATAAATAGTTAATTAGAAAATAATAAAATTAATTTTTACGAATTAATAACAATAAATTTGATTTAAAATAAGAATAATTGACATTAGTTCTTAGTTCTACAGGTAGCGCATTCCATAGGTCGGCTGCAGCTACACTGAAAGAACGTTTTCCATATCTATTTATTTAATTATTAGATGTATATTTACAGCTATAAAGTAGAAGTAACTAAATTAGATTTATACCTACAAAGTTTTATCTAAAATATCATATAACAAAATTTAAATTTGATAAAAAGTTACCAAAAAAGATAAATATTACTATTAATTTATGTTGTAACTTTTTAACGAAAAATAATTTATGTCTAATTTTATTGTAATTATATAAATAAAACCTGTAGTTATATTAAATTGACGGAGGTATATATTACAATATTATTTACACCGATAGTACAGAATAATTTCGTTACTTATTATTTTAAATTTAAAAATCTAATAATAGAAAAAATATGTTAATTTATTTGTTCGCTATTACCATCGATATAAAGAAAGTGGATAAGCAATTGAATGTAGTGTATGGCACTATCCGCTACGGGCGCTGCAGTCCTACTATCTGGCCCACTACTTTTTATTTATAATAATATTTATATATATATATTGATAATTAATGCCAATGTTAATGTACTATCTATACTAAAAATATAATTATATATTTAAAATACATAATACACATATCAATATTCCATTGTAATATTGTGTATTTAAATTGAAGATATCATACTATTTTATTGATATTTATAATCTAAATCCATTGATATAGATAGAAGTCACTTTAATCTATTTCGACGAAAAACCTACTGTTTTAATATTTGACATATATAATATGACTAATATCCAATCAAAATCACTGATACTATTTTGTTAATTTATCGATAAAAGTGTCATTCACGTATCTATCTTTTACATGCATTGCGTGCGTCAATTGCTTATCCACTTTCTTTATATCGATGGTTATTAATTGTAAATTATTCAATAATGACTCAATTTATATAATTTGTTCAGTTTATTGTTGGTTTATATATTGTTACCTCTTTATAAGACTAACTGCATATACAATATATTCGTATTATATACATTAATTTAGGTTTGAAATATAATTATTTTATTTTAAAGAATTAATTATAATTTTTACTTTTTAATTTATTATAATATTTTGAATAATTAATTAATTACTCATTTTTTCCAGATTAATAAACCATGTTATATACTAAACCAAATATACTAAACAAATTATAATTTGTAATAGAACATTTTTTATATTTATATCAACATTATCATTTATTAAAAAGTGCATACATATTTTAAAAAAAACACAAACACTCGGAACTGGGCGACATGTAATTATTAAATCCTTGAATGATAAGGGTTAAAGGATCGAGCCCAGCCTTTATACTAACATAACACATCTTTTACTTTTTTAATATGTTTATTTAATTATTAGATGTATGTAGCTATAAAGTTTCATATAAAATATCATATAACATGTACGATATTATGTTTTATAGACCCTATTATTCTCAGTATTATATCAAATATTAACATTAATTAATTAATATTATATATGTCAAATAAAAGTTAACGTTTTGTACGCTGGCTTTACTTGTGATTGACAGCCCAATTGTGCCTGCGCTCTCGATCAATAACACGCGTGTAATGCTGATTTCTACATTGAAATACTATTCTACTTTTTAATGCGGGCACTTTTCAAACAAATCGTATAGTGAGTTTGTACTATTATATTACTACTGCCTATATTAATGCAATAATGCAATCGTACATACTGGTATATAAGTGAAGCCGTAATATATAAATAGTCGCACACTCTATAATCAATAAGCAATCACATTTAGTTTCACTTATTTCACATTATTAATTCACACTAACCAATGTACAAGTATATTAGAAATAACAATGTATAAGCTATTATTATAATGTGTTTGTTATATAAAGTTATTAATAATAAATTGTAGGATAATAAATTAAAACGAAAGTTACGCTGCACTTTAAGGATAAATCATTATGTACAGCTAGACTATATTTGTAAACAATGAGTCACCATCACGATAACAATACGTGATGCGGAGTATATAAGTAGCTAGCTACTTGATGCCTCGTTGTTTGTTTGCAAATAACTGAAGAGGTATGCTGGTATCGCAGTGGAGTCGCTCAAGCGGAACTGTTGTACCAGTACAAGCTGCGTAACCCACTCTACATCAGCATGAAGGAAGTGTTCCCTTATTAGTAACCCCCCCATGGTACCTCGTTAGTAACCCCTCTGGGACCTCATTAGTAGCCCCATTTACCCTAGTTAGTAACCCCACATTCCCTTGTTATTAGCCCCACTACCCTCGTTACAATACTAGTAGTAATAGTTGTGCGGTGTTCACTGAGGCGTGACGAATCAGTTAAGATACTAGCATCAATACTACAATTGTCTGTGATACTTTATATTCCGTTACTTCATTCTAAATCACATGACATCTCGACACTTTCAACCCTGCGCTGTCTCCTCAATGATATCTATTTATTTAAACTACAACATCACTTTATCATTAAATACACACCTAGTACAGCTATAACTTAATTAAGACACACCCTATTACGGGTACAATCTACCTAAGCCCCACCCCTTTTAGGCCGTACAGTTAACTTAAGCCACGCCCCCCCCCCATAGTTTGTCAGTAACACCAGCCACATGGATCTGTCTCTAATGCTGTTTCACGAGCAGATTGATCAGAAACACTACAGAGGCCTTACCGAGATGTTATACCTTCACTACATAGCAACTCCAGCAGTCCAGTTTGTCAACCAATATATCCTAATCTCTCCTATATGTGTATTACGTGTAACTAAACTAATGTGGCTACATTATGATATACATGATTTCTATGTAATATATATTTCTTATATTATAATATTATGCATTATATATACATATATATTTCTAATCTATTCATTGTCGAGATTGACTTTATTACATTTATATATATTGGGATTATATCATAAAAAAAAGTATTTATTTATCATACTTTATTATAAGGAAGATATCTAAAATTGATATTTTTATGATTTCATTATTATATTATTTTAAATTTTTATATACTATTTAATAATTTACTTAGTTATTTAATATATATTATATATATATTTATATTACGAAAATCATGTTTATAATTATTATTAGTTAAAATTAATAAATAATATAAATAATTTGTGTAACTGTTAAATATTAGTTTAATTATTAAAGATATCTTAAAGTTATTTATGAATGTAATATAAGAGTTGTAGTTGATGCAGTGATACAGTGAACATCGTACACCTATATTTAACATTATAACCGTGATACTTGTCATATGTAGCTCTGTATCGCTGCTGCCTATTCTACTATTACCACCGCTACACAGATTACATCTATCTCATTGAGGCCACAGTTCCTATTCTGAAGGTAGTCGATACAATGAGGTAATAAAGGTTAATCATAAGCTAATGAGGTCATACTTTTATTATTATTAGTATCCGGGTGATACTATTTATATTATTATTCTCATTATATTTAATAGTTTATTTTTATAAATTTGACTATAAAATTTTGAAATAATGATAAGGATATATTAAATTAATAAGTATTCAATAAATTTAATCAATTTTTTTATTTAATATAATGTATATTTAGATTGTTATCTTAAAAGAGTAATTAAATAAAAATATAATTATTAAGGATACCAAAGATAGGACATTTGCTCTTTATCTCTGCAAATGCTAACTTATTGTACTCCTAAACAGTTACGTGTGGTATATTTAATTATATTTCAATGATTTCAAAGTAATCAGAAATATTTATTTATTTGTAAAATGCATTAATTTTATTTTAATTATATAAATAAATATTTTTTTAAAATACAAATTTATTTATCTGTATGAATTTGAAGATGTTTTTCTATGTTTAAATTCTAAATAATATAATGTGTATTAAATTAGATTACGAATTTTAATATAATCATATAGAAATCATTAACTTTTTGCAATATAGCAATTTTTACATTGATTTATATATTAAATTTGAGGTTTGAATAATATGTTTTACGTGGTTTTTATATATCAATGTTTTCATTATTCTATTAAATTAAATGCAATATAAGTTAGTATTAAATTAGATTACGAATTTTAATATAATCATATAGAAATCATTAACTTTTTGCAATATAGCAATTTTTACAATGATTTATATATTAAATTTGAGGTTTGAATAATAGGTTTTACGTTTTAAGTGGTTGTTATATATCAATGTTTTCATTATTCTATTAAATTAAATGTAATATAAGTTAGCTTTTACTCGCCACATAGATTTATATAACATTTAAAACAAACATATCCTATTACTTTATTATATATTTGTAATGAACACTTAGTTTTACATCATATAAATAATAATTTAAAACATATTATTTTAAATGTTAAAAGTGTAGTTTGATAATAATTTACATTATAAAAAACACAATTTCCTAAAATTGAACCGTAGTTCATATTTTATACAAAATCAAATTACACGATTTCGTGTGTGTTATATCTTTCCTTTGACAAATCTGTGTTATTAATGTGCTATATCATTTGAATAGATGGTATTTAGGACAAATGTAAATAACCTAATAAAAATAAATAAAGCTATTATCTCTTATAATTCAAACAAAATACTGTATTGAACTATACTTACATTTGATTAAAAGGGATACTCTAGTCATTAAATATCAAGAAACTATTTTATGTTTCCATATTCTGTTATATTTTGATATTTTAAATTTAACATCTTTTTTATAAAAATTGTAAAATGTGTTTCATAAAATTAGATAATAATAAAAATTATTATAAATATAAAATATTGAATACATTTACTGATTTAAATTTATGAAATATAATAGAATTATAAGTAGCAAATACTCCATATATGTATAATAGTATATGGCAATGCAGGTAATGATATGATAACTGCAGTACCCTTTAATAATTTAATGACCTACATTTTAAATAAATATTAAATTAAATGATATTTATAAAAATAATTTATTTTTAAATAAAAAATAGTTTAATTTCAATTATTACATATATTAAAATTAAATATGCATATATTCATAGTATACTAATTTATAGTATTCCCTGTATTAATTGATATTTTAAATATATGATGAAATTAATAATTTAATAAATATGACAACTAATTAATATAATGATTTTCTTTTATATTATTTTTTTTTTTTGACAATGGTTATATTATTATAATATTAAAAGATTACAATTTGTAATTCACACATTTTTTTAATTAATATATCCACTATCTACATGTGATATTTAGATAATGACATATGCTTTATTGTTTATTGATATCTATTAGATATTCATATGTAATTTATGATTGAAATAAAAGTTATTTTTGTTATGAAAATTCTATAAACAATTAGGTATAAAGTTATATATAATAAATAAGTATTTATATATAATACTGATATGATCATTTATAGGTATATTTAATATCTAGTAATATGAACAAATTTAGTAAGATTGATAAAATAATGAAGAAAATATTAGCATTTTTATAACACCATGTAGATGAAAATAATTATTCTGAGATAATCAAGTCTAAAGTTTATCAATATTTTATATTCCTCTCAATTTCATATATAACAAATAAATAATATAAGTTTATTTATATTTATATTATTAGAGTAATAAATAGACTATTATAAGTTTAATTATATTTATATTTTTTAAATAATATATAATATAATATATGTATATATAAATAACAACTATTATACATATTTACTGATAAATATAGTAGTGTAATATATATATTACAATAAATATTATAATTTGTAAATATTATCATATTGAATATTTTAATATACCCATATTAACATTATTTTATTTCATTTATAATGATTCTTTTTTTTTTAATTTTGCTACAATACAAATAGTATATCAATAAATGTGAATATGTTATAAAAAAGAAAATATATAAAAAAATTAATATTTAAGCATGGCGATATGCCCTTAATAACTAAAATATGCGAGGAGAAGTAATAATATCTGCCATTGAGTGTGGAGGTCTTATTTCAATAGATTATAATATGTGTATATATTATAATCTATTTATATAGAATTCAATATGTGATGTTCCTTTATAACCTAAATACCTAGTAGTTCATATTTTAATAAAATACTATACGCTCTAATGTGTGTTCAATTTGATTCATGATATTTACCTATCTTAATACCACCTTAAAGGGGTTCACGTCTTTAGATTTCAATGTAATTAGATAGGACATTTTTTTTTTAATTTCAAAATCTCAAGAAATAATTAAGATTTTCATATAAATTAAATTGCATAATATTAAGATATATTTTGTTAATTGTTCTATAGAAATTGTAATGATTAGAATATTAGTTTTGAAAATATCAGAATTTAAAAAAAATAAAAATTTACCAAATGAAATATTTATTTAAAAAATTTAATATTATTTATCAACTCTATATCTAATCACAAATATTTTCAATAGCTACAATATACCTATAATACTAAACATACTGTGTAAATTCTACTAAGTTAAGTTAATTATTTACTGAGAAATAGCAATTTTCATTTAAAAAAAACAAATATTCTGAGATAATTTATGTTAAAGATTGACAATATTTTATCTGCTTTTTGACTTTTATTATTATGGTAAAAGTTATTTTAGCTAATTATTACAATTTTTATATTATATTTATATAACTTATATAATTTGTCATTATTTTGATATACATTGCATCTAGATTAATTATTGAAAAACAGTGTTATAATATATGTAAACAGTCATTTTTGCGCCATTTTTTTAATCATTATTTTATTAGAAATAGGTAGTGTTATAAAGTTATGTTTTTTATGCTTTATATATGTTTTTAACATATGCTATTTTGACATATCATATATTATACATGTAGTAATCTATTTTTTAAATAACATTTTTTTTTAAATATTTTTATTTTAAAGACAGTGGATACTACCCCCTTAATAGGGGAGGCCTGCTCATCTAAAAGTTCATCTAAACAATGCTATTTTAGCTCTATCTAAAAACGCTAAGGATAAATAACTAATGGAGATAATTACATAGTTTATTTTGTATTCAACATTTTTATATTATATTTATATAACTTATATAATTTTTCATGATTTTTATATACATTGCATCTAGATTAATTATTGAAAAACAGTGTTATAATATATGTAAACAGTCATTTTTGCGCCATTTTTGTAATCATTATTTTATTAGAAATATGTAGTGTTATAAAATTATGTTTTTATGCTTTATATATGTTTTTAATATATACTATTTTGACATATCATACATTATACATGTAGTAATCTATTTTTTAAATAACATTTTTTTTGTAATACTTTAATTTTAAAGACCGTGAATCCCCTTAATGGTGGAGTCGCGCGTTCATCTAAACAATGCTATTTTATCTCTATCTAAAAACGCTAAGGATACATAACTAATGAAGATAATTACATAGATTATTTTGTATTCAACAGATCCTTTCCTCCATCATATAGGATCTATCTTTATATAAATGTAATTAATTTAAATGGTGTACAAAAATATTCTCAATTAGTTAAATATTTATTTTTGATTTTTTTCATTTAAATGCAAGTTTATCATTATTTAATTAATATAAAATATAATGATAAATCCAACAGGATTTATATAGATTTTATACATTGACCGTAAATATTTCAGATACAAATAATTAAAATCAAAAAAGTAGTAGGCATTTACATGTGGTTAATAAGTGAAAAAGTAAAACTTGAGAAAATGACATTCAACGTTTTTTTAAATAAATAATCACAAAATATTATAATATATATATATATGTATTACATTTATATATATAAATGACAAGTAAAATATAATGGTATATTAAAAACTCTGAAACAATAGTACTTAGTACTAATATAGAGTTGTACTCAAATATATATTATAATGAGATATATAAATAAATATATGTATAGAAGTTATAAAATAGAAAAATATAAATTTATTTGTATAGTAATAGTTTAATAATAGTTATAAAGTATTATAAAAAATAAATATTGAATAATATAAATAAATACAAGAATATAACGTCTTGACTAGACAGAGCTAATTATAGAAAAAACATTTCTAAATTTTCTGTTTGGAAGCGTCTCTTTTCAAACAATGATATCTTGTTATATACATACGTGATGTGTTTATTAATTATATGGAATGTATCTATAATCTATGCTTAATGTACAATTATAAATTTGTTTAGTAAAATATTGTTATACGATATCGAAATATACAATTAAATGTGACAAGTATTTACAAAAATCCTGTCAATTTCAGATAATTATGATATCGATTACGCTTATAAAATCACTTCATTTTGATATAAATACTCAAAAATAAGAATATTTCCATTAAATAATTAATGTAATTCATGTGTCAGTTTTTCTAACGTACATATAAATATCAATGACTACCTTCAATTATATACTTATATCAATTATTTCATTTATAATATTATATTATAATAAATCTCAACTGTATAATTATGAGATTGTATTTTGATAAATGACAAAGTGCATTTTGTAAAATAGATTACTTTTACATCATTCAAATATCATCAAAGTTTAACCGCAAAGTTATAACTGCACATTTTCATAATTAACATATTTAATTTCCATTTCTAATGTATTGATTGATGGATTTCTTATTTATTAGAATAACAGCATAATAGCAGCATAATATACTTTTAAAATTAATAGCAGCATAATATTAGTATAATAGACTTTAAATATCAGTATAACAGCAGCACAATAGCATGACAAATTAATAGCAGCATAATAGACATTTAATAGCAGCATAATAGCATAATGTAAATATTTGAGGCTATACCATATGCTGTTATGCTGCTATTACTGTTTGCTGGGTTTGTCGCTAATCATAGGTATAGTTTACTTTTTAGTAGACCATAACATTTCTATCATTTACATGTCAACTTGCAAAGATATACAGGCCTTACATTTTATATTAATAATTAGATAAAAATAACAAATAAACTTAAAATTATAAAACATACTTATAAATTATACGAAATATCATAAATGTATTTATATTATTTATATATATAATAATTAGAAATACATTATAATATAGTTAATATATATATATATATATATATGTATTAATATTTATTTTTATAGTGATGCCATTATGTATATGGACAGAGAAGACGAAGATACATACTACTTTAGTACAAGGTAAATTAAATAAACTAATATGTTGATTGCATCATCGTTTAATTATTATTAATACTAATACTAATACTCTATTTTTAGCTTTGAAAGAGATATGAATTCCAGTGATAAAAGATCTAAGAGGTAATATTATTTTATATTTAATAATTAATAACTAATTTATTTAAATAATTTCTAGGATAAATTATAATTATTAAACTTACTTTTATCGATGATACACATGAAATTTATACAAATATTGAATTTAAATTTCTAAAAATAACAATTTGTATAGATAAAAATCATATTTTTATAGTAAATAAAATTAGTAATTTTGTTGATAATCTTAGGTATATAGTAGACCATAACATTTCTATCATTTACATGTATACTTTCAAAGATATATTAGGCACTAAGTGTTATATTATTGATTTAATAATTAGGTATAAATAATTAATAAAAGTAAAATAATAAAACATACTTATAAATTATACGAAATATCATACATTTAAAATAGAATATTTATATTTATATTATAAACATATTTTAATATATAATAAATAATATTTAACTTATAGATCTGAAATATTAAATTTGGAAAATGATGCTAAACAAAATAATTGCAATGAAAGGTTAACTATAATTAAAAAAAATTATTATTAATATTAATTTAAAGTTAAAATATTTTAAATTAATATAAATACTAATTATTAATTAATAACTAATTAATGTTGTATAGGTCTATGAAGAATAAACAAGTTAAAAAACCGTAAGTATATATTATATATTTATATATAAATATCAGATATTTTTCTATGGAAAGATAATACTTATATGAAATCATATAACTTGATTTTGTGTACACAAATAAATAACACCACCTATACATTTTGAAAAAATGGTGTTAATTCATATCAAACTATATGCTTTTACAATGTAAATAATAGGTTAACCATTTATAATTATTATTTGAATATAATTAAGTGTTTATTACTAATATAACAAAGCAATATTATACTTTGGTTTTTAATATTCATTCATATCTATGAGTAAAATCTAACTTATATACTTATATTACATGTAATTTAATATAACTTTGAAAATATGATTATATACAAATAATTGCAAATTTATATAAATTTGAGTGGTGAAGATAGATTTGACAGTGATTCTATTTGACTTAATTTACTTTGGATAGGGAGTGTTATTTTTTATTTTTACTTATATAACATTGTATATGTTACTTATAATAATACAAATTAGTATATCACTTTATAATACATATACATATTCCAGTCCTACTAGATTTTGCCAATACTGTGAAGAGATTATTAGTACGGGTAAATTAAAAAGACACATATTACGAAAACACTCAGATATAGAAGAGGTATATTTGATTATTTATAACATATTTATATATATATAAGTGACATATTAATTTATAATATATATATATATATATATATATATAGATTTTTATTGTTATTATTTGTATTGTAATTAAATTTATTCTATATAGGTAAAGTCAGTTTTATTAAAAGATTCCAAATGTATGGATATATTCATGAATACTGTTAGGAATGAAGGAATGTTTTTATATAATAAAAAATTAATGAAAAACAGTAATAATGACAAATAATTAATGGTTGTCAGGAAAGGGACGGCTGAAACGCGTTACTGTCTAGGTTTTTAATAATTATCAATTATTTATTAATAATGTTTTTTAGAATTTCAATTATATATTATTCTAATTTATTTTTACACATTTCCAGATTGCAAAGTATTTATCTCTACCAAAAAAAATGTTCAAAATCGTTTATCTTGAAAGTAGATAATTTACAATTAATAGCCTAATTAATCAATATAATGATATATTTACTAATTATTTAAACCGGTTCCATAATGGTCCGGTACGGAATTTGATATTACATGATATTTTTATTAAAGATGTTAGTAATATGAATATATAAAATATCAATATATTGTATTTCAAATATAAAATAATTAATATTATTATATTCAAACTTAACTAAGCTATTCATTTTTATAGTTCGGATATAGAAAATATAAAATGTCCATTAGTGATATTTCGAAAACAGATACTTTGAGGAAATCGGTAATGACCGACATGAGGGAATTTGCCAGGCTGGTTATTACTTTTAACAATGCAAATAACGACATAAGTGAGTAAATTAAATCTTATTTATAATTAATATAATACAATATTTATATTTTATAGATATTAGAAGATCTATTGATATATTTAAAATTGAATATATCGATAGAGTACTTGACGCGATGACAAAAATAAGTAATAAACTAATAAATAAATCGTTGATAAATCTCGATAATTTGATCCGTAGAATACTAAAGTATGTGTCATCACTGTATTTAAGCGAAGACAATGAAAATGAGGTATAATACGTATAAATTTAAAGCTTATAATTTTATATTAAATATAATACTTAATATATATATATATATATCTATTACAAATGCAGTCAAAGAATATAAAGAAATATACGGAACTTTATAAATTTAAAGTGCCTATGATTTTGAATACTGCCAAAACGGCTATACTAAATAGAAAATTTGATATAAGGTAATAATACTAGTATTTATTATAGTATTTATTTTTAATAATAATATATATTGTAAATTTACAAATAATTATAGAAATTCTGAATCAACTCCTGAAGATGACATAACAAAGTTGTATGCATATATAGAAAATAAAGTAAGAGATGTTAGTATATTATTGTTGTGTATACTGTAAATATATTATCCTTACCCGACCTGGCATTGCTTTTCCTAGTTTTTGATCATTAGTTTATTAATATAGCTATTACTTCATTGCTAGGTTTTTAATTGTGTCCTAAATAAATAGCATAATATCACAGGACAGCATATAATAACCTATATGATCTTCAACGGTACTTCAACCTTTACAACTTTCACCTATACAAATATGCATTCTAGTCGGACCTGGTGTCATATAATATGCCTCAGTATACTTCTAATATATCGATAAATACTGAATTTTAAGATCTTATTTTTTTGTATTAGCTATAAATCATATAGGTCTAGAATAATGTGATTTAACTTTTATATATTACTGAATAATATTAACGATTTATTAGGTATACCTTAATATATTAAAAAAAGCATTAAAATAAGCCAATTGGAGTATCAAAATAGTTAACAGGTATCTTAATGTATTCGATTTAATTTTTTTTTAATTATGTAATTTTTCAAATTATTTTATAATTATTTTTAATACGGTATTACTTTGTATATTATTAAGGTTCACTCGAGTTATACAAATCTGGCAGCGTTAATAATAACGCAATTGACAATCTTTAATGGATGGCGAGGAGAAGAGGTGGCAATGATGACTATTAAAGAATATGAAGTTGCCAATACAAAGTCAAACGATGAGTTAAGTATACTAGTCAATTTAAAAGGCAAAGGGAAGAGATTTGTTACAGTTAGTAAATGATCGAATAATAATCATCACGATTTATTTATCTATATTTAAAATAGAATATTAAGATATACAATTTTCATTTTTAAAAGGTATTAATTTCAAATATAATGGCTGAGTCTATAACAACTCTTATTTCAATGAGAAAGGATAGGGGAATTATTGATTCTAATAATTATTTATTTGCTACGAAAAGTTAGTATATTAATTATATATATTTCATAATATATATACATATTATAAGTGTTACATATTATATATGTATATTATAAGATTAACAATTTGTTTTTTAACTAAACTGTTTGTAAAATTGGGATAATGATAGAAATATGATGTGTTGATTTTGATATCCATTATGGTAATAAATATGAAAAACTGTCCATTAAGTGATTTTTAGTAATTAATATATTTTTTCAATGAGGAAATATTTTAAATATAAAAGATAATTCTTAATTACAAGTTATACATAGTTTTTAAATTTTGGTTAATATACTATACATGATAAATATAATTTGTTATATCTATTATTTTTAATATTTACAAATATAGCTGTGTAGGTATACTCGTTGATCATTTTTGATTTTCCCCAACTAATATTTACTAAATACAATGTCTCAGTACATATGTTCTAATACATAAGTTCTCGATTTTACTCTAAATCGGCACAGAGTTTCCACGAATTTTGCTTCTTCTGAGCTAACAACCAAACGATCTGCGACAAAGTAATTATGTACAATTTATGAACAAGATATATATTATAACATAAATCTAATTACAAAATGTATACATTTTGTTCAATATAGATATATCTTTAATTCTCTTTATTTTTCAGTATGATGAATCACCTTTGACATTCCGAAGAAATCGATAGGAATAATTACCAAAGGGTGCCTAACAAAACATATATGGAAGATGTTTTAACGATTTTAAAACAAGGTGATTACAATTAAATTATTTTTAGTTTTTAATTATTAATTTTAATTAAAGTACATGCATTTACATTTTTAGGGGAATCAACAAAAGATAAAACAACTGAAAAGACTGAACTGAATACAACTAAGACAATAATTTAATACATAAATATTAACTAATTTATTATTTTTTAATTTATCAACAATTAATATAATTATAATATTAAATGATACAAATTTAATATATTTATTCAGAAAATATATCGATAAAATGGGGAGAGAATTTGAAAAGCTGAGTTCATATTCAGAGTCATACAAATTAAATTTAATGCTTGGTTAATATTATAATTTACTTATGTAATCCCTACTGATTAAAATTAATGATTTACTATATTATTGGTAAAAAAGAAAAACAAATAATGCTCATAAAATTTACCCCAGAGTGCTTAGAAAATCTAAATTAATTTATAATTATATAATTATAGCGAGCAATTTATAAAAACTCGAACAAAATTCAGAAATGAACTAAGAAATAATAATTTAAATTCAAAATAAAATATTGATTTATATTCTTTATTTATTATGTATTTTATATATTATCTTAATATAAGTTATTTTCAAATGATATGATAAATGTGTTATATAATGCAAAATTGACAACCCCTCATCCAATAGAAGAGATGTTATGGAATGTAACGGGAGGGCGAATGATCCTGAGGCTGGAGTCGGTCCTATATTGCTGGTGTGTATGGGGGGTGTTAATGTTATCAGGTGGTTGTGTTGGGGAGTTCGGATCGGAATTGAAACCGTACAAGAACAACCGTGAAATTAACTTTCGTGAAATTTCCAACCGTGAAATATTATATCCGTGAAATAATTATAAATATATGTATAAATATTATAAAAATATATATGTTGTTATGTAAAATATAAAACCTAAATTATACAGTATATTTTCGGAGAATTAAAATCTAACTACTCTTATTTAATGTTAACGAAAGACATATGTACATCACATTAATTTTATTATTAAATTTATAAATATACTATAGTATATATCTATGAGTTTACGTAAATTACTAAATTATACGTGAAAGCTCATCCTGGCCGTAGATACTTTTCAAAGTTCAAGTTAGGGGTTGCCTATATGTGTCATTCAAATGCTACCGTTATGCTATATTGCACAATCATAAATATTCTGAATGAGTAACATCTATATAAATATAATATACGTATACAATAATACACATGAATATACCTTGTATATTAAATGTACAATAGGGGAGCCCGTTTTTGAAAGTTTTTCTCTCTCAGTTACAGTAGGTCATAATAACATGTCATAATAAACATATTTGGAAAGTTTCATCACAAAATATGTAACATTGGTAAAGCGAAGTGTACTTTAATGAAGAAATATTTCATTTATTTTACAATGTAAATTTCTATAAATAGAAATTTTTTCTTATGTATTTTATATATTTGTGCAAGTGCGCGTTGTCATAAAAATAAAATATTTGGCAAATACGTGTATAAATATATTATAATATTAATAAAGTAAAAAATTTAAAATTAATTTTTATTTTTTAATTAATGTAATTTATTCGACTATTTTTTGATAAATTATTTGAATTAAGGATCAAACTTAGTTGTGAGCCTATAATTGATATTTACGAGTATAATAAAAAAAAAATATTTAATTTTCTGACAACAAATTGTTTACGACTATTTTACCCCAAAATTAATTTTTTGTTAAAATGCTCAATAAAAGTCATTTTTTGAATAAAGATATGCTATTTTTATAACAATACTTATATTTTTATATTCATATAATGATGATAGACATATATAATATATAATTATATATATTTTTTTTATTATTCCATTGCTTATTTTTTTTTTCAATTTAGAAAAAATTTAAAAATTAAATTAAAATTTCTGTAGATCGATTTAATTATTTAAAAAATAATATTTTCAAATATTTTTTAAGGATGTTGTTGTATACTACATATGCTAATATGCAATTTGTACTTGTAAACAAATTTTTCTTTCATATATCTGTAATTTAATTTTTTTCATAAATTTTCAATGTAAATTCCTATCTATTTTTGAATATGGTTTCGCTTTCTGAATTGTTGTCAGATTTTAATTATTATTTTGTATTATATCTGGAATAATTAAAAGGAGTTATTCCGAATGAGATGGTAATTTTATATGAAGGAAACTAAAAAAGTTACTAAAACGGGCTCTCCTAATGTACAATGTCCTACATTACATTATACATACGCATTTATTTGTTATACTCTACTTGTTCAATTATATAATAGTATATGTATCCTATAGGTATATACAGAGCTGGGCAGTATCGCCGATACAGTATCTATTAAAGAGTAGTAATAATGTTATGTATCGTCCAAAATGTATCCAGCCCGTATTGCAAACAATGTGTGTAATATGAGCCGGATAAAACATCCACTAGATGACGAAACCAGTTTTAATTTTTATGACAAATGAATTGTTATATTGATATTGCTATTTTCACGCTATATGAATACTTATCACACATACTTTAATTTATTTCAGTGATTTAAACTAATGTACACTTGTGTACTAAGGCAACCTACATATCTAATAGATACTATCTACGTTATTTCTATATATATATATATATATATATATATAGTAATAAAATAAATAATAAATTACATAATTTAATTTAAATAAATAGAAGTAGTAGTAGTAGTAGTATAGTATATAATAATAATAAATAAACAATACAATTGGGTATGTATATTTATTGAATAAACATTTACCTAAGTTTCACTTAATACTTAGCGCACAATATCGCCATTTCGTTAGGGTAACAGTATCGACATCAACGTAAGTTACACTAAACCATGCTGTACAAGTATTCTAAAGCTTCTTCTTCACCTATTCCGCAACTTAACACCTAGAATGTCATGTTCAATGTTATCAAACTCGTATGTTGAATGTATTGCTACTATATAAATTATACATATGTCAGTGATGTGGTTTGGTCTATAGGAACTTTGATAATGGTGGGTGAGATTAATTTCAAGAAAATGCATTTGTTATTTAAAAAACTTTTTCATAATTTAGAGATAGTAGATAGTTAGAAATTGGACGGTATTTGCTCAGAGAGTTGTTATAAAGATTATTTGTATTTAATATAGGTGATACTAGTGTATGTTTAAGATATATTGGACAATTCTTTAATTTACAAAATTTCTAAATATCATAGCATAGTAAGATAAATGCAAAGTGTTATTAGAATTGTGTTCATATATGGAATGGGGTCAAGGGGTGAGAATGATTTATATAAAATAAGTAATTAAATATAGTCAGTAGATGGTGGAGTAAACGAATGTAGGAGTATCAACGTATGTATGTATGTATCAACGAGTGAAGTTTATATAACGAGTAGGTGGTGGTGTGTTAGTTAAAGTTGGTTAGGAAGTACTAATAATATTGATACTATTCTGATAGCATAGATGAACAAAAAGAAATAATACCAGGAAAAAAGTTATCTTTATGTGTTTACATAAGACTGTCACTAACATTACAATGTAGCTTAGTTATATTACACAGTATACTATTGTATTGTGGTAATAGGATATTTTGTATATTTTAATATATTCTTTGAAGATAGTTGATACTTCAATTACTGACGTTTTATTATTTTCTATAGGGTTTTTGGTAAAACATCTTTCTGCTTAATGAACGTATTTGTGGCTATTATGTTTTAGAATTAAACCAATGCATTGTTATTTTTAGTTTCAATAATATTTGTAATTGTATGTGGTTAATGTGAACAGATGAGAGAGGCAGTAGCACATCTCTATATCTAGATAATCATAATTCATAAGATGTATGGAAAACATAAATTACAAAAGTTATTGTATTACTTCTTTTAATATATTAAATATGTATATGTCTATAGATATTCAGTAATATATATATATATATATATATATACATATTTACAATTTAAATTATTGTTTCACTTATTTAAATTGTAAATATATATTATCTGATTTTAAATATGATTAAATATGATTAAATATAAAACATAAATAAACAAGTGTATAGACTTCAGTTTAAATGGTCTTAATTAAAATGGTCAAGGAAAGTCTATAAATCAGACATCATGTGATAATCAAAGATTCCAATGCGTCTAATATAATTAATAATCGCAATTATAATAGGAGCTATTTAATTATTTTTTTCTTTACCACACTATATTTATATCTATAAATACATTTATTATGACACTATTATACTATTAGATACTATTAATATGAATAGGTTGCTATATATATAACATTAATTTATGTATAATATATATTATACATAAATTAATGTTATATATATATAAAAACCTATTCATATTAATATATATATATATATATATATATATATATATATATATATATTACTTCAATATATCAATAACACCATATATAACACTATATATAACACTTATATATATATATATATAAGTTATAACTGTATATTCAGATACATATTTAGTGTATATAATTTAACTAGGATACCTATATGTATTCCTATATGAATATAAAGCCTATGTAGCTCAAAAGTTTTAACTAGGATTTCAATGATGATATCACCGATGATATTACATAAATTTGGTGTATCTCCGATGAGATAATAATCTAAATCCTAGGTAATTATCGGTATGAAATATTTCTATATAGGCTTATATTCATAATAAGTTTAAATTTCAATTTAATATTAGCGAAATGAATATAATGATGATACATTGTGGCTAGTAATATATATTAGGCTATTAATAGATAATAGGCTATTAATAGATAGTAGGCTATTAATAGATAATAGGATATTAATAGATAATTGGCTATTAATAGATATTAGGCTATTAATAGATAATATAGGTTGATAACTATAGCTTATATACGTATACGCATTTATAATAATACACACGAATTGATATATTATAATATACATGGATACACGGGTAATATTGATCATTACACACACACACACTATATCAAGTTAGCGTATACGCAGTTTAATGACCTTTAACCTCTATAATATACTCACTTTTAAAGGTCATAACCTCCCACTGTTAACCTCTCTCTCTCTCTCTCTGAGAATTCTCTGAAATAGCTAACCATCACAGTGGAGGTATATAGTATATACTATATACCAATATCTATATATTCAATGGTAGGATGTAACCACTTCTCAATATCTTACCATAATACAGGCATCTGGAGAAGCCGCTAGGTAGCGCTAGTGTATGTGGTATCACGTGGTCTAAAGCGGATGTTTGTGGTTGTAAGTCTTAAAAGTCTTTAAGTCTTGGAATACGCCAAACATGTTGTCGGAAAGGAGTTCCTCTCACAAAACTTTAAGATGTAGTTGTAACCAATTGTAGCTTACCAAGTGAAGTTAACATATATAATATATATTATATACTATGTTATTTATATATATATATATAAATATATATTAGTTGTATTACATGTATGTCTCTTATTAATTTGTATTTCAATGTAATAAACATGTTAATATCAACATGTTTATATATAATGAAATATAAATAGAGTGAATAAATATAGCTTCACATGATCATTTCTTATTTAGTAGATTAGACCTAGTATAATTATTTTACATATGTATGATTATCTTCAATCAATATGGTCCGAAAAGTAGTCATCAAAAAATTAAATAATTAATTAAAGTAGGTTATTATGGACTATAATGACTAGCGACGACTAGCGGCAGAGAGGAGACGATAATGCACACCTAACAGCTGATTAAGAAGACAGCACTACAGTTGGCGGTCAAGGAGAAGATAAACCTAGGCAAGGAGACGGGCATAGTGTACGGTAAGATGGCGGTTATATTCAATGTTCAGGTGAAGATTAACGAGCTCAAATCTGTAGCCTATACAGCCTATGTTAATAATGTTATCCCCGCGGAGAATATCGAAACCGAGGCTATGATCATTAGAGAAAGTGGTAGGAATAGCGGACTGTCAATCAGACATCACGTGATAATCAAATATTACAATTCGTCTAATATAATTCATAATCGCAATTATAATAGGAGCTATTTAATTATTTTATTCTGACCCCATATGTGCACACACTACACATATATCTATAAATACATTTAGATGATATTATTAAACTATTTTATACTATTATTATGAATATGTTTCTATTTAATGTATACTATATATTATTATGCTTTGAATAGTATAACCTGCGGGTATTAGCTCCAATGGTATATATATATATATATATACCATTAGAGTTGATACCTGCAAGTGATACTATTCAAAGCGAACACATTGAAACACTGACACTATATCAAATACAACAAGTGCTATCCAAGTTATCATTACATCTACCGAAACTACTGAAGCGTAACGACATCAAACCTAAGTATACATAGAAATACATCGATAACTACATCTATTGAATTAGGCACTAGCGAACTTATAATTAAACATACATGGATTTAATAATAACTTGTAATTTAAATATGACAGATATATCTGTATATATACATTATATATATACATATATATATAGGTATATATGTATACATATATTATCCTATAGGATATATATACATATAATCTATATCATTATTGTTATTAATGTATACATTAATAACAATAGTGATATAGATTATCTATATATATAAATAATATAACATACTTAGTATAATACTATATTATATATAATAAATAAATATAAATATTATTAGGGTACTTATAAATAAGTATATATATATATATATGTCGCGTGTCCCCTAGATAAGTTCGAACTGCTGTGCAAGGGGGCGCCACTTTCTCAGACCTACATAGCTATCATATATATGTATACGTATATAAACCTCTAGAGGGTTAATTAATAAGTACAACGATTTGCTAAAGAGAAGAGAGGGTGCAACATGTCCTGTTCGCAACTCTACAAATCACGATAGGGTAACACAATATAGAAGAAGAATGTCTAACGTTACGTTGAATTACGTGTAGATCAAAAGTATCGCGATGTCGCGAAAAGGTAAACAACCTGTCCAACATCGCAAAGGTTAAAGTTCAAGTTTGCTACGTCCTATCAACTAAAATATACGAATATGAAAAATTAATATTTATATTCAATAAATATGAAATTAACAAAATGTATTGTCATTAATTATTTAAATATATTATTATATATCTTTAAATATTATATATTTATATAAATATACTTAATTATAAGTATTCATATAAATATATTCGTATTATAGGTGATATATAATATATCCTATATTAAAATGTTATTTATTAGATATTTTCGATAAAAACGTCCGTCCTATATCGTCGATCCTTAACTCAGTGAGATAATATTGCAGTCGGATAGTGATGGTGATCAATACTACACTGTATCGCAAGCGGATAATAAGACCGTCACGCATGACTGGTTTAGTTAAAGTGACAGTTACGCTGACACCTCAGAAACACGTTACAGCTCGTGAAACTCTGTATAGGTAACACTATAAGTAATAATATATGTATAATATAATAAATTAGTATATTATTATACGTCAATAATAAGTTAGTCGGGTATTGACAGTTGATGAGTCAATATTGTATATATATATATATATATATATATATATATATATATATATATATATATATATATATTATAATACATTATAATGTATTAAAGATGAAGTTTTGTATATATTGATTAATATATATATATATATATATATATATATATATATATGACCTAGATGCGAGGCTTGACCGAGGTAAACTAGTTCATCTGGAGAAGCCGCTAGGTAGCGCTAGTGTACGTGGTATCACGTGGTCTGAAGCGGATGTTTGTGGTTGCAAGTGTACACGTGACTTTCGATATTTACGCCGAAGTCTTGGAATACGCGAAATATGTGGTCGGAAAGGAGTTACCCGCACACAACGTTAAGATGTCGTGGTAACCAATTGTAGCTCACCAATTGAAGTAAATATATATATACTATAGTAGTTAACATATATGTTATATATAAGAATTTATCAGGTGATGCTATATTCATTCACTCTATTTATATTGCATTATATATATATATATAATGAAAAATAAATAAAGTGAATACATATAGAATCACGTGATAAAGTCTTATTTAGTAGCTTAGACATAGTGTATCATTATTTAAGATAACTGTGATTATCTACTACAAAAATGGTCGGAAAAGTTATCATCAAAGAAATTAAATAATTAATTAAAGTAGGTTCATTTTTGATTGTAAATATATATATGCAAGATATGTCTGATTATCTTCAATAAATATAGTCGGAAAAGTAATTATAAAAGAAATTAAATAATTAATTAAAATATACTTTTCTTGTATATATATATATGTACAATCAAACATTAACCTATAAGTTAATTTTTGATTGTACATATATGTACATATATACATGTATATACATGTATATATATATATATATATATATATATATTGAATACAATACAACTAGCGGATACAAATGGACCTATATATATAACAAATATATATATTGTTATAGTTATTTATGTATACACCTAATACTTAAAATACAATGAATTTAAAATATATATAAAACTTTTATTAATATTTAAATAAATATTAATTTCATTATTAAAGAGTTAACACTAAGAAAAATAATAATAAATGTTACCATCAAAATATATTCACATACTTATTTAATAAAAACATTTATCAGTTCGTAAAAAGTACAAAAATGGATTCAAATATATACAAAGAGATTAAATATGAAGCGATCACAGAAACGTAAGGAATATCTGGAAGTATAGAACAAAATATTGAAACACGGAATGCTTCAACCTTAATCTAATACCATTGAATTATTGACCGACATGCCAGGATGCCCGACAAATACATCATCTTACTCTAGCATACGCGTTAGTAATGTGATGGATGATGAGTGACAGGTGAACAATAACAAGGAGAATGACTCACAGGTAAACAATGCAGAGTGTTCATCACAAGACACGTATACGACGCATTCCAGTACAGACCGCAGGATAAGATAACTGGAGTATTACGCGATAAATATAATCGAAAGATAACCTACCTCTCTACAATAATTGAAATATGTCAGTGCAATATCATAAAGATGAAGAATGGCTACCGAGTCGTTTGGAGAACAGGAAGAGATGTAGAGAACAATTGAAATCGATCACTTTCCAAACAATGAGACTACCCGAATGGCTCGAACCGAATATATCAGTACACAGACCGAACAAAGGGTTAATTAATAAGTATAACGATTTGCTAAAGAGAAGAGCGGGTGCAACATATATACATATATATATATATATATATATATATATATATATATATAATAAATATATATTATATATATATATATGTGTGTGTGTGTGAGTATTTATAATTCCTCTGCGAAATCATGTATCGTCATATTATCTCATGTGGTCATGGTCATCTCATTTGTCTAATAGGCTTATTAAGTGTCGATATATTATATAAGTAAGAAAGTAATTTTATAGACCACCTTCTATAAATAATAGTCTATATTTATATAATTGAAAGAAATTCATCCATTTAAATTTAATCAAATATGACGAGACATGATTTCGCGGAGGAATTATAAATACTCACACACACACATATATATATATATATATATCACATTATTAAATATTAACATTAAGATTACTGTTACCTTTATACATTACAATGGGGTAAATGTGATATAGATGTTGAGATCATCAAGATTGGGGTTATTAAGATTAAACAGGTAAGTAACAATATATGTATAATTATCATCAACATATGTTTATTGTTATACTCGAGTCTAGATCATAGATATCTATGTAATGCTATATAACATTATATTTGTATATTACATACTTTATATTTTAATGAGATTAATTTATTTGTATATGAATTAATACAATATAATATATGTAGGGGAGGGAAGGGAGTAGTGGCCGATAATTAATATTCCTCAGAAGATTTCTAATATAAATACTGAACTGTAGGCTCTTATTTTTTATGAATTAACTAGAAATCATATAGTTCTAGAATATTGTGATTTCACTTTTATATATAGTGTTTAACCTAATAATATAAACGTTTGATTAGTCATTAAAAAAGCACTCAAATAAGGCAAGGCCATAATAGTGGCCGCTAGTACCAGAAAATGCGATAGGTGTCTCGTAATATATTCGATGTATATTTGTATAATTATGTAATATTAAATAATTATATTTATGATACGCACCTTATTTGATTCAATTATTTAATTATATATACACATACTCTTACACATAAATAAGCATTCATATATATAATCATGATTATATAATAAATTAGAGTAATTAATTAATCATTTAAAAAAAATTACTATATATATATTTAATATAATATATTATAGATATTTTGATTATCTAAATATTGTATATATAACTTTTTATCCTATCAAGCACCATTTAAGCGTTACTTAAAACTGCCACTACTCCCGCATCGGCCACTACCCCCTTCCCTCCCCTACTTAGTGAAACCATATAGGTATATACATAGTGGAAAGTAGCCTAATACGGACACTTTAAAAATAAATGGTCTTAACATTTTATGACTTATTATTTTTATTCAAAAATGACAATATATTATTATTATATGATTATAGATATTATTGTGATTTTAAAATTTTATTTAATCTTTTAATTACATAGATAACGAGGGTATCCGTATTCGGTACCCATGTCCGATTATGGATACCCTATGTAATAATACGGATACCCTATATACACTATATAAATTATATATTACCGATGAATCAATCAGACAAATTACAATTACATTATTTATAATTAATTTTATGAATAATGTATTCTAATTAAATTAGTTAATAATTTATTTATTTGTATTATTTTTTAATTAATAATAAACTTTACGGATATAAATAATAAAAATTTCAGATTTAGTTTTATTAGTGGTATTAATATTATAACGCACGCGATTTTTATAAAAATCGAAATAGTTCGTACGCTGCGCGCTGATTGATTATAGAGTTTCCGTATTAATACATCTACAGTGTCCGTATTAGGACGTATATGACTTCTAGATATATGATTATAACTTAATTAATATTTGATAACAAATATGGAAATTATATATATAATTTTAGAATGCTTTATTTTTTAATAATATTGTGTTATATTTTATCGATGCATTTGTATATTCTTGAGAAGGTTTTAAGTAGAAATTGTTTTCATAAATTTAAAAATGTAATAAAAAATCAGTTTATTATATCAGCAACATTTTGAATAATTAAAAAATACTTTTTTAGACTATTTATATAATTATGAATATTTGATTCATTACACATTTTTTTGTAGGATTTATGGTTTCTGAGATACCGAGAGTGTCCGTATTCGGTTACTTTCCCCTACCTATATATTTATATGTTACCCTTAAATACAATATAAATATAGAATACAAATGTCCCCTTCAAGAAATCTTAGTAGACTTGTCATGTTATAAATAACTGTAAGGGGACCAGGAAAATACAATAAAAATAGTGACATTTGTTTCTATTATTTTGATTCATCTTTTATTAAGTTCTTGATAAACACAAGAGAAAAACAAGAATTGCCTGGAGTCGGACCCGGGACTTCTCGCTTACTCGCTTGTGACTGTCCCACTGAGCCATATACCACATACTTATATACATATAATGATAACATGTGTTAGGAAGTAAGTAGTAATGTATACAGGTATGATATAAGGTAGACAATATAGCGTATGAATACATTACAAGTGATTATTCTGTGTACACGATGAATACGCATGCTATGTGATGTGGCGAGGGGTATCGTATGTATAATATTATTGATGGGGGTATATAAAGGAGGGAGTTGCGAACGTTTGGGATAAAGTAGAGACATATGTCCTTAGTGAAACATTGTTCACGTGGGGAAGTTACTATTGTTTAGATATAAGTGGACCAAGTTTTATATTTTATATAGGGGAGAGAATAGAGTAGTGGCCGATAATTTATATGCTTAGCATACTCATAATATATCGATAAATACTGAATTATAATATCTTATATTTTTTGAATATGCTATAAGTCATATAAGTTTATAATACTGTGATTTCATTTTATATATTACTGAATAGTATTAACTATTTATTAGGCATTACAAAAGGCATACAAAAGCATTATAATAAAGCAAGTCCGAGGTAGTGGCCGATAGTATAAGAATATGCAATAGGTGTCTCGTAATGTATTCGATTTATATTTGTTTAATTATATAATATTAAATAATTATGTTTATGATGTATATGCACCTTATTTGATTCAATGATTTAATTATATACACACACACTCACACATATAAATAAGTATAAATATATATAATGATGTGTTTGTTTAAATTTGACAACAAATGATTATGTAATAAATTAGAGTAATTAATTAATTATTTAAAAAAAAAATTACTTTATATTATAGACATTTTGATTATCTAAATATTGTATATAGAACTTTTTATCCTATTTAGCACCATTTAAGCGTTAATTAAAACGACAACTACTCCCTCCTCGGCCACTACCCCGCTCCGTCCCCTACCAATAATAATAATAATGTTAAATTTGTTATAAAAGTAATATGAATTAATCTCTAGAATCAGTTATCCACGTGTCTCGATTATGTGATGTTAATGAAGCTATATCATATGTTCATACCATATATGGTGGTATACCACTATTCGAATTGTTCTTCCGTGCATAATACTATTTTATATCTATCTATATTTTGTGTACATACTCTTATTTTTGATTGCTGATAATAATTCAATGTCATATTTTATTTCATAATTTCTAATTAAAGTATTCATGTGTTATATTAGTTATATTAGTTTAAAAACGTTCGATTATTTTTACTTATATATCAATTTGTATCATATATTATTTCAAATTTATAAAAATCAATAGATAAATAAAGATTCAATTTCAAATATGTTTTATGTTTACATAGGTTCTATTTTTTATTAATTTCTATTTTAATTAAACATACAAATTAATTTTCAAAAATACTTTTTATGTTTATAAATAATCAATTAAATTTGTGATTTTTAAAAATCATTCCATTTTTAAAATTGCATATATTGATAAGAATATCATTTACGGAATCAACATATTAATGATAAATTCTATATTATATAACTTCTATACTGTAGATAATTTTTTTATGTTCAAAGTAGCTGCAGCCGATCTATGGAATCCGTTACCTGTACCATTTAAGAACTTATGCAAATTATTCGTATTTTTAACTTTAATATTTATAAAACAGATTGGTTATTGAATTATTTACAAAATCCAATAAAGTGACTATATTTAACAAAATAACTTTTTTTCTCAAATGTAACTTCATTATATATTAGTTATAATATATAATAATTAAGTACAATACATTTAATAACAAATAAATATGCCCAAATGTATTAATATGTGCCAGTATACACTATAGTCAGTTGATACATCATATAGAGATAAAGGTAGTGTGTCCGCCTGACTATGTTATAGATACTACAATAGTCACACCCTCGGTTACACATTATACAATAGGATTCAATGACTCTCTAGGATAGAGGGAGGATAAATATATATGGATGAAATGGAGTTAAAATATATGTATATGTAGTAGTGGAAAGTAACCGAATACGGACAGTGCCCTTATACGGACAATCCCAGTGTCTCAGAAACCATTAATCCTACAATAAAAGTGTAATGAATAAAATATTCATAAATATATAAATAGTCTAAATAAGTATTTTTTATTTTTTAATTATTCCAAATAGTGCTGATATATCCAATAAACTGATTATTTCATTTCGTTTTTAAATTTATGAAAAAAAATATCAACTTAAATCCTTCGAAAGAATATACAAATATATCGATATAAAACATAACAATATATTATTAAAAACTAAAGCATTCTAAACATTATATTCATAATTTCTATATTTGTCATCAAATATTAATTAAGTTATAAGCATATACCTAAAGGTCATATAAGTCCCTAATACGGACAGTGTCCGTCAGACACTCTAGATGTATTAATACGAATATCCTATAACCAATCAGTGCACAGCGTGTGAACTATTCTGATTTTAATAAAAATCGATAATATTAATATTAATTAATACCACCAATGAAGCTAAATCTAAAAATATTTGTATTTAGATACTTAACTTATATTATTAATTAATAAAATAATAAAAATTAATAAATTAATTACTAATTAAAGTATTCATAATATTAATTATAAATAATGTAATTGTAATTTATCTGATTGTTTCATCAATAATATATAGTTTATCCATTAGCAACAATATATATATGTTATCTACTGTATTCGTACATGGGTACATAATACCGAAACCCCTTTTATATATGGAATAAAAAGATTAAATAAAATTTCAAAATCACAATAATATCTATAATCATATAACATTAATGTATTGTAATTTGTGAAATAAAGTACTAAGTCATAACAAGTTAAGATTATTCATTGTTAAACTATCCGTATTAGGTAACTTTCCCATATATCTTTCATATCTATTTATATAGCGCAATCCTTGATATACTGCCCAAAGATGCCGGTCCTGAGCTGGGCGGTATGTCATTGGTGTACATATATAGTACAAGTTAACATATTTCTACTATGATTCCAGTGTAAAGAGATTCTCATTATGATTCAGCAGAATTGAATACCAAGAGATGCTTGATGTAGACTTTTTAAAATAAAATATTGAAAGTTAAAATAATATTGGAAGTTATTTCCCTTTATAAATATAACATACTATTGAGTTAAAAATAGAATTCTTTATGTCTAGGATTAGTCATAGATTTATCATTACATTAAAGTGAATTAAATCGATGAACTTAAGATATATGGACACAACAAATAATAAATATAATTTAAAGTTATATAGTTATGATAAATAGATAATGATTTTAATAATATTTGTTTAATACTAGATATTACTTTAAAAATGAAAGAATATTATTCACTTAAATTTAAGGATATTGTAATGGATAATATTAATATTATATTGCTGGATAGTATATCATCTTTAAACATATATAATAAAGGTTTTATTAGAATATCATATTT
Source organism: Osedax fenrisi (assembly GCA_964019155.1). Lineage (NCBI taxonomy): Eukaryota > Metazoa > Annelida > Polychaeta > Sabellida > Siboglinidae > Osedax > Osedax fenrisi. The sequence goes on from OZ025239.1 coordinate 1,753,436, forward strand.
AAAATTTTTTTAAACTGTCTCGATGCGTCGCAAATAATAATTATTATTTAATTTGTTTAATATATTTTTAATAATATTTAATTTAATTTATTAATTCAATCAAATTTATACAAATAGGTATATAATGCTAAATATATATACATGTTATATTATTATCTTAAGACAGGGAAATTCTGCATACTCGTATCGGAAATCTACAAAATCTAGTGAATATAATTAAAAGAAAATATACTATGGCTATTCTAAATAGATTTAATTTTGAAAGAATATCAGCAGAGAAATGTATACATTACTTCATGAATAATTAATAATAATAAATAATATGGTTTCAATATTAATTAAAAATATATATCTATATTTAGATATATAATTTAATAGTTGATATAATATTTATAATTAATATAATATATATAATCATTGTATGTTTGTAAATACATATGCAGACTGCTTAGATGATGACAATATATGTGTAATAATAGTGCGATGTTTGTGGTTATGGCACAACACTTAATACATAATCATATCTCCTCATAAGAAATAGATAAATACACATTATATATACACATTATATACATACAAATATACACTTGTATACAAATAGTTATATAACAATAACAATCAAGTCGTATACTATCGCTACGATATTCTCATTAATCGTAATATATTATTGATATGTACACAATGATATATATATATATATATATCCAAGGAGCTCGAGTGGTGACCTTGCTGTATTCGTGGCTGTCAAGGTCAACTTTCAATAATACCTAAGTGGGGTATCGTTAAGAAATTATATTTAGTATATATTATTATTATTATTAGTAATGATATGATTAGTTATTCATTTTAAGAACATTAATAAAAACATCATATTTTGAAGTGATCTATTGTTAAGAACAAAAATTAATATTACAAAAACATAAATATATAATTAATGATTAATTCAAATATAACTATTAATATTAGATGCTCCACAACATTTATGCTAATTTCTCGTGTATTACTCAATGATGGGTAAGCATTATTTGCTGCTGGTACTATTTAATTATAAAGCGCGAGTATTAAATAAATGTGTCTGAAAATATACAAATACAATTAAATATGATAGCGAGTGCAAGTTCTACTTATATAGTACACAGAGAGAGCTAGTGCGAGTGTAGATTAGGTGTAATAGTAGCCTAATACCGGGTGTGAGATGTGTGAATGGTGCTGTAAGTGTGTAGAGGACTTACCAGGCTATGTTCTTCATACGGATAGCTGTTAGTTTAACGAGGAGTTTCACAGGTAGAGAGTTGTGCAGATCATGTGGAGAATGTTGATCCTGTTTACATTGAATAATTAATGATTAATTCACGCGACTTCTAATAATATACATTTATCATATTATTTATTGAAATCGCGATATAAATATATAAATATATTATATGTAATATAAATTATGAATAGCATTTATACATACATATATAATGATGAAAGTACTAAAAGTAGGACTGGGTTTGATACACTGTTAACAATAATAGTACTACAAATCATTTACTTTATAAAATATCAATAGGTAAAGGGTTTAGTTTACCAAACCTTTAATAATAATTCATAGATAAATAAAGGGTTTATCGAAACGGTCTCTATAAAAATGGTCTCTATGAAAATGGTCTCTATTATAAAATCTTTATTATATTATAAATGATACAAATTAGTAATCGATTATCATTTTAATTTTATATGTAATGTAATATTCTAAATTATATAAATAAATTACTATTTTAAAGTTTAATTTGTATTGAATACTCAACACTCTTTTCTAATTTATAATTACCTATCTCTGGTATAACCTTTACAAATAATAACATCGTACTTAAATTCATAATTATATATAAATATTTAAATAATTAAAATGTTATTAATATATGATTTATTATTTCTAATAATTTAAATTATAAATACAACTGATAAATAATTCTATAATATTTTATGAAATTATATCATTGATTTATGAAAATTGCTCAATTAATAAATAGTTTTGTCACCATTTATTATATTATCGTGAAATCCTTTAGTATAAAAACGAGTCACTAGATGGTTTGAAACTTAGTCTAGTGGTTATTCGCACGAAACCTTTAGTCTAATAATAAGTTTGTAATGTATTCTACCAAACACTTTAGTTCTGAGAACGGCATAACTAAAGGTTCCCAAACCTTTTGTTTAAACGGACATCGATTATAGGTTTTAATTCAAGCCAACTAAAGGTTTTTTAACAGTATATTTCGATCGTGAGGTGATACAATATATACAATATACACGAGAGGAGGAGCAATAGTGTTGTTCTGACCATGAGATAGCGTTTCAAGAGGAGGGAGTATCGCTCATGCGGGCAGTCGATCTTAACCTTAGCTTCCACGTTAGATATGTCGGGCGAGAAGTGAGAGATCACTAGCAGCGGTATCAGCATCATCATCGGGTAGGCCTCCAGTTCCACTGCCATAGACCACACTAACATCATGTGGTCCTCGAGTAGACCAGTACATATGGGGGTGGGGTGAGGTTAATTAAAGGGGGGGGTGGTTAACTTATAGTTGTGGTTGATAGGAACATGCCACTATCACATCAATTCTATCACAATTAATTGTATAATATAGAAAAATATTTCAAAAAATTTCAAAAAATTTCCAAAAAATATTTCGAAAATATGTAAAAAAAAATATTTCGCGTAAAAAAAAAAGCGTCGCCAAAGATTTTAGCTGACAAAAATTCATTTTAATGGTAAAAAGTCAATTTTTCGGGTTTTTCTCGGTAACAAGTTAGCTCAACACATATATATATATATATAAATATATATAAATATATATAAATATATATATATATATATATATATAATTAAATAGACTTTTTCTCTCATGTAATATGTGTGTAGTTATAAACGACATGTAAACATATATGTTTAATGTTTAACATTATTAATTTTGAATATTTGAATTATAATCTCTACAAAAATTTAAAACCAACTTTTTATTAAATAAATATACTTTATTACATGTTATCGAGTATGAATAATGTATTATATTGTTTATAAATATTCCTTTATGGTTCACAATATATAGTTTATTGCTCAATATTTAACAATAAATAACGTATATCTATACGTATTTATATAGTATAATATGCACAACTGCAATTGATTAACGTATATTGTTATATTTCAGATTAAGGAGAAAACTAAAGATGAGGAAATAAGTAATAATTTGAAAACGCTATTTTACACCAAAAGCGAATACGACAACGTTACTACTTCAATACATATATATATATATATATATATATATATATATATATATATATATTGTATAAAATAAATAGATTTTAGTAAAATACAAACAAATGTAGAATACATTTTTTTTTTAATATTTCGAAAAATATTTTTTAATATATTTGATAATGTCTACAAATATTTTTTTAAATATTATAAAATATATTTTAAAAAAATGTAGAGTATACAAATATTTTAAATATTACAAACAAATATTTTAAAAACATATCGAAAAATATTTGTTAAAAATGTCGAAAAATATTTTTTTTAAATATAAATAGTATTTAAAAAAAGTCCAAAAAATGTCCCCAAATATTTTAAACAAATATAAAAAAATATTTAACAAATTCTAAATTTATCGACCCAGAGTTGTTCGTTTTATAGATTTATTTGTAAAATCTTTGGACAAAATACAAAAAATATTTCAAGATATTAGTTGCCCTACCAGGCATTGGTAGATTTGTAATTGTTTGTCTATATATTATTAATTTATTATAGCTATTCTTTATTCTGCATTGATTGTATATACAATAACATAAATGTTAACTAAAATACAAACAAATGTAGAAAATATTTGTTTTTAATATTCCATAAAATAGTGACAACATTTTCAAAAAATATATTAAAAAATACTACAAATATTTCCAATATTACAAAATATAACTTAATAAAATACAAACAAAATTAGAAAAATATTTGTTTTTAATATTTCAAAAATTAATAGAAACATATTTCAAATAATATTTTTTTAAATACAACAAATATTTCCAATATTACATAATATAACTTAATAAAATGTCGAAAACCCAAACCCAAACCGTATTAGACCCGGTGTCATATAATAAATCGTCCCCATTCCAAAAATCATCCCGATTGTCACGTGACTACAAAATCAATGATATTTCACTAAATTCACGAATAGCTTCAAATTTAAACCACATATAACTAATATGTATATACACACATTTGGAAAAAATCAACTTCTAATTATGCATTAGAAGAAAGAAATACTCAAATATATAAAGTAGAATAGAGATGACTGAAAATACGAATTCTTAAAATTCTGAAAATTCTTGTTTTTGTTACGAAATTAAATTCTTTTATATAGTAAATATACAATTAGATACAGTTTCGTTTATATAGTAGATATACATTGTAGTACAATGCTTGTACAAACGTATACACATGTGCCATACGTTATGTAATCGAAGTCATTTAGGTGCAACAATGGCAGGTAGAATACACTACATTAAACACGTCAGTATTATTATTATAATAATATATTATTATCTATAGATTATCATATATATATATATCATATTTCTAATAGCATCCGTTCTACCAACTTTAATCTTCAAAATATTAGATCAATTAGAAAATAATTAACTTCACAATTCACATCATTCAATTCCTAATATAATGATACACTCTAGTTATTTCACGTTTTATATCTTGTATACTAGATATATAAGTGTTTACTAATCAATATCACTAATATTGATATTTTAAATAGTGAGAAATAGAGATAATATCATTGAGATGAGTTGGCATGATACCTCTTCATGTGCATATCTCAATAACTAATATGATGTAATCTATCGAGTGACTAAGCCCTTTTAAACAGATGCTCGTATTATAATCCGTAATACGTATTACCTATAGGACTACTTAAGATAACGCATACACCTATATAGCAGTGGTTCCCTACCTATGGGTTATGAATAAGGTTGTTATGGGTCAATTTCTAAAAAAAAAATATAATTATATTATTTGTTTGCCTTTAAAGGCTTTTATAAGAAAATTGGCGTTATGCATAACGTCAATGGTTGAGAAAAATGTAAGATGGAAATATATATTTTAATATATATATATACTATAGTTGGGAAAAATACTTGAGAAAAATGGAAGTTGGAAATATATATTTTAATACTATTGTTTTTATTATTCGTTTATGATTAAAATATAATAATAACAATTAAATTGTGTATTGGGTCATAGTATATTTTTTTAAATTAAGAATTATCAAAAAAAGGTCACGGTGACGTCAAGGTTGGGAACCACTGCTCTATTCTATAATGAACCTGACATCTGACAAATGTGTTACAGTAAGGTTAACGAGTAGCTTCAGCTCTCCATTAAGGCATGTCTCCTTACAACAATTGCTTGTGTTCTCCGTCAACAGTATCCGGTGACTCATCATGTTCAACTGCAACACCACAACGATGGAACACACCTCCTGATGAGATGCCATCTATATCATCGCTGTGTGTATTCAAGACAAGCGTTAATAGCACCTATTATCATTATAATATTGTTGACTCCTGATGGATATATTATTATTAAGGAGTCTCTAGAAACTTAAGGAAACACCTATAGGTAAATAGTATCAACTATAGTTAAATTAATAATATAATAAATAGAAATTAAATAACTTTAAGCTATATCTAAATAGAGGTGTTCCATAAGTTATGTTCCATATTAAATTATTACGCATGCTCAAATAGATTGTCAATTATATTTTTATATTAAGTAATATAACATATTATTTTAAATTAATATATAATCAATAATAATATATATTATAAATATATTTAATAAAATAATTGTAATGTTAATAAAATAGTAGTCATTGTATTTGAATAACATAATAGTAATAAGCTATGCTTGTGTATTTAATTTATATAATACGTTAATGTAATATATAATGTTAATTTTTATATAAGTAGAATATATATATATATATATATATATATATATATATATATATATATATATATATATCATAAATACCGTACATTTCAAATATTAATACATATACAGATCACCTAGTGCACCATATATATATATATATATATATATATATATATATATATATATATATACCAATCATAAATACAAACCAATATGATATATAACAGCTTGCAGTAACATCTATTTCAAGTTGGTATTTCACAGCGATGACTTTCCGTAAAACTCACTACAAATTATTTATAAAAATAATGTATAATAGCTAATATTAATGTAGTAAGTCTATCTATTTAAACATGTCCTATATATAGGTCAACGAATTATAATTAAATAAGAAATAATAATTAAATAATTAATAACATAAAATATTATAATTAAATCAACAACGAATAATCATTAAAGTCAACTAGTGTATAACAACCTGATATACAAACCAATAACACATATAACATCGTTAAGCTTGCTGTAACATATATTACAAGAGGGTATGTCTCTGCGAAGCCATTAATGAATGCATTCATATTAATGCAGTTACTCTACATGTAATATCGTGATCGTGTCCTGTATGTTCACATTTAATTTATTGCACGGTCCAGCATCTATTAATCACTACATTAAATTAATACGTGCTTATTAATTGAATGCAAAACTAATAATTAAGTTATTAATTATTATTATTATAATACAATAAATAATAAGAAGTATTATAATTAAAACGACATCGAATAATAATTAATTCAAAAATAATAATTAAACAATTGACTTAATTATAGATAGTTATAATAGGCATATTGTCGAGCAATTAAATATATATTATAATATATTATATTATATATCATATAATATAACCTTTACGTTTATTAATTTGAAGTTCATATCTTTTAAATCATACATTTAAAATAAATTAACAAATACGTACGATGTACGCAGAAAATTACAAACATTTGTTATTAAATAAGCATAATAACAATTATTTTAAAAATAAAATATCCTAGCGAATAAAATAAATATTTCCTAGCGAGTAATTTATAATTTAATATTTTAATTTTAATTTTAGTCAATATACTAAATCGGTTTGCTTAAATTGAAATTATCTTACAAATACTATTCTCAATAAATAATTATTATAATAATATTGAATACAATTTAGTATAAATTGTTATTAAATAAGCATAATAACAATTATTTAAAAAATAAAATATCCTAGCGAGTAAAATAAATATTTCCTAGCGAGTAATTTATAATTTAATATTTAAATTTTAATTTTAGTCAATTGACTAAATCGGTTTGTTTAAATTGAAATTATCTTACAAATACTATTCTCAATAAATAATTATTATAATAATATTGAATACAATTTAGTATACATTGTTAAATGGTTTTTTAAGTATTCCTATCATAATTCATTATAGAGAAAACTAGAATTTTATTATTAATATTATATGATATTTTTAAATTTAGTAAATATTTATTATATTTTATTAATATATTATCATATTATAAAAACGTTGTAATTAAATACATACTTATATTATACGATCTATCAAATATTACTATTATTTTAAATATGCTATTATCATTAATTATATAATTATATATAATGATTTTAACTAACATATTATAATATAATTTAGAGCGGTAATCTGACTTCGTATTGATTTAGGATATTTCCTATGTAATATTTCCTATGTAATATTTCCTTAATAATATAATTATAAAATAATGCATATATTTAAGTAATTAGGAAATGTATATTATTTCAAATTAAAATGTTCTAAATTAAAATATCATATAACTTTAATTACAATGTTGTTGTTTTATATTAAATAATCTAAATTGTCCATCTATGTATGGACAATTTTATTTAAATATATATGCCTATAAATATAGGTATATGCAGATATGACATGTACAGGTATAACATTAAATGGAATTTTTGAATTCATTTTTAAATATAAATATATATATATATATTACCAATTATTGAATAAACTTTCTAACAGAACATAACTAGATAATGTAACCTTTATGAAATAATATGTATATTGTTTCTATATATTATGTAACAGATATTGAATAATATACATAATATACCAATATTCAAGTTTTAACTAATTATAATTATATTTACTTTTATATTTATATGTATACTTCTTATATGCACAAAAGTTGGTCTTTATGATAAAATGCGAATAACTCACCTTACCGAGTCATTTTTTAAAAAGAATAGTAATTTTCTTCACAAGTTAATACTTTCGAATGACTATCCCTGAGCGAATCATGTTTTTCGTACTTAGTAAATATATTATATATATATATATATATATATAAATACACAAATACATATACATACACATACACACATATACACATATATTTTCGCTGTTATTATATATATATTGTTATTGTTATTGTTATTTTTATTTGGCGGAGTCCTTTCATCCCATCCAGGAATTAGATGAAGTTTTCACTTATAACCATATATGGCTCTGATGTCCCTTCGAAGCCGCTCTCATGTTAAGGCATCCATGGTTTTAACGAGAGTCGATCATTTATTTATACACAATTATATAAGATCACTTCTAAATAATATTGTAAGACTCATTTTATAAAATTAATGAATGGTCCGGACGAGGGTCGAACCCGTGTCCTACTGCTTGTGTGTCTGACGCCTTAGCCACTGAGCCACACAGGCAGTTTTAAATATAAATATATATATATATAAATATATATATATACATAAGTATATAGAACATATATATATATATATATATATATCTCCTGAGAATTCCATTAATAATTTAATTAAAATGCAATACAATTATATACTTATTATATTTATACGAATAACCTATTATATTTATACGACCAATTCATAAATTAATATTAAATTTATTGATATTTCATTTATTGCTATAACATAATTTATACATATTTCTGTGATGTGGTTTGGTCTATAGGAACTTTAATAAGGGTGGGTGAGATTATTAATTTCAAGAAAATGCATTAGTTATTTAAAAAACAAACTTTTCAATAATTTTAGAGATACATTAAAGTAGTGAGTTGGAATTGCACAGAGTTGTTATAAAGAGTATGTGTATTTAATATAGGTGATACTAGTGTATGTTTAAGGTCATTTGGACAATTCCTTAATTTAAAGAATGTCTAAATATCGTAGTAAGATAAATTTAAAGATTGGTTACCATTTTGTTCATAAAGGAATGGGGTCAAGGTGAGAGGAATATTTAGATAACATGGGTAATTTATTATAGTCAGTGGATGTTCGAGTAGACGAAGTTAGCAATAAACGAGTGTGTGTGTGTTATGTAAAGTGGTTTTTGTAGTACTACTGATACTGATTTAATAGGGGAAAGTAACCGAATACGGACACTATCGGTATCTCAGAAACCATAAATCCTACAAAAAAAATGTTTAATGAATAATATATTCATAATTATATAAATAGTCTAATAAGTATTTTTTAATTAATCAAAATAGTCCTGAAACGTTTTTAAATTGATGAACAAAAATGTCAACTTAAAACCTTCTTTTCAATTTCAACATAACAATATATTATTAAAAACTAAATCATTCTAAACATTGTATACATAATTGATCTATTAGTTATCAAATATTAATTAAATTATATGCATATATTTAGAGGTCATATAAATCCCTAATACGGATACCCTATAGTGTATACACTGTTATAAAAAATAGTTTTCTATACTACCGTAAAAGAGTTTTCCGAGTGTCACTGTATTATAACTCTTTTCGAGCATTAAGGAATAGAAAACTCTTTTGTAAAATAGTATTCTAGCTTTTAATAAATATAAAAACTCTTTACTAAAAGAGTATTCTAACTTTTAATAAATATAAAAACTCTTTACTAAAAGAGTATGCTAGCTATTAATAAATATACAAGTATTCTACAAGAGTATTCTACATTATATAAAAATAGTTTTATAAAATAGAACTTGAATGTATATTATATTAAATACTCTTTGAGTAGTTTTTATATCTGTTATGATACGGAATACTCTTTTGTAGAGTATTTGGCCATTTTAGTATATAGCAAACTGATTTTAAATAGAGAGTTTTCTACATTATAAAAAAAGAGTTTTCTAAATTTTAATACACGCTGGAAAACTATTTGTTCTAACAGCGTATAACCGATCAGCGCACAGCGTGTGAACTATTCTGATTTTCCTAAAAATCGCGTGCGTTATAATATTAATACCACCAATGAAGCTAAATCTAAAAATGTTATTATTTAGATACTTAACTTGTATTATTAATTAATAAAATAATAAAAATTAATAAATTAATTAGAAATTAAATTATATTAAATTATTCATAAAATTAATTATAAATAATGTAATTGAAATTTATCTGACTGGTTCATCAATAATATATATTTATCTAGTGGTATATATGATGTCCGTATTATAACACAGGGTGTCCGTATTCGGACATGATTACCAAATACGAACACCCCCGTTATCTATTGAATACAAATATTAAATAAAATTTCAAAATCACAATAATATCTATAATCATATAATATTAATATATTATAATTTTAGAATACAAATATTGAGTAATAAAATATTAAGACCATTTATTGTTAAAGTGTCCGTGTTGGGTTAATATCCTCTATGTCGAATATTAGGATAGTATTAGTAAAGAAAATGGACAATTGGTTGCATATGAAAGAAAAGAAATAATACCAGGAAGAATGTTTTCTTTATTTGTTTACATAAGACTGTCACTATAATGTTATAACATTACAATGTAGCTTAGTTATATTACACATTATACTATATTATTGTGGTAATAGGATATGCTATATATATATATATATATATAAATATATTCTTTGAAGTAGTAGAGTATTCGATAACCACCGTTTTATTATTATCTATAGGGTTTTCGGTAAAAACATCTTTCTGTTTAATGCACATATTTGTTGGCTATTATATTTAAGAATTAAACCAATGGTTATTATTAGTATCAATAATATATTTAATTTTGAACAGATGCGAGAGGCAGTTATTAAGATTTAACATAGTAATTTCAATTCGATTATTAAGAGTAAGCATAAGGAGGTCGCGTAGATAGTTTATAATAGAAAGTATTGATATGCTAGGATGGTAAATTATTTGTTGATGAGTTTAGCATTCATTTTTTTATATTTGTATTCGTTTAATTTCCTAATTTCCTAATTTATATCAATATAATACTATTTAATTATGTTATTTGAGTTCGTCGTATGCATTTTTTTCCTTTCTAATGCTTCCGCCTTTACGTGGTAGAAAGGCTTGCGCGCATCAATGATGTATTGAGCTATGGTAACGGAGATTAACAATATCTAAAATCTTCAAGCATGTTACTGGTCAGTATTAGGATAATTTAGGGGGTCGGTAATAGGAAAATAATATGGGTTGCTATAATTAAGATATATTTGTTAATAGTGATTCAAATTAAATTATTTTTATAATTTTTATAAACATTTTATTGATCTACAATATTATGCCCAGTATTAAGTTTTCTTTTAATTAATAAAGTATTTACAATGATTTAAAAAAAGTTATTATTAAAATATTTAAAAAATAAAAACAGAATATTACATTTTATCAAATAATATTTGTAGGATTGAATATTTTTAAAAACAAAATACTTATTCATATGTATCATTAAATTACTAACAGTTTATGTATATATAATTTGTTGATATATCTTATAGTTACTGAGATCTGAGATGGGTCGGTATTAGGAGGGGGTCGGTGTTCGGAGATTTTCCCCTACATCTATTATTCCTAATCAAATTAAAATTGCAATTATAATTCCTATATATATAAAAATGGAAAATATGAAGACATAAATAACTATCGTCCAATCTATTACCTCAATTCTCTCAAATATTTAATAAAAATTTCAGTAGAAAAATGTTATTATTTATTGATGGAAATAATATTTTATATAAAAATAAATATGGTTTCATTGCAAATTCATCAACTATATATACATGCACATATACATATGTATTACTTTTTGATATCTTGTTTCCAAAGAAATACTAAAATGGCTTCTATTTCCTTAGATTTAAAAAAATCATTTGATACTGTAAATCATGATATAATTTTTAAAAAGTTAGAATATTATGGTTTCAGAGGTAAATCAATGACATTATTTAAGAGCTATTTAAGTAATATGAGTCATAATACTTAATTAGATGAGAATAGTTCTTCAAAGTTGAATATAAATATAGGAGTCCCGCAAGGATCTATTTTAGGACCAATATTATTTATATTATTTATATATGATATACATAATTGTTTAGACATTTCTGATTATAGAAATTTGATACTTTTTACTGATGATACATCTCTTATAATTCGTAAAAATAATAATATAGATTTAACTAATCAGTTAATATCGGACATTAATGTATTATATGAGTGGCTTAAACAAATTAAAATTGAATACTACAAAAACAACAATTCTTATATACAAAGGTGCATAATTAACTTATAATATTTGTATTGAAAGACAACCATTATCTTTATGTAAAATATATAATTTTTTGGGCGTTATATTGGATACAACGGTAGACTTTAAACAACATATAATAAGTATTCAAATTAAATTATATAAAATTATATATATGTTAAAAAAACGTAGTACTATTCTCCCGAAAAAAATACCCTATTTATTATATAATACTTTATTTTTACCTCATGTATTGTATTGCTTAGAATTGTGGGGAAATGTATACTTTAGTAATATATATAAAATAGAATTATTACAAAAAAAAAGTAATTAAAATTATTAATAAAGATATATTATAATCAGAAATGGAACTTTTATTTTATCTATGGATATCCTATAATGTCCTATAGGACACATCATCTATTTATTAATTCTAATATATTAAAGTTAATAGATCTTATTATCTATAAGAATATTATGTGTATGCATAATATGTGTGTATACACATACGGTATGTGACATACCATATATACACACTACCTATAGGTAGTAATACATATAGGTATATTATCTTGAATATTATATATAAATTGATGTATATACTATATATATAATGTGTTATTAATATACTAAATATATTAAAGTAATCCCATTAACATGTTCACATCTATTAACAGTGTTATCAATAGCTTCTCATTTTTTTGACGGAACATATTCTTTTTCCTACTAATACCAATGGTAATACTATTGACTTAGTTTTATCTTTAGCTGATTCTAATTTAATTTCATATCCCACTCAAAGTTCTCTAATATCTATTCACTTTGTCATTTTATTTTATTTGAACTTGCCGGTGTCTCAAATTTATCGACCTTCTAGATAGTTTCGGAAAATATCCTCTATTGGTAAACTAATGTTTGTTAACTCTGTATTCCATCAACTTAATAACAGTATATCTTCTGATTTTTCTACACTTTTTGATTCTTTTAATTTAGCATTATCTCATTTGCTTGATATGTTTGCACCCTCCATTACTCTTATCAACCGAACTTATTCTAAGTATCCCTGGTTTAATACTGAACTTATTAAACTAAGGAAACTACTTCGTAGACTACAACGTAAATATGCATCATCTAGACTTGACTCTGATATTATTGCATTTAAACCTTGTCGATCGCTTTACAAGAATAAACTTCTATCTACCAAATCGTCATACTTTACTAATATGCTCGGTAGTTATGGAATATCTTCTAAGCAAGCTTACAAATTATCTGTTACCTTTGTAGGTAAAACCCAGACCAAGCATCTTCCTGACAAACCTGATTCAGTTCTTTGTTCTTTGTTTGTCAATTTCTTCCAACCAAAAATGTCTAGTATTATCAATGTACTTCCAAACATCAACTCGGTACGACTCAATCCCAATTTAACATCCAATCTGAATCATTGGTCATGTTTTACGCTTCCCACACATGATTTTGTACTCTCTCTGGTGACATCCCTGAAAACGAATTCCCCACTTGGTCCAATTCTACTCAATCTACTTCGTTCATTATCACCATCTTTTATTGGACTTATCACTGAAATCATTCATCTCTTATATCATCTATTGTTCCACACTCCATGAAATATTCATATATTATTCCGATTTAAAAAATCTACTCTTTACCAATCTAATTTATCAAGTTATCGACCAATATCTCAGTTATAATCAATATCGATGACCTTAGAACGAGTTGTGTCCACTCAACTTATTAATTACATTACGTCAAATGCTATTATTGACAAATATCAAAGTGCGTATCTTCCTCATCATAGTACCTTACTTTAATCATTAATGATATTCTAATATCTCTTGATAATAAATCCCCATGCTATCTCGTACTACTTGATTTATCTAGTGCCTTTGATACCCTAGATCACAATATTCTTTCAATTATACTTAATGAAATTGGCATATACGGTCAAGTACACAGTTGGTTTATGTCTTTTGTGTCATCTAGAACAACTTCCGTGAAGATTAACTCCTCGTTGTCTCCTCCTTATGTTAACATACATGGTGTACCACAAGGCTCTGTTCTTGGGCCTATATTGTTCATTATTTATATTCTCCCTATTAATTCAATTTTTCACAAATATCCCAATATTCACTATCATCTTTATGCTGATGATCTACAGATATATCTGTCATTATATATACTTACATTATTTATACATCATATATATACGTCATTTCCTAGTTCTAGTGATTCTGATATGATTCAAATGTCTATATTTAACTATATTACTGATCTCACTGAATGGTTCTATCATAACTATCTCTCCTTAAATATGACTAAAACTGACACTATCATATTTTCGAGACCCAGTTCTCCACTATCAATCACTCATCCTTGTTTACTATCTATACCAACTTCTGAATCTATAACTAACTTCTCACCTAGACTACTCTCCACATATTAATAACATGATTCGCACTGCCAGCTATTTTCTATATAATATTAGAAAATCTCGTTATAAGCTTACCTTCGCCATGACGAAATCTTTAATTCACTAGCTAGTATTTAGCAGACTTATATATTTCTGTTCAGTATTATGTAATTCACCTGTTAACCTTATGTATAAACTTGAGCGTATTCAACGTCGTGCTATACGAGTATTATATAAACTAAAATGTGCTTAAATTGTTTCTATATCTGATTTAATGAGATCATTAGGCTGGCTTAAGTTTAGATATATTTGTATACATAGGCTATTGTGTATTACACATAAGGCTATACACCGTGGATATCCTGAATACAGTTCAATCCATTAATATTCAGAGTTCGAATAGACCCAGTCGGAAGTGCTACCTCATGAAATTGGTGCAACAATCTACATCGTTGGCATTCTCTGAATCAGCTTTCTCGGTTATTGCTCCGAAAAGCTGGACTTCTTTTCCTTATGATATTCGTTGTGTTACATCAATTTCATTGTTTAAACGTACACTGTATGTTCATTTTAAGTCATTGTAATTCGTTATATTTTATTTTATTATTCATTTTCTATTTATTTTTGTTTTTGTTTATTATTATCTAACGACGCCTATAACGACACAGTGTTTTTGTAGTCAATACACTATATATAAAATATATAAATATAAATATATATTTAGGTTTTAAATATTTATTAAGGGTTTAATATCGAAATACAGACATTAATAGAACAAGAACAACTTTTAGATTATTGATCTATAGATTTACTCTATAAAGTAAAAATAAAATATACAACTGTTGCCCATTATTATTACATCAAGGTAAAACATACATCGAGGTAGTTATGTCCATAAATAGATGATAACACATTAACGGAATGCAATGCTATGTTATTTACTTTTAGTATTGTTAATATATATATATATATTATATTTTTTATATATTTACAATATATTGAATAAGTAGATAGAAGTTCAGGATAAACAGTTGTGAATGATAGCCACATGTAATAATAGTAATAGGTTATAGCATGTGTAGTAAAGTACTTATATACTAGTTTACTCTTTGTGGGATGTAATGACCTATAGGTTCTTATAGGTGTATACACTCTACTTGACCTGTATTAATAGTATCATGGTTTATTGCGCATGCGTATTTCTATAGGACTACTACTAAACGTTGACTCATGTGGTGAGATTACTTGTTATTCTATTGGTTTAGTAATGTATTTCATATTTAAATTAATATTCATACTTAATTTATGTAATATAAAATTATAAAATATAAAATATAAATTAATATAAATTAAAAAATAATTGTTTTATTCTAAAAAAAGTTTGAGCAAACGATATTGCTTTTTCTAAAAAACA
This sequence comes from Osedax fenrisi, assembly GCA_964019155.1. Lineage (NCBI taxonomy): Eukaryota > Metazoa > Annelida > Polychaeta > Sabellida > Siboglinidae > Osedax > Osedax fenrisi. The sequence continues at coordinate 1,769,819 of OZ025239.1, forward strand.
ATAATTTAGATAAAATTCTAGTAATATAAATATATATATATATATATATTTATATATTCATTTAATTATATGTACAAATTTGAAATAATAATACTGTATATATAATATATCAAATCAAATTATAATTGTTTTTGAGAAATACATTAGTATGAAACTTATGAAATTTCATTAAAACAATAAAACTTCAATATTCGTATATAATACGTAATTAACTATATAAATGAATATCAACAGGTCGATGACTAATACACTCGAGTGTTAATGATGATGACGTAATAATAACACCTAGGTGACGCACTACTAGGTCACGAAGTAAACAACAATACCGGGCTATTTGTATGAATACACTCCCATCTCTTTACGAAGTCGGTCCAATTCGGGTATCGCTTTATGTTGAACTTTATGTATAATCTATAAATAGATGTAGTATTAGTATTGATATTACAGTGATGGCCTACTTAATGTTCTATTTATAGAATTGAAGGACTAACTTGTGTCCTTGTGTCGGTATTGACGAATTCGTAACGGGGGGTTTTCTCATTTCGGTCCACTCTGAAATGTAATATAACCACATTAATATAATCATATATATATATATATAAGTTGAGATTTGTGTGGAGAAGAGGAAGGTAGGAAGATATACAGTTGAATATCGGCCGCTTAAGTGAACATTAACATATTGATATCTCAGATAGGTTTCTCTTAGATAGATATTGTTTTGTTTTATATTAAATATTTATAACAATAATACCAAAGTACAGCGTGAAATACCGTTTACTTTACGATGTAAAATATAGGATATATATATATATATATTATAATATAATGACTAAATGAACAAGTATAATGAACTATTGCCTACCTGAGGTCTGGTTTCACAATTAGACAGAAGCCGGCATAATACGCCCCTGCGATGTATTCTACGGTCATTAGCCCTGTCATTATAGCTAGCTGTGAAGGGTGATAACATTAGTATTAACCCCGTCATTATAGCTAGCTGTGAAGGGTAATAACATTAGTATTAACCCCTTAAATACTATTATTTGCACAGCTAAGTTAGAAGGTTTACTTTAATGATATTATATAGGTAACTTGAAGGCCATTGTATCTATAATGTATCTACATATCTTAACACTAGTGTACAGTGTACTATACAGCTAAGGTCAGAGGTCATATACATGTATAGGATAGCCACTGCCAATACGTATATGTGATACCGATATATTCATGTATACATAATATGTTATGTTACTAAATGTAGGCCTATGTATGACATTAACTCACTGCGTCACGCTTGATTGACTATATGTAATCTTGATCAATCGAAATATGTAATGTTAATGTTGTTAATATTTAATATGATACCATATGATACCATATGATACTTTATGTTACTATAGAATACACACATAAATACAAGTATGAGTCATACGCTGTGCTAAGGACATGAAACATATGACGAATAATATGACTCACCACAGGAAATCTACGAAAAGCTCCGAGATTAAGAGCCCAACCCTTATCAACGAAAGCCTTGACGGGGTGAAGGTATGCATTAGGATTCTCCATTATTGTGGTGGTGGTTTGGGGGTTTCTGTTTTAAATAATACACGGGGGTTATTATAATAGACCTGGTTAATTTAGATATACACATACAAATATATGTTATAAGTGGAGCTAAATAGTATATAATAATATCAGGTACATATGCATAAATACATATGTACCTAATAAAGTTAAATATATCATGTAGGTTTTATTTTAAAATTTTTTAATTGTACTGTAATTTATAGATATGTTGTAGAACCTTATATTATATTTGAAGTTCATATTGTATTATTAATTATAATAAATATTATGTAGGATTAATAATTTAATTTCATAAATGTTGCCATGATATCATATGGTATGATGCTATTTTACTAAACATCATACTAAATATACTAATAAATGAATATTATATATATTATATATTATATATATATATAATATATAATATATAATATAATATAATATATAATATATATAGTTCATATAATTAATAATTAATAATTGATAAATTAATAATGTATTGTAAATTATATACTATAAAATATTAAATATAGAATATAGAATATTACATTTGGTAACTATAATTATTTTTATATAATATATATATGTGTAAATATATATATATATATATATATTGTGTATATATATATATATATATATATATATGTGTAAATATATATATATATATATATATATATATATATATATATATATATATATTATATATATATATATATATATATATATACATTGTATATACATGTATATATTATTATTTTACATTTTAAACTAAATAAACTGACCTTGTTTTGAGAGGATATTTATTTGACTGACTTTATTTTTGCGATTCATACGTTTTATAATAAAACATAGAACTAATTCCGAGACGGGCGTCCATTATTTAGTTCACATCGATAACTCTAGAGCTAGTAGTCTCCTGTCACGTATCTAGTTCATTATTGGTACATACATTAGTCATCGGAATAGAATAATTGCGTTGTAAGTTTAAGTTTCTACAACTAATTATTACTAGAACAATTATATTATACCATTTTGTATAATACATTATTATATACATAACTATATATCTATTTAGTTATATAACTATTCAAAATTGTAAAAATAATCGTATGTTTATGTTATTGGCACATTCGTATCGCTTACCTGTACTTTAACCTACATATTACACATGACATTTGGGAATACATACATAGTATTATATAATATATGTACACAATAAAACATCGCCAATACATGTATTATATAACTAATACCCAGACGTATAATTACATTAGGTATGTACACTGTACACTTTGTATGTAAGTCAGTAGTTAATGTATTAGTAGTAATGTATTAGATATATGTATACATGTATATATGTGGTTTATTAAGGTAAATACCATCACTACCCTAACACCCCTTCATAACACTAGTGCATGCTGGGTAGTGCACATATTAAACACATGTGTTTGATACATTACGTCGTTCACGTGTATGCGATAAGTGAGAGACTTATTTTATAATGTTGATATCAGTAATATCTATTACTTATATAAGTTAAAATAATATACTAAATTAAATGTTGTTTATGTGTATATATAATAACATTTGACCTTAAATAGTAATTGAGTACATTTAAGTAAATTGTACCTTTGTACATTGTTAATTTCATAGTTATTAATGTCACATGTAGAAGATAGCAAGTAAGCTATACATAAATGTATACGGTATAATTGTGGTACACATGAATTGCTACAGAAGATGCATGATATATTATATATTAATAGTCTAGCTCATGTGCGTGCAGCTAATGATATACCACCTGTTATGTAATAATATGGACGTTTAGTATACTAAATATATATATAGATTATAGTAGTAATATTACCAATAGTACCAATTATATCATAAATAATACACATGCTAATAGACCAGCCACATAATGCATAGCTTACAATAGTGTATACAGTATAACATTGAGGTAAGAAATCATTGTTATAATGTCTAACATACATATATACGTAATCACAAATCTGATCTTATCTTGTTGTGGTATTATATAGAATATTCCACTATATATAATGTATGTGTTAGCATGTATAATATTTGCATATCTAGTACCCCTATCCAGTGTAATGTACGACATGCTGACATATCGACCTGCTGACTATAGTCATATGTATAACTGTGTTTCTCGATCCATATCTGTAGTAGTAATCGTATTTACTATTACTACATACAGCACACGATCGATACATGCATACATACCTACACGTATATGGGGGCGTGGCTATTTAGGAATGCTAGCGTATAAAGCTGAGGTCATACTTCGAATATTCGCGAGAACATGAGAATATTCGCGATATAATTATAATCATAGCGAGCAAACATGACAGATGTTTGATGTTTAGAATGAATCTTAACAACATATATGTGCGAATATAGAAGCGAATATTATGCTTTGGTATTCTTAGAATTCATAGAAACATAACGTTATAAAGTTATTCGTATAACATTCATGTTCACTCGCCATACGTACTTCTAGTTTCCATATATGGGATGTATCATTAACATATATATTAATATATATACACACACCAGTAAAAGGCACATACTCCTAATGTCCGTGTCCATACTAATACCACTATACAGATGACACTATGATACACATATACGTGTGAGTCCGTTAATACAGCATTCTATTAGCGTAGTATCTCATCTCTCCCCCCCGTGTGAATGCGTTACATGTCATCGAATTGCGTATCTCAATTACTAATAACTGATGACATCTCTCTCACACTGACCTATAGCTCCGTTGTAAACAGACGATCGTATTAGGGCTACTCGCACACACTCTCACACACACACGCACACACACGAGCACACACACGCACACCTATATGGCACAATGAACCGGCATACTTATATCGCACACGTATTAAAGACGAGGTTAAAGGTTACGCTTCCGTCCCTGATAAGAATTCAAATGTGGGTAAGTCCGGGGTGAAAAGTTGATTTGGCTAAGCAATGTTTACAACTACAGTACCTCAACGGTAAAGTTCACTTCTAGATTGTCTGAAATCTATATCATAGATATATAAATATATATATATATATATATATATATATATATATATATATATATATATATATATATATATAGATATATATATTTATATATATATATATATATATAGATATATAAATATATATATATATATTTATATATTTATACATATATATATATTGAAGACAAGAATTATAAACCACCTATTATAATGACAATTATCATTATAATATGGTTATGACGCCCGATAGATAATGTTATTATTTAAGGAGAACACCATTGTCACTAACAACGTTGTTAAAGTTGTTATTGTGTCTATAGGTGTATAGTTTATATAGTTTATAAGCAACGTTTTTTTAAATGAATTATCAATAAATACTATGCATGCACACATGTGTACAATGTAGGTATATCATGTTACATACACATACGTATATATGTCACGTGACATGATCATCCAATCAATAACACTCTCAGCACAGGTTATTTAAGTGGATGTTTAAACACACTAATCTGATTGGAGCAGCCGGTCACGTGATGTTATCGACGAATCGTTAACACCGCTGCCTATGAGGTGGTAATCTATTTATACCAGTGTGGTTTTTTGTTCATTGAAAATAAGAAAATAATAGTTATAATCACTAGTCAGTACCCGACTGCATACGTGATCGGAAGTGATGTATAGGTAATACCCTACCTCTAACCTACATCTACCCTACCTCTACCCTACCTCTACCCTACCTCTACCCTACCTCTACCCTACCTCTACCCTACCTCTACCCTACCTCTACCCTACCTCTACCCTACCTCTACCCTACATCTACCCTACCTCTACCCTACCTCTACCCTACCTCTACCCTACCTCTACCCTACCTCTACCCTACATCTACCCTACCTCTACCCTACCTCTACCCTACCTCTACCCTACCTCTACCCTACATCTACCCTACCTCTACCCTACCTCTACCCTACCTCTACCCTACATCTACCCTACCTCTACCCTACCTCTACCCTACCTCTACCCTACCTCTACCCTACCTCTACCCTACCTCTACCCTACCTCTACCCTACCTCTACCCTACCTCTACCCTACCTCTACCCTACCTCTACCCTACCTCTACCCTACCTCTACCCTACCTCTACCCTACCTCTACCCTACCTCTACCCTACCTCTACCCTACATCTACCCTACCTCTACCCTACCTCTACCCTACCTCTACCCTACATCTACCCTACCTCTACCCTACCTCTACCCTACCTCTACCCTACCTCTACCCTACCTCTACCCTACCTCTACCCTACCTCTACCCTACCTCTACCCTACCTCTACCCTACCTCTACCCTACCTCTACCCTACCTCTACCCTACCTCTACCCTACCTCTACCCTACCTCTACCCTACCTCTACCCTACCTCTACCCTACCTCTACCCTACCTCTACCCTACCTCTACCCTACCTCTACCCTACATCTACCCTACCTCTACCCTACCTCTACCCTACCTCTACCCTACATCTACCCTACCTCTACCCTACCTCTACCCTACCTCTACCCTACCTCTACCCTACCTCTACCCTACCTCTACCCTACCTCTACCCTACATCTACCCTACCTCTACCCTACCTCTACCCTACCTCTACCCTACCTCTACCCTACCTCTACCCTACATCTACCCTACCTCTACCCTACCTCTACCCTACCTCTACCCTACCTCTACCCTACATCTACCCTACCTCTACCCTACCTCTACCCTACATCTACCCTACCTCTACCCTACCTCTACCCTACCTCTACCCTACATCTACCCTACCTCTACCCTACCTCTACCCTACCTCTACCCTACCTCTACCCTACCTCTACCCTACCTCTACCCTACCTCTACCCTACCTCTACCCTACCTCTACCCTACATCTACCCTACCTCTACCCTACCTCTAGTAGTAGTAAAGATCCTTACAATCGATATGGCGACATCCATTAACAAATAAAGTATATAATTCAAATAAGTAATTTAGAAACGATTGTATTGCAGCAGTTCATAAAGTACGTTAGTTTAGTTCACGCAAGTATGTATATTCGTGTGTGCGCTCGTGTGTGTGCGCTCGTGTGTATGCATGAGTGTGTATGTGTGTATGTATGTGTGTATGTATGTGTATGCGCATGTGTATGCGTGCGTGGGTATATTATAATAAACTCACGAGTGTGAAGATTAGCGTTATCTTACTACAGACATATCTCTCGTAGTGTACTACACTGCATAGTATACCTCTCAGTATGTTATGTACGAGAGTGTGTATACCGCGTTTATCATGTGTGTACAGTGTACACTGTACATTGTGTATAAATCATGTACATCATGTATAAAGCATGTACAGCATGTATAAGGCATGTACATTATGTATAAGGAATGTACATTGTACATGTTAACGTTCGTAACGAATTATGTATACATATTATAATACCCGAGACAATACGGGAATCTCGACTTCTAGGAGAACTAAGTAGGCCACACTCGAGCATCCGGGTTCACGGGCGCAGACACTCGTGCGTCGGTTGCTATGGTTACTCCTATTATTAGATACTTGTAAAAAACCCAATGCACGGAATGAGTGAAACGCCCTCACAGCGGCGAAGTAGATATCTCGGTGAACTAGATCTAGGACAAAACGCGGTTATCACACGTGTCAACTATATAAAGGACAACATTCTTATAATAGGTTCAACATGTTAGTGTAAAAAGAGATACCTCTAAATAATACTATAAATAAATACAGTTAAATAAATTCTATACGAAGTAGTAATTTATAATTTATAATTAATTTATAATTAAATATTAACATATATATATATATATATATATATATTATTACTTCTAAGTATATTATGTAATGTACTAAATATCCTTATATATGTATATAATATGCTACGCTAGAATACCCGTGTAAGGCGTGTAATGCGGACACCCCTCACGTTAGAAAGTGTAAGACGACACTGTACGACGTACAGTGTACGTCGTACACTGTATATTTATATACGACGTATACGACGCTAATATAGATAGTTTATATATATATATATATATTTTGTAGTTATTATATATTTATTTTAGACATATATGTATGCTATTTTACAAGTTATAATCAATTCATATATACAAATAAATATTATTTGTATACAGTATAAATATAATATATAGACTTATGTTCTATTATATATATATATATATATATATATATATATATATATCATATATATAGAAAACAAAATTAAATAAATGCTATAATAACCATAAAGTTATAATAGTTTGAATAAATCTATCCTAGTAAATAATTATTCTGAGATAAAAGCTTCTAATATTTGTAAAAATAAAAATTAATAAATTAAAATATTTATGTGCAACATATATATATATATATATATATATATATATATATATATATATAGTATATAACATATATGATAGTACAAATATTGTAAATAATTTATAATATAATATATTAATTGTTATGCCACTTGCTTTTAAAAACATGTTTTTAATATTACTAAATAGAATTGAATTCTGAAATTTTCACTACTATGTACTTAATAATATAATAAAATGAAATAATGTACTTTTACAATTTGTGTACGTTTTTTTTTGTATTTCTATCTTGAGGGATGCCCTTAAAGAACATACTTCTTCTTGTGAATACTATTACAAGTAGTGTTTTACTACTGTAACTTGTCATGTTAAATTATGATCTGGGAGTAGATATTTGAATTTAGTGATGTATTTGAATTATATGTGTGATTAATGATGTAATTAATATATATTATGATACTGCTAATGATGATGATGATGATGATGCTGATCATGATGATTATGATGATGAATAAGGGGTTATTAGTACTACCAAAGGATGGTGTAAACCCCTTCAATCGTTCGGGAAGAAAATAGTAATATAAAAACAATGTTGTAAGAACATTTTCCGATAACAATTACATACTACTAATAAGTTGAAGATACGACGAGATAAAAACAATTAATACAGAAATAATAAGTTGCGTTATTTAGTGATCAATAAAACGTACAATTCATAAAACGTTGGAAGGATTTAATAGAGCGGATGGTAAGAGGTATATATATATATATATATATATATATATATATATATATGTAATTATATTATATAGATAGGATATTAGTCTATATAAACTATGTAAATAGTTCTATTATAAATAAATTTAAGATAAAAGTATAAATTATAATGTAACATATTATTGTTGTTAATATTTCAATTATGGTCCACCCATCGTTGATAACTTAATACTTAATAAAGTTAAACAAAGTACCGGAAGTACAATCCCCGATAGTACAAATAAACTGTATCTGATGAATGCATATAGAGTTAACGTTTTTTATGAAAGTGTCAAGAATTAAGCCTATAGGCTTGAGTATACTCAAAATTAAATGCAATGATATTAAATAGGTAATAATAACACTAATATAGAATAGTTATATAAGCACATTTATTATTAAAGTGATATCGTGAAACAAAACGCACTTCATTCTATAAATAGACGTGACGTCGATGATTACTAGATAAATAGGGGAGGGGTACAGTGTAACCCTCTGGTACACATCAAATAACACATATCTCTCTTAAGTGACTTACAATACTTATATCGCCATGTTGATAAACACATCTACACTAATGTGTGCATATTATGTCACTAATGCTTCATATATACATATATATATATATATATATATATATATATATATATATATATATATGTATATATATATATGTATAATATACACGGTAGATTGCCAAAAGAATGCATATATAATCGTTCATGTAAACGTCAACATTAATTACGATTAACAATGTAAGCCATACCTTAATACCGATAAGTCTATACCTCACACCTGTAGGCTATATATAGCCTACGGATAGGTATGGTTATATCACGTGACATACTTATACGTGATATACATAGGGGCGCTGGAACGATGGTGTGTATGTAGGGGGACCAACCAATCAAATTAAATGTTGTGGTGAAAGTGGGGGGGCCAATAGATATGAGGTCCCCCTAGATTGTAAAGTGGGGGACATATCCCCCCGTCCCCCCCTGTGCAGCGCCCTTAGATATACCCTTACCTATACCCCCACGATGAGGTTATGCTACGTATCCTATAAATAGGTTACTATTACAGTTGTGCAATTAACAACATAGATAGTAAATATCGCTGCTTCGTTAGATTCTCGCTTACATAACAATACACATAAACAACAATGCAGCTTACGTGCGTATAATGGGTGTAATTCATTGATATAAAGAAAGGTTTTATTTATTTATACTTTCTTTATATCGATGGTGTAATTAGCAATTAGTGTGCATATATACCATATAAGGCATTGTGTGCTGAACCTGTCTACTGTAAGCGAAACGTGATCACTGACGTGGCGTTGAGTACATGCTATATATAGTATATATCTCTTCATGTATAGCTGGTACGTGATGACTGTATCATGTGCACTGTTGGACGTGCTGGTACGTACAATGTACGTCGTACATGATGGCTATAGTTATTCATGTATGGCGGGTACATGATGACTCATCATTGATGACTGTATCATGTGCACTATTAGACGTGCTGGTACGAACATGATGGCTATAGCTGGTGCATGATGATTTTAGTTATGTTGGACGTATTAAGGAGGTATCCCACTACAAGTATTTCCTGCATCTTGCCTTAATATAGTAACTTTATAGAGGGTATCCCATTAAAACTTGATAGTAAATGGTTTTAAAGTTTCACTATTTCCGGCAAGTTGCTGGAAATACTTGTAGTGGGATACCCTCTTTACAGAATATATATATATATATATATATATATATATATATATATATATATATATATATATATATATATATATATATATATATGTGTGTGTGTGTGCGTTAACTTGACGAATAATGCATAAATACAGATATATAATATTGGTTCACATATATAAAGTCTTTTAGCTATATATAGTATGATTACATTATACATGTTGTATAATGAAAGATAGTTACTGTGATGTGGTACATCTATAGAGAGTGTATAGTATACAATGTATATACTCTCTTAAGGCGGTCACTGGTCATGTTATATCATTAAATATACTGTTGAAATAAAGATCAAACTATATTATTAATATGATACCTTTATATAGGTATGCCTTTAAGATAATATATAACGGGTATATTAAAAATAAGAATATTTGTATATTTAAAAATATTAAATAAATAAGGATAACTAAACTGTATCAATATATATATATATATATTATTATTATTTTATTATTATCAGATTTAGGTTTGCACCAGGGTTTTTGTAGAAGCTAAAGCTTATCGAGACAATTACCCTTAATCTTAAAGCAAGTTCAAAAAAAAACTAAATAAATAAAATATTATAAAATATTAGATGACTTCCTGTTTACATAGATACAATACAATGAATAAAATAGAAATATAATATAAATTGTTTGAACTTGCCATAAAATTATGTAATCATCATTTAATTATTTATAAATAAATAACTAAAATAAATAATAAGTACTATAAAATAATACACTAAACAAAAATATAGATGTATTAGTATAAAAGAAGAAAAAAATGAAGTAAAATGAAGTAAAACTGAATAAAACTGAATAAAACATAACAAAAAGAATATCTAGAAAGATGGTAAGAAATGTATGTAACATTTTTTTTTTTTTTTTTTTTTTTTTTTTTTTTTTCAGTAAATAAGTTTTAAGAATTTTTTTGTAATACTTTATAATAATGTAAAGAATGTAAAATATTTGTTCAAACTGAAATGTTAGTTTAATTACTAATTTTTATATAAGTGTCAATAAAGAGAAATAAAACAAAGAAGTATAATCAAGTATACAAGAAAAAAGATTCAATACAAAATGTTTATGTAATTAAAAATAAAGTCAAATAATATTATTAGTCGGAGGGAAATAAAAAATACTAAAGAAAATACTAAAGAAAAAAGAAATACCTAACAGTTTTTTTTAATTTTATTATTTTTATATAAACGTCAATTAAAAAGAAAGAAAACATGAAAGTAAATTCAAATATAAAATGCAAAAATTCAGTAAAATAATATTATTAATGTCGGGGAAATAAAATATTGTAAAGTAAAACACTCAAAAGTATTAATTTTTTTTTAATTTTTACATAAACGTCAATAAATTAAAATAAGAATAAAATGTGGATTTTAGTATATAATACAATATTAGATAAAAGACATGATAAAAGATATAAAATTAGAAAAATGAGATTTAGATTATAAGTATACTGAGTAAGAAGATAACAAATGTGTATACATACGTTTCCTGAATAATTTATAATTTGAAATATTTTTTAAAATATTATCAAGCTTATTCCAGGTAATTGGTCCAATGTATATTAATGTTCTTCTGCATAGTTCTTTTTTGAAATTAATAATTGAGAAATTATTTATGCTCCTAGTGTTGTGAGATGATGAAGTTACAGAAAAAAATGCATTTGTTATAACAAGATGAAGATCATTGAAAATTTTAAACATAAATTCACATGTACTTATATATGTAATTTCATTTATTTTTAATAAAGAATTATCAATAAATAGTCCATTAGTATGACGTAAAAAATGTTTTTTACATATAATTCTTATCATTCGCTTTTGAAGAATATATATGCATGATACATTAGATTTATATGTATTTATATATATATATATATATATATATATATATATATATATACATATTAGATAGATAGATAGATAGATCAAAAGTGTATTGTATTACTGTTTATATATTAAAAAAAATACCATATAATTATATAACATATATAAACAAAATATATAAATGTGATAACAGTAAGACAAAACGACACGATACAAGAAACAATAAATAAACGGAGAAGTAAAATATAAATAAAACATTGGATTATGCGAGCCGTTGTAAATATATATATATATAATATGTTTAAATTAAAAGAATATCTAAGAAATACATTATAGTAAGAGTACAGTACATCGCATACATTACATACATTAAATACTGTATACATTGCATACATACTTTAAAACATGTTATATAATTCCAAGAACAAATATGTGTATGTATGGGGGGAGCAGTGTACGATATAGCCCATGTTCCATGGTACGGGCACCATGGGGGTGTCTATACCCTCAGTGGGGTTAGATAACTATGAAGGGGTTACTGTGTAAGTAAGAATTGCGCTGCATCGTTATATAATGATCACCCCATGGGAAATAGAGACAGACATACATCTGCATATGAGTGAGTGTTTACGTTTAAGATTACCTTTATTGCTTGTATTACTGATTTTATTTATAAATTAGTATATATATATATATATACATTTATATACATTTATATTACTACACAATATTGTTATCGTATCATATATCATAATATATATATATATATATATATATATATATATATATATATATTTATATATATATATATATATATATATATATGTATATTATATACACTTTATACGTGTATTAGTATAGACACTATGATACGTATGCACCAATAACATATTATGTAACCAACAAATACGACTATGTTTACAATTTCGAATAGTTATATAATAATGTATTATTCATAATGGTGTAATCTAATAGTTCGAGTACTAATTAGTTTCAGATAAAAACTTAAACACGGTATTAATCTATTTCTGTATTTTGCACCAACAATAAACTAAATAATGGACGAGAGAACATTAACCCTAGAGCTATCAATATGAACTTAATTATGGACGCCGTCTCGGAATTAGGTCTATGTTTCTTATAAAATGAATGATTCGAAAAAATAAAACCATTCAAATAAATATCATCTCAAAATAAGGTTAGTTTATTTAGTTTATAATAATATATATATATATATATATATATATATATATATATATAAATGATCGGCTCTCGTTAAAACCATTGATGCCTTAACATGAGAGCGGCTTCGAAGGGACATTAGAGCCATATATGGTTATAAGTGAAAACTTCATCTAAGTTCCTGGATGGGATGAAAGGACTCCACCAAATAAAAATAACAATAACAATATATATATATATATATATATATAATATTATATAATAATAATTATAATTACTATAATTAAATATTCTATATTTTAGTATATAATTTACAATACAATATTATTTTATACTTTTATTAATTATTAATTACATTATTACTATATATTTAATATAACAATATTTGTATATTTACTAATTCATACTATCAACTATTTAGTACGATTTAGAATATAATGTATAGTATATAGTACTATATATAGTACTAAACTGTATTACATTGCATGCACATTTACATCTATATAGATACCCGATGGTATCATCATATAACACACTAGCGCCACCTATATACGTATGTCTAAATTAACCAGGTCTATTATAATAACCCCCGTGAATTATTTAAAACAGAAATCCCCAAACCACCACCACAATAATGGAGAATCCTAATGCATACCTTCACCCCGTCAAGGCTTTCGTTGATAAGGGTTGGGCTCTTAATCTCGGAGCTTTTCGTAGATTTCCTGTGGTGAGTCATATTATTCGTCATATGTTTCATGTCCTTAGCACAGCGTATGACTCATACTTGTATTTATGTGTGTATTCTATAGTAACGTAAAGTATCATATGGTATCATATGGTATCATGTTACATATTAACAACAATAACATTTCATGTTTCGATTGATCAATATTACACGTAGTCACTCAAGCGTGACGCGGTGAGTTACTATCAAACATAGGCCTACATTTAGTATTTAGTAATATAAGTCCGCAGCCTTATTTAAGGGGTTATTACTAATGCTATTACCCTTCACATCTAGCTATAATGACGGGGTTATTACTAATGTTATTACCCTTCACAGCTAGCTATAATGACAGGGCTAATGACCGTCGAATACATCGCAGGGGCGTATTATGCCGGCTTCTGTCTAATTGTGAAACCAGACCTCAGGTAGGCAATGGTTCATTATACGTTTTCATTTAGGATTCCACGATGTTCATTGGTATAATATTATTTTTTATAAATATTTAATAAAAAACATATCTATGATATCATTGCCCAATATTGTAATGTTCACTTCCATATTTAAGTGGTAGATATATAACACTATATCTTTCTACCTAGCTCTTCTCCATACAAATCTCAACTTATATATATATATGATTATATTAATGTGGTTGTATTACATTTCAGAGTGGACCGAAATGAGAAAACCCCTCGTTATGAATTCGTCAATACCGACACAAGGACACAAGTTAGTCCTTCAATTCTATAAATAGAACATTAAGTAGGCCATCACTGCAATATCGATACAAATACTACATCTATTTATAGATTATACATAAAGTTCAACATAAAGCGATACCCGAATTGGACCGACTTCGTAAAGAGATGGGAGTGTATTCATACAAATAGCCCAGTATTGTTGTTTACTTCGTGACCTAGTAGTTCGTCACCTAGGTGTTATTATTACGTCATCATCATTAACACTCGAGTGTATTAGTCATCGACCTGTTGATATTCATTTATATATTTTAATTACGTTAATATTCATTTATACATTATGAATATTCGAATAGCATTAATTACATCAAACTCAAAAGATTATTTGTATTTCGTTGTTAAAAATAACTGTTATTACATAATATTGTGTTATATAATATCATGTAAATTTCGCAATCTTATAATGATGTTAATGCTATTGTAATTCAATATATACATTAATCTTATTTCGTACGATCCTATATATCCTAATGATATAGGATTCACAAATTAGTATATGTATCAAATTGATACTATCACATTGATAGTATCAATGCAATTTTATATTGACTTTATTTTTTTAAATAAACAATATTTTATATTCACGGAGTTTTCTTAGTAAACATTATTATATACATGTATATATATATATATATATATATATATATATATATATATATAATATGAACTAGATAGGATACCTATAGATTATTATTATCGTTATTATATAAAATTATTTAAAAAAAGTATATGTGATGGAAACATTCAAATTGCAGGTAAAAAATAGTAATTGGTCATTGTATATTCCTATGGGAATTCCTATAACTAAAATATACTACTAAAATAGTACTACTGAATATAAATATAAATGTTTAATCATACATCAATCGTATACATTTATAAATAGATAATAATTATATTATTTAATCTTAAAATAAAAAACTGGTATATATATATATATATATTTACCTATTTACATAATTTTTAATTATTATATTACATAAATAGTATGTATACAAATAAACCTCGACCCAAACTCCATTAGCAATTATCGAACGATCTCCCACCTACCCTTATTAAGTAAAATATTAGAAAGAATTGTTTCCAAACAACGTATCGCCCATATAAATACAATAATCTTTTCGACCCGTTTCAAAGCGTTTTTCGTAAGGGTAATTCAACCGAAACATCTCTCCTCCGTATTACTGACACTATATTATCTACCTTAAATAGCAACACGTGTTGCCAGCTAATCCTACTTTATCTATCATCTGATGTTGATACCCTGGACCATAACATTTTAATCTCGCGGCTTACTATATGGCTTAGCATTAAAATAGTTTACTTCATATCTGACAAACCGAAATATCTCTATTATGATTGAAAAATCTTACTCGCTTCTTTCTCCACTTAACCACGGTATTCCCCAAGGATCCGTTCTAGGTCCATCCCTCTTTTCTATTTATATCCGCCCTATTGCTGATCTAATTAAGAACTTTCCAAATATACACTACCATAATTTTGCTGATGATATTCAACTGTTTACCTTTTCCCTATAAATTCTCATAATACCATTAACTCTGAATTAATCGAGTGAGCTAACTGCATAAGATTATGGCTCCTCTCCAATAAACTACTAATGAATTCCTCTAAGACTACTGTACTTAACATATCTACTTCTGATACTTTCTTTCCAAACTTTACTGTAAATAATATGATTATTTCTCCTTCCATTCCTCCATAAACCTATGATTAGTATTTGATTACAAATTAACATTTAAGAATCACATATCATCCATTACAAAATATTCCAACTTTCATCTCTTTAGAATTAAAAAAATACGGACATCACTTTCCAGAAACCTTACGAAAACTCTAATAAATGATCTTGTACTTTCCCGACTTGACTACTGTTCTCCCTACTGAATTTACTTCCTGCTAAATATACTGCTCTACTAAATCGGATTAGGTTCTACCCGTTCCTACCCTTTCCTAAATACGTTCTACTTACTTCATAAAATTACTGGATCACTCTACTACAACATATCATCAATCATCTCGTATGTGGCTACCCTTCTCCCTCAGGTGTAAATTACGTATACTATCTATAATCCATAATTAATATATTCTTTCTCCCCTAGCTATATATCTGATATAATTAAAAAACGTAAAATATTACCTCATCTTCGTTACCAAGATGCCCCTCTCCTTATCTCCCAGAACTCTAGTAAAACTTCCCTAAATTCTAGAGCTTTTAAAAATTCAGGTCCCATACTATGGAATTCCCTCCCTCTTAACATTCGTTCTATTAGATCACACAAAAGATTTATAAATCTTACTTCTTATTTTCTCTCTACCTCTAATCATTAAATCTAATCAATAAATCATCCAACTTATTATTTTTGTATCGTGTTATATGCAACGTATTATTATTTTTATTAAATTGTTATTGAATTATTATTATCTTATTATTATTTTCTCCAGCACGAGCGAAGGGGTCTACATGACCCTATTTTAATGCATAGTAAAACGTATATCATCATCATCATCATCATATATATGTTTAGATGTATATTAGAGAATATGGTACATATGACTTTAGAGTCATGTGGTTATAATTGAAAACTGCATCTAAGTTCCTGTATGGGATGAAAGGACTCCACCAAATAAAAAAAAAAATAATAAATAAAAATAACAATATATATATAAACATCATTATATTCTATATACATTATGATTATTCTTCTAATACTAAGGCATATGGATGTAAGTATGCTGTTTAGATTCACTATAATCATTGCGCATATAAATTTGAAAATATATAATTGTATTATATAACCTTGTGTAATTCCTACTAATAAGTTAAACATATATATATATATATTTTATAAATATATTATAATTGTAACCTTATATATATATATATATGGATACATATAATAGCTAATATTGGCATACATCTGACATGCTTGGTCGCTATAAAAGACGATGTTATTATCAAGAACTCCTATAACATCGAGGTTATAGGAGGTCTTGTTATTATTCGCTTATATACGAATTGTGACCTCATCTTTATACGCTGGTATTCCTAAATAGCCACGCCCCCATATACGTGTAGGTATGTATGTATGTATCGATCGTGTGATGTAGTAATAGTATGTAGTAATTTATAAGCACACGGTTCTATTATAAGCACACCTTAAATACCATTTATTTTACTGCAGAAAACCATTTACTTATTACAGTGTATATGAATACATTATACATGCTAACACATACATTATATATAGTGGAATATTCTATATAATACCACAACAAGATAAGATCAGATTTGTGATTACGTATATATGTATGTTAGACATTATAACAATGATTTATGACCTCAATGTTATACTGTATACACTATTGTAAGCTATGCATTATGTGGCTGGTCTATTAGCATGTGTATTATTTATGATATAATTGGTACTATTGGTAATATTACTACTATAATCTATATATATATTTAGTATACTAAACGTCCATATTATTACATAACAGGTGGTATATCATTAGCTGCACGCACATGAGCTAGACTATTAATATATAATATATCATGCATCTTCTGTAGCAATTCATGTGTACCACAAGTATACCGTATACATTTATGTATAGCTTATATGCTATCTTCTACATGTGACATTAATAACTATGAAATTAACAATGTACAAAGGTACAATTTACTTAAATGTACTCAATTACTATTTAAGGTCAAATGTTATTATATATACACATAAACAACATTTAATTTAGTATATTATTTTAACTTATATAAGTAATAGATATTACTGATATCAACATTATAAAATAAGTCTCTCACTTATCGCATACACGTGAACGACGTAATGTATCAAACACATGTGTTTAATATGTGCACTACCCAGCATGCACTAGTGTTATGAAGGGGTGTTAGGGTAGTGATGGTATTTAGCTTAATAAACCACATATATACATGTATACATATATCTAATACATTACTACTAATACATTAACTACTGACTTACATACAAAGTGTACAGTCTACATACCTAATGTAATTATACGTCTGGGTATTAATTATATAATACATGTATTGGCGATGTTTTATTGTGTACATATATTATATAATACTATGTATGTATTCCCAAATTTCATGTGTAATATGTAGGTTAAAGTACAGGTAAGCGATACGAATGTGCCAATAACATAAACATACGATTATTTTTACAATTTTGAATAGTTATATAACTAAATAGTTATAGTTATATAACTAAATAGTTATATAGTTATGTATATAGTAATGTATTATACAAAATGGTATAATATAATTGTTCTAGTAATAATTAGTTGTATAAACTTAAACTTACAACGCAATTATTCTATTCCGATGACTAACGTATGCACCAATAATGAACTAGATACGTGACAGGAGACTACTAGCTCTAGAGTTATCGATGTGAACTAAATAATGGACGCCCGTCTCGGAATTAGGTCTATGTTTTATTATAAAACGTATGAATCGCAAAAATAAAGTCAGTCAAATAAATATCCTCTCAAAACAAGGTCAGTTTATTTAGTTTAAAATGTAAAAGAATAATATATACATGTATATACAATGTATATATATATATATATATATATAATATATATATATATATATATATATATATTTACACATATATATATTATATAAAAATAATTATAGTTACCAAATGTAATATTCTATATTCTATATTTAATATTTTATAGTATATAATTTACAATACATTATTAATTTATCAATTATTAATTATTAATTATATGAACTATATATATTATATATTATATTATATTATATATTATATATTATATATATATATAATATATAATATATATAATATTCATTTATTAGTATATTTAGTATGATGTTTAGTAAAATAGCATCATACCATATGATATCATGGTAACATTTATGAAATTAAATTATTAATCCTACATAATATTTATTATAATTAATAATACAATATGAACTTCAAATATAATATAAGGTTCTACAACATATCTATAAATTACAATACAATTCAAACATTTTAAAATAAAACCTACGTGATATATTTAACTTTATTAGGTACATATGTATTTATGCATATGTACCTGATATTATTATATACTATTTAGCTCCACTTATAACATATATTTCTATGTGTATGTCTAAATTAACCAGGTCTATTATAATAACCCCCGTGTATTATTTAAAACAGAAACCCCCAAACCACCACCACAATAATGGAGAATCCTAATGCATACCTTCACCCCGTCAAGGCTTTCGTTGATAAGGGTTGGGCTCTTAATCTCGGAGCTTTTCGTAGATTTCCTGTGGTGAGTCATATTATTCGTCATATGTTTCATGTCCTTAGCACAGCGTATGACTCATACTTGTATTTATGTGTGTATTCTATAGTAACGTAAAGTATCATATGGTATCATATGGTATCATATTAAATATTAACAACATTAACATTACATATTTCGATTGATCAAGATTACATATAGTCAATCAAGCGTGACGCAGTGAGTTAATGTCAGACATAGGCCTACATTTAGTATTTATTAACATAAGGCCTCAGCCATATTTAAGGGGTTAATACTAATGCTATCACCCTTCACAGCTAGCTATAATGACGGGGTTAATACTAATGCTATTACCCTTCACAGCTAGCTATAATGAAGGGGTTAATACTAATGTTATCACCCTTCACAGCTAGCTATAATGACAGGTCTAATGACCGTCGAATACATCGCAGGGGCGTATTATGCCGGCTTCTGTCTAATTGTGAAACCAGACCTCAGGTAGGCAATGGTTCATTATACGTTTTCATTTAGGATTCCACGATGTTCATTGGTATAATATTATTTTTTATAAATATTTAATAAAAAACATATCTATGATATCATTGCCCAATATTGTAATGTTCACTTCCATATTTAAGTGGTAGATATATAACACTATATCTTTCTACCTAGCTCTTCTCCACACAAATCTCAACTTATATATATATATATATATATATATGATTATATTAATGTGGTTATATTACATTTCAGAGTGGACCGAAATGAGAAAACCCCTCGTTATGAATTCGTCAATACCGACACAAGGACACAAGTTAGTCCTTCAATTCTATAAATAGAACATTAAGTAGGACATCACTGCAATATCGATACTAATACTACATCTATTTATAGATTATACATAAAGTTCAACATAAAGCGATACCCGAATTGGACCGACTTCGTAAAGAGATGGGAGTGTATTCATACAAATAGCCCAGTATTGTTGTTTACTTCGTGACCTAGTAGTTCGTCACCTAGGTGTTATTATTACGTCATCATCATTAACACTCGAGTGTATTAGTCATCGACCTGTTGATATTCATTTATATAGTTAATTACGTTAATATTCATATATACATTATGAATATTCGAATAGCATTAATTACATCAAAATCAAAATATTATTTGTATTGCGTTGTTAAAAATAACTTTTATTACATAATAGTGTGTTATATAATATGATGTAAATTTCGCAATCTTATAATGATGTTAATGCTATTGTAATTCAATATATACATTAATCTTATTTCGTATGATCCTATATATCCTAATGATATAGGATACAACAATTAGTATACTATATGTAGGAATGCAATTTTATATTGACTTTATTTTTTTAAATAAACAATATTTTATATTCACGGAGTTTTCTTAGTAAACACATGTATATATATATATATATATATATAATATAACATAAATAGAATACATATAGATTATTATGATCATACTTCTTTTACATCTACATATTCATATCAATATTGGAAATCATAAAATGGATTTAATATATTATTAGAGTTATTATTATAATTCTAAATTAGTTTTTATTAAATAATTAACAAATATATAATTAAAAATATATTAATATATAATGATCAATTAATATTTACCTACCAATTTTAATTTTTCTATCACATATACTTTTTATAAATAACTTTATTTATAGCTTTATTGTTACCCCCCTTACGTAATTTAATAATGTATTATTAATTATATATTTGTTAATTATTTAATAAAAACTAATTTAGAATTATAATAATAACTTAATAATATATTAAATCCATTTTATGATTTCCAATATTGATATGAATATGTATATGTAAAAGAAGTATGATCATAATAATCTATATAGGAATTCCTATATAACTCAAATATAGTTCTACTGAATATAAATATAAATTGTTAATCATACATAAATCATTTATAAATAGATAATAATATAATTATTTAATCTTAAAATAAATAACTGATATATAAATATATTTACACACTTTTTAAATATTATATTAAATCAATATTTTATAATAAATATGATAATATTTAACCTTATAAGGTAAAACTTGGCAGATCAAGCGGTTAGATCTAGAATATTCCACAATCTTGTTCCGCCCAGTACAGTCCAAACATCTTTAGTGGTCTGTTCGATATAGTTTGTATTAAGTTTGCAAGTTATATTGTTCCCTATTATTGCTTCCACGTTATTACATGGTTGCTTATACTATATTATATTAATTATTTATTGTTTACTTCTGAAATAATGTCAC
Source organism: Osedax fenrisi (assembly GCA_964019155.1). Classification (NCBI taxonomy): domain Eukaryota; kingdom Metazoa; phylum Annelida; class Polychaeta; order Sabellida; family Siboglinidae; genus Osedax; species Osedax fenrisi. The sequence goes on from OZ025239.1 coordinate 1,792,443, forward strand.
TCAGTAAATATCGTTTTTCTCTTATACATCGAGGGTTGTGGTCAGATGAATTACCCGATATAATTTCTTTTGTGTAGGATATTCTCTTTATTTTTAGTAATAGAACATTCTTAAAGTTCATTCTTAACAGTCAGGTGTAGTTGCCATGTAATTTACTTTTAAATGTACATGTCAGCGTGTAATATGCATATCCTTAAAGTAAAACATATATAATAATATATAGTTTATTAGGTAAACAAAAAATAAATATATAAACAAAAATAATGAAGACAAAATATATATAAATAGAAACCCAAAACGACATGGTACAAAAATTAACAATAGGTTTATAATTAATAAAAAAACGCCTTGGTTTATGCATGCCGAACATAAGAAATATGAATATTATATGCAAATATGAGCATATTATATGAATTAAAATGAAAACAACATAAAAGAAAATCAGAACTCTCATCTCCACCATAAAGATAACACCGATTAAGATCGGAGGTCTCGGGTTAGAGGTTGGATAACCCATATGAGATGGATCAGGCCCCAAGGGTTGGTCATTCCCTTAATGTAGTGGTGTTGACATATCCTGACATCAAAACCAGCATAATCAATACAGTGAATTAGAGAATTCTGTTCATCTAATTATACTACGAATCATTAAGGCTTTAAAAGAAGAAACAGTTTCACATTGTAATATCAGATCGGGTAGTTTGTTCCAATCTGAAGATATTCTATTACCAAAATAGTTGAATAGTGGTTTGGTCCTTGATTTCATTCTCCTTATCTTTATTGACGGGCCCCTGCTAGATGATACGTATGTACTCATAATGTCCGACACCGGCACATCAACGAATCATTTGATGAGTTTATAAGCCAGAGTAAGATCGGCAATAGTTCTGCGTTGGGAGAGTGAATGTAAATTTAAGAATTTTAATCGATCAGAATAATTTAAATATGATAAATTACAACGATAAAATAATTTTTTAGTAAAATTTCTTTGAACTTTTTCAAGTAAGTCATTATACCCAATATAGTTAGAATGAGGATTCCATACAGAAGAACCATACTCTAGAATTGGTGGTATATATGTTAAGTATGCACATACTAAAGGAGAGTACTGGTTAGTTATGAAAGATCTAAATATCATATTCGATATTCTATATGCTTTAGAACATATCTCAGATATATGAGTATAAAATTTTAGATTATCTGTGAATATTATACCAAGATCTTTATAATATGTACAATATTTTAATAAATTATCATTAAGATAATAATTTGATTTGTTGATACAATTACCAATACGCATAACTTTACATTTGGACGTTGCTAGTTCAAGTTGCCAAGTTGACATCCATTTATCAATATTGGCAAGTGTTAGTTGAAGACGTATATCATCAGATGACTGTAGAATATGGCCAATGTTTGCATCATCAGCAAATAGACAGGTATATGAAGGTTTCTCCACACGGTCGGGAAGGTCATTAATGTATATTAGAAATAGAATTGGTCCTAATACAGAACCTTGTGGAACACCTGAAATTACCTTTTGGGGTTTAGACATATTGTTATCAATTTTAACGCTTTGAATTCTATTAAATATGTAAGATTTAATCCATTTCAGGACATCTCCTTGTATACCAATATTAAATAGTTTATGGAGTAATAATTTATGCGACACCTTGTCAAAGGCCTTAGCCATATCAATATAGATAATATCCGAAGATTTAGAGTTATCTTTAGCTTTAAATATGTCTCGATAAAATTTTAATAACTGAAGATCAGTTGATTTACCCGAAAGAAAACCGTATTGATTATCATTAATTAGATTATTATCTCGAAGGAAGTAAATTAAATGGTTAGATAGAATTTGTTCAAAGAGTATCAAAGAACTCGGTAAGATACTAATTGGTCTATAATTTTCAGCTAGTGTTGGGTCACCTTTCTTATATATAGGTGTAATGTAGGAATGTTTCCATAAATCTGGGCAATAGCCTTCCTTAAGGAAACGACTATAAATTATGGATAAAGGTTCACATAACTCAAATGAGAGAATTTTTAATAACCCTTTCGGTAGACCATCTGAAGAATTATTAAACTTGTTAGGTAAAAAACAAAGACATTTTCTAATAGTTTCAGGTGATAAAGGAAATGATTCAAATGTGTTTTTAAAAATTATTGATGGTATATTCGGTACAGGTGATGTATTATTATTAAATACAGAATTAAACTGTAAGGATAAACATTCCAGAATATCAGAGTGATTGGTTATAATAGAACCATCTGAGTTTGATCTGAGAACAGACAAAGGTGTATTCGACTTAAGTTTGGAATTTATATATTTAAAAAAAGAAGATTTATCATTAGAATTAAGAGCATGTTCTTCAGTTTTTATATTATAAAGTTTAATTTCTGAATAAAGTTTAAATTGTGAACTCCGCCATTTTACATAATAAGATGGGATAGATTTAGATAAACTATGAAACTTTTTACATTTATTGATTAGTTTTTTGGGGGTATATATGAATGAATGAATGAATGAAATCAGTTTATAGACATACGTCGTATGTCATACGACATACTATGTATATCATACGTCTATGGAGGATCAGTGAAAGGCTTTATTTGGTCGATACCTCCAATATGTTCATGTACAGATTACAATATTAGTAAAATTATGTTTACTATATAGTATATGACCTCTCTAAAAATAATTATTTTTAGATAGGTTGGTAGATTAGATTTCCATATATATCCTAGCTTTTAAGTACACCCCAATAATTTATGATTATTAAAGTTATTACTTTTCTCCTATAGGAATTCAGCATATGCAAGTCAACATTTGTATTATCATTCAATGATTCAAAAATGTTGTATCATTGAAATGATTACTTTTTACTATGTACTTTCTTCATTTAATTTCATGTTGGTCTCATATATGTACACGATTTAGGTTACTTGGTGTCGCATGATGTCACATGATGTAAACATGATGTCACACGATGTCACATGATGTGCACATGATGTCACATGATGTAAGGTACACACACACACATTCGTATATAACAAATGAGACGCTGATTTAGGGTACACGTGACTAAACACAAAAGTTAGTGTTTAGTTTATCACGTGACACCGATGTAACCTTACACACACACATTACACACACGCGCGCGCATGCACACCTACACACATGCGCACGTAGACATACGCATCCACGTGTAACGTACACACCCCACCACTGCTGAGTATAAGTTATTATTTAATATTTTCGCATGCAAATAAAAACGGAGAATATCGAATATGACCCCGTTTGTTTTGATTTCGTTTGATGAGTTCAAATTTAAAGTATTTTTCATGTATATTATCAGCTATGTAATTTAAAATATAATAATAACTAATTATTATATTATAATATATACTACATTGTTATTATTCATATTAGTTTATCATATATGATGTGTCAAATACCGAAACAAGATTTTAAATTTGACCTCATAAATCGTAATAAAAACAAACGGTGTCATATTATATACACATCGTAAATAACACTCAATACACACTATAGTATAAATACATATCACCTGATAGGCTTCGGTGTTAACGATTCGCAGGCGACAACACGTGACCGACTAATCCAATCAGAAGATTATGCTGACCAAGCGGAATACATAACTGACTCGGAGGTTGTTATTGATTGGATGATCAGGTCACGGGACATCACCTGGGGAATCTCTAACGAAACAGTCACACGATAACCTTACGCAGGTATTAATACGAATACAAATATGCTCGATGCAGTGGTTTTAAAATAGAACGATTATCCTAATGATTGCTGTGTTTACCTCTTCTATATATAGATTATATTTATACAAGTAGCACATAAATAGATATACACACATAAAAACACGCACACACACATATATAAATATATATTGTATACAACGATTTTCCGAAGGAATTTGCTTCGCAAAATCTTTGTTGTAGACCTTGCATGGTATATCTACAGGGAGAAGAGACATTAATGTAATGATGTGTTATGATATAGTAAGGGTGTTACAAATACACACTGCCTTCGGTGTATTATTCTTAATGTCCATATATGGACATTAGAATCACGTGACTCATATATGATACTAGTAGGTAGAATATATATATATATATATATATATATATATATATATATTTAGTATACTAAACTTCCATATCATTACATAACAGGTGGTATATCATTAGCTGAACGCACATGAGCTAGACTATTAATATATAATATATCATGCATCTTCTGTAGCAATTCATGTGTACCACAAGTATACCGTATACATTTATGTATAGCTTATATGCTATCTTCTACATGTGACATTAATAACTATGAAATTAACAATGTACAAAGGTACAATTTACTTAAATGTATTCAATTACTACTACTACTACTTAAAGATAAATGTTATTAAACAACATTTAATTTTATATATTATTTTGTACTTATATAAGTTTTTTGTACTTATATAAGTAATAGATATTACTGATATATAAATTATAAAATAAGTAACTTTAAAACAAGAATGAATTGTAATATTTTCCAAACATTTCTAAACGCCTACTTCCAAATCATCTCTCACATCTTACACCTATTGCCCTATTAAAGCTTCATTGTAGATACATTACCTATCGCATACACGTGTGTTTAATATGTTCATTACCCATAATGCACTAATGTTATGAAGGGGTGTTAGGGTAGTGATGGTATTTACATTAATAAACCACATATACATGTATATCTAATACACTACTAATAATACATTAACTACCGACTTACATACACTGTGTACCTAATGTAGTTATAGGTATGGGTATTAGTTATATAATACAGGTAGTGGCGATTTGATATTGTTGTGTATAATTGTGTACGTATATTATATAATATTATTTATGTATTCCCAAATGTCATGTGTAATATGTAGGTTAAAGTACAGGTAAGCGATACGAATGTGCCAATAACATAAACATACGATTATATTTACAATTTTGAATAGTTATATAACTAAATAGATATATAGTTATGTATATAATAATGTATTATACATAATGGTATAATATAATTGTTCTAGTAATAATTAGTTGTAGAAATTTAAGCTTACAACGCGATTATTCTATTCAGATGACTAATGTATGTACCAATAATGAACTAGATACGTGACAGGAGACTACTAGCTCTAGAGTTATCGATGTGAACTAAATAATGGACGCCCGTCTCGGAATTAGGTCTATGTTTTACTATAAAATGTATGATTCGCAAAAATAAAGTCAGTCAAATAAATATCCTCTCAAAACAAGGTCAGTTTATTTAGTTTATAATGTAAAAGAATAATAATATATATATATATATATATATACATATATATATATATATATATATATATATATATATATATATTATATAATAATAAGTATAGTTACCAAATGTAATAAATTATATTCAATATTTTATAGTATATAATTTACAATACATTATTAATTTATCAATTATTAATTATTAATTATATGAACTATATATATATAATATATATTATATATATTATATATTTATTAGTATATTTAGTATGATGTTTAGTAAAATAGCATCATACCATATGATATCATGGTAACATTTATGAAATTAAATTATTAATCCTACATAATATTTATTATAATTAATAATACAATATGAACTTCAAATATAATATAAGGTTCTACAACATATCTATAAATTACAATACAATTCAAACATTTTAAAATAAAACCTACGTAATATATTTAACTTTATTAGGTACATATGTACCCAGGCATATGTATCTGATATTATTATATACTATTTAGCTCCACTTATAACATATATTTCTATGTGTATGTCTAAATTAACCAGGTCTATTATAATAACCCCCGTGTATTATTTAAAACAGAAAACCCCAAACCACCACCACAATAATGGAGAATCCTAATGCATACCTTCACCCCGTCAAGGCTTTCGTTGATAAGGGCTGGGCTCTTAATCTCGGAGCTTTTCGTAGATTTCCTGTGGTGAGTCATATTATTCGTCATATGTTTCATGTCCTTAGCACAGCGTATGACTCATACTTGTATTTATATGTGTATTCTATAGTAACGTAAAGTATCATATGGTTTCATATTACATATTAACAACAATAACATTGCATGTTTCGATTGATCAATATTACATGTAGTCAATCAAGCGTGACGCGGTTAGTTAATGTCAGACATATGCCTATATTTAGTATTTATTAACATAAGGCCTCAGCCATATTTAAGGGGTTAATACTAATGCTATTGCCCTTCACAGCTAGCTATAATAACGGGGTTAATACTAATGCTATCACCCTTCACAGCTAGCTATAATAACAGGGTTAATACTAATGCTATTACCCTTTATAGCTAGCTATAATGACAGGGTTAATACTAATGCTATTACCCTTCACAGCTAGCTATAATGACAGGGTTAATACTAATGCTATTACCCTTCACAGCTAGCTATAATGAAGGGGTTAATACTAATGCTATTACCCTTCACAGCTAGCTATAATGAAGGGGTTAATACTAATGTTATCACCCTTCACAGCTAGCTATAATGACAGGTCTAATGACCGTCGAATACATCGCAGGGGCGTATTATGCCGGCTTCTGTCTAATTGTGAAACCAGACCTCAGGTAGGCAATAGTTCATTATAAGTATTCAATTAGTCATTATATTATAATATATATATATCCTATATTTTACATCGTAAAGTATACGATATTTCACGCTGTACTTTGGTCCCGTATTATTGTTATAAATATCTAATATAAAAACAATACAATAAAACACTTATCTGTGATATTCACTTCCATACTTAAGAGGTCGATATTCAACAGTATATCTTCCTACCTTCCTCTTATCCACACAAATCTCAACTTATATATATATATATATGATTATATTTAATGTGGTTGTATTACATTTCAGAGTGGACCGAAATGAGAAAACCCCTCGTTATGAATTCGTCAATACCGACACAAGGACACAAGTTAGTCCTTCAATTCTATAAATAGAACATTAAGTAGGACATCACTGCAATATCAATACTAATACTACATCTATTTATAGATTATACATAAAGTTCAACATAAAGCGATACCCGAATTGGACCGACTTCGTAAAGAGATGGGAGTGTATTCATACAAATAGCCCAGTATTGTTGTTTACTTCGTGACCTAGTAGTTCGTCACCTAGGTGTTATTATTACGTCATCATCATTAACACTCGAGTGTATTAGTCATCGACCTGTTGATATTCATTTATATAGTTAATTACGTTAATATTCATATATACATTATGAATATTCGAATAGCATTAATTACATCAAAATCAAAATATTATTTGTATTGCGTTGTTAAAAATAACTTTTATTACATAATAGTGTGTTATATAATATGATGTAAATTTCGCAATCTTATAATGATGTTAATGCTATTGTAATTCAATATATATATACATTAATCTTATTTCGTACGATCCTATATATCCTAATGATATAGGATACAACAATTAGTATACTAATTGTTGTATATATACTATATGCATCAATGCAATTTTATATTGACTTTATTTTTTTTAATAAACAATATTTTATATTCACCGAGTTTTCTTAGTAAACACATGTATATATATATATAATATATAACATAGATAGGAAACATATATATTATTATTATCATACTTCTTTTACATATGCATATTCATATCAATATTGGAAATCATAAAATGGATTTAATATATTATTAGAGTTATTATTATAATTCTAAATAAGTTAGTATTACATAATTAACAAATATATAATTAATAATACATTATTAAATTACTTAAGGGGTAACAATAAAGTTAAAATAAAGTTATTTATAAAAAGTATATGTGATAAATTAAAATTGGTAGGTAAATATTAATTGATCATTATATAATTTAAATATAGTTCTACTGAATATAAATATAAATTATTAATCATACATAAATATTTCTATATACATTTTATTTCTTTCTTGGTCCTCTCCTTATTAACATTTACCACCTCCCCATGTTCCAAATATTTACCGACTACCCAGAAATTTCCTTTAATACCTACGCCTGACCTACGATGACCTTCAACTCTACCTCAACTGCACCGACTCCCCCATTCATGTCCCCAACCGACTCTCCTCCTGCATCAACTCCATACACCAATGACTTACTTCCAGTTCCCTTACACTTAATCCCACCAAACCCGAAGCTATCTTTCTCCACTTACCCCTACATTCCTCCACCCCCCATCTTACTAAACATGACTAATCTCCCTTATTATAAACACGTCCGTAACCTTGGCCTACACATCGACTCCACTATTTCCCTTGATACTCATATTGCCCACATGCACAAATCCATCCACTACCACTTACACTGCTTCCGCCTAATTCGACGCTCCATTCCATTCCCCATTGCTATTACCATCGCCTCCTCCTATATACTCCCCCTATTCGACTATTGCAACAACATACTATTCAATCTCCCCGCCTACAAACTTATTAAACTGCAACATCTTCAAAATGCTGTAGTACGTTGCGTCCATCTACTACCCCGTCGTTCCTCTGATTCCATTATACCTCTCCTCAAATAACTACACTGACTCCCAGTCTCCTACCGTATTAAATACAAACTTTCCCTGACAATCCACAAAGCCATACATCACAACTCCCCCGATTACCTTGCCTCCCTTCTCCATCTACACACACCCACTACCCCAGTCCACACCCGATCCTCCAACACCTTTCTCCCCACCGCCCTTCCTCCCATATACGCTCCTTTTCCCTATCTACTCCTTATCATTGGAACTCCCTACCCTACCACCTTCGAACAATGACATCAATATCAAATCACCCAAACGCAAAGTCATCTTTGGAGTATCTCAAGGATCGTCCCTCTCCCTATACTCTTCTGTATTTACCTACTACCCCTTAGTAAACTTATTAAATCATTTCCTACCGTTAAATACAATATTGATGCAGACGAAATTGAAATTCACGCCGATTGTCACCAATCATCCAATATTCACCTTCAAGCTTGTCTCACTACTATTAATAACTGGCTCACGAATAACTATTTAGTACTTAACACCAATAAGACAGTATACAGTAATTGAAAAATTCATAAGTAAAATTCATAAATTAAAAATTCATCCCCTCCAAATTCCCTTCCAACTACAATATTCCCACAAATGTACCTAGGTCATACCCTAATCCTTCCTTCTAGTACATCAAAATGTGTTGGCATACATATCAATAATAAATTAAATTTTGATAAACACATATCAACATTAAAAGCTTCCACATTTCACCATGTATTCAATATAAACAAAATACGTCCCTACATAACAACATCCACCGCACTAACTATTACCCAGACTTTAATTCTATATCGACTACACTACTGGTAGTAGTGTAGTCGAGATAGAATTAAAGTCTGGAAAGTAGTCCACTGCATACCTATACTACTTTCTTCTCACAATAAATACTTTACAACCATCGACCGCTTAACTAACAGATCACTTAGACTAATCTACCGACTAAAAAAAACTGACTACACTACAAGTATAACTGACCTTCGAACACAACTGAACTGGCCATCCGCAAAAAAAGAGCTCAACTTAAATTAATATTCATTCTTCATTCATCCCTACTGACTAAACAACCTGATTGCCTTTATAGACTAATTTCTCTCCATACTGCACTACGCCACTTACTATCCTTTAACTATACGGTCCTGGCTGAACCATCCTATCGCCGGAAAATACTTGGGAAGCGTCGCTACTCTATTTGCGCCAGCCACCTTTGAAATCAACTCCCTCCATCCCTCAAAACCATCAATACATCAACAACTACATTCAAATATAAACTAAAGAAGTATATCCTTGTCCATGATATTTGAACATGAAATATATTCGTTTTCGACACGTTTCCTACACTTGTCCGTACTTACTATTACATTTATTTATTGTTCATTATATATTATTGTCACAATATAAGAATATTATAATTTAATTAGTGTTTAAATAAAATCATCATCATCATCATCAACCTCATTCTTCAAACGTCATCTAAAGACATACTATTTCTCCCATACGTCCCCCCAACACAATAATCTCTCCCACGGACGGCCGATTGATCACGCACAGCGTAGTCCTAAATCCAAAAAAGTAAGTAAAGTAAATCATTTAAATTTATAAATAGATAATAATTATAGTATTTAATCTTAAAATAAATAACTGATATATAAATATATTTACACACTTTTATTATATTATATTATATTATATTATATCAATATTTTATAATAAAACTGATAATATGTAACTTTACCTTAATTAATTTAATTTAAAATGTTTTATTGACTACAAAATCACGTGGTGGTTATGGGCGTCATGAGAAGGAAACAAAAATAAAATAAATAAAGTACAATAAAAATAAAGGAAAAGGGAGGGTAGGTTACAATGTTAATAGGTTCGTGGAGAGTTTACATTTAAATAGTGACAGGGATTTCAAACACCTAATGTCATATGGTAGAGCATTCCAGTATTTTGGAGCTACCACAGAGAAAGCAGATTCAGAGTGAGCAGAGATAGTCGAGCGTTGAACAATTTCCATCATGTGACATTTCCTGCTAGCTCGACTAAGGGTCTGAATACTGATCAAGTCTGCTAGGTACTACCTTAGCAGATAAAGCGGTTAGCTCTAGAATATTCCATAATCTTGTTCCGCCCAGTTATGTCCAAACACATGTAGTCGTTTGGTCCATATAGTTTGTATTAAGGGGTATACCACTACAAGATTTTCCAACTTGCCGGAAATATTGTAACTTTGAAGCCATTTTCTATCAAGTTGTAATGGGATACTTTCTATAAAAGTATTATATTGCAGGTAAGTTACCGGAAAGTAAGGGGGTATCTCACTGCAATTATAGTTATAGTACTCAGCAGACTAAAACATTAGATACGCAAGCAGTAGAACACGGGTTCGAGCCACCTATATCATATATTATATATGCCTATACAAATTCCTAGTTATGTATTACAAATATAAACATAAAAGTATATCATATAATTATATAATTCTATGTTTTTTAATAGAATTACCTTTATTTATTCGATAATGATGGCGCGTCACCAGTGACCCCCCATCAATAAACTATTAGTCATATAAATATGGCGCCTCTAGTTCACAACAATATTTCCATATGTGTAATTATGATTGTACACTTTATATTTAGTAAATTTAAATGAATACATTGTCAGGCAAGTTTAATAAATAACCTACTATATAAGTACCTATTCTAAATATAATTCCTAGTAATATATTGAATATTTAAGTTTATATACGTAGGTATTGTTTATTGTATATTATACGTAGGTATTAACCCTATATTGTAATAATGTATATTTCTCTATAGTCTGTAATGGCTCATAGTATAATTTCAGATGAAATAAACGCTGGTATACCAGCGTGTGTACAACCAGTGTATACAGTGTATACTATACACTAAAAGATTCATCGTGGGTATCATTAAATGTCAACAAATGTATTCAATATCATCTATCGAAGAACACATTATAAGGTATACATATTTAATATGTCCTTTTAAAAGGGGTATCCCACAACCAGTTTTTCCTAAAATAATGTCCGGAAATGTTTGCTAGAAAGTTATTTTCTATCAAGTTAACTATAATTTTATTTACTTGTTACCAGTTACCTAATTCGTTTAAGCACTTCAATCAACTTCTTTATGGAAGTTTTCGGACTTGCTTTTTAATGTATTTATTGATAAAACAGGATGTTTTGAGATTTAACTTGAGTATTATAGTTGAGTCAATTGGCCGGATATGGTGAAGTAGATCATTCCAGATTTTTGGAGCATGGACGGAGAAAGATTTATGTTGGGCAGATGTTAAATATGATAGAACTGGAGTTTTTAATTTGAATTTGTTTATTTTTTTTTGTTCGTAAATAGTTATGTTGGGAGTTAGTAAGTTGGCGAGATAGTCTGGTGTATTATGGTGAGTAGATAAATTTATGGTGAGTGAAATATTATAAATTATACTGGATTTTATTGGCAGCCAATGTAAGTTGGTTCTTAGAGGAGATATATGTTGTATGGAATGTTTAGCTATGTTGAATATAAATCTGATAGCTGTGTTTTGAAGGCTTTGGAGTTTATTTATTAGATTGTGAGGAGGCATATATGTCCCTATAGGGACAGGAATTACAGTAATCAATGTTGGGTAGAATGAGGGATGTAGCGAGAAGATTACAGTCTTAAAATTAATGAAGGGTATTATTGTTCGTAAGTTTTGTAGTATGTAGTTAATTGATTGTGATAGTGATTTAGTCGGAATGTTAAATTGTAGTGTTGGATCGATTAATATACCAAGAGTTTTTACTTTATTAGCATAATAAATACTCAAATTGTTAATGCTAATTTGTGGTGAAAGGAATATAGTAGTATATGTTTTAATATGCAATGATTCAGTTTTAAGACAGTTTAGTGATAAGGATGTGTTGGTGAGCAAGTTATGTATATCAGTAATACAGTTGTTAGTAAATGTATTGCATTGTTAGGGTCTATAAATATACAGTGATAGTCGACTATAGATCTATAGTGGGATATTTGTCAATTTTAAATAAGGGAAGTAGATTGATATTGAATAGGAGTGGACCAAGGACAGATCCTTGAGGTACTCCATGAGTAACTTTACGAGGTTTAGAAATTAGTGCATTTATGATAATTTGGTAAAAAATTACCAGTTAGGTATGAGATGAACCAATCGAGTGAAGTACCAGATATTCCGATAGAGGATAGTCCATTTATAAGGATATTATGTTCAAGGGTATAGAAGGCAGCTGATAAATTAAGGAGAATGTAGTGAGTTACCCCATTACATTCCGGAAATTTTCGGGAAATATAGTATACTAAGTTATAACTTAAAGGGGGATCCCATTACAAATTGCTAGAAAATCACTTTCTAGCAAACATTTCGGGATATTATTCCGTGTAATGTACCTTGATATATACTATCAAATTCGATATTTATGAATATATATAAATATATAGTATATGATATAAAATATATATCTATATTTTTATATATAATTTATATAATTATAATGTATTTGTATCTACTAAGATGTATCTACTAAGAACATTATGTATTTGTAATTGTATCTACTATTATTTTTTTTAAAGTAGTATCTAGTAATATCTATTATAAGAAAAAAGTGTGTAATTGTAATTGTATCTATTATACATTTTTTGAGTATCGTGCCCAGCTCTGTATACAACTAGATCGAACAAATTACAATTACATTATTTATAATTAATTTTATGAACAATTTATTCTAATTTAATTAGTTAATAATCTATTTATTTTTATTATTTTTTAATTAATAATACAATTAAAGTATATAAATATTAATTTTTTAGATTTAAGAGGATGTCACACGTGTGGTGTACACCTTGTTTTGGTGAAAATATTTTTGTATTAAACATTTTTTTTATTTCAATACTATTCTATGATTTGTTTTTTAATATCTGTAAAAAAATTATTTATGAAAACAGTCTAGAAATAATATAAAAATTGGTTTATATATATTCATTATATATGATATATAATGTATTCATATATATTAAAATGCTGTTTTCTCAGAATAATTATTTCGCGCTAGTTATGTGTATATACATGTAGGTATCACACAAACTATTATATATATTCTACTAATTTGTATTGCATTATATAAATAATATATATATGAATACTATTACAAGAGTAATTTTCTAAATTTGTATGTGTATAATTGCAAAAAATAACAATTTCTATAGAAATTCCGTAAATTAAAAAATTAAAATGTGTGCATATATATATATATATTATATAATATATATTATAAAAAATACGTCCTGTAATATCATGTGTATACACTTAATGAATAGAATATAACAAAAATTAGCTCAATTCAATTAATAGAATTCTGCGAGCCTATAGGCCACAGAGCTAGAGAGAAATTTCTCTCTAGCTCTATGCTATAGGCTCTAAAACTATAGTTTTGTGTAGACCCATTATTTGCTATTTCTATACATAGAGAGGCGGGCGTCGTGTGACATCACCTTAACTCTATTGGTGGTATTAATATTATAACTCACGCGATTTTTATGAAAATCAGAATAGTTCATACGATACGCGCTGATTGTTTATAGGGTGTCCGTATTAAGACATCTAGAGTGTCCGTATTAGGAACTTATATGACCTCTAGATATATTCTTATAACTTAATGAATATTTGATAACAAATATAGAAATTATATATATAATGTTTAGAATTATTTGGTTTTTAATAATATATTGTAATGTTTTAGGTATACCTATATCGATACATTTGTATATTCTTGAGAAGGTTTTAAGTTAATTTTTTTTTCATAAATTTAAAAATGTAATAAAAAATTCAGTTTATTTGATATATCAGCACTATTTTGAATAATTAAAAAATAAAATATACTTTTTTAGACTATTTATATAATTTTGAATATTTTATTCATTAAACATTTTTTTGTAGGATTTATAGTTCCTGAGATATCTAGAGTGTCCGTATTCGGGCACTGTCCGTATTCGATTACTTTCCCCTAATAATAATCATTGCCTCATTTAGCTTCAGGAGCTAAAGGAGGCCCTTTTATAATGTATTATATATGTCCATGGATATGTGTGTGTGTTCTATGTCGTAATTTACTGAATACATAAACATGAAATATATTAAATATTTGAAAAATAATATATAATATAATAATTTTATTATATAATTTTATATACAAATATAAATACTTTTTCCCCAACATAATCACATGATCAATTAATTTAATTAACTTCCTCCGCGCAGTTGACACATATTCACAAATTAACACTCCACCGTTATATTATCCAAGGGTATTAACTTGAATTTCTAAAGAAGGTTATTTTTCTATTATTTATAAATACGACATATTTTAATAACTTCCACTCAAAGATTTTCCTAAGGAAAATACTTCGAAATTGCTTCGCAAAATCTTTTTTCCACGTCGGCAACAAATATTATAACATCATATATTTGTATAATAATTAAAATAATAGCTTTTAATATTTTGTAATGTTAAATCAGGTAGGCGATATTTGTATTTTACGATAAAACGATAACGTGATTACAATTTTAGTAGCGCCATCTATACAAGGGGAATTTATTTTTGAAATATTAATATATTTAAAATATACAAAAATATCGTTATATTGTAATAATTAATAATAAATTAATTACTATTATTATAATAGTAATTTATCTACGATATACTTATCAAACGCAAGGATTTGTATTCAGAATATAGAGTAAAGTTAAAATATTGTATCAGTAGTATTCTCCAAATGCAGTGTCTATGCAAGGACATACACTTGAAAATTCTGCGCGCGCGCGCGCAAGCAGTTCGTTATACGCTATTTACATTCAGTGATTAGTGATGCATTTAAATGATTTTCAATATAATTTATATTCATACGCACTTATTTAGATATAATACGCGTAGTAATACACTATATATATAATATATTATCATAACCATAGGAGATTATAATAAGTATATATATATATAGACACAGCATATTATATATATATATATATATATATATATATATATATATCTTACAGTTGAAGAATACTAATGATCCTAAATATGATGTTTATAAACTTTATTATAAAGTTTATATCATTTATTATAAAATATAAATTTTATATTTTCAATAAAATAAATTTTTTTTAAATAATATAATGTTGTTTAATTTATTAATTTATTTATGTTATAATTATGATTTATATAGGCATATATTTAATATAATATTACATTAAAATATTTATTTAATAAGTTATCAACTTTATTTTATTTATCAAATATGTATAATAAGTATTTATTCATAACTATATAATCATTATTTATATATAAAATACCATTATACCATTATAATAATGTAAGCATTTATTATAAATATATTAATATACTGTTTTAGTATTTACTTTCCCAGCTAATAGCAACATAATAGCAGCATAATATACTTAATATTTCAGCATAATAGCAACAAAATAAAAACTTTATAATAGCAGCATAACAGCACAATGTAAACATTTGAGGCTATTACTTTATGCTATTATGTTGCTATTATTGTTAGCTGGGTTATTATTATATTAAATGATATATGTTGTATTATATAATAATCACAATCTATGAGTATATCATTAAAAAGATATAACACTAAATTAGGTATATTCTTTATTTATTTTGATTATTTATTGCACTTATTTGCTACACACAAATAACAACCAGCTATTACGGGGATATTATCCATAAGGTGTTATTTTGTATATTTAATTTAAATTTATATTGAAATTTAATAAAATAGTTTATTACATTTCTACATCCAGGGGTCGTTCTTTTGTTAAAATGTTTACGATAGACAGAATATAGCCTGAGTATCCTATCCCCTCCCTAATCAAAGGCAGTATTTATGTAATCTACTACTAATTTAGTAGGGAAGACTACCCGATCGTTGACCACCTAAGCTCAAACACGAGAATTTTTTAATATTTAATTTGTAATCTAGATTTTTTTTATATTATTTTAATATTATATAAATCTATCGTATAAACATAAGATGGCCATACCAAATATTCCTTATTACAAAATTATTAGAATTAATAGTAGACTGACATTTACCAAAAGTTACCCGAGCAATTACCATTTTAATAATATGCATATTTTGAAATTTCTACTTAAGTATAAATACAAATTTGTATTTCATACATGATTTATAATGCAATATAATTAAAAATGTACGTGATATACATAAATTGAATGTTAATATTGATTAATGAATACGTTTATATACAAAGTATAATCAAGTAAGTGTTAGACTATTACTAATATTCACTATAATAAGTTGCTGTCGAATAACGCCACCTAACTAAATTCTTTCTAAATTTAATTAATATCACAACTCGCGTAACAGCTTTCCAGATCCTTTCTTTAGACTGCGACACCTTCAACCATTCAGCCTTACTATGAATAATATCATGTTAGTATTAAGCATACGGTAATTGTTTAGAAGTGTGCATGTATCAGTGTATCAAATGTTCATTACTGTTATCTTTATATATATATACTTGTATACTCTATGTATATTGTACTATAACTTATTATAACTTAAATTAACATATTTTATTGGTGATTATTGCACATTCATTAATTATTGCGTATTTAAAGATAATGTATTAGTAGAACTAAACTAAAATTATATTATAACGTTTAGAAAATTATATAAGTCCGAGATGAAAACGTAGTTTAATATATTATTTCGTATATTTTATAATCCGATTATAATAATTCAACTTTAAAATCGGTGCAAGTCATAGATTTTAGATACATGACGACCTTCTATTTATCAAAAATTTTATTTACCAACGAATAATACATTTTTATTAAGTGTCGATGCTAAAATAATAACTGTCAATCACACGAGCGTAGATATATCTAGTCCTATATCTAGTCCTACACTCATTGCATGTTCACAGGTATAACAGATCAACGTTCCAGATAAAATCTGAACACGGACAGGAGCTGGATAGGGAAGAGGCCGACCCCTTCTGCCCCACTACTACGCCCACCTATCCCCACCACCCTGTATTCGTAGGCCCCACTAAAGATGCTATCCATAACTACCCCTGTATAGATATCAAACCCATTGTATACACCCGCCCCACTACCGTTACTACGCCCACCTACCCCTGTGTAGATACCCGCCCCCCTGTATTCGTCGGCCCCACCTACCACGGTGTAGACCACCGCCACCACGTATACTCCCGGCCCCCTATTGATGCTAGACCTACCTACCCCTCTATCGATGCTAGACCTACCTACCCCTCTATCGATGCTAGACCTACCTACCCCTCTATCGATGCTAGACCTACCTACCCCTCTATCGATGCTAGACCTAGCTACCCCTCTATCGATGCTAGACCTAGCTACCTCCCTATCGATGCTAGACCTAGCTACCCCCCTATCGATGCTAGACCTAGCTACCCCCCTATCGATGCTAGACCTACCTACCCCCCTATCGATGCTAGACCTAGCTACCCCTCTATCGATGCTAGACCTAGCTACCTCCCTATCGATGCTAGACCTACCTACCCCCCTGTAGACTTCCCCGTACCCCAGCCCTCGACCGCATCATGCTCTGAGAGACTATCGCTGTTAGCCGGCATGTTAACCTGCCGCCATTGTTCGAAGACCTCGTATACTGAACAATGCTGCGATCTCGGCAGGTACGGGGTGTTCGACGACGCTCCGTTTATCTGCGAAACTATAGCCGCCGAACTTATTGGTTATTACGATCGTTGTAGTTATCAGAGTATCAGATATCAGTAATATCGTATGGTAGTATAGACTTTCTCTTATACAATTATTGATTGGTATTTATTTAAGCAAATATATCATCATCGTAGTCGAGTGTAAAAAAGTTTATAGTTTAAATATTTTCTACCGATATTATATGTTAGTGTTATTTTGGTGGAGTCGTCCTTTCATCTAGGAACTTAGATGAAGTTTCACTTATAATAAAATTGCTCTAATGTCCCTTCGAAGCCGCTCTCGTGTTAAGGCAGGTTATGACGAGAGCCGATCTTTTGTTTATACACAATTATTCGAATTCGATTATATAAGGTAACTGCGTATCGACACCTTAGCCTGCTGTACTACCCTCGCAGTTAAAGACTCTTACGTGATCTATTTGGGGTGGGCGGGACTTTAAGATGACTAACGCTTCACAAAATCATCTGTAAATTTGTACGTTGATTTTAAACTGTTGACATATGCCTATTATATTAGAGGGTTGTTATATTGTTCACGCTACATGGATATACTTACACTCAGTGAATATTTATGCCTACATTAGATTTGGTTTTGTGTGTATATATATATATATACCCAGTTATTTTGGGCCAAAGCCCAAAATAAAATCAAAAAGCCCAAAATAACTTATTTTGGGCTTTTTATTTTATTTTGGGCTTTTTACTTTTTCTCTTATTTTATAAATTTTAACTAATTATATTTAATTTTTAGTATATTTTTTAAACAATTTAACTGGCTAACGAGTATAAAATGTATACATATATATATAAAATATATAAGGAATGTTAAGTATAAATCACATAAACAATTATATTAATTGTACAATCTGTTTTGTGAATTATAGTTATTTTGTTTCATTTATCTATTTGTTTCAAAATGAAAATCATTATTATTGTATATGTTGTCATAATGATGAATTTACTAAATGTTATCATAATAATGAATGTATATATAATATAATTTTATAATCATTATCTCTCAATTTATAATCAGTAAAAATAATAATAAAAAAAAATGATGGCACACAAATTATTTCTGATATTCTACATTATATTTATATTGAAATATATAAATATATTCATTTAAGTGTTAGGTATTATATAGATATTAAATATAATACAATACACATTTTAACATTTGATTCATCTATATACAATTGATGTATAGTGATAGAATCAATTAGTAGGGATTTATAAGGAATATATTAACTTAAAGAAAGAATTGTGGGTTTTTTTGGGAATATTTAATACGATTTTGACAAGAACTGGTATAACATTTACAAGAAAGTACATAATCTTAATTTGACAATTCATGAAGAAATAATGTTTATATATACATCATTAAAATCATTAATAATTTAGTAACTATAGTTACTGTATACTTTCAAAAATTGTAAGTTTAAAAATTTTCTAAATTAAATAAATTGTAATAATATTTTTAATGTATTAGTTTTCAATTGCAGAATATACAATAGAAATAATTGATATATCATGTATACATTTAATTTAAACAATTCATAATAAAGAAATAGGAAATTATCAGCTTTATAAATTTGTGTATTATATTTACATAATATGGTTTATATTTATTATAAATTTTAAGTGAATTGTCTGCTAACCTATATTATATGTACTATATACAGAGTTGGTGGTTTTTTTTTGCGGTTTATTTGGTTTTTTGTGAAAAATATTGGTTTTTATCTATATAATATTTTGTATTAATACATATTTATATTGAATGTTATTTGTAATACATACTTCTATAATTATTATTAGATATTTCATATATATTATAGTATAATTTATACACATATTTATTAGTTATTTCAGTAAATTCTTTCTAAATTTTATTTTTCTTTCGGCTAGGCGTGTTTATTAAATGAATAACTTTATATAATATACATAATATATATTATTATTAAAAATATTGATACAAATATTAAATGATACTATAGTATTGAAATTAATATTCAATTATTTTATATAAAAAAACCGAATAAACCAAAACAAAAAACAAATTCAAAAAAACTGAACAACCACATTTCCGCAATTCACATTTCCCTCAAGACGGCACTATTATTTAAAATATTCATACTAATATTAAATTATATTATTAGTATTTAAATTAATATATTATTTTACAATAATTTATATAAAATAACCAAAAAAACCAAATAAATCATGTTTTTTTTTATCAACAACAAAAAAACTGAACAACCCTGGCTATATATGGTAATTATGTTATTAATGTATACTATAAATTTTATATTGGAATGTATACGAATGATAATTCGTTTCACTTTGATACATTTCAACTACATTTATTTATTCAAAATATTGCTATAAATATATTAAAACTACAAAAGAAATTTCTATTAATATCGGTTGAAAGAGATTCTAACAATTCACCACAGAATAGCCAAGATATGATCGACTAAAAAGCATTGTAAATATGTAAGGAAAAGTGTTTGGTAATCTTTTCAATAGACAGACTACATTTTTTTTACGAAACAATATAGGAACAATAACTACGAAATATATTCGAGTATAATGAAATTATAGAAGAATATGAAAGAGAAGAACTAATAATATTTTTTAATACAAATTTCGAAGATGCGTAAAACGTATATTAAATATAAAAAATAAAAATAATTTTTCATAAACATTATTCCTGGAACATCAGCTGTGGAGTCAGATTTTCATATGCTAAAATATATAAAAAATAATTATAAGAATAATGTACGTAAAATTAGTCTTGAAGGTATGCATCATTCAAAGCAACACGATATATTATCATCATTTTTAAAAACTACAGTTATTATAAAAATAATTAATTATTATTACTCATTATTATTTAATCTCATTTTATATAAAACAAATTAAAAATGTATTTTTTTATAATTTTATCATTTCTTAAATAAAGTATATGATACCTTATAAAATATACACAAATAGTATAGTATATATGGTAAATAATATGATAGTTATTAAATATATAATATGAATCATACATTATGATGGATATTAACGTATTTTGAAGTTTTAAAAAAAAGGCCCAAAATAAGGATTTCGAAAAGCCCAAAATAAGCTATTTTGGGCCTATTTCTTTATTTTGGGCTTTGGCCCAAAATAACTGGGCCTGGTCAAAGTAGGCGTAAACAAATATTTATTATATTTGGCACCTCACAAAACGCTTGATAACAAGGTACAAGCATTTGTAAAGATGAATACTTGACTGTTCACTTCACCAGATGATTTAGTGCCGCCAAACAAATAAACATTCCCGAATTAATTTCTTATCAAAGTTAACCTATTTCTATTATTTATATTCTATTCAACTATTATACCTATATATATATATATTTGATATTTTCAGATTACAAAAACTTACCGAAGACACCAATACTATCGCCTAACTCAGATGAAATGATTTCAGGACAAGAAGAAGTAGAAGAAAAGGACGAATTCAGGGTAAGCCAGCGATAGCGATGGCTCATTAATTAACATTAGTGTGTGTGTTTCCGGTGTGTTTAATGCTAGCACCCTAGCTAGATCAATGTTATCATACCTTCCGCTAACACACTGTCTCATCCACTACCCTGGCCGACACATTATATATCCCACTATTCTCTATACAATTGTATTCATATATATATATATAGGGGAAAGTCTCCGATTACCGACCCCTAAATGATTATTTGTAATATCTTATTCAATATTAAATATATTTATTTGAAATTTTGTATGTAGGTTAATATTATGGCAATGAATGATGGGGCTTTTTTAAATTTTTGATATAATTATATTTACAAGAATAAACGGGGTCGGTAATCTGATACATGTGCCTAATACCGACCCCCTTCTCCTATTACAGACCCCCTAAAATAATCATGGTATAAATAATTGTAGTATTATAATATCCAATAAAAATAGTAGATATACATAAATATAATTAATTATATCATGCACGCAATTTATTTATTATTGAATTTATGTTTTAATAGTAATATTACATTTAAATTTAAACTTTATAGTAATTATATTAAAATAGTGTATATTATTATTTGATATTTATTCATTAATCAGTATGTCAACTGGAATCATGAATCCTAAATCTATATCAATGATACACAAACAACTTACGACATATTTTAAAGTAAAATACGGATCTATTTTGATTGGATATTATAAATCACATGGGGTCGGTATTAGGGTAATTTAGGGGATCGGTAATAGGAAAATAATATGGGTTACTATAATTAAGATATATTGGTTAATAGTTATTCAAATTAAATTACTTTTATAATAGTTATAAACATTTTATTGATCTACAATATTATGTGCAGTATTAAGTTTTCTTTTAATTAATAACATATTTACAATGATTTAAAAAAGTTATTATTCAAATATTTAAAAAGTAAAAACAGAATATTACATTTTATCAAATAACAATTGTAGGATCAAATATTTTTAAAAACAAAATACTTATTCATATTTATCATTAAATTTCTAACAGTTCACGTATATATAATTTATTTGTATAGATATCTCTTATAATAACTGAGATATGAGAGGAGGTCGGTAATCGGAGATTTTCCCCTATATATATATATAATACATCTCATATATTATATATATATATATATATACCCAGCTAACAGTAATAGCAGCATAATAGCAGCATAACAGCATATGCTAGAGCCTCACATGTTTACATTTTGCTATTATGCTGCTATTAAATGTCTATTATGCTGCTATTAATTTGCCATGCTGTTATGCTGCTATTATGCTGCTCTTACTGTTTGCTGGGTATATAGTGAATGCGCATTTGTATAGAGAGAATCTATTTACAGATTATGAATGTGTGTATAGAGAGTATGAATCACTCTACTGTGTTTATTAAGAAGGTTCGCCGTCTTTAAATGTCATGGTAACATTTTAGATTAGACATTTTTTTTTTATTTAAAATCTCATGTATAATTAATATTGTTACATAATTTAAATTTCATAACATTAAGATATATTATGATAATTATTCTATAGAATTTGTAATGATGAGAATATTAGTATTGAAAATATTAGCATTTTGATAAATGTAAAAAATTTGATCAAAATGAATATTTATTTTTTTAATTTTATTATCAACTCTATATATAATCACAAATATTTCCTATAGATACAATATACATATAATATTAAACATACTGTGAAAATTATACTACGTTAGGATAATTTTATACTGAGAAATAGTAAATTTCATAAGAAAAACAAATATTCTGAGATAATTTATGTTAAAAATTGTCTATATTATTTATAATGAAATGACTCTATTATGAAGTGTTATAATACAATCCTTATTTTAGTATAAATAAGTAGTGTTCTCAAATTACGCTTTTTATGCTTTTTATATGTTTTTAACCTATATATATTTTAACATAACATATATTATACATGTAAAAATCTATTTTTTAGATACAATTTTTTTTACAAATTTGTTTATTTTAAAGACCGTGAATCCCCTTAACCACTCTTCTGCTTGTATTAACCACTCTTCTGCTTGTATTAACCACTCTTCTGTGTGTATAAACTACTTTTCTGTATTTCAGTGTAAGATCATAGCTAATAGAGCCAGGAATTCAAACATTTCCCTTACCTTCCTACCTTTCAACTGGTTAAGACATCAGAAGAATCGTACTGTCTATAATAAGAAGTTAGTCAATTGTGAACCTAATAGGGTTGTAATGTCTACCTAATAGGGTGTAATGTGTACCTAATAGGGTTGTAATGTGTACCTAATATTACACTATTTAGTGTTGTAGTATAGTGCATGTATGCTATTTCAAGTGAATATAGATCGAAGTACCTAATATATCTTAAGCCACATTGACTGGTTCTCGTGTATTAAAGTCACCATAGCCCCACACCACCCCCATAGCCCCACACCACCCCCATAACCCCACACCACCCCCATAGCCCCACATCACCCCCATAACCCCCATAGCCCCACACCACCCCCCATAACCCCACACCACCCCCATAGCCCCACACCACCCCCATAGCCCCACACCACCCCCATAGCCCCACACCAACCCCATAGCCCCACACCACCCCACCTAAACTTGTGTTTCTTCATATTCTACTACGTTTTCATACAGAAAGGACATATTATCTTGGACGCTGGAATTTGATTTCCCGTGGTTGAATATATCTACGACAATTAAGTAAGTAGATGTGCTATTCCTCTAGTGTCCATCTAATGTGTAATGTGTATAGTATAATTCATAATGTGTAACATCATAATTTAAGAAATTATTAAATATTAAATATGATAGTAGAAAATTAAAAAAATAATATAATAATTAAACAAGAGATTTACATAAATACGATGTGCAAACGTAAAATAATAATAACAATAACATAAATAACAATAACATATGTATCAAATCCATATATGGCAATATCTAAATCATTGTAGCATATTATAACTTGTATATAAAATCCATATATGGAAATATCTAAATCATTGTGGCATATTATAACTTGTATATCAAATCATATCCCATTTTTATACATGAACCTTTGATTTAAACAAATACTACATAACATATGTAATCACTTACCTATAACAACCCTCCCATAGCCCTACACCACTCTCTATAACCCCACACCACCACCTATATCTACACACCACTCTCTATACCCCACCCCACCACCTATTACCCCCTATAGCCCACATCACTCCTCTATATCATCACCCTACCCCCCCCCCATCAGAATGTTGGGTAGCTTCACGGTTGAAGAATCGATCAATAAGCTATTCGCCCTTAATCGTTTACCTGAGAAAAAAAAAAAAATGTATACCACAGACAAGTACTCTATTATTATAAAAAAGCACGACGATCCAGAGAAACCGCCAAGGTTATCACAGTTAATCACCCCACAGTTAATCACCCCACCCCCTCTCCTCCCCCGATTAGTTATAGAATATATTAGGTTATGTTCAGCGAGTTTTAAATTGTAATTGTTTTATTATCTGATCGGTAACATCGTTTTCGTAACCTAAACGCCTCCACTAAGACTTATGTTTGCAATAACCACTCCACTATTCGTAGGTATTATAACATCGACGCCCATAAAACTATCAACGCATCTCTCGAGTTCCTGGTAATTCTAGAAAATCCGATTTACATTGTGATTCCGACAGAAATGCTATTGGATTACGTTTTGATCCGTAAGTTTTCTCTCCTCTCTCTCTACGTCATCGTTGATTTCTAATATAATATTATTCTAACATGCGTAAACATAGCACCGCGAGTTGACACTACAATAACTATGGTATAGGGGTGCTGCAACGATGGTGTGTATGTAGGGGTTTGATTTTGTGGTAAAAGTGGGTGGGGGGACCAATACATAGGAGGTACCCCTATATTTTAAAGTGGGGGGGGGGCATATCCCCACGTCCCCCCACCCTGTTGCAGCGCCTCTATTATGGTGTATTTTTTGTTTATATTTAAATAAAAAATGTTTAAGTATAATATTACTCATAAAATATAATCATTTTTTATAGATAAGAAATAATAATTATAATCTTTAAATATTATATTATTTTATTATAATTTAATGAATATAATATTGTTTTCGTAAACTAAAATAAAGCTTAAAAATAGATAATGTCAAAATTAATTATATATTACACTAATTTAATTTAAATAATATTATAATAAATTATATTATTAAATTTTTAGATATATATATATATTAATATAATTTATAATTGTATAAACTTGATGATTTATAAATTTAAAATGTTACTGTCCTTTATGACTTCTAAATAAACTTATATCTGGACCTTGTTATCACGCTTCAATGTATGATAAGAGAATAGTGTAACATTTATATATTTATATTGATACATACTTACTATCAGATTATGCATCATACTATATATATTATCTTATACAGGTGTGCCAGTCTTCATAACATTTGAAAATGAGGTATATATAGAATTTAAAAATTCTGCTACAATAGAATATAAAAAAAGGAGGAAAGAATATAAAAAAATGAGGAAAGAAAGAATAAGATTAAATCAAATTCGTTGGTATCATTAAATAATTAAACGTCATATTTATTATAAAAATGTATGTATAATAAATATAACTAAATAAATCACATTTATAATAATATATTAATAATAATAACTAAATAAATCAGATGTATCATTGCTCACCAACAAGCAAGGAACAATAGGGATATTAATAAACAATGTATACGGTATAGACCGGAAGGCTTTCCCTATTCATCATATTTTTGATAGTCTAGAATCTAGATTCTCATAAAATTAGTAAAATACACATATAATTATGAATAATAATGAATTAAACAAATATAAATTATAATACTGTAAAGAATAATTATTTATACAAATGAGAAACAGAACTTTAGAATATATAATTTAAGGGCACATGTAAAAATAATGAAAAAAAAAATGTATTTGTATTATTATAGTATGATTTATTTATAAAATTTGAAATATTATCTTTAAAATGGTACATGGTTTGTTAACGTAAAATAAAACTGCTAAAAAGAAGCTTTTTAAAAAAAATATAAATATACTCGTATGAATTAATTTAAAACTTTATTTATACAAACTAATTATTTTGACCAAGTACGTTCACTATAATTCCAATAAAGTAGGTAATAAATCTTTATTTTATTTTAAATTTGTACAATATATCCATAACATATGTAGCATTATTATTCAAGTTTATTTTTATTGATAAGAATTTATAATTATTTTTAAAATAGTATTTTGGTAATTTTGTGTTGTTATTTTGTAGGTCATCTAAATAAATATACATACCACATAGAGTATTAACAACAAAACTTTATTTATATTTCAGATTAATTATACAAATAAAAAAAATGAAATAATTTTAATAAATATTACATATTGTAAATTAAGTTTTGAAAAGTAGTCATTCTTTGTATGTTTTAAATCCAAACGAAAAACCTGTGTCCTTGATAGAATACATATTTTTAAACTTATCTTTTATATATGTAATACATTTAAGAATAATATCTTGTGATAAAAACAGAACATTAATATGATTTTAAACAAAATGTATTTAATGAATAGAATAGAATGATTATTTATAACATCAATACTGAAAAGAGCAATGCCTTGTATAAACGAATTAAACTCATAGATTATATATAGGTAATAAAATTTACTAATACCTAATAAAATTTAAATTAAAAATGTTAATACTGCAGGGGGAATACATTCTATTAATAAATACACAATGCATATACTACAAAATAATAAATATAAAATAAATAAAAGTATAAATCTATTAATAATAATATATATATATGAATAATATCTATGAATTTATTTTGAGGTATTTCGTTATAAATGCATAGATATGAACCTGGATTTTCATAATTTATTCCATTTTATTTCGACCAGCAAATAATATTGAATTATGATATCGTGTATATAAACATATACGATAGAATATAATGAAAAGTTGTAGTGCTATATTTATGATCTCCTCACAAAAATGTTATCCATATTTGTTGGACAATTACCTACACATATATTATGCATAAATGTTATATTCTTGAGGTCTCGTAAGTTTAATAAATAGATAATTTGTCAAAATAAAATAAATTTCCATTTCTGATTATAAATATATCTTTATTAATAATTCTAATAAATTGTTTCTTAATAATTATATTTCATATAAATTACTAAAGTATACATTTCCCCACAATAAATTCAAAGCAATACAATAAATGAGGTAATAATAAAGAATTATATAATATATAGGTTATGTTTCGGGAGGATAGTACTAAGTTTTTTTAACATATATTATTATAGATAATTTATTTTTAATACTTATTATGTTGTTTAAAATCTAACTGTATCTAATATAACGCCTACAAAATGATATGTTTTAAATAAAGATAATGGTTATCTTTCAATACAAATATTTGACGTTAATAATCACCTTTATATACAAGAATTTTTGTTTTTGCAGTACTTGATTTTAATTTATTTAATATAAACCTCTCATATAATGCATTGACATACGATATTAACTGATTAGTTAAATTCATATTAGTATTTTTACGAATTCTAAGAGATATATCATCAGCAAAAAGTATCAAATTTATATCATCTGATATATTTAAATCATTATTTATATCATTTATATATGATATAAATAATATTAGTGCTAAAAAGGATCCTTGCGGAACTCCTATATTTATATTTGACTTATAAGAACTATTTTCCCCTAGTTCAGTGATATAACTTCTAGATTACTTAAATATCTCTTTAATAAGGTTATTGATTTACCTCAGAAACCGTAATATTTTAAATTTAAAAAAATTATATCTATATAGTATCCACTATTAAATTTAACAAAATAGAAGCCATTTTATTATTTTTTGAAAACAAAGTTATAGTTGTGTACATTTACTGTAGAACACTTTGAAATAAAACAATATTCATTTTTATATAAAACATGTATCAATAAATAGTACCATTATTCTACTCAAAATATTTTCAAATATGTTAGAAAAGTGAGGTAATAAAGAGATTGGACGATAGTTATTTATTTCTTCATGTTTTCCATTTTTATATATAGATATTATAATTGCAATTTTCATTTTATTAGGAATTGCAGATGTATATATTATTTTATTAAAAATAGAAATTTTGTGAACACATTTTGCAAACTTAACAAATAAATTTCAATTATTTACGTACATTTTTCGAAAATAATTTGCAAACTTAATACATAATTTTTAGAAATTAATAAATATTTAAACACATTGGTATTTAAATGTATCTGAATTGTAGCAGCACAATATTGGATACAGAGATATATGTATACATATAGGTATGGAGAAGTCACTCTATTCTATATTGATAAAAATTATGAAAATCCCACTTTTAATTCACCTATACAATATGACTAATCAAAATTGACTATGCCATTGTGTTAATTTATTGAGAGAAGTGCCATTCACATTAATTGCCTACTCTAGTGTAAGAGCCCATTCTATAAATAAATGTTATATGCATTTGTTTCAATTCATTTATTACACATTATATTACGCATGTTATTATTATCGACTATTTCATATGACATTTACAATCGATCATTGGCAATCACACAGGTAAAAATATGATCACACATAGAAAAAGATGTGTCTAATTCAGAACAAATGAGAAAATTGCGAATATTGTATTCATATTTATAAAAGAAGAACAAACTTCTAATAATTAATTATTATTATTATAAAATATTCTATAATTAATATGGTATTATTTAAATTTCAATAAAATTAACTTTTATTATAGATAAAAAAAGCTAGATATATATAATTTATTATGATAAAACAAACAAACACTACATTTATTCCTAATACAATATTTATAAAAGTACATCTATAGATATTTTGAAGTTTAAAAGCAGTTTTTACCACATCATCGAAATAATGTAAAACACGCACTTTGGAAATGGAGTTAACAAATGAATGTTATAGGTAAAAGCATCGATATAGATCTTAAGAGATCGGTAAATAAATTAAAAATAAGTATTAACCTAAAATATAAAAACACGGGAATGAGTCACAGACATTATAATTGTGGCGTCTAATTCTACGTCTATGAAATGAGTGAAATGCATCGATTTGAAAACATATTTGATGATATAAGGGGGTATCTCGTACCGGTATTTGCCCCGGCATCGAGTACACTACCACTACTACTACTAGTACTGCTATATCTACAGATGAAGACACATATAGAGGTAAGAGAATCATTGTACCAGAGTGACAAGCACTACGTGTTTATTGAGGTACGCGAAGGTCGAATGGCGCTTTCTATTTTGTACGAGGATGACAGATAAAGATGATGATGATGATGATGATGATGATGATTATGATGATGATGAAATGTAAGGATTGGCGAGAAACAGTATTAGTATTGCGAGTACTTATTACAGAAGTACTATTGAGGTAGTACAGGGGCCCCCAGATACCGTAGTGTACAACAATAGTGGCATTACTCGATGGGACGATGAACATAAATGAAATATCATAAAGGGCGGGAGGGCTGCATCGATGACGTGCCCTGTTCTCATTGGTCGGTGACGATTACCGGACATTGACCGTCTATCCACTGTAAACGAAGGCGGTGAGGTTAGATATCGATGACGGGGCGGGGGAGTATGGTCTAATATAGATTTGGCATTACCACAAACAAATTAATTTATTGTGTTTTTCTTATATTTTTGAAAAATTAATTACATATATTTCCATTTTGAATTATAATATCATATGATTTATTATAGTATCAATAGTGAACATATAACATTAATATATTAATAATTATAACTTTTAACAAATTATTTATTAATTAAATTAATAAAAAAAATACATGTAACGAATTATTTTTATAAAACAAATTATCGAAAGAGTATAAATATTAGCAAAACCCACGGCCAACTGTGGGCGTGGCTAACCCTAATGAGGGCGTGGTCTGCCGTGTTCGATGACTTCGAGTGATCGTCCAATAAGAAGTTAGAGCAGCGTTCGTAGGTGTCCGTAGACTCGTCCGCTTGCTTCGTGTCATTCAGTAGGCGGAATAGATCTGCGGAGGGGGAGTGGCTAGAGGGGGGTGTCGCTACACACAGGTGGGGGGCGTCGCTACGTTAGGGACGTGGGGGGGGGGGTGGGCGTAACCTTTAAGGAGGGCCGACGCCCACAGCTTAACGTGTACATCGGGAATCTTAAAGGCCAACACTAGCCCAGGCTGTACTAGATTCATGGCGTCCTGTTGTGTGTGTGAGTCATACGATGTAATATCTCGTAGGGGATTGCGTATGTAAGTAATGTAAGCGTAATGTGCAGCGTGGATGATAACAATTTTATATTAATATAAATTTGTGGAAATAATTATAATACCTAAATATTATTTGAATGTTTAAGATCAAATTATATACGAATATTATCGTCTAAAGCATTGTTCATGCTAGGGACGTCAAGTGTCAGTATGGATACTTGCTCGGATCTAATGTCAAAGTATCGATTTGATAAGAACAGAAATGTTTCTTTATAAATAGATATTTATATATATATATATAATATGGAGTGGAATTTTAGCTTATTTTTTATTAAGGGTATGCTAATATGTACAAATCTATATAGAACATATTGCAATACCCAGTCATGTTATTATATTCTTATGTATCAGATATGCTAGGGTAGACTGCAATATTACGTTTGTGATCTATCCTGAACACAAGTAAAAACAGTAGAAACATAATTATACTTAGTAAAATATAAATCATTTAAAAATGGATTCGAAAATTATTATAAATAATGTCATAATTTATATCGTATATATTATAAAGTAAACATTATATGCTATGTACAAAATATAAGTTATATGATATTTTATGAATATTATTTATATATATATATATATTGATACCTATTTATTTTTTATATCGAACAAATCAGCGTAATTAACATAATATGTAGTTTAGTTATAATATAATTTTATATGAAGTAATAATAATATTATTATTTGATAATTTTTTATTTATAATTGTAAATAAATAAAATATACGAATACATAATCTCTCTATACACAACTATCTTCACCAGGAATATAATGATCTATAATGTTAAGGAAATGAAAATTAAAAATATGAAACATTGAGAACATCGAATATTTTGTCATTTATTTTATTTTGCATCTCTAAGCCCATTTCTATATATAAGAGTGATTTAAATACTTAATATAATTATCTGAAAATGTTATAATTTTAGTATAACATAGGTAGATATGAAGGAATATAAAGAGTTAATTATCATAACTATTATCATATTTATTATACAAAATTGTACCAGATTTTTATTTTAAAATGTAATATGACGTCCGAAAACAAACTTTAAAGTTCGAAGATTAAATTTAGAAACAGTTATATATAGTTATATAAAACTATAGTTTATAATTTGAGTATCATTAGTTTGAAAATATGTTCATATTTACGAAAGTTAAAAACTGAAACACATTATCAAACTTTGTGAGATTGTTTACAGGCCTAGTTCACACAGTAATCCACTTATAGGCCACTTGTAGCCACCGATATTAGGCCTGATTTAATAAACTAATATCGTGATTAAAAATAATTTATATATTTTAGAAAATGTTTCGAAAAATATCGACCTGTATTTCAATGTCCGATATTTGCAATGATATTAGTTAATTAATTCAGGTTATTGTTGTGCGAAAGCTGTTTAAATTGTGTGTTAAGATATTAATATATATATAAATATTATATACGATAACAAAATTGTATGTAAACAAATATGTTATATAAATTGAGCATTATTGTTACCGTAGTAAAATGATACACTAATAAAATATACAAAAAGTAACATTTCTGATAGGAATAATACACCGATAATTACTATTCAACTATTTATTGTTATAGAATATAAATCGTGGATTTGAGATAGAATTTTCAGTTGTGTTTATATTATTATTTTTCATCGATTAATGATCACAAGTTTACATGAGAGCGTTGTGCTGTGGTAGAGATGCACTGTGTAGTACTAGTGAGGGGCGGGGGGGCGGATGGGGGGTGGTTACCTGAACTCCCCCCGATGACATCAGGATATGACCCAATAGGACGAGGGACAGCGACGTCAAACGCTTCAAATCCTCGAGGTTTGCGATTCGTAGCGATTCCTTGAGAAATCTCCTTAGCGAATAGGAACAGAGTATAGCTGACTTCGTATAAGTATATGCATGTATTGCTATTCGTATATATATATATATTAGGTCGGAGTGAAATTTGAAATAATTATGGCGATCTGATTATGACTGGCGATAGTGATGTAACATTATGAATTACATACGTGAACTAGTGACATTATTGAACTCCACGTATAACGTTACATCACTATCGCGAGTCACAACCAGATCGCGATAATTATTTCAAATTTCACTCCGACCTAATATATATATATATATATATATATATAATATTGGTATAAGTGTGAGTACGAATAATAAATTGCTTTAATCATAATAGAATAGAATAGAATAGTAAATAAATATCTACTAATTCATAGTTGGACAATTTAACATTCAGAGATATTTACATATATAGAATAAATATGAGTTGTGATCACGTTGTCATTTAATAAATTATCTATTTATTATTATTATTATTATTATTATTATTATTATTATTATTATTATTATTATTATTTAAATATAATACATATTAACAAGAGTGTATACTCTCTATATATAGAGAGAAATGATGACAATTAATAAAGATCAGTGGTCGCTGAATAAATAAGTCTCAAGCTTCACAACTAGGCTTAGTAGTTAGTACACGGAGAGCAGCGGGAAGCTCGTCCCGTTCAGCTTATAAACATGTTATATTGCAATATTACATTCATCTTAAGAATTACTTATACACCTAATCACATGCTTTCATCGACACTTGCATATAGAAAGAAACGTGTACGGTGTATCGGTACAATAAGGAGGAGGAGGCGTGTGTAGGGTTAAAGGTCGCGCAATCGCTAACTTCGCTTCGGAATATTGGCCGCTGAAGAACGCTTGTAAACCTTTCACGTAGAAATGCGATGAAATTAGACTCTGAGAACTGAAAGGGTAAGTATGAAGTGTAAGTGTGAGCATTACTTTAATACGTATTAGTTCATTGTAACTTATTCACTAATATCAAATACACACTTTACGCTGACGACATATTATAAATGATCTCCTTTCCTAATATTACTACACATAATAATGACCTTTCTAGTGGAATTGATATAATTGATTGGCTTTTACGCATTAATCAACTAATCTACTAAAAGCAGGGTTCCATTATTTTCGGTAAAAACCTGTTTTTACCGGGCAAAACCGGTAAAAACCTATCTCTACCATGTTAATTTACGGTAAAAACCGGTAATAACCGGTAATTACCGGTAAAAACCTAGTACTCATAAAATATAATACCTTTAAAAAAAATGTATATTGAAATTTAAAGTAATATTGATTCATTTATATATAAATGTTATGGCTAATTAAGGGCACCAGCTACTTATAAACAGTATACATGTAAAAGATAGGGAAAATAGCATGTTTTAAAAATGTATAAACTCTTATAATATTAAAGTTTTTGTAATAATTTTGTAACAATCTTATTATAAACATATAGCTTTATCATATGGTTGAATATATTTTAATAATTATTAACATAAATAATATAAAAATGATTAATTATAAAAAAAATAATTAATTAAGATATTTATCACAAATTATCACTAAATTTACAATTTATATAAATTTACATATATTATATATATAGAATAATTAATCATACTGTTCATTTATATATTATATATAATATTGTGAAAATTTGAAGAAAAAATATTCAATATTGAATAAGAAGAGACATTAATTGGAGATATACAAAATGCAAAATAATTATTCTGAGTAAATCAAGTTTCAAATATAATATATGAATATAAACAATATGATTATATAGGTACAAATAATATAATATAAACAAAATGAATAATGTAATGAACATAATTTAAACACCATTTTAAAGATAATATTTTGTATAAGTTACATATAATATAAAAAAAAAAAGTTTAAATAATTTTGTTTACATAATTTGAAGGGTAGCCCGTCCCCTTAATCTAGCAGATTTATTTGAAAATTTGTCAACATTTGTCTGCTTTATTATGCCATTTATAGTACATTTATTATTGTAAATCCAACTGAATTTTGAGGTCTGCCACCCTTATATTGTAAAATTAACAAGTTGATGTAATTGGATATATTTTATAAATGAAATAAAATCATACTGTGTTATATATTCATAAAATTACACAATGAAAATATTACTAAATATTTATACAGTATTGTAAAAAATATTTGTAAAAACTATATTTAATTTCATATATATAAAAATAAATATTCTATTCAGTATTTATATATATATATATAATTAATAATATATATAGATATATTTAATATATTTAATTAAATATCATGGTATAAAATCAAATAATGAATATATTCAAATAATTTCTCAATGAAAATATTATTAGTTCTATTGTTTAATATATATATTATTTTTTACAATATTAAGTCCCTGTCACACCGAAAAAGTTGGCAGATTTGTCACCAATATCGTACGGATTTTTCTCTCTCTCTCTGTGCTACACCCCTACCGATATATCACCAATATATCATCGATATCGTGACAATATCACTATTCATCATTTCGAGATATCGTGACAATATTTAACTATTTCTCGACGATTTCGTTACTGCGCATATCGGTGAAAAATCGCTCGCTTTATTTGGTGTGAATGGGCTTTCCTTTTACTAATGCAAAAATAAATATATTATTATATTCAATATTTTATATATATATATATATTGACTTATTTACTCATTTATTTCAATATCATATTATTTATTTTAAAATGTTTTCTTTACATAGAGTCAAAATTAATAAAGTTTTTTTTTTAATATAAAAAATCTTATAATATTGATTTTAATGTAATATTATTTAACTTTATAATTGTATATTATCTATTAAATATAAAATCTATAAATAATATATAATTGTAAATTATATAGACACTAGTAGGTTTAATATAATATAGATAATATTATATTTAATTATATAGACAACACTAGGTTTTTACCATGGTAAAAACCTGTTTTTACCGGACAGGTTATTACCGCGGTTATTACCATAGGCGGTAATAACCTATGGAACACTGACTAAAAGCACTGCATAACCTACTGTAAAACTAAACTCATTAATATTTCACCTTCAACTTTTCCAACTGTACTTTTAACACAATCTATAATTCGTCCTAAACCCATAATAAACAGTTTTGGCTTTATTTGTGATGAAAAACTTACTTATATCTCAAATTAAGGAGGAGTTCTTCAGAATTATTATTTACAAACACATTATTATGTTAGTAATAAAATAAATAAAATGTATTATCTATAACTATAAATTACACTTTAAATAGTCATATAAGTATATAAAAGAGTACTTTATTGGAAGTACCAATTGAATATATAATTTTAATTACCAGTAATAATTACTAAATAATCGGTTAAATAAATGCTGTATAATTTTGTAATTTATTTATCAATTTTGAAGATTTAAATTCATTTATAAACATAAAATAGTCTTTGTTTGTTTATAATTTAATTTATACTATAGCGGATGGTTTGGCAAAAACGCAAAAACATTTGAAATTATTTGTTGTGTTTTTGGTAGGTTTTTTGGGTTTTATATGGGTTTTTGGGTTTTACATAATTTACGATCCTACTATTTATTGAAAAATTAGTTTATTATATTCCCATTATAAATGTAATATCATATTATGATTTATAAAAAATTATTTTATCTATAATTAATCTATAATTAATATAGTAATAATTATAACTTTTATAATTAATTACTTATTAAAATTAATAAAAAAAATTATATTATTAATATTTAATTATCAGTATACTATTATTATTTATCTTTACTCGGTATATATATATTTAATTTATAAATTAATTAAATATTATTAATATATATTATTATATAAAATCTAATATTAATATTGTAATGATTATAAATTTTATTAAAATTAATAAAAATTGTTTATATCATAATATATATTTTTATAAATAATATATAAATTTTATATGCAAAAATATAAATTTTGAGCAAAAACCCAAAAAACCAGTATTTTGCATTTTGGTTTAAACGTAGAAAAAAACAAAAAACCCAACGTTGCCAACCCTGTATAGCGGTAACTAAGATACGAGTATTATCCAATAGCATTTTAGATCACAAGAAAGTGAATATAATAATTTCATTAATATAATAAGTATATTATAATTTACAATAATATATATATTATCAGATTCAGATATATATATATATTTTTATCCGAATGAATATGATGATATCTAGCACTACACAATGTACAGTGTACATGTTGTCAGCAGGTATCGAATTAATAAATCGTATCGCTTTCACAGATTCTCCTTATGGGTGTTCACACGAGGCAGGTTATAATTGTCGTATGAACAAATGCAGGACCGAATATTTTTCAGAGCAGTATTTTTAAAATAAGGTGTTCACACGACGCGGGTTTTAATTATTGTATTAAGATTTTGATATTTTAATTATTTTCCTAGATTTATAAATATAACGAAGCTCCATAGTTGTAACAAAGATTTTCCAAAGGAAAGATATTGCACTCCCTATCTATCTCTAGTACCTCAAAATGTAAAATGAAAAAACAACATTAACACTAGATGGCGAAATAGTATATGAAATGTTAAATCATGTGATATTTTAATAAATAAATTGTTATTATCGAAATAACTTTTTTATTATTAATTATATCAAAAAAGTATAATATGAAACTTATATTACTTTTTCATCCTCTTTCCAATGGTATCAATAATTTTATTCTAGCTTCAAAAAAAAAATCTCTGCTATACCTATAATATTATATTAAATATATATAATTGATAATATATATCATCATTTATAATATATTATTATATTATATATAACATATTATAATAATTATATTACATTAATATATATAGGTAAAATATAGTGTTTAATTAAATAAACAATATGATATAATCATATGGTTAATATTTTAATAATGTATAATTAAAAATGACAAATAATTACGAAATATTCACAGCTCCAATTTGAATTTAATATGTTAATAATTAATAGTTTTAGAACATTTAAAATTAATATTGTACTTTTATACTTTGAATATAATATTCTTAAAGTATATTACAAATAAACACTTATATTTCAACATATAATGATATAGTTTTCTATGCGAATTTTTTAATTTAAAATACATATACAATATTATCCATATAAAAGAATATTATTAAAATATTGACATTTGATGAAACTGTCAGTTCAAAATTACAATAAATATAGAAAATTCTTATAATCATACTAATACCGCTAGATGGCCATATCGAATTATTAGGTTACACAAATATACACAAGTGCAATATCTTTCCTTTGGAAAATCTTTGGTTGTAATATAGTATAATATATATATATATATATAAATCAGTTTATAGATACAATCTAATAGGGAGTTCACACGATGCGGGTTTTGCTTGACGTACGAACAAATGCTGGACCTAATTCTTCAAAATTATAAATTCTATCCATCATTTACTTTGATTCCTATTTTTCTCATCGTACAGCAAAAATAGATAATTTGCAGAACCGAAATATATTACTAAAGAATATCAAATTATCTATTTTTGCTGTACGATGAGAAAAATAGGAATCAAAGTAAATGATGGATAGAATTTATAATTTTGAAGAATTAGGTCCAGCATTTGTTCGTACGTCAAGCAAAACCCGCATCGTGTGAACTCCCTATTAGATTGTATCTATAAACTGATTTCATTCATTCATATAATCTTACTTGATATATATAAATATTATTTTTTATATCATATATTTTATGTATACTATATTATACAATATATGTATGTAATATAATTTTCTGGTAATTGACAATTGTAATAAATTTTAATTGCCATTTACATAACATAATGTCTTTATGTACTCAAAATTAAATATCTCATTGAATAGTTGACATAATGAATTAAATATTCAATATAATTAGACAATACAATAGGTTGTAATAAAAAAAAATATCTACTCAAAATTATTAATTATTTTAATGAATGATTATTTAATAAAAAAAAGTATAGAACAATAGAATGGTATATTATTAAACTAGAAAAAAAAATATGTAATTTTGACCTATTATTATATTTGTGTAATTGAAATACTGTGACATAAATACTATATACATTGTGAAAAGGGGTAACTCTATCTGTAAAACATCTAATATTTCACTTTATAAAATCAAATTTATTCATTATTTCTTATATAAAACCAGCAAAATTCTCATTCATTCACTCATGAGATATCTCCCACTAAGAGCTATGCTAATTCACTATATTCCATTTTTATTAAATGTAGAACATTATAAATCCGTCTCATTCATAATAGTAATATATCCATTACCTTATTATAATATAAACTTAATTTACTAAAATTTGTTTCAACAGTTCACTATTTAATTTATTCTAAATTTCCAAATATTCTTAAAAATGATATTAAATAAATGTCAGCTCTCTCTTCACCTAGATATCCCAAGTCTATTAGATTCATTATGCCAAACTTCTTGTAGATATTTTAGTGCCCCTATTGGAACTTGGTTACAATTTCTTTTGTCTAATAATTAATATTATGTTTATATATTATATAAAATATTTTTAAATTTGCAATTTACTTCTATATATATATTATTTTATCACCATTATTATACCCCATTATAAAATGTATGGTATTTAAATAAACTCATCACCACCACCAACACCACCCCTACCATCTTGATCACCCTGACCCCCACTAACTTGTTAAGATTGGCGACCTCAAGAGATTGCATAAGAGGCTGAAGGTCGTTGTTTCTGTTTGAACGCAGATAGATGATCGCTAGATTTAGGTTCACAAACACCCACAGTTCACTGTTCAAGGTCACCTTGAGGGTTGGGGCGGGGCTAATTAGTAGTTCTAGTGGAGGGGGGTAGTAGTACTAGTGGGGTCACAAACACCCACAGTTCACTGTTCAAGGTCACCTTGAGGGTGGGGGCGGGGCTAATTAGTAGTTCTAGTGTGGGTAAGTAGTACTAGGGGGGAGTAAGTAGTACTTGTCGTAGGGAGGAAGTAGTACACGTATGGGCAAGTATGTAAGTAGTATTAGTGGGGAGAAGCAGAACTAGTGGGGGGAATTAGTACTAATGGAGGGAAGCACTACAAGTGGGGGCAAAGTAGTACTAATTATGGGAAGAATTACTAATGGGGGGTAAGTAGTTCTAGTGGGGTGGGGATAATAGGTGTTGGGTGACATAAAAACCTCGAGTGCTTTCTTGAATTGCATCTCGGCATCCTCTATACAATTCATGGACATTGCGTACAGGCCCTAAGTAATGCACGGTGGTATAGCGCATCGCTGTGCTGTGATTGGCTAATGGCGGCTTTAATCAATAAATGTCAGCAGGCATGCGTTCAATTGTTTAAATTTTAAATGAAAATATTTATTTTAATTATCTAGTTACTTTTACGTTCATGTATACATGTGAATACACCTCTAATACTACAACCTCTAATACTACGACCTCTAATACTACAACCTCTAATACTACGACCTCTAATACTACGACCTCTAATACTACAACCTCTAATACTACGACCTCTAATACTACGACCTCTAATACTACGACCTCTAATACTACAACCTCTAATACTACGACCTCTAATACTACGACCTCTAATACTACAACCTCTAATACTACGACCTCTAATACTACAACCTCTAATACTACGACCTCTAATACTACAACCTCTAATACTACAACCTCTAATACTACGACCTCTAATACTACAACCTCTAATACTACAACCTCTAATACTACGACCTCTAATACTACAACCTCTAATACTACGACCTCTAATACTACAACCTCTAATACTACAACCTCTAATACTACGACCTCTAATACTACAACCTCTAATACTACAACCTCTAATACTACGACCTCTAATACTACGACCTCTAATACTACAACCTCTAATACTACGACCTCTAATACTACAACCTCTAATACTACAACCTCTAATACTACAACCTCTAATACAACGACCTTTAAACTACAGTTACTACTACAGTTACTACATAAGCTGTCTGTCTGTCTTACCAGTTGCGTGTGTATCTGTGCGCAGTGGTTGAACTGCAGGTTTTCATTCTTTTTACAGATCCTGCAGATATCCCCAATCTGAGGGGGGAGGTATTAGAGAGGGGTAGGGGTGGTGGGGGGTTATATTAGAGATGAGGTAGGGGTGGGGGTGATATAAGAGAGGGGTAGGGAGGGGGTGACAATAGAGATGAGGTAGGGAGTGGGGTGATATAAGAGATGAGGTAGGGGGTGGGGGTTATAGAGTGAGGTAGGGGTGGTGGGGGTGATATCAAAGAGAGGTAGGGGTGGTGGAGGGGGGGTACCTTCTGAATAGCTAGTTTTTTGTTGCCCATGATCAGATGACACATGGTGGTGTTCTCGTACAGCATGATCTCGAATGTGCAGCGGAGCGTGTCTTCTTTGTTAGTTAGCACTATTCACGATAAAGGGGTGGGGATGGGGTGTTATAGTGGGGGTGTGACAGAGGGTATGGCAGTGGGTGTCAGCATTGTAGCTATATGTGCATTGTACACTCGTTTCTACAGTCGTAGGTACTATATAGTGATGTAAATGAACCAACATTGAATTATTTTTAATTTGAACACGAATTGAATAATACAAATTTAAAAATAACGAATACTGAATATTAATTGAATAACGTACAAACGAATAGAAATGATTCACAAATTATTTGCATTTAAAAAAAAATGAGTTACTGGGTACTGGTTACTGGGTACTGGTTACTGGGTACTGGTTACTGGTTACTGGTTACTGGTTACTGGTTACTGGGTACTGTATTAAATGTAGATTGTAGACTGTATATTGTGTATATTGTAGACTATTTATAATTAAATTCAACATTTAATCACAGCATTTAATTAGGAGATAGGCTCATGGTGAAATATGGCTTCTGCGTTAATGCACAATTTTATTTGTTTACAATGCAATTTCCACGTATTCAGATGTTATTATAAATTAAATTAAGATTACAGTAATATTGTATACATAATTAGTATTGTAATATTAAAGTGTATTAGATCATATTACTTATTCGTTATATGAATGTTAATGATAATATCACTAATCAATGCAAGTGTGTATTTATAATTTTAACTTTCATATTATTATAATGAGTATAACTCATATATATATATATATATATATATATATATATATATATATGTTAATAATTCATATATATTAATAAATGTTAATATATTATATATTATATA
Source organism: Osedax fenrisi (assembly GCA_964019155.1). Lineage (NCBI taxonomy): Eukaryota > Metazoa > Annelida > Polychaeta > Sabellida > Siboglinidae > Osedax > Osedax fenrisi. Next base: position 1,835,078 of record OZ025239.1, read on the forward strand.
TAGAATATATTGTATACTATACATAATAGTTTATGATGAAGTCGTGAACAAATATTATTCAGTGAAATATTATTTATTAAGCGCTGTTCACATGAGCAATGTAATTCCAGCAATTTCGCAATGGAATTCTTAAGAATTGCTGTTGCAATATCCCCTAGAGGTATCAATTATTGGTTGTTCACATGAGCAATCTATTCTTGCAATTTTCACAGTAAAAATACATACATTTTATGAACAGTATAAAGTTTTAAGTTCATTATATAATCATAAAGTGGTAATATACATATATTCATAATTTAATAATTATAATTATAATTATTAATTATGATTATTTGATATAATTTATGTATAAAATTTAAGTATTTATTATATAAAATTATATTAATAAAATTATTTTAGTAAATTTACGTATATAATTTAAGTTACGTAAAATAACCTAATCTTAATCGCATACAAGCGTAAACGATTATAAATAGATTTACCCTAGAAAGGTAAATGCGTATGCATTAATACTCGTCAGTATACTTGTGCTTGCGTTTATTCACCGATTGCATAAATTGTCACAAAAACTAGAATAAATTCGGATTAGATCATTTAGCAATAATAGCAAAAAAAACATAACTTTTACAATTTTGCAATTATTAAGTATTCTACTGCTGGAATAGATTGCTCATATGAACGGCGCTTTACTAATTATAAATCTGGGATATCCAGCTGCACCTATATAGGTATGAGAATGAGATATTTTATATTGATGTTAATATGATAAAATTAGAAAGATTATAATCTTATTTATTTATATAATATAAGTAATATTATATTGTTCAAATAGTTATTTAATTAAAGTAATGATCAAAAATGTGCATACATATTAATCCATTTAAATAATCAATAAAATTATAAAGTACATTCTACTTAATTCTTTATATTATGTAAACTATTAATTAAAAATCTTATATTAATATAAATTATATAATTACATGTACTAGTTTATTCAAATGATATTAATATAGATATATATGATATATTAGTATTGCATCTATTTTCAATGTCAATTTACACAGAACTATGTGTATACCAAATAAATAATGCAACTAATTGATCTAATAGTACGCAAGTGATTCTCGGGTAATATTATTATGGTAATACACACGCATTTAATTTATAAATAGTCAGTATTTTGGGCTCATTTTTAATCATAACTTTTATTGAAATACAAATTTAAGTAGACTTGTATTATATATATATATATTAATAATGTTTATAATGATACCTCATTATAAAACATCTCATTATCATACCTATAGAGGTGCAGCTGATTTTTATATCCAAGATTTATAATTGCTAATAAATAGTATTTTACATTATATTTGTTTATGACTTCATCCTTTAATCATTAGACATATTATATATACAATATATTCTATATATATATATATATAATATATAATATAATAATAATAATAATAATAAATATTTATTAGAAGAAAGTTGTAAATTTTTTTCGTATGAAGTATATAAATTAATTATATTGTTATTTACTCTAAAGGGCTTCAGATAAAGATTAATATCTTTTCTATGCTGTCGCCCGATAATATAGTATCATATTTATGAATATTTATGAATTACAAGTATATATATATATATATATACGACATACTATAGTGCGTTCATATACATAGTTAATGTTGATACTTCTACATAGACATACAGTGAAGTTATCACTGACCAAGCAACACCGATGTGAGCTAATACTTGCATGGAGTGGGCAGAGATGTTGTACACACACACACACACTCACACACACACACACACACACACGTGTCAGAGGTGTGTTATAACACGGTAGGCGCTATCATTCTGCTATCTTTGTAATTATTTATCATTTCTATGATCGTTGATGCTATTGATTGCCTCTGGCGAGGATCGAACCCACGACTGTGCGACTAGCTGGTATCTAGTGATTTGTACACGTCGAAGTAATCCAATAATTTCATAAATTAGAAATACTTTATACTATCACGTGCATAGGCTATAATGTAATGTGGACTAACTCCTTAGCTTTTCTATGTGCATGAGAGCTTTGTCAGTGTACTTCTGGGCCTTCTCCATCTGTCCTACCAGCACTGAATGCATGACTGTAATCTGGTGTAGGGGTGTAGTGTTAGGGGTAGTAGTAGGGGTGGTAGTGGTGTTAGGGGTAGTAGTAGTGTTAGGGGTAGTAGTAGTGTTAGGGGTAGCAGGGTTAGTTGTGCTACAGTGAGCTAAAATAGGGTTACAGTATTGATTTCATAACTGTAATCTATAGGGTAAGCAAACATAGAGGACACTCCCTATCTAAGTACACCCCGCCACTGTTGACAGTAGTTGGAGAAATCACTGAAATATATATAGGTTAGATGCAGCTACTACATCTATTTTAAGCCACCATATATCTATTGTAAGCCCTATAGAGCTAGTTTAAGCCACCATATATCTAGTTTGAGTACCCTTAGAGCTAGTTTATGCGCACCTAGAGCAAGTTTAAGCCCCCTGGAGCAAGTTTAAGCCCCCTAGAGCAAGTTTAAGCCCCCTGGAGCAAGTTTAAGCCCCCTAGAGCAAGTTTAAGCCCCCTTGGAGCAAGCCCCATCCCACTAACCAGATACACAACTATACACAGGTTATCTTTAGACATCCACACAATGTCGTAACCAAAGTCCTGCATCTTCTCTGATCGCATCTGTTCTGATAGGGGACAACGATATTACGTAATGGGGGGAGCTCTATGGGGGTTGAGGGAGGGGTTATAGTGAAGAGGGGCACCATGGGGCTGAGGGGTGGGGGTTATAGTGAAGAGGGGCTTCATGGGGCTGAGGAGGGGGTTATAGTGAAGGGGGCTCCATGGGGCTGAGGAGGGGGTTATAGTGAAGGGGGCTCCATGGGGTTGAGGGAGGGGTTATAGTGAAGAGGGGCACCATGGGGCTGAGGAGGGGGTTATAGTGAAGAGGGGCTTCATGGGGCTGAGGGTAGGGGGTTATAGTGAAGGGGGGCTCAATGGGGTTGAGGGGTGGGGTTATAGTGAAGGGGGGCTCCATGGGGCTGAGGGGGGGGGTTATAGTGAAGGAGGGCACCATGGGGCTGAGGGGGGGGTTATAGTGAAGAGGGGCTCCATGGGGTTGAGGGGTGGGGGTTATAGTGAAGGGGGCACCATGGGGCTGATGGGTGGGGGTTATAGTGAAGAGGGGCTTCATGGGGCTGAGGAAGGGGTTATAGTGAAGGGGGCTCCATGGGGCTGAGGAGGGGGGTTATAGTGAAGGGGGGCTAGGATGTACGAGATTATGTAATGGGGGGGGACTCCATGGGGTTGTAGGGCTTCATGGAGATGAGGGGGACATGGTGTTGAGGGGGTTCAGAATGGGGTTTTGAGGTTAGTAGGGTCACGAGAAATGATATGGGTAATGGAGATGTTATGTTGGATCTGGGGAATTATTAGAAGGGGGAGGGTTTGGGGGTAAATTGGGGCATGATGGAGAGGGTGCACGGGGGTAATGTGGGGGTGAGCTGACCTGACATATTAGCAGACAGACTGTTTAACCTCTGAACGCTGTGTTGCAACGATCGTAGAATTGGCTTCACAGTTTTAGCCTAAAGATTATAAGCGTAACGATTAGGACATTCACGTAGTATATATATTTAACTTTAAGTTTATTTATATATCTTACACATATGTATATATTTATACATCAGGGATGAGGTCAAATACATCAATTACAAAATTAAAGATACTAATATCTATATAATGTCTTATACAAAACAAATACGTACAAACTGCATTCACTACAGATACTAGGTTATAAGAGGTGTTCACATGAGCAATCCCTTCGTGCAATCGGCTGAGAGAATCTCACTATCGTAAAAGTATGTATTTGTTCTGAAACGATGGCAAAATGTTCTAACTAGAATATTTACGCAGTTTTTGAGGAAAACACATGCACGCGAGTATACATGCATACGCAATAGCCTTCACGTGTCAATCAATTTATAAACTATTTAAAAGATAAGAAATAACAACAAATTTTTATTTGAATTTATGTTCTCTTCTCAGTTTTATCTATTAAACGAAGATTATTTAACACAACTCAATTTTGAAATACATTTTATATAAATATAAATATTCTAAATAATATTAACTAAGCATACTGCCTTGATAAATTATAAAATCATAAAAAGAGTAACAAATTAAGATTAAAATTATAAATAAGATTAAATCAACTTTAACCACAATACAAATTTAATAGAACAATAATTAATTGTTATATTTCATTATTATATATTTAATGTATAATTATTATTGTTGGGAATTTTTTTAAATGTTACTGTATCGGTATCGAATTGTTCAAAAAAAATGATGTATTAGTATCGTATCGGTTCAAAATTTAAAATAATTGTATCGTATCAGTATCTTATCATTTCTCAATTTAAAATAATTGTATCGTATCAGTATAGCTTCGATTAAATTTGTATCGTAAAAATGCATTTTTTGTGTGAAAGTGTATGTGTGTGTTAATTGTAAATGTAAGTTTATATATTTTTAAGTTATATGAAAATGTATATTTTAAAACTTCACATTTGTATAGTATCAGTTCAATAAGATAAACTATATGTTATTTTATGTAAAATACATGATAAACAACATATTTATTATTTTAAATATTAGTATATTTAGGCTTTCACTATAAAGTATTTCTTTTTATTAAAATATACCAAACAGTAGTATATATAATAATATATTCTACACGATTTACTATGATATAACATTCTTTTCTTAGATAAATTTAGTAAATTTAACTTCATATTTAGATACCCATAGATACCCATAAATATATCATTTTTGTTTCAATTTTAAGAGTAGAGATATAATTTGTTGTTATAGAGAATATGGGTGAAGTAATGTGGTGATTTCTTTACTATAAAATTGACTTCATAGTTATTATTTGATTTCTGTACAGATGTAATAAATAGTCATGGGGAAGTCAGAGGAAGAGGAAGGTTAATATATAAATAGAATTTTAAACATATATACAATTTAACAGTGCCACTCCCAATAACATTATATTTCCCACGCCGTATAATATTAAGAATGCCGGATAGGTATGATGTCGAATAGTATTCAATTTTAATATATGCATTTCTACAAATGATTTCAAATTTGCTAAATGTAACTACATTAAGAATGGTATATCAGTAAATATTGTAGAATTAATTAATAAAAATGATGAGAAATTATTAGAAATATATGAAACGTGTACATATTATCAAAGAGATCCTTATTATATGATAAAGAAAAGGATTATCCGTATTTATTAATATATTATCAAATAATTATAGAAAACGAGATAATAAAAAATGTATATAAACTTGCTAACTTTAATATTATTATTATTAATATATTTAATATTAAATATAATTTAAATAAAATTATTATTAATATTCAAGTGCTGGCTTTATTAATACTATGTAGTTATTATTTTATATTTAATAATAAAATTATTTATAATTAAATGAAAACTAATATTTGGATAAGAATTTTATTAATAATAATAATAATAATATCCACAAATATGAATGTATTTTTTAATACCATTTTATAAAATTATAAATATTATTTGTATATTCAATATACAACAATATAATATTGTTAATAAAATTGGAATTTTAAGATTATAAATATATTAAAAATTATATAAATTTTATTTTTGTTTAAATTTGTAATTTCAAACTTTCTTAAAAACATAAAATTAAACATATAATACGAGTAATTAAGTATGCATACCATAATCCAGTAATTTAGATTAATCATTACATTTATGAACTATATATAGTTATAAATTTAAGTATCTAAAATTATAATTAAATAGATTTAACAATACAAAACATTTAAATTTTAAATAGATTTTGACAATATTTACCAAAGATTATAGGCGAAACTAAAGACGCTATAATATGATTGTATATACAAATATTCATGAAATAATACTATTTTAAATATAAATTTCATTAGTTCGAAATGTATCAGTTCGAGTTCGAAATTATTAAAAATAACTGTATCAGTTCGGGTTCGAAGTTCATGTTCGATTCCCAACACTAATATATATTATAATAATAGTATAATATAGTGGTTTACATTCATATGCGAATCCTAAAATTATTAATTTTAAAATAATTATTAAATATTTAAATTATGATCGATATTGATAAATTCGTACAATTTAATTTTACGCAGTATTTCTGCATACGATAACATATTAAAATGACGTATTATGATCACATTTATTAAATTAGTAATAAAAATATTTAATAATATTTATTAACTTTACTATTAAATGCTTTACTATATAATATATTAATATAATATAATATTTAAATTTGAATATAATTTCAATGAATGTTTACAATTAAATGAATTTCAAAAATTATTAATAATATGAAATTTCGGATACCCTGTCTCAAATAGTAAAATTTGATATTTTAACCAGAATTTTGATCACTAGTATATTGTATTATATATATATATATATATATATAGATTAGTTTTTATTATAATTTAAAGTATATAAGTTATATACATATAATATAATGATACAAGTAAGATATTTTTAATTTTACCTCAGCAATATATAATTGTATTTGTCTATAATTTTGTTATTAAATATCCATTCATTAAAATATTTATAATATAAACTATTGTTTAATAATATATAATTGTATTGGTCTATACTTTTTTTATTACATATCTATTCATTAAAATATGTATAATATATGTTTATAATTTAAGTGTTTTATTTATCATAAATATTATAAATATAAAAAAATAATATAACAAATTAATAATTGTTAGTAGAAAAAAAAAATACATTATAGCCTATTACAGTATTGTCTAATTATATTAAAAATTACAATTCATTATTTATATTATTGATATGAGATAATGAGATATTGAATTTTGAGTGAGTAAATACATGAATAAAAACATTATTTTTTGTAAATGGCATTTAAAGTTCATTATGATTACATTTTTAATTACTACTTAGAAAATTATATTACATACATATATATACTTGTATAATATAGAATACATAAAATATATGATATGAAAAATAATATTTATATATATCAAGTAAGATTATATATATTAGTGTATATTATATGAATAATAAATACATTATATACACACAAATAAGAAGAACTATATAAATTACATTATCTTTTTATATATAATATATAAATGTTATATTATGAAGGATTATAAAATAAAAATATATCTACTATATAATACACAAAAATAAGTAATAGTATATAAATATTATATCATGAAATTATTATATTCACTTTCTTGTGATCTAAAATCTTGTTTCTCTGTATTCAATTGGACAATACTTGTATCATAGTTAACACTATAGTATAAATTGTAAACAAACAATCACTATATGATGTTTATAATTGAATTTAAATATTGTTAAATTGATATATAAATCAAAAAGTTATACGGCATTTATTTAACTGATTATTTTGCAATTATTAATTTTATATTAAACTATATTCATTAATATTAAACTATATTCAATTACTTTTAATAAAATATTTTTTTATACTTATATGATGATTTGAAATATAATTTATAGATCGAATGATAGATAAATATTTGATTATTTTATTTCTAACATAATTTAAAAAAATATTTTTTCTAAAAATAATAATTCTCAAGAACGTGCACTCTTTAATAAACAACTGATCAATATTTCCTATATAAAATATAAATGTTAAAAAAAACTATTAATTTGTTATATTCATAAATTTACCTATTTATATTTAAATTCTTTATTATAAATTTGTCTTTTTAATTAATAAAGTATAAAATAAAAAGTCACCAAATAAGTGTATTAATTAAATATTTGAGCAAATCTCTGATTTATAGAGAAATCAGTTCTATTATATATCTGTTCGTGTGTATATCTGAATGGTATAACACTGAAGCTAATAACGTGACAGTGTATTAACACAAGTCCCGTCGGGTCTCCCACTCATGTGTAACACATGCAACACATCGTACCATACATCCTACAACACATCCTACAACACATCCTACATCACTTGCATTCTGTATACATTATACAGAAACGTATGTTTATTATTCCCAATTTTAAATTAAACTAAACCGAATATTGATTACATTTATATTTCGATTAAAATATATATATATATATATATATATATATATATATATATATATATATATATATATATACATATATATATATATATATATATTATTATCAGATTTAGGATCTACACCGGGGTAATTATGGAAGCAGAGCTTATCGACATAATTACCCTTTTTTATATAACAGAATGACTATAATAAAGATAAAGGTAAACGCTGCACGTTTGCATTAATTACGGGGGTAGATCTCTGCCCCCGCCCCGCCCTCTCTCTCTCCCTCTATCGCTTCGTTACCAACCTTGCCGGTGATCAGATGGATGTACACCTGCAGTATGTGCGTGAACACCTGCAGGATCAAGTTGAGGAGGTCGTGTCCTTCTATGGACACGGATTCGCAGCTGACGATGATGGAATTGCTCTCGTCGAATCTGCGCTGCATCAGCAGAATCTGTAGCGAGGGGACGACGGGGGTAGTGAGGGGATGGGATGTAGTGAGGGGAGGGGGTGGTAGTTAGGGGAGGGGGGATGAGGTAGTGAGGGGAGGGGGATGTAGTAATGGGAGGGGGATGTAGTGAGGGGTGGTAGTGAGGGGGGGAGGGGGATGTAGTGAGGGGAGGGGAGGATACCAGAGTTCGGGGGACATCGTGATATAAGGACGCAGGTGTATAAGGTCATAAGAGTATAAGGCATAGGAGTATAAGGACGCGGGTGTAGAAGAACATATCGATATTAGGTTAGAGAAGTATAACGAGACGCGTGTAACCGAAATACGAGAGGAAGGACATAGCGACTCACTATTAGTCATCTATTAGTCATCTATTAGTGATATAATCAGCGTGCAGTGTATAAGTATACACGAGAGTAAGCTATGCGATAACTGTCGTACGATACAGTTAGGTGATGTGAGAGTGGTGTTGCAGTGGTGTCACTTCGGAGCAGTTAAACACCAGTACGCTGACCATAGCTTTGCAGAGTTTGAACATGGTCTTGAGGTAGAGACTGGTAGCCGTGGCAACACCCCTATTCACGATGTCCAGGGCGTTCATGTAGTCCTTGTTCATGAGTTGTATTTGCTGCGTGTGGGGTAGAGGTGATCTGTAAGTTGGAGGCGGGGCGGGGCGGAGCGGGGGGGTGAGGAGGTGGAAATGGGGTAGAGGCGGGGAGTAGAGTTTTATTCATAGTAACCTTATAAATTTTATACTATATATATATGAGAATTTATTGAAGGGTTAGTTAAAATGAATATACTTACATATATGACAATTTGAGAAATATATCGTTTTTTCAATAACAAATAATCGACTAGATAAACAATTCACTGTATTATTATTATGACAACTACAGTAAATGAGTGATCTTCTATCAGGCGCAATCATCACCGCAGATGTTCAGATGACCACGCCTCTTGCACTGTAGCAAAGATAGTAGGGGTAGCAAAGATAGTAGAGGGCGTTACTAACGGACAGCAGGAACAGGTTACGGAATTGCCACCGGGGGTAACAGTTCGGACAGTCTATCATTATCTTCTGCAGGATCATTATCGCCTGCGAGAAGTCTTTCTGCGTACACGTCACAGTTATTATTATTACTATTATCACTATTATTATTACTATTATCACTATTATTATCACTATTATTATCATTATCATTATCATTATTACTATTATCACTATTATTATTACTATTATCACTATTATTATCACTATTATTATCATTATCATTATCATTATTACTATTATCACTATTATTATTACTATTATCACTATTATTATCACTATTATTATCATTATCATTATTATTATTACTATTATCACTATTATTATTACTATTATCACTATTATTATCACTATTATTATCATTATCATTATGATTATTACTATTATCACTATTATTATCACTATTATTATCATTATCATTATGATTATTACTATTATTATCATTATCATTATTATTATACTTATCAATATTACTATTATTATACTTATTATTATTATCAATATCTTATTATTAACATTATCATTATCATTATTACTATTATTATTATTATTATACTTATTATTAATATTATTATTATAAGATATAATGTGATACCAAGGACAGGACGGTTTCTTAACATCATTAGTTCATACTTTCGTGGTAGAATAATCTTATTACAGTCTGATAATACTTCAGATCACGTGTAGATGAATAGGTAAGCGAAGTCTTTGTAATAGATTATTCATAGAGAGAATACGATGTCCAAGTACAGTGTATCAGTGTATTTCGAGTACAGTTAGATAAGTTAGTTACGCGATGGTGGTATTCGCTACTGATATCGTAACTACTAGTTACAGTGTCGGTGCGAAGGTACTAGCCTGTTTAATGTACACTCTCGCCAGTATGTTAGCCGACTCCATTTGAATGTTGTGCGAGTCTGGTTGCTAGGCGATCGTTAAGGAAATCAACGCGGCTTCAGCACAATAGTCTAGGAATAGTCTTAGAGAATATCTCCGTTCTACTACGAGCGTTAAGTATAGTGCATTGCCTTATAAGGAATACGCTTTGCCTTATAAGGACTACGGTTAGCCTTATAAAGACTACACTTTGCCTTATAAGAAGTACGCTTTGCCTTATAAGGACTACGCTTTGCCTTATAAGGACTACACTTTGCCTTATAAGGACTACACTTTGCCTTATAAGAAGTACGCTTTGCCTTATAAGGACTACGCTTTGCCTTATAAGAAGTACGCTTTGCCTTATAAGGACTACACTTTGCCTTATAAGAAGTACGCTTTGCCTTATAAAGACTACGCTTTGCCTTATAAGAAGTACGCTTTGCCTTATAAGGACTACGCTTTGCCTTATAAGGAATACGCTTTGCCTTATAAGAAGTACGCTTTGCCTTATAAATACTACACTTTGCCTTATAAGAAGTACGCTTTGCCTTATAAGGACTACGATGATACATAGCTATGCCGCATGCTATATTTAATACAAAAAGGATACGTTTTCTGATTTGCTAATCTGTAAAAAAATAAAAATAATTATATATAAAATAAATATAGCGTATATATATATATAATATATATGTATACACAAAATATTATTGAATAGGTTTAAAAAAGATAATGTAAATATTTTGAATTATATTATGTAGTATCTATAATGCTCACTTATAATACATGTATGATCAGATCCTAAACAGATTATATAATTACATTTGATATTATATTTTTATTTAAATAGCTATAAAAATGATATCTATTCATTTATAATTATTTAACAATAATGGTTTTTAACTGAGGAACTTATTAAATTTATTATAATGTTGAATAATAATTATGTTTCATTATGTGATGTCTATATATTTAAAATTATAATGAAAATAATACATTTAGTTAATTTTTTGTTATGAAAAAATTATAATTTGTACTTGTTTGTATTGTAAAAACCATAAAAACCGATAAAACCAGATAAAAACCGATACAACCCGATAAAAACCATAAAAACCGGGTTTTTTGGTTTTTATGTAAAAACCGAAAAAACCATCAACCCTGCAATAAACTAATTTAGTATCCATTTTTAATAAGCGGGATTCTATTGAAAATAGTGTTTGGAATTAATCTCCATAAAAACAATTAATGTCCCCTTGTAATCTATCTAACCCTGACAGTTTTTGGCGTAGAGACTCTATTATAGAGTAGATAGACGATCGTTAGAAAATGATCGACGAAATTGATCGACGATCGGCGATCGTGAAAAGTCGTGATCGTGCACATCACTGTATATATGTTAATGATAAGCCGCTGCATGTATGATAGTAATGCTATCATAGCATATAAATAGACATACGCTAATTATAATAGCCAATCACACGTTATTGTAAAATCACTAATTCGAATAAACAAGTTTTCGGGCGTTCAAATCGCTCATCAATCGCGAAGCTTTTGACCATAATCCATAATAATTATAAATTTAATTTAAAATTATTAAATTATTTAATAAATAATTATATACTATATAATTATATAATATAGTTACTATATTAAGAATTATATACCGATGTCAAATGTTTAATTTCATATTTAATAATCATTATTATAATGTATAATATTTTTAATTGATAAATATAACAAAGTTATCTAACCGCTTTTTCGATGTAAAACTTGGCATGATCGTAGTTATAAGTATTTTCTAATAATATTTGAGAAAGTTGAATATATATTTTAATTTCTATCTGTAATGGTTGATTCGTGGACAATAAAGTTTGTAAACAGTGAATACATGCTTTTATATCAGGTGGATCTTCATTTTTAAAATAATTCGCAAGACCAATTAATGAATGGTAAATATGATTATCTGGAATTAACGCCATTATTTATAGAAAATTTAAAATATATTCATAATTATCTTTTATTTTAGCGGATTCTCGTATTCTTTGTTATATATGTATTTCACAGACACTAAAATTAGTAATTATGGGATTCAAACAATGACTTGTACCCACAGAGCTAGAGAGAAATTTTTTCTCTAGCTCTATGCTTATACCAATCATCAATGTAAATAAAGTTTTATTTACATTGATGGTACCAATACCACACAGAGTTAGAGAGTTAGAGAGAAAATTCTCTCTAGCTCTGTGCAATACCAATACCTCCTATAACCTCGAGGTTATAGGAGGTCTTGCCAATACAAGTCAATAGATTCAAACATAGACATAGAATTAGGTAGACTGATATTTGTAAATATGCAATGTATTTTTTTTCCTCATTGAATGGTGAATCTGCATACAGACTTCCATAGACATATAAGGGGCGAATCCGTATGTATTAATATATAACGTCTTTGCAGACTTCATTGAATTAAATTTATTGATTCAAATATAATTCAATGATAATTGACGAATTATAAAGAACATCACTGAATTATATTTGAATCAATTTATTAAATAAATGATATTCTTTATAAGTTGTGAAATGATATGCAAGATTATCTTGAAGATAAGTAAATAGTAGTTGTAAATATCTAATTATAATATACATTTAATTGGAATTTTTCATATATTAAATTACTTATATATTAATTATATATTAATCTAAAATTGTGTAATCTCCATTTTATATAATTTAATCTAATTATTTAGTAAATTGATATTTAGTCATTAAATGTAAATATTATTTTTAAATATTTAAAAATAAATATTATATAACAACATTTTTTACTAGGTTTGGTATAATTATGTTATAATTGTATATGATAGGTGTACTTATTTGTATAATTGTAATCATTTTGCTTATTTTAAAAATATAGCATACTTATTAAAATAATTGCGAGTCATTATAGTAATGTAGGTGAATTTGAATTGTTATTGAAAATATGATGTATACAGTTTGTCATTTATAAATGACAAACTTGACAAACACAATGGCGGATTGTCATTCACATTGGTGAACAAACTTAAGTTTATAAATAAATAAATAAATAGATAAATTTATCTCCAATAGAAGCAAGACCTCCTATAACTTCGTGGTTATAGGAGGTCTTGATTCTACTGTTTATCGATTTACAGATTTTCCAGTATACATCAAAGTATCCTTAGTTGGATAGTGATCAAACATTTTCTGAAGGAAAGTTACTTTGTATTAAATTATAATAACTTTGATAATAATTTAAATAACTTTGAAAATATTTGTTGCGATCCAAAGGAAAATCTTTGATTAATATCCCAAATCATGATATACTTTGAAAAAAAAATAAACTATATTTAAAAAAATGTAATTCAGATTAGTTCAAATGTATAGTAGGTCCTAGTAGTCCTACACATTAATGTGCTGTTTCAGTATGAGTCATTACATCACTTAATCATTAATTGTACATTTTTACACAAGGGTCATTTTTATAGAAAAATCTCATCAGTTTGAAAAATCTCCTTGAATCATGACAAGTTCTATATAACAAAATTAATTAATTAAAATAAAGTATCATAAACAATTAGAAAACTGAATTCCTTTTTAATAGATATAAGTTATTATATATTATTCATAAAAATTTAATGTGTATATAGTCGGAAAAAATTCCCATAAATAGTGGTATTCAAGTGTATACACTAGTGTATATATATACACTTAATAAGTGAATTATTCAAGTGCCTATATATATATTTTTTACCGAAAACTGATCAGTGATATGAAGAAATGACTAACTATTATTTAAATTGGACTTATAAGATATATATATTCACCTACCACTATGAAATATACCACTAATACCTGCTCCTCAGAGAATGTACAATAATGACATAACAAATCATCAAGTACACGGTGTACTTGATGATTTGTGTAGGTCCTACGTAACGTGCCCATGCGACGCATGGCATGCGTATACTGGATTCTATAAGAACCTAATATATGATATGACTCACTCATTATGTTTTACTTGCCAATAGAAACTAACATAAATAAGATCACTATTTGTCCACCTTCGACTCGATCCCAACACTATTACGGATTACTCTTTTAGATCTCACTTTGCTAATCTGGTAATATCATCTTGTTGTACGATTGATAGTTTATTACATTCAAGTTCATCTATTCATTAATCAGACTTTAAGTACCTATTTATAAGCCCATATATTGATCGTGATACCATTAATACTAGTCGTATTCTCTTTCATGCCACCAAAGTATGTATCACTGATTTAAGTGTGTCTTTAGTAGGGGGAGTTTAACCTACCAACTTCGTTCTAACATCGATGATGTTCCTATTGACTGGAAAGCTGAATATTATAATCATAGTACTGATCATTGTACTCTTCGAAGAGTTCGAGACATGGTTGTTGTTATTATGAGAAGGGAGAATGATATCATTTGATACAACCCCCCCCCCCTTATATTCATATTGTATAATGGACACATTGTTAAGCAACCTGTTGACCGCATGACTATGTAGGTCAACGCACGGCTTGTCTGGCGTACTGAATAAAACATATGTATACCGAACTACACAATGGACACATTGTTAGGTACTATGTTTTCTGCATAGCTGTGTAGGTCAACGCACGCAGCAGCGTGTCTGGCCTACTGAATAGAACGCTATTCCACACTTCTAGTCTGATAAACCAACATCACCACACACTGACTTATGTATAAATAAATATGACAAATACCCTTTCATACGTTCTTATTCATTCAATCAACAATCTTAACAGCCCCAATCATATGATTCCTTTCGTGAATCGCGTAAAAAAGATATAACTGTTGAATGACTACATGTGCACTCTCCCAGAAAGTATTCTTTTCAACTCCTTAATTCTAGATCATTATGTAATAAAGTTGATTTGATTACTCAATCAATTATTGATTCTAATTGTTCTATATCTGCTATTACTGATAAGCTACTTGGCTAACTAATGATGATTCTGATCTAGTTTCCCAACTGACCCCTGATGGTTTTAAATTAGTGCTTGCTAACAGGTCTACATCACATCGTGGTGGCGGCTTAACTCTGTTTTTCTCATCGGAACTTAAGTTTATTTCATCATCTACCCCATGTTTCTCTTCATGTGAAATTCTGATCTGTAATATTCAGTTTCCTTCAATATTTACCATTTTAATTATACTTATCTACCGTCCACATTCATCTAGCCACATCGGTTAATACGGTTATTCTTGGTGATTTTAATATTCAAATTAATAATGATAATTATGCTTCCTTATCTCTGAATGAACTCATATTTTAGTATTCCTTGACACAACATGTTAGTTTTCCTACTAATAATAATGGTAATACTATTGACTTAGTTTTATCTTAAGCTGATTCTAATTTAAATTCATATCCCACTCAAAGTTCTCTAATATCTGTTCACTTTATCATTTTATTTTATTTGAACTTGCCGGTGATACAAATTAATCGACATTCTAGATCGTTTCAGAAAATCTCCTCTATTGATAAACCAATGTTTGTTAACTCTGTATTCCATCAACTTAACAACAATATATCTTCTGATTTTTCTACACTTTTTGATTCTTTTAATTTGGCACTATCTCATTCGCTTGATAATTTTGCACCCATCATTACTCTTATCAACCGAACTTATTCTAAGTCTCCCTTGTTTAATAATGAGCTTATTAAACTAAGGCAACTACTTCATAGACTACAACGTAAATATGAATCCTCTAAACTTGACTCTGATCTTATTGCATTTAAAGTTTATCGATCGCTTTACAAGAATAAACTTCTCTCTACCAAATCGTCATACTTCACTAATATTCTCGGTAGTAATGGAATATATTCTAAGCAAGCTTACAAATTATCTTTCACCTTAGTAGGTAAAACTCAGACCAAGCATATTCCTGACCAACCTGATTCAGTTCTTTATTCCGTGTTTGCCAATTTCTTCCAACATCAAATTTCTAGTATTATCAATGTACTTCCAAACATCAACTCGGCACGACTCAATCTCAATGTAACATCTGATCTGAATCATTGGTCATGATTTACGCTTCCCACACATGACTTTGTACTCTCTCTGATGACACCCTTGAAAACTAATTCCCCACTTGATCTAATTCCACTCAATCTACTTCGTTCATTATCACCATCTTTTATTGGACTTATCACTGAAATCATTCATAGATCTCGTATATCATCTATTGTTCCACACTCCATGACATATTCATATATTATTCTGATTTAAAAAAAACTACTCTTACCAGTCTAATTTATCAAGTTATCCTCCAATATCTCAGTTATCATCAATATCTATGACCTTAGAACTAGTTGTGTCCACTCAACTTATTAATTACAATACGTCAAATGATATTGTTGATAAATATCAAAGTGCGTATCTTCCATATCATAGTACCGAAACTTCCCTTAATTTAATCATTAATTATATTCTCATATCTCTTGATAATAAAGCCCCATACTATCTCATGTTACTTGACTTATCTAGTGATTTTGATACTCTTGATCACAATATATGTAATATATCACTTAATGAAATTGTTATACCGTATACGGTCAAGTCCACAGTTGGTTTATGTCTTTTGTTTCATCTAGAACATATTCTGTGAATATTAACTCCTCGTTGTCTCCTTCTTATGTTAACATGTATGGTGTTTCACAAGGCTTTGTTCTTGGCCCTATATTGTTCATTATTTATATTCTTCCTATTAAATCAATTTTTCACAAATATCCAAATATTCACTATCATCTTTATTATTAAATTTTTTATTTTCTTTATGCCGAGGATCTACAGATATTTACGTCATTTCCTAGTGTTAGTGATTCTGATATGATTCAAATGTCTATATTTAATTATATTACTGCTTTCACTGAATGGTTCTCTCATAACTCTCTTTCCTTAAATATTACTAAAACTGATACTATCATATTACCTAGACCCAATTCTCCTCTATCAATCAATCATCCTTTTCTACTATATCTTCCAACTTCTGAATCTATAACTACCATCGGTTTCACTATAACCTCTTACCTAGACTACTCTCCACATATTAATAACATGATTCGCACTGCCAACTATTTTCTATATAATATTAGAAAATCTCGTTATAAGCTTACCTTCGCCATGACGAAATGTTTAATTCACTCGCTAGTATTCAGCAGACTTATATATTGCTGTTCATTATTATGTAATTTACCTGTCAACCTTATGTATAAACGTGAGCGTATTCAACGTCGTGCTATACCTGTATTATATAAACTAAACTTTGTCTCAATAGATTATATATCTGATTTAATGAGATAATTAGGCTAGCTTAAGTTTAGATTTATTTGTATACACAGGCTATTGTATATTACACATAAGGCTATACACCGTGGATTTCCTGAATATTTAGCTCAATCTATTACTATTCAGAGTTCAAACAGATCCAGTCGGAAGTGCCACGTCATGAAGTTGGTGCAACACTCTACATCGTTGGCATACTCTGAATCAGCTTTCTCGGTTATTGCTCCGAAAAGCTGGAATTCACTGCCATATGATATTCGTTGTATACCGCCACTTTCATTATTTAAACGTAAACCGTATGTCCATTTTAAATCATTGTAATTCGTTCTATTTTATTATTCGTTTTCTATTTATTTTTGTTTTTGTTTTTTTTTTATATCTAACGACGCCTATAATCACCATGTGTTTTTGAAGTCAATAAACTATATATAAATAAATAAATAAATTATTATGATTGCTTAGGTTAACCATTATATTATTATAAGGTATCTCCTGCTGTAATTAAAACAATACTTATTGTATTTAACACACTCTTGTAAGAACTCGCACAACTTTGATAATATAAAACTTATCATAATACCTATAATAGACATTACGTTTTGAAAACTAGATATCATTTGTCTATACCATCGATGTAAAGAAAGTTATGTAAATAAGTTAAGTATATATATATATATTTAGAAGTTAAGTTGAGTATGTCAAGGGTCGTAGGTTATGATCAATGACAATTAATAATAATGCAACATCCCCCTTTGTTAGTCAAATTCAGGGCTGTGTTTTGCCACGGAGGGTACATGATAGGTTGTCATAGTGACACCGATGTAAGTATAATAATAATCAACCTCAGGGCTGTGTTTTACTGTGAGGGATACGTAGTTTGGGTGATGTGCTGTTGCGCATGTCATAGGTCAAGGCGGTTGGGTGGGCGCCTATGACGTGATGGTCGCTCGTAGGCGACGGGGGGCGGGGTGATTCTGAGTGATGCTGGGTGATTCTCGAGTGGCGACGTTGTCTATGCGGATGTCTGTCAGGTTTCGCTGGACTGTAGAGTCGTGTTGTTCATCGTAGTAATTGGAATCTACCAGGTATTTTTCTTCTGTAGTGCGTTTGGCACTCGCTGCATTCTTCCGTGAGGTATTAAATGTCTTTGTTCATTTTCGGCCATTAGACACATGTCTTTGCAAGTAGCTTGGGATTGACAATTCCGAGGTGTACAATGTGTAGGTCTTTAAGTATTTCGGGCCGTAGGAATGTCGGTATTAGTATGTTGTTTCTTTTAATGACCCCTTTTAATACTCCCGAAACATAAAAATATTGAAATACCACTCAAGATCAACTACTCAATGACAGACACAATAAAGCAGACAAGAAATATAACACAACAACGCGAAGAAACACTCCAGACCTTAACGACGGACAGAAGATATTCATCAGAAACCCCATCACCAGCACGTGGAGCCCTGGAACGATCCTCCAGAAATACACGTATCAAAATTCATTCCTGGTAGATTCGTAACAACACGATTCTACAGTCGGGCGAAATCTGACAGACATCCGCAGAGACAACGTCGCCACTCGAGAATCACCCAGCATCACCCCTCCCCCCTGTCACATACGAGCTACCATCACGTCATAGGCGCCCACTCGACCGCTTTGATTTATGACATGCGCAACAGCACATCACACATACTACGTATCACTCACAGTAAAACACAGCCCTGAGGTGTATCTATATGAATTAGGTAACGGAATACAGCGAAGGCGACTTGTCAATTTGGTGTGGCTAACAATAGGCGGATCGTGTGTCTGCATCGAGGACACGATAGCTGACCTATATATAGATATAATTAATACGAAGAATAAATGGTACAAATAGTAAAAACACGATATATATATATATATATATATATATATATATATATATATATACTTATATTAAACGCCTGTGTGGCTCAGTGGCTAAGGAGTCTAAAACACAAGCAGTAGGACACGGGTTCGAGCCTAGTCCGGACCATTAATTAATTTATATAAAATATTATTTAGAAGTGATCTTATATAATTAAATATCGACTCTCGTTAAAACCATGTATGCCTTAACACGGGAGCGGCTTCGAAGGGACATTAGAGCCATATATGGTTATAAGTAAAAACTTCATCTAAGTTCCTGGATGGGATGAAAGTGTTATAAAGTTAAGCAAATGAATAATAAAGTGAAGGTGTTGGTCATATTTAATATCTCTATATGCGGCGTACACTAACGTTACACACGCCTTACAGTGCAGTGTCTATGTAAGGTGCGGATTCGGTTGCCGAGGTTATGTACGTGACCAGCGTACAGTAAGAGTGATTTTAGACATGATGTTGATGATAGATTCGGCTGCTTCACATGATTCATCAACATTTTAGTATTGAGAATAGCAAAAAAATTTTTTTTTGATTTAGGTCAATATTTGCTGTTCGAGGGCATGTTAACTTTACAAAAAAGTTAACTTGGGAATAGGTAGGAAAATTCCAAAAAAAAACAAATATGTATATTTTTCACATTTATAATTAAGATAAAATCATAAAATTTTCAGAATATGTGTAATGTGTATAGTTCCTATGAATGATATAAAATTTATGAACATAATATTATTTTTTCAAATTATAGGATTTTCCAGAATTTTTGTTGACCTCTCATAATTGTGTACATAATCGTTATATTTGATAACTTTATATTATATATAATAAAAAATCAATTAATTAATCACTATATATTACAATTTGGCCGAAAAAATAATAACTACCCTGGCATTTCTTTAATTTTACTAAAAATCATCAAAAAATGAACATTTTGTATCATGAAAATAGTATCATGAGCATCATATCTATAGAATCTAGTATGAAGCAGTATGACCTGTAAATCACTCTTATCGTACAGCGTACGGCGTACGTTGCTGTGATTACATGAATAATATCTTTAGTGTAGACAGATAACATACGATACGCCGCACGCCACGCTAATGCGTGTGTCAACCCAATTAGTTATACGTAAACAAGTTACATAATAGTTTGTCCATTATATGGTTCATTGATCATACGTGTATATTAATCGTGTGTACAGTGTACAATGTACACTGTACATATCATCGATGTAAATAAAAGTTTTATTAACATTTTTATTTACATTGATGGTACATATAGACGTATAGACATATAACAATAAGGACTCCGCAACATAAAAATAACAATATATATATATATATATATATATATATTGTAGATATATAATTATATAAGTAATTATTTGTCATTATACTATTATAATCCTCTTCCACGATCGTTCCTTAACTAGAAGTATGCTTTATAAATAGATTCCTAATACTCCACTCCTCTTTTCTCTACTATACTCCTATTTTATCTACTCTAAATTATATCTATAAATATCTGAAATATTCCGAAATTCTTTACATCATCTTTGATAGGTGTACCGATGATAATATATTGATTATATTGGTTTCGTCAAATTTAGACTTCTGTACCAGATTCCAAATATAGGTCAACTTTATGAAAATAATATACTTAAACAAGCCATTAAATTCATTAAATACATTAATGATTATGATATAGTTGATGCATACTAAACTGCTTATAGAAAATGTCACAATACCGACATTGTTTTGTCTGTTACTATGGTAATTATCATGTATAATATTAATTTCATATTGGGTACATATAATCGTAATGAATGATCACAAGTTGACCTGTGTTGACCTTTGCATACTGCTTACAATGTACTTGCTTACAATAGCAAGTACAATGTCCTCGGGTTTAATCCAGATTAGGATAATGGAAATATAATTCTAATTGGTGATCTTATTTATATTATAATAATATTAAACGAGTTATTCAGAGATGCGCATCAAGTATATTTATAATACTTTACATTTTCAACTAGAGAAAAACTACTACATGAGAAAATGTAATGGATCTTGCATAATCAATTATAGCTTAAGCTTATAATAATTATTATGTATATTTAAACACTTTATTATTTCTGGAATAATTTCCTATTTTTACTTTGTATCGGAGAAAATAGCTGTATGTTCCATATATGGTATGCTAATCAACTCAATGTATCTGTATGTTCCATATATGGTATGCTAATCAACTAAATATAGCTGTATGTTCCATATATGGTATGCTAATCAACTAAATATAGCTGTATGTTCCATATATGGTATGCTAATCAACTAAATATAGCTGTATGTTCCATATATGGTATGCTAATCAACTAAATATAGCTGTATGTTCCATATATGGTATGCTAATCAACTCAATGTATCTGTATGTTCCATATATGGTATGCTAATCAACTAAATATAGGTACTGTACACTACACGATGCTATATTTAGGTTATATGTTGCCTCGTTATGGATTCTCTCTGCATGGTATAGGGGTACGATGTACAAGTGTGTGTATGTGTGTGTATATGTGTGTGCGTGTGTGTTTGTGTGTAGGTGTGCGTGTGCGTGAGTCGTGTGTGTGTAGTAGTAGTAGTAGTAGTAAATTGATTTATTCACAAAAATCCAATTTTCAAAAAATTGTTCGGATGTGATATATATATATATATAATATTAATGTTATGGCGACATCCATAATTTAAATAAATTATAATAAATGCAGTAAAGTAAGGTGTGGGTGGATAGTAAGTTAGTAAGAAAGTTAGTCAGTATGTACATTTAGTAAATAAAGTTAGTTAAGTTCAAGTAAGTGTCTGTGTAGTTTTGTTTTAAATGTAGTTGATAGTTTCTCATTAGTAATAGTCTTGGGGAGTTTATTCCATAATGATGAGTAGTTAGTCGATGGGTTATGTTTCAGGAGGGTTCTATTTGATGATCTTAATTTAGTTATTTCTTTAAGTTTAATAGAGTCTCTAATGTATTTAGGAATATTGTTATATATGGCAGTATGTATAATATATAGTGCACACTTGTGCAACGCACACTTTGCGTGTGTGTGTGTGTAGGTGTGTGCGCGTGTATGTGTGTATGTGTGCGTAGGTATGAGTGTGTGTAGGTAGGTGTGTATGTAGGTAGGTGTGTGTGTATGATAAGTATACTACTATTATGCTAATAATTAATAACCTACTTCCATCAAATCTTCCGGAAAAGAGTGAAGAAACATCGTTTAATATAAATAGGATTAGGGTATACCCTACCTGTCCTATAGGATAACCTATCAACTATGATACCTATGTTAATATTCAATTGCTCAAATACCACAAATGTTCAGTAACTACTCTATGATCTCTATGTATTACATGATTATAAAATTTATATAATTTATCATTACTAATATTTAAATTTTGAATTAAAACAATGTATTATTATTACATACCTACACATACATACACACACAAAATCACACACACACGCACACACACATACACACATATATATATTTATATATATATATATATATATACATATACAGTGTATAATATACAGTGTATATTATACACACATACAAAGTCACATACATATTTACTTAAACGATTACCTATCAACTTTGCACTCCTCGCCTTATATTGATAACAGATAATAATAATTATGACCATGGAAACACAATGACAACACAATTCAATGGGAGCAACACACAGGTTATGTAATATATATTATGTAATATGTGTTATACGTGCGAAAGTGTGTGTATTGTTTATAAGTGCATACTATTCAACTAATAACATTGTCTATATATGTGTGTGTGTAGTGGGAGGTGAGGATGATGGATATACCCGCACTATAGTGCGAAACAATACATATTAATGATTAAGATGTGCAAGTGCCAGATAATTAACTAGAGGTCAGGTAGGGGATATGAGAGATTTACTTATTATGTATTTGTACTTATTACTTGTAATGGTCATTTACCTATTTCATAATATCGGCGATAATAGGGGTAACAAATAACGTACACAACAAACAAAGCCTAAGTTAGAGTTATATTGTCTGTGTGTATATCGCACATATATCGCACAGCGCTGTGACGTCATCGACCCTCGTCATACACAGACATTATTCTGTGAATTGGAACATTAACTCTACTATTTCTATGTAAAGTACTTTATGGACTTATAGTAGTAGCCTACTAGCTAGTGTTCAATATACATGGTGATGTGTGTATGTGTGTGTGTGTGTGTGTGCGCGTGTGTGCGTGTGTGTGTGCCACCGCCATACATATATATATATATATATATATATATATATATATATATATATGTGTATATATATTGAAGAATAAACGGGTATTAACAACAACATAGACAAGCTAGTACAATGTCCATTCAGAAATAATATTCAGAGATTTAGTTTTTGCGCGTCGTTTATTCGGAGGTTATTTATAAATTCGGAGGTTATTTGTAGGCGAAAATGTTAATTAATGTTAATTCGCATATTACGAGATATCATCAGTCGAGGACACGCTCAAAGCTAGCTAGCTCTCCCTCTAGTTCTGTGGTCGAGGATGGCGACGTGTCAGTTTCCAAAATGCACGCACTGAGATAACGAACTTGTAGATGTGGTGGCCGAGTATGTCAGTATGTGCGCGCGAGCATGTGTGTGTGTGTGCGTGTGTGTGCGCGTGTGCGGTTAGACTATACGAGGACAACAACACAAACTTGTGATGTAATATCTCCTGATAATATGTTCACTTTTAACGCGAATTACTGATAGGTAATCGGGGAGGTCACTAGGAGAACATAGCATAGCTGTGTTTAGGCCCTACACTGTAGGGTGTACCCTGTACTATAGACCCTATACTATAGGGCATATAGTGTAGGGTGTATTATAGGGCATATAGGCCTTACACTATAGCGCCACCAGTATGTAATTTCAGTAGCATTAATGCCAATGGTGGTGATGATGTTGATGATGATGATGATGTTGTTGATTCTGATGATTATATTAATGTTAATTATAATGATAATGATGATGTTCATCGGAGATGATGATAATTATGATGATTATGATAATGATAGTATTATAATGATTATGATAATGATAATATTATAATGATTATGATACTGA
Source organism: Osedax fenrisi (assembly GCA_964019155.1). NCBI lineage: Eukaryota > Metazoa > Annelida > Polychaeta > Sabellida > Siboglinidae > Osedax > Osedax fenrisi. Next base: position 1,860,076 of record OZ025239.1, read on the forward strand.
TAATCTTATAATGATTATGATAATGATAATCTTATAATGATTATGATAATGATAGTATTATAATGATTATGATAATGATAATCTTATAATGATTATGATAATGATAATATTATAATGATTATGATACTGATAATCTTATAATGATTATGATAATGATAATCTTATAATGATTATGATAATGATAGTATTATAATGATTATGATAATGATAATCTTATAATGATTATGATAATGATAATATTATAATGATTATGATACTGATAATCTTATAATGATTATGATAATGATAATCTTATAATGATTATGATAATGACAATATTATAATGATTATGATAATGATAATCTTATAATGATTATGATAATGATAATCTTATGATGATTATAATAATGATAATATTATAATGATTATGATAATGATAATATTATAATGATTATGATACTGATAATCTTATAATGATTATGATAATGATAATCTTATAATGATTATGATAATGATAGTATTATAATGATTATGATAATGATAATCTTATAATGATTATGATAATGATAATATTATAATGATTATGATACTGATAATCTTATAATGATTATGATAATGATAATATTATAATGATTATGATACTGATAATCTTATAATGATTATGATAATGATAATCTTATAATGATTATGATAATGATAATCTTATAATGATTATGATAATGATAATCTTATGATGATTATAATAATGATAATATTATAATGATTATGATAATTAATATCTTATAATGATTATGATAATGAATATCTTATAATTATTATGATAATAATAATATTATAATGATTATGATACTGATAATCTTATAATGATTATGATAATGATAATCTTATAATGATTATGATAATGATAATCTTATAATGATTATGATAATGATAATCTTATAGTGATTATGATAATGATAATCTTATAATGATTATGATAATGATAATCTTATAGTGATTATGATAATGATAATCTTATAATGATTATGATAATGATAATATCATAATGATTATGATAATGATAATCTTATAATGATTATGATACTGATAATCTTATAATGATTATGATAATGATAATATTATAATGATTATGATACTGATAATCTTATAATGATTATGATAATGATAATCTTATAATGATTATGATAATGATAATCTTATAATGATTATGATAATGATAATCTTATAGTGATTATGATAATGATAATCTTATAATGATTATGATAATGATAATCTTATAATGATTATGATAATGATAATCTTATAATGATTATGATAATGATAATCTTATAATGATTATGATAATGATAATCTTATAGTGATTATGATAATGATAATCTTATAATGATTATGATAATGATAATCTCATAATGATTATGATAATGATAATCTTATAATGATTATGATACTGATAATCTTATAATGATTATGATAATGATAATCTTATAATGATTATGATAATGATAATCTTATAATGATTATGATAATGATAATATTATAATGATTATGATACTGATAATCTTATAATGATTATGATAATGATAATCTTATAATGATTATGATAATGATAATCTTATAATGATTATGATAATGATAATCTTATAGTGATTATGATAATGATAATCTTATAATGATTATGATAATGATAATCTTATAATGATTATGATAATGATAATCTTATAATAATTATGATAATGATAATCTTATAATGATTATGATAATGATAATATTATAATGATTATGATAATGATAATCTTATAATGATTATGATAATAATAATCTTATAATGATTATGATAATGACAATATTATAATGATTATGATAATGATAATCTTATAATGATTATGATAATGATATTCTTATGATGATTATAATAATGATAATATTATAATGATTATGATAATTAATATCTTATAATGATTATGATAATGAATATCTTATAATTATTATGATAATGATAATCTTATAATGATTATGATAATGATTATGATAATGATAATATTATAATGATTATGATAATGAAAATCTTATAATGATTATGATAATAATAATCTTATAATGATTATGATAATGACAATCTTATAATGATTATGATACTGATAATCTTATAATGATTATGATAATGATGATATTATAATGATTATGATAATTATTATGATAATAATAATCTTATAATGATTATGATAATGACAATCTTATGATGATATCAGTATAAGTATGTTCATATTATTAATAACAAGAATAGTGTATAATATCCTATTTGTTATTTGAATATATACTGTATTATTATAATATATACATTGTACTATATATACTTAACTAGTTAACTTATATATACTTAATTAGTTAACTTATATATAGTTAACTTATATGTTAACATAGTAGTTAACATAGTACACATTACATACTATATTATTTAATATATATATAAACTATAGTTTACTTGTGTAATATTGTAAGCATACAAGGAAAACATGTGTGCGTGCGTGTGTGCGCGCGTGTGCGGGTGAGTGTGTGTTTGTGTGTGTGTGCGAATGTGTGTGCGTATGTGTGTGCGTATGTGTGTATGCGTTTATATGTGTGTATGTGTAGTTTATGTGTGTGTATATAATATTATATATATATATATATATATATATATATATATATATAATATTAATGTTATGGCGACATCCATAATTTAAATAAATTATAATAAATGTAGTAAAGTAAGGTGTGGGTGGATAGTAAGTTAGTAATAAAGTTAGTAAGTATGTACATTTAGTAAATAAAGTTAGTTAAGTTCAAGTAAGTGTCTGAGTAGTGTGTGCATGTGTGTGTGATGTGTGCATGTGTGTGTATCTGTGTGTATATATTTGTGTGTATGTGTGTGTGTGAATGTTGAAAAATCTATAAATATGTGAAAATATAGATATATATATATATATAATATATAATACATTATATATATATATATATATATATATATATATATATATTATGCTCGGAAATTAAGCCAGACATTTTAACTTGTAAACTATAATTCTATTAATTTCTATGAATCGTGTTCACGCCGTACAGCGTCACGCGTAGCTAGCCATGCATTGTCACGTGATATAAATTCAAACCCGACGGCCGTAGACCAATGAGATGGCTTGACCAATCAGTAAAGCGATTGACTGCCGGAATATACATCTATCTCTGTGGGTCATTTCATTGCCAGAGATTCCTTTCACCGGCCGACACCTATCTCAAATACTCGCACTACACAAGCTTTACAATCGCAAAATGGAGGACGATAATGTAAGTTAATATTTATTTAAAATTAAAGTATATATATATAATATATATATATATATATATATATATATATATATATATATGTATATGAATGAATGTATATTTAAACACAAAAATAACGTTAAACGTTCTCTATTGTGTACAAAAATATAAAAATAACAAAATATACAAAAAATATAAATCAGTTGAAAATAATAAAATTGTATATATATTTATAATTATAAAATTTGTGACATACAAGACAATTATTGCGAATATATATAATATTAAATTTAAACTACATATAATATTATTTGTATAACTATATTTATAACTTATAAATATAGTTATATAAATAATATTATATATAGTTTAAAGTTAATATAATATATATTCGCAATAATTTTCTTGTATGCGTAGGTAATATTTTAAATATAACCAATCGATTATAATAATTACGTGAACTTGATAATTAATAACAAATTGTACTGATTACGTTAAGTATTACCAAAGATTTTGCGAAGCAAAGATATAACACTCCCTATGCATGCAACGTAATTTAGTAATATCCCCTGCCGCTGCTAGCAGCAGTATCGAAATCACTGAAATAGATTTAGGTTCGGCTCTGTTTGCATACAACAATGTTTTCATTGCTCTATTAAATTACATGCAATATAAATTAGCCTTTACTCACTAAATATATACTTATAGCATTTAAAACATAAATATCATATTTGTTTGTTATATATTAGTAATGAACACTTAATTTTCATCATATAAATATTAATTTAAAGCATATTATTTAACATTTTAAAAGTGTATAGTTAAATACGAATTTACATTATAAACAACGCATAGTTCCTAAAAGTAACCCGCTATAGGTGGCACCAGGGTATTTTGTATACAAATTCGAATTACACGATTTCGCGTAAGTGTTATATCTTTCCTTCGGAAAATCTTTGGTATTACTATCACTACTACTACTACTATTACTACTACTACTACTACTACTACTACTACTACTAGCGCACCTATATTACTACCGCCACTACTACTACTGCATTCATCTTACGGTAATACCAAGGACATTTCCTTGGTATTACTATACTCAATGACACTTTCTCGATCTAGGTGTTATGTCCTAGGCACGCGTGCTACTAGCTAAGCATATCATGTCCTCCGTTTAGATAACAAGTCAATTAGAGCTAATTAAGGATGAGCGATTAGGGGTGTGGATAGATTAGCGCGCGCGCACCGGTCAAGTTCTCAAGGTCACATGACCGTCACGTTACCTTTACCAACACCGCGACATTCTTATGCCGGTAGCTTGACCGCCGTTATAACATAGAGCTAGAGAGAAAGCTTTCTCTCTAGCTCTATGCGTTATACCGATACCAGCAGATAGCGTAGCCTTTGTAGATATCGCTTATCAGTTAACATACGGATAAAGATAGGCGTGTCCGTGACTCATAGCCTCCACCCTCGCGCGCCATGAATCATCGCTGATAACGCGCGCCACAAACACACGCGTATTGTATGCATAGGTGTGTAGTACCTAGACCACAGAGCTAGAGAGAAAGAGAGTTTCTCTCTAGCTCTATGACCTAGACTGTAAACTATACATGTCTATGATTGCATACGTGACCTCCACATACGTGACCTCCACACGGATATCACGTGACCTCCACGGATACCACGTGAAGGTCAGCTGACGGTCAGGGGACGTAACCCAGATGCCGAATAGACAATAGACTGTCGTATTGAATAACAAAACAATAAAGAAACACGCCGCCTATATAGCGCTAGTGTCGCCGCCTCTCGCGAGATGAATGCGGCAGACTCCGCATAAACAGACCCAGAATGCAGCGCGGCGCGAATTGTAAAGGATGAAAAGGAAGCTCGCTACTGCTAACTCTGTTTTCTCATTCACTGTAGCAGACCAGTAGTAGTAGTTATTGTTCTAGTAGTAGTAGAATAGATAAGAGCGCGAGCAAGTTTGTGTGCGACTTCGTGTGCGACCTCGTGTGCGAATGTGTGTGCGCGAGTGTGTGTGCGCGAGTGTGTGCGCGAGTGTGTGTGCGAGTGTGTGTGCGAGTGTGTGTGCGAGTGTGTGTGCGAGTGTGCGAGTGTGTGTGTGCGAGTGTGTGTGCGAGTGTGTGTGCGAGTGTGTGTAATAGTTACACTAGAGTGTATGAAACATTCATATTTTAATTTTATATTTTATACTATAATTACGCTTCGCTTTATTTACATAAAATTAACTAATATGTATTATATTAAATAAGTAACATCGTGTATACATTCTCGTTCAATTCTTAACTTAAAAACTATCTAAATATTTATTACTTTGTGAGATAACTTATTTTTGAATATTTGCCAATATATGTTAATATAAAGAATACTTATTATTTATATTAAATTGTCATTTATATAAAACTAATTAACCTTTATTGTATGTTTTTAGTTTTTTTTGTAGTTTTAGTTTGTTTAGTTTAATTAATCTTTATTTATTATTTATTTTTATATATTACATGATGATTTTTTATAATTTTGTTAAGTCCTTACAAGTTCAATTATTTTATCTTATTCATAATTAGATTTATTGTAAACAGAAATTAAATTAGATATAACTTTACGTTATATTATTTCATTCTTTTTTTAAGAATTTATTATTCCAATTATAATTGTACTTTCAGGACTTGTCAGACTTATAATTATCTCGATAAGCTCTGCTTCTATACCCGGTTATTAAAACCAAATCTGATAATAAAAAATAAATTATATATATATATATATATATATATATATTACTTAACTAAACTTAACTAACAAGTATACACTTGTAATTTGTAACTCATATTATGATCGTATGTTTTAGAGGTTTTGTGAAACACCACTTTACTATTAAATACATCTAATAACATTAGTTTAATATATATATATATATATATAGTATATATGTGTGGGGTTGATGCATATAGCTAGATAGACGGTTTCTCTCTAGTTCTACGGGTTGATGTTTGAGAGTATAGATTCGAAAGTGTAAAATGTAAATAAACCGCTAGATATTTCCTACCCACAATAGCTAGCGTTCAGCGCGCTGTCAACACTTAATTAAAGCACTGCCGTTACGCAATAGATAGAAGTATGACGCAATATACGGTAGTAGCTCCTATCTATTAGGTAATCGGTGCCGCCTCGTGCGGGTGACCGTATTACCCGCCCGCCACTACGCGCGAGTGCCGCCACATAGGACATGCTTGTCCTTAGTAGTTAGCCACGCCCCCGTCGACCCCACGTGGGGAGGAGAGATATGGCAGGCTAGTAGCGATCTGACGTGTTACGCAATAAGGGAGCGATACATAACATTAGTGGGTATAACCGGTGATAGGTAACAGGACATGAATATACTTATAAGGCCTTATAAGGCTACTGCTAAGTCTATAGATATACAATAAACCATTCGCATACATAACTATCTATTTATTAACACATATTAACACATATCAATGGAACACACGCACACATTATACCATGACCTTGTCTAATACTATATTCACAACCCAGAACACCCAGAACAACATGGATACCCAGAACACACAGAAGAACAAGGACACCCAGGATATCCAGAACAACACGGACACACAGAATAGCATGGATACGAAGGATACTCAGAAACAAAGCGGAAGCAACACTGTGTTCGGACAACTGGCTGAGTTTACTTTTGTAAAGTTTGTACATTACCAAATATTAATGGTGAATTTTAATTTAATACATATATATATATATATATATAGTTCAAAGTTCGTATACACGGATGATTTAGAATAAAACTAAAAGTACAATGCCATATATAGGCCTACACACATACTGTCCATGTATAGTAGTATATTCATTCATTACATCAACAATTACACTCCTGTATTATCATCACTACCTTACTGAACCTCTTATTATCTCCCAATACTCTAGTAACACTTCCCAAATTATAGGGTTTTTAACAATTCCGGTCACACTATGGAATCTATGCCCACTCTACTACTACTATTCGATATATTAAATACCTCAAACGATTCATAACTCTACTTATTTTTTGTATTCCTCTAGTCTATAAAATATTCAATTATTATTTCAGAATTCGTTATTTTTGTCTTATTTTATCTTCAAAGTATTGTTTTCCTACACCACGTGTTATTTTATTATTTATTGCCATATATGCCAATTCACAGAAGAATGTCAGTATATGACGAGGTCGCCGCTCTATTCCACGAGTTCAAGTTCAGCGAAGAAATGGACTACGAAGCGATCGCAGCGCTCCTGTGGAACGATTCCCTGAAACCCCTAGCGAACAACGGCCCGCCGAAGACCGGTACCTCCACCTGGCAGATGAAAAGCGCGCTAACCTCGAATATAATAACGACTAGTGTCAGACGAGGATTTCACGGTCTGAAACTGCTGACCGAGACCCAAGAAAGCGACTTCTTCTCTGACATAGTGATCAGTACGGTTGTTATCCCTAAGAGGAAGATAAGGCTGCTGACCATTGCCAATAGTGACAGACCCGTCAAGGAGAAAACTGCAAAGAGAACCGCAGCCGAGATGTGCTAATAGGTCCCAATAGGTAACGTAGACCTATAGTACAGTGTATACTATAGTGGTCATGGTTATACATACCTTATATGGTTATACCACCTTATATGGTTATACCACCTTATATGGTTATATAGATGCACTGTGTTGTATAGGTGTATTCCATGTGGGGTATATCTGTTTTATATTAGGTCATCCTACCTTACCGAACTCATTTTATATACTATTTTTGTTTACTTAATAACACATCATATTTAAATATGAGTTAGTTGTTTTCATCTGGTTTGTCAGATCTGCTATATGTATGTGCACTTTAAAGCGCATACTCTGCATATTATGTATGTATACGGGGTGACTTTATCTACCCTTGTACCATACACCACATGGTTATGTACAATGATCATGTGATCATTGCTCATTGTATTCATTATATAATAGTGCCTTAGACATATGATGTAGTAGTGATTAGCCTTATGTAGGCTGTTTAGCCTGATAAAGGCTGTTTATTTTATTATTGAAATGAAATTCACGAATGTGAATTTTATATATATTCTATTTAAATATTTTTTCGTAATTTTATAATATTTTAAATGAAATTCACAAATGTGAATTTTATATATATTCTATTTAAATATTTTTCGTAATTTTATAATATTTGTTGATTTTCTATATGTATGGTAATAAGGATAATCTGAAATTATATTCATTCGTAATAAAGATATATATAGCTAAAGGTGTATTTATTTATTAAATATTTTAGAGATTATTTCTTCATATTGTAATTAATTATTAATATAAGTATAATGCGGAACATATTAACTAACATTAATTATAATTATCAATATATAATATTGTTTATTGATGTTTATATATTGCACTGTTTATATTATTTTTCTACTAAGATTTATATATAGTGAATTGAAATGAATAGTGTATGTATTTTAACTTAGTTATAGTTATTGAAATAGACAATGTTTGAATGCTAATAATAGCAAAGCCCTTGATTTTACCTTTGTAATAGCAAAGCTCTTTGGTAATAGTGTGTAAATTTGTAATTGGCTTCCAGGAAGTTCTGTTTATTTATGGGTGCCAGTTTTTCTTACTCCTTCATCTTCCTCTTCATTAAATGTATTTAAAGTTTTTTCTTGAATTCTTGTGTTTCTTTCGGTATTTATTCTTTTATTTCTGTAACTTATCCAAATCTGATACCATTTTTATACCTAGCCTATATACACTTTTAATGTGTTTTACCTGCTTTGTGTATATGTAGTTGTTAGTATTTTGTAATCTCTATTATTTCGCAGATTATATTTATTTATATTTACTTAGTTGTTAACATGTTTTATATTGTAGTTCATATTATAGTTCATACAACATCACCTTTTTATAATTAGTAACACCATACAAACATTATTTTGTTTATTGATAGTATTTTTTATTGGTATGTATTATTATATTTATATAATTGTAATAATTGTAGTGATTTTAATTATATAGTAGTTGTATTGTATTCTAATAATAACCTACTTCCCCCCCCTATTTATGCACAAGAGAGAAGATGTACAATACACATTGAATTATATAATAAGAATGTTTCATAGGACATAAACTCACCTTCTTTTCTTTATGTATTGAATATAGATGGTAATTATTTTGTAGATGATAAATATGATATCCTAAAATTTAATATTATGTTATATAAATTCCTAAAATTTATAATTATTTACTTTGCATTCTATACATTTATTATAATCATTAAAAATTATATTACCATTTTTGTATTTATTAATTATCAATTTATTTATGTTATATTATTATTAACAATATTGATATTTTATTAGGTAAACTAGATGTTTAATTTATTAGCTGTGTTATCATTGTTTGAATAGTTTTATGACCAGCACTAAAAACAACTATATCATGATAATTATCATTAATAATATATGGTAATCATTAATTTATATTATGAGCAATAATAGACATGATATTGACATAAAATGCTAACTTGTGGTATTCAAATATTGTTTGGTATTGTATTAGAATGTATATTATTTATCAGTTATATACTTACTGTCTTTTGATAACTTTTAATTATTTTAAATAGAGTAGTCGTTATTTTATACTTTTCCAGTTTAATAAATAGTATAGAGTTATTTAAAGCATATAGATATCTCTAAAAAGATACTATTTGATTTGTAATTATTGTCTTTATTAATTATTAAATATAGTGAATCAATAGCCTAATTATTAGCTCTTTAATGCGAATGAATAGCATCGGATGTAGTTCTATGTTTTTGATATCCAAAGCGACATTGTGATATTACTTTATTTGTCAATAACATTGATCCAAGCCTATTCAACTTTAGATATTTAGATATGTCCTATCATTTATAACATCTTAAAATTATCATACATCACATTACTTATTGCATATATGTAGTGAACGTACCAGGGACCCTGGTCCAGGGTATTATCAGGATGTTACCAGGGCTCTGATATTGCTTCCATTACAATAGTGTCCTGTTAATACATAGTATTCACTCTATATAGTATCTATATATACTATATAGTCCTATAGTATATATTATGTTGAGTATATTGCTATATAGTAGTTTGTCTAGTATGTGTTTATTATTGATTGTGAATATCACATTTATTCTGTTGTGAGTATTCTATGGATATATTCACATTTAAAAAGTCATTGAAGGCATTTCTAAAGATATCAGTTTTTATACAATTAATATATTGTATTGTATTCCTATATAAATTATATATATATATATATATGTACATAAAAATATATTTTTCACTATGTAAAATTAATTTATATATATATATATATATATATATAATATTTGATGAATTATACATCTTATATTACAGTTATATAACTTATATTTAGTGAGATTGTATATATTTAGCATACACGATATAGAGTGAATTAGTATTACTATTAGTAATACAGAATTTAATAAAATAATAAACATTTTAGAATAGGAAGTTTGATTAGATTTTAACATTAATTAACATAATTTCAGAGATATGGTGTTATTTTAAATGATAAATCCAGAAAATATTGTTTTCCTATGTGTAATAAGATAAGATACATTTTATTATTGTAATCATTATACGAAAAAAAACAATAAGCGGACAAATCAAATAGTCAGAAGACTTTCGAGGTATTGACCTTATGTGTTCTATGCTTACTGCTTAATTAGTTAGAGGTGTCATCTACGAGATAAGCAGCTCTCTCTTCACATGCTTATTACAGACTATTAGTTACAATATAGTTACAATGATAACCTTACTATAACAAGATAACTCTCTTAGGATGTATCCAGGGAGATGTCCCTGATGTCCCAGCTTGCAGATTACAGCAATCATATCATGTATACATACTATAGTATTATGTTAGGATCTAAATTATCATTACAAAACATCACACGTATAATACTACTAATAGTTTATTTAGACACTTAAATAATAGTAGAAACAATTCTAAGCGTAATCAAATAATAATGTTAAACAAATAATTATAATAAAAGATGTTTGTTCAGTCTTTTGAGGAAGATAACAATGGAACGAGCACTTCTTATCGCTAGAGGTCATACAGCACAGCGAGGCAGCGGACATCCTGAACGACCTCTTTGCAGTCGACATAATACATATGTTAATGATAGTAATGCATGCATGATGTTATTAATATATATTAGGTTTCTATTAACAAAGTAATATAATATTAATAATATAGAGTCTTTAGTATAGTATAGACTTTTTATATCATACTACTTGTATGATATAATAAATAAACCTTATAAATCAGATACACTATATCAAAAAGTTGATCATTAATTGAATGAAGAAACTAATATTCTAATGTAACTTTAGTAACTCACTAACCTATTATAGAATAGTTAATTTTTAAATACTACTTTTTTTCTTATAACTTATTAATTATATATAAATTAGTAATGTTGATTTACATTTTTTTTCTAATTTTATAGTATGTTCTACTAAGTACATGATACTACAATATATTCCCGCTATTGTGTTTAATACAATATGAACAAGATTCTTCTTAAATTCTTCTTAAACAATAAAACTAATTTTAAAATCATAATATTTATCTTTATTATAATATTTAATTTGAATAGATTATATAATATGTGTATGTAATTAACAATTCCTATGTGTAAAATAGAAACTTATGTTATCAAATTATATATAAATTGTATACAAATAGAAGAATTATTTACTAAATATGTTTGAAAGCGAGATTACTTATTTTATAGAATATTTACATGGCATAACGAGATCTATATATATATATATATATATCTCAAGTCTGGGGTCTATGGATCAGTGGGACAATCAAAAGCTAGTAAACCAGAGGTCCCGGGGGACAGTTCTTGTTTTTCTCATGTGTTTATCAAGAACTTAACAAGCAATGAATCAAAACACAAAACAATTTTGTTTACTATTTGTATTGTAATGTACCTCACAGTTATCTATAACATATACAAGTCTATGACTTCTCACACAGGGTCCATTTGTACTGTATACAGTATATATATATTTGTGATTTCAATAAATAAATATTATTATGATAAGTTATCAATGCCTGCATAGTACTGCTCCTCTAGTGGTAATATGTGTAGTAGTAATGCCTGTTACTATAGCATCAGACAATTGTAAGGAAGCCTACCATATGTGTATCTGGCCTCCTCACAAAGCTTTCTCTCTAGTTCTGTGGGCCCCCTCTTGCACACACACACACACATGTGTTCAGATATTGTTTAGATGTATTAGCAATACTTTACAGACCTTCTATAGTAAGAGTATACAAACAATATGAACATACTGCTGCTGCTGCTGGTGTTATTTGTGTATAATAGGAGAAACCTTATGTGTACAACAACTCTGCCAGTAGATAGATAGATAATAGTTCAGTGAATGGATTCAAAATGATGGGTAACAATAAATAATAATGACAGAAATATATAATGAATAAAAGAAATATAAATAAGTTGTGATTTATGAATTGAATTAACAGTGGTAGAAAGTTATTACTGGTAGTGGACTGTGTGTCCATTAGCAAGACCTCCTATAACCTCTATTACTGGTAGTGGACTGTGTGTCCATTAGCAAGACCTCCTATAACCTCTATTACTGGTAGTGGACTGTGTGTCCATTAGCAAGACCTCCTATAACCTCTATTACTGGTAGTGGACTGTGTGTCCATTAGCAAGACCTCCTATAACCTCTATTACTGGTAGTGGACTGTGTGTCCATTAGCAAGACCTCCTATAACCTCTATTACTGGTAGTGGACTGTGTGTCCATTAGCAAGACCTCCTATAACCTCTATTACTGGTAGTGGACTGTGTGTCCATTAGCAAGACCTCCTATAACCTCTATTACTGGTAGTGGACTGTGTGTCCATTAGCAATACCTCCTATAACCTCTATTACTGGTAGTGGACTGTGTGTCCATTAGCAAGACCTCCTATAACCTCTATTACTGGTAGTGGACTGTGTGTCCATTACCACCTATAACCTCAAGGTCATGGGAGGTCTTGCTATTAGTAGAATAATGCATACGTGCAGATAGGGCCGTCACAGGGTGATTAAAAGTGGGGGGGATATTAGAGATTATATCTCCCCCATCCTCCCCTTATATGACGCCCCTACGTGCAGATGAGGAGCGAATGATGGGGACTGTAGAGGTTGAATCAGTGCGTTCAGTCTCTTAACTCGAGATAACTGCACTGATGAATCATCAGTGATGATAGAGAGGCTGGCAATTAGCATCCGTACCGACATCTTCTCATATAGTTATCTTATAATGAATTATGATATATAGAATTATATTTATAATAATGTCGGAAATAAGAAAATTAATATTAAATGTATCGATACCATAGATTTAGAGTACCAGGTACTCTAAATTTATGATCGATACGGAAGAGAATTATACAATAATGACGATATATACATAAGATTATATATGCATAGAATATACATTTGCGAATAAAACTCGAGATTATAATACCTACGTAAATTTTCTAATGAAATATAGAATTAGTTTGCCGTCTAAATGTTCGTACTATTATGTTGAGTTATGTATTTAGTTCTCAGCGTGCTATAAAGCTATATAAGTTGGGGCCCCCTCACTTCAGGCGAACATTCTCCAAGATGGCCTCAGCCTCAGCTTCAGGTAGGTATGAAGTTCATACATACTATGAACTTAGATAATTACAATCTTAACCACACTTGGAGATATTATAATTATATTTAATATCAAGATGAATAGTAATTAGTATATACATCAAATATGTGCGCTAAGGAAAGATATAACACTCATGCGCAATCGTGTACTTCTATTTTGTATACAAAAACCAACAGCACCACCTATATAGGGTCAATTTTCGGAATTATGTGTTGTTTGTAATGTATATTCGTATCAAACTATGCACTTTTAAAATGAAAGATAATATGCTTTAATTTATTATTTATATGATGAAAACTAAGCTTTCATTGCTAATATATAACAAACTAATAGGATATGTTAGTTTAAATGCTATACATATCTAATAGATATTATCTATGTGGCGAGTAAAAGTTAATTTATATTGCATGTAATTTAATAGAGAAAGGAAAACATTGTAGTATGTAAATCGCTACAATCCTAAATCTATTACAGTGATTTCGATAATACTGATAGCAGTGAGATGCCTGCATATTAATCACATTGAGTAGATATGGAGTGTTATATCTTTGTATACATTTTAAATAAACTATGATTTCACAAATGAAGATTATAAATATTTTAAATTCAAATTTAATGGACAATATTATAATATTATAATTAAATATATTTTATTTAATTTAAAAATACAATTGATTTCAATATATATAATTATAAATAAAAATATTAATTTTAGTACTACTAAATTAGGACTAGAATATTCCTGTAATATTGTAATACGGTGTGTAAAATTACTTTTGAACTACAATTTTATAGACGCTATTATAATATTGTAGTTAAAAAAATATCTTATTTAATTTAAAAATGCAATTGATCGCAATTTGATATTATTATAAATAAAAATCTATAGTTAAACTCGTGTTCGACAATCTAATCAGATAAACTAGTTTGAAAATCAATTACGATACGTCAATCTAATTTTATAATCAATTTCGAAAATCGAATACGGCAAATCGAATCAAGTATGAACATTAAGTTTTAGTAAATTTCAAAAATATAATCCTATAAACAAGTTCGACAATCTAGTACGATATATGATACGAAACATATTTTTTTAAGTTTTTCGAAGCGACAATTTAGGATGTTTTAGATTTTTCGAAACATACATTTTGGATGTTTCAGTTGTTTCGAAGCAGGACATTTAGATCAATAGTGTAGACTATAGTCCCATAATGTATGTTCACTAGAGTCACATGGTGTGTTCTCTATAGTCACATGGTGTGTACTAGTGATATAGACCTAATATACACATTATCATATTTAGAGAGTTTAGACAACATTATTATTATAGAATTATAAATCTAAAAAACATGTTTTATAAGTTTCTAAATTAAATTAAATTAAATTTGTTTGCTTCCAACTATATAATTAAAGTTTAAATATGCAATTAATAGAGTATAATGCAATAATAATAAAGGGTATTATCAAAGATATTGCGAAGCAAAAATATGTCATTCTACTTTATTTTGTATAACAAAAATTATAATTCTACTTTTATATTATATGTAAATTTGAATTATATATCAGTAATATTAATAAAAAGTTATGTACATTTTTTATTACGATATACATCAAATTTAGTGTTAGTTTAAAGAATATAATATTATCTTATAATCCAAACTATTTTTCTTAAAATATGTAATTAGATAAACATGAAATATAAATAGGACCATTTTTAATGTAAATTTATACCTCTTTTGTGTCATTCAATATTTAGAACATTTGCTTTTGAAATTATTTATATAAAAATGTAATAAATAGTATTAAAACATTTAACATGGATAACTATTTAACTATAACTAAATATTTGATATATACATTATGACAGGGAGATTATACAATGTATATTATTTAAATTGTGTGCATTCAAAATATTGCTATTATAACATAAATTGTAATATTACATTAAATATATATTATAATAATTATATATTATAAATTTGATGTTAAAATATACATTAAATATGTATTACTATTCTAATAGTTAATAATCATAATGTTTAAATACTAATTAAATATATTTATATAATTACCAATATATTATAATATATATGTAAATATAAGGTGAGTAAACAATATATAATGATACAATGGTATGTATGAAAAGGATATTTTTCATATTGATTCTAGTATAATATAATAGGTAACATTGGAAAGATTATCAATTCTATAAACTGTCATATTTTGGTTATTTAAAATTTTGAATACAAAAATAAAGTATGTTCAAACAAATATAAATATATATAGTACAACATTTTGAAGAAAATATCTTTGAATATAACAAATACTAGTGTCACCTATATTCCATACTAATCAATATCTGCATTGATTTCAAATAATTAGACACAAAATTAGATAAGTGATATATCTTTGGTATAGCTAATGTAAAACATGCCATATCCATAACTTTATGGATACATTAAATATAAGATATTGTTTAGAAGATAAATTTATATATACATGCATAGGTACATCCATACTACACTAATTAAGTAATACAACATTATTATTATACATACTTCCGAGTAAGTTTATATTATATTAATTATAATATACATATAAATATATTATATTATCGCTAAAGGATTATCTTAATCAAAACATAGAATATATGAATATATTGAAGTACTAACAAGTTGTGAAATAAAGGAAGAGGTTAGCAGTACACAATGTCTACTTAGAGGTAGATATTACATAACAACGTTCTGCTTTATGTCATGTAGACATTGACAAAAGAAGTACGTTAAAATCTAGGTCTATTGATCCGATGTTATTCTATAGTTAATTAGGTATTATAATTCATTATAAGGCTAAAAGTGACAAAATTAATATTAAATTTATTAATAATAAAATAATGATTATAAAGTATTATAAAAGTAATATAATAATAAAAGTATTATACAATAATAAAAGTATTATACAATAATAAAGGTTTTATACAATAATTATGAGTTGTATATAAAGGGTATATATGCGTAGAATACACACACACTGTGAACAAAACTTGTGATAACTTGTGATAATTAATACCCACGCAAGTTTACATATAAAATCAGCGATTGAAAATAATACTTTTAGTGCATTTTAAAATTTCAATCATTAATAAAATTAAAATGATTTAATACAAATAAATTGAATACAAAAAATAGTTGTGTATATAAAGATGTGTAGATTAGCTTTAGGGTGATGGTTTGACTCACGGGTGAAATATGACTGTAGTTCAAAGTTCAGTCACCAGATGACCTCAGTCTAGTGGCTTCCTCGTAACTAGGGGGCAATAGGTCAACGGATACGGGGGTAAGGAGAGAAGTGGACGGCTTGTGCTGGTCATTTGGTCTGATGGGGGCTGTGGCGTCGATACTCTGTGTGATGGTGTGGGTAGGGTGGTGATGCTGGGGGTAGGGGGTGATATGGGTGATGATCACGGTGCATATATATTTAATTCATAATGTAAACAAACAAAGATATTCCGATATTTATTTAGTTTTATAATTTTTAAAATCGATCTTCCATATTCATAAAATGGAATGCATATTATATTATAAATTTATAAGATCTAGAAGTTTACAATAATTATTATTTTATCTATATATAAATTATTTAGATGATGAGAAACTATTATGTGTTATTTTTAGATTATGTGTTATAAAACATCAAATGTTGTTATAAGGCAAATTTTATCAAGATTCTTTTTGTAAATGAAAGATAATTAATTATTTAATAATTAAAAATTGATTTATAAAATTTGTTATTAAAAATGAACATATCTAGGGGCCAGGTACATTCATTATTGCCCCCTTATATGTTGCACCCTTAAACAGAATGAAAACTAATATGGTTACATTTATTTATTTTATATTATATTTGGTATAAAAACTGTATCATGTGATATTACAGAGGAATAAAGAAATATTAGATTTTTATTTAAAACTTGAAATACAGTTTACTTGAAATGATAACTACACATGATACACGAGGACACAGATAACAACTATTATTAATATTACTTTGTATTGCTATAAATAATAACTAGCTGTCTTAATTAGAAAAGTAATTAGTATAATTGTAAACAAACAATTTGTTTAGAAAATCATTATAAAATTAGCCTTTTTTGATAAGTCTATTTATATATATATATATAATAGTATTATATATTAGATAGATAGATAAATAGTTTATTGTTTAGAAATACAAATAAAATTATAATAATAGTAGTGAATTTAAAATAAAGCGAAACAAACCGATACGAAACAAGAAATAATAAATATATTATAAAATTGGTAAAAAAAATTGATTTAAATGGGACATGTAAAATAAAAAATGTATAATATATTATAAATATGATGATATTTCATTGTGTATAAATATATTATAAATATAATAAAAAAAATTGGATCAATTTAATGAATACATTTCTGTTTACCCTACTTTGAATAGGCACACATGTATTGCAATGTATCACATACTACTACTACTACTACTACTACTAATACTACTACTACTACTACTGCTACTGCTACTGCTACTGCTACTACTACTACTACTACCACTACCACTACCACTGCCACTGCCACTGCCACTGCCACTGCCACTGCCACTGCCACTGCCACTGCCACTGCCACTGCCACTGCCACTGCCACTGCCACTACCACTACTACTACTACTACTACTACTACTACTACTACTACTACTACTACTACTACTACTACTACTACTACTACTACTACTACTACTACTACTACTACTACTACTACTACTACTACTACTACTACTACTACTACTACTACTACTACTACTACTACTACTACTACTACTACTACTACTACTACTACTACTACTACTACTACTACTACTACTACTACTACTACTACTACTACTACTACTACTACTACTACTACTACTACTACTACTACTACTACTACTACTACTACTACTACTACTACTACTACTACTACTACTACTACTACTACTACTACTACTACTACTACTACTACTACTACTACTACTACTACTACTACTACTACTACTACTACTACTACTACTACTACTACTACTACTACTACTACTACTACTACTACTACTACTACTACTACTACTTCTGCTACTGCTACTACTACTACTACTACTACTACTACTACTTCTGCTACTGCTACTGCTGCTACTACTACTACTACTACGGAATTTTTTAGATTTTACACTTATTCAAAGTTTTTGAATAGTAAATAAATATACTTTGAAGGTTTCAAATAGTATTATTTTTGTTAAGTATTCAAAGTTTTCAAATAGTAAAATTATTCATTTCGAAGGTTTCAAATAGTACAATTATTCATTTCGAAGGTTTCAAATAGTACAATTATTCATTTCGAAGGTTTCAAATAGTAAATATATTCATTTAGAAAGCTTCAAATTGTAAATACTAGTTGTACCCAATCCGGCGTTGCTCTGTTTTTGATTGTTTACCTAACTATTATTTATTAATATAGCTATTCCTGCTTCTACATTGCTAGTATATAGAATAAAATAAATTGTAGCTAAATACAAACAAATGTAGACAAATATTTTTTTTAAATTTCAAAAATTAGTGGAAAAAATATAAAAAAATACAAAAAATATAAAAAAATATATTTTTTATATATGTCAACAAATATTTTAAAATATAATATAATATAGTATAGTGGAAATAAATTATGCTCATAAATTATTGATATACAATTCATAATTATTTAATAAATATTTATCGATGAAGGGGATTCGCGGCCTTTTCAAGTATACAATGTATTAAGATACGAGATATTTTTTTTTATGTATTTAACAAATTTTAAAATTTTTTCAGCTCCTAGGGTTTTGATCCGATTTCAATTATGTAAATTGCATATTGTTAACCAATATAATGTTAATAAAACTTGCTTATTAAAAAAAAAAATGGTTCACTGAAAACCCGAAATATTGTAAGACAAAATATGATGCTAAATTAAATTATTATTTTTTAATTGTTATAATTTTGTATATGTTATACTATGTATATTACATTTCTTTTAAGCAAGTTGTATTATACATATAATAATGAAGATATTGTGAAAAATTCATCAAGTTTTGATAATTATTGAGAGGGCTGAACAATTTCTAAGATTCAAAATAAATTAAATTCAATATTCTGAGTAAATCGAGTTTAAAGTTTGACTATATTTATTTTTAATTGTATGGTAATATTTGTTTATTATATCTATCTTTGACAACATTTATAGTAGTGTACTATTATAGAATACCACACTAATATATCCATAGAGTTATTATTATAATATTTATATTATATTACCAATAATTACACATAATAAGCTAATATTTATGATATTTAAAAAAAAAAAAATGTACAAGAAAATTTATTTTTTAGTATATTTATTTATTTATAATATTATAATATAACAGAATACCACAATAATATACCCATATGGTTGTACTTACAATATTTATATAATATTATATTACCAATAATTACATATAATCGATTTTCTGCTACGTCTTGGCATTTTGAAATAAAATAATTAAATGACACAATCTCAATTACTTTGTTTATAATTCGAATTTTATACCCAATGCAATGCGTTCATTTGATATCAATCTGTTAATTATAGATGTCGCTAGTTTACATCATATTATATAATAGATCGTATATAACACTGAATTTAAAATTATTTAAAAATATAAACTTATAGATATCATATTATAAGTTTAAAATATGAGTATTATGTACGCCATTTTTACAAAAAAAAAATTTACCAATTAGATCTTGTACTAAACTATCAAATTGTATCATTTATAAGTCTTTATTTGCTCTACAAGTTTCAGAGAATATTAAATATATATCACATAATACTTTTCTCAAATAAAAAAAAAAAAAAAAAAATTATTTTCGGCCCCTTAAGGGCAGGTAAAAAAAATGTAATATTAATATAAATTTTGTAAGGTATATATTTTGTATGTTATAATAAATATGTCAAAAAATAAAAATACAAAACGATCTACTGATACAAAATACAAACGTTTAAAAAAAGCACATAATGTAAAAAAAAATCAACATTATTACAAAAATAATAATTACTAAATATTTCATAATTTAAATATCTAATAAAATTTGATGTATTTTATATTATTGAATAATTGAAAAATTATTATAAAATATCAAATGTACTCTTTGATAATTCATGTATCACCTTATTATATAAATAAGTATTACTTTATAATGATTTATATAACTCTATATCAATATGGAATTTACAATATATTTTATTTTAACTAATAATATATTATCTTTAATTATACTAAAACTATCTAAAAAATCAATTTCTTCAAGAAAGAAGCATTCATTATGCATAGAAAAATATAAAAATGTGGTTTGAATTAGTATTATTTATAATACTATAATATACTAATTTATTATTATACTAATCATTATAATTATTATTTAAAAAATTATATTATAACATTTTATTTTCAAAATTATATTAATACTATTTAGTAGTACTATTATTATAATTTAGATATACATATATTAATATATCATTATATTTTATATAATATAATTTATATAATATATATGTATAAACTCATAATAATATATAAATTAAGTACCAACAAAACTATGAAATGGGATTCTGAATATCATCAGGAAGCATATTAATAGTGTAATGAGTGTATTTATTTATTTGTATATAAATGCAATTAAACTTGTAATTTTATTTAATATAAAATGATAATATAAACTAATATATGTAAACTCAAGAAACAAGAGATCTATTGTTAATTATAAATTATTAATAAATAGATAAAATAAATATTTGATCATACATAACTACTAAAACATGTATATCTTTTAAAATGTGTTTATAATTAAATATTCAAGATTAATTTCATTATATGATATTGATTTTATAGAAAACTAATATTCAGCTTATATAAAATATTATATAAATATATAATTTATCATATTTATCCTTTAACCATTATTTCTCAGTTTCATGTTATTTTTAAATTCTAAATATTTAAAGTACTATACTTGTTTTATTTTTAAATATTTAAACTAGATTTTTCCCACTATATTCTAAATTCATCATTAAAGAGTAATCCTAACTTCAATTTTTTTAATTAATTATTTATTTATTTCTATAGCAAAATTAAACATTAAAAACAAAAATGTACATTTATTTAAAAATTCTAATATCTTCTTTTTTTTGTATTATATGTTAGGTTTATTATAGAGCTAATATATTTGAATACTATTTTTTTTTAATTTAAATAAAATATTAAATATTGAAGTAGGAGTAGGCTTTTTTAGTAGACCCATTTTTTCCTATCTATTACATTACAATTAAAAATAGGCGAATCTGCCCTTAATTAAATACAATTATGTATAGTTATTTAAATTATATTTATTAATGATAATTTATTGATGATTTTAATTATAATTAAAATATTTAGTAATAATAATAGATAAGTTATTATCTATTATTTTAAATAAAATAATGAATTATATGATAATTCATCAGAAATGATTATATTTTCAGAAAAGATTCCATATTTAAAATTAGAGAGTGAGGTAGTAAAAAAGGAAGTAAATAGTATTAATTTATTATATAATATTTATATATATATTTATTATTGATAATTAAATAATCGAAATTTTCTAATATTTCATTTTGATATTCGAAATTTTAGAATAATTAGATTTAGTTATTCAACATTTTTACATATCTGTCAAATTTAAAAATTTACTATTTGGAAGAATCGTATATTCAAATATAATATAATTTGATATTCTAAACCGTTTCCAACACAAACTACTATTACTAACAATGTAATCTCTCCTATTATCTCTACTACTACTACTACTACTACTACTACTACTACTACTACTACTACTACTACTACTACTACTACTACTACTACTACTACTACTACTACTACTACTACTACTACTACTACTACTACTACTACTACTACTGCTACTACTACTACTACTACTACTACTACTACTACTACTACTACTACTACTACTACTGCTGCTGCTGCTGCTGCTACTACTACTACTACTACTACTACTACTACTACTACTACTACTACTACTACTACTACTACTACTACTACTACTACTACTACTACTACTACTACTACTACTACTACTACTACTACTACTACTACTACTACTACTACTACTACTACTACTACTACTACTACTACTACTACTACTACTACTACTACTACTACTACTACTACTACTACTACTACTACTACTATTACTACTACCACCTGACTACTACTAACAATGGAATCTCTCTGCAGATTAGTGTTAGATCTCTCCTTGTAGACTTGGAACAAACGACTAGTACAGAAGAGCACCAGGAACAGCAGTATCCCGCCACCTAGTACCGCTGCCACCACTATCAACAGAATCACGATACCCCTAGCTTTGTCTGATACTGTGGGGGGGAGAAGCACTGGTTATAATGCATACCTAATACTGAGGGGGTGATACACTGGTAACATTGCTTGAGAAGGGGGGGGGGGTAACATCACTGTCAACTACTACATACTGTTAGATATATCACACTATAAACATCTATAACTACTAGACACCGATGTCACTACTTACTACCTCCTGCTAGACAATGTGACAATGATTCATCAACATTACAAAGAAACACGGAAACACTATCACATTATATTTAATTTATTGATATCTAATAAATGTTATTGTAAAGTGTGAAATTCTACAGAATTCTAGAATGTTTGCTCAGTAAGATATCTCATAACCACACACACACATACAGACACCCACCCACACATACACACACCAACAGACAATCACACACAGACACACACACACATACCTACAATCACACCCATACACTTACCTACCCCATCGATATAGTGAGCAAGTGGATAAGCAATTGAATATAGTGTATGGGGGTGTGTTATGATAGAGGAGGTGCTGTAGTCACATACTACTACTATACATTTCACATTATTATTATTTATTTATATTTATATTGTTTATTATGATTAATTTTAATGTACTAAAATTAATAGTTATATATATGAAATACATTACAACATAGCAACATTCCTCATAATGTTGGTATTTAAATGTATTTAATTGAATATAGCATACTATTTCATTGACATTTATAATCTAAATGCATAGATATAGATAGAAGTCACTTCTATCAATTTCAGCGAAAAGCCTACTGTTTTAATATTTGACATATATAATACGACTAATACGCAATCAAAATCAATGATTCCATTTTGTTAATTCATCGATAAAAGGGCTATTCTCGTATCTATCTGTTACATGCATTGCGTGCCTCGTGAAGTGCACATGTCCACTGTATATCGATGACACACTCTACATGTAAAGCTAGCTACCAGGTGACACTATACTAGAATGTTCTATATGATCGCCTCACTTGTGACAGCAGTAATGGTGAAGAGGAGGAGGAGGATCAGGTAATACATCACGAGTAATACACCACAGTTATGTAATGGATTATGTGGTGTCACAAAAGTTATGGGGGGGGGGGGTTACTAGTGGTGGTAATCAATACTATAGGGGTAGGGGGGGTTACTAGTAGTGGTAATCAATACTATAGGGGGGGGGGTTACTAGTGGTGGTAATCAATACTATAGGGGGGGGGGGTTACTAGTGGTGGTAATCAATACTATAGGGGGGGGGGGGTTACAAGTGGTGGTAATCAATACTATGGGGCGAGGGTAGTAGACGTACCCGGGTGGTACTCGTAATAGCAGTAGAACAGCTTCAAGTGACTGCCCTTCATGGAGGTCACAGACACCTCGGGGTGAAGTCCTGACTTGGAGTCCATGTTGATGGTGCGCTCCGTCTTGAAGGTCACCCATTCCTCGGAGACATTCGTGTTGCGTACCTGTAGAGGTCATGCCGTAGTAGTAGGGGAGGTTACATAATAGGGGGCGGTAGTAGGGGAGGGGAGGTTACATAATAGGGGGCGGTAGTAGGGTAGGTTACATAATAGGGGGCGGTAGTAGGGGACGGCAGTGGTGGTGATAGCGAATGATTGATCTTAGTATCGTAGAGTTTTTATTGCAACACTAAATGGGTTGGATTATATGTATGTATTCAGTTATTACTTGATGAGGCCTCGAATGCTTCACTAAATGGGTTGGATTATATGTAAATATGTATGTATTTAGTTATGGGGATGCAGCCTTGAATGCTTTACGTGTGTACCGATAGAGCGTAGTAATTGTTACGTAATAACAACAAATGTTATGCTGGCAACCTCTGAGACATAAACAGTGCTAAACTCTACCCACGAGCACCACACGAACACCATAGGGCTGGACACAAGGGAACCACTAGTTTGATCAGTAACGTAGAGTGTTGCATGCACTGATGCATACACTGTTGCATGCACGCGAGTGTATCATGGTATTATTGTGAATATGATGATGGTATTAATTAGGTCATGTTTATTGCAGACAATAATCTGTGATCACCTTTCACTCAGTACTGAGATGATTTGCTGTGTAAACAAGCCCCTAGTCATATAAACAATCACATGTAAACACCAGTGTGATAAAAACAATGCAATTTATTGCAGGAGTTATGGGCAGTAGAGACTGATTGAAATCATAAAAAAAATACTTTTTTCTAATTATAATTTTTAGTAATTGTTTTTAATATTCAAAATATTATCTTAAGTTTATATATAAATCATATTTCTACATGGAATATAATTTAGAAAAACAAACATTTGACAACGCCAATAAAACAATAAATTAAAATATATGTCAATAGACATTATATGGGTCAAACTAAAACAATACCACACATGTGGATTATAATGAATAGCATACATACTAATATATGTATTGAACATGTTATACTATTTACACATATATATATTTTAAGAAATGATATAATATGTGTATTAATAAAATATTGATAACCATAGACTGCTTATTAGCTGCTTTAAATTAGATTTTAATATAATACATATTTATATAACTGTAGTCACATAAATATATATAGTAATCATATAGTAACAATGTACACTTTACTTAAGGGAATACACATAGGGTACCTAACTCCAGTGCATATAAATAGATAGGTACTTAGATACATGATACTACAATGAATTATATTTCTGGAATAATTGGAATATAGCCAATATTCTCTTATCTTTATAAACTAAACTAAACATCAGGTCTAAACACATGTTATTCACGAGAGAAGTTCATTATTATTATATCTAGTTCATATTTGTAATTGTAGTTAATATTTTCTAACAAAATTAGCAAATTAAGATAAATGTGTTCAATAAAATAATAAATAGAATGGTTTTTAAATTTTGAAAACTTGATTATATACTAGAATCTAGTTATACTAGATATACAATTATAGATATATACATAGAAACTAAATATACAATGATACTAAAATATAGTCGTACATTAATCGATTTAAATAAAAAATATTTTCTAATTTGAATAATATTTATTTTTATAACCTTCATAAAACACATTTTAATGGTACTTATAAAAAAGATTATTAAATAAAAATTGCACACAATATTTATTATATAATTCCATATGAATTCGTGAAAAAAAAATGAAATAATTTTTTTTTTACTATTTGAGGACTTTCCCAGGAATACTGCAGTTAGTTTTTGTAATAGATATACGATATTCAGTAGTACTATCTATGTAATAAGTAAGTCATAATTAGAATATTGCCAAAAAAGTTAAACCATATAAATGAGATATATATAGCAATACATCTGAGAGGGTTAGGTATATACTTCAATATAACTATATGTGATACATATCTAAATATAAATTATGTATTTTATCAACATTTATAAACATATGATTAATTATCTAAATATTAAAAATAGAACAAGATATCGTGGAATTATATATATATATATATTTGTATTATATCAAAACAAATTATTTGATTATATCATAAATTCAGATGTCAGTTACATTTTAAATGTAAGTAAATATGAGAATATAATTATTCTGATATAAAATAATTTGAAAAATAACACAATATAATTATTTTTAATTATGTATATATATATATATATAATACACTTAATAATGCTATAAAAATGTAAAAAATTAAATGAAAGTGAGAATACAAATACTGAATAGCATTAATGTGCGCATAGGTTATGGCACATGTAAGGTGTACTCGATTATAGATAGATAATAACTAAAAACATAGAATAAAAAGCAAAATAGGTTTTATTTTTTGAAAATCGGTAATATATAAAATTATACTGAACATGAAGTTATAAAATAAACAATGATTCAATAAAATATTAATTATTAGAATTATTTCTTATCACATACTATTAGAGTATCTGTAAACCATATGATGGGTTGAAATGTTCACATTATATAAATGATATATAACTGAATATTAATTTGTGAACAAATTAAAATTATAATTAAATATATTTTTGTTAACTGCGATATTTTCCATTAACATTTTGTATATCACCGTCATGGATCATGGATACATCATTAACATCATTATATTTGTTATCATAATTTATATTATAACTTATTTATTTTATAATAATTTATCTTAAAACAATGACGACTTCTTTAGTATTATTACAACAAGCAATGAAATTAAATATAAAAGTTGTCTGCTACATTAATGATATTGCTGTTGCTAAGGATGAGTGCTGTTGCTAAGGATGAGGATGTACTAAGGACTAGTGGGGTTGCTAAGGATGATCGCGGTTGCTAAGGATGTGCTAAGGACTAGTGGGGTTGCTAAGGATGAGCGCGGTTGCTAAGGATGAATGCGGTTGCTAAGGATGATCGCGGTTGCTAAGGATGAGTGCGGTTGCTAAGGATGAGTGCGGTTGCTAAGGATGAGTGCGGTTGCTAAGGATGAGTGCGGTTGCTAAGGATGAGTGCGGTTGCTAAGGATGAGTGCGGTTGCTACGGATGAGTGCGGTTGCTAAGGATGATCGCGGTTGCTAAGGATGATCGCGGTTGCCAAGGTAACGCTACCTTCTGACAGTTCCTGCCCCATTTCAGCAGGTAGAATGGTTTCTCAGTAGGCAGCTCTAAGATGTCACTGTGGGACCCGTCGTTACGGCAACAGAAGTGTATTATCGTGTCCTTATTGTATACACCATCGGGGAGAACACCTATGTTGGGGGGGTGGGGGTTAAAGGGGGGTGGGTGGGGTTAACGGGGGGTGGCAGGGGTAATACTAGTTATGCATGCAGCTCTACGCGGGTTATTGTTGTACGTATTCTAGAGTGATTATATTTAAAACAATATACATATATATATATATATATATGTATATATATATATATATAAATATGTATATATAAATATATATATATAAATATGTATTTATTAATACAAATAGTTTGCCACCTATTTACGATACTCTACAGAAATCATATCAAATATCAAAACGAATACGATATGAAATATAATATGTTATTATTTGTGTTTATTTCGTATATTATATAGTGAAACTCTAAATATGTAGTATATTATATTAATAATAATATGTTATTCATACACACATTAGATACATGTTTATATTGCAGAACTTGTCCTCCTCCTCCTCCTCCTCCTCCTCCTCCTCCTCCTCCTCCTCCTCCACCTCTTTCTCCTTCTCAGACATACACTTGTAACACAAGACAGACACTATGTACTACTATAATAGACACTATGTACTACTATTATAACAAGTGGGCTGTGTAATAACTCAATAATCAAGTGAAAATATTAAGAGCACTAAATCGTGGATAAAATAAACAACTAATAAATAATGTTTTTATAGTGCATAGCGATGAAGATTTACATAAAGATAAAAAAGTGGTGTTTGTGGTGGTGATGGTGGTGGTGGTGGTGGTAGTGGTAGTGGTGGTGTTTGTGGTAGTGATAATAGTTGTGATAATAGCTGTGGTAGTGATAAGAGTGGCAAGAGCAGAATTAGGAACAGAAACCCATTGCATCAAATATGAAAGCAACAAATTCAGTTCTTCATCATCAATTCAATGGAATCAAATACCCCCTTGGGATTGCAAAACTAACGATTTTAAAAATAATGTAAAAAGAAATGTTTTATAACCAACAATGTTTCACATCATGATTATTGCTATGTGAATTATACATAGACTTATATTTGGGTCTTCTAATGTCTATGGCATTATATAATATTATGTATAATATCTTTATTCGCTATTTGCATCTATATGTGATTTATATTATTTGAAATTACACATTATAGAAATATATTATTAATGAAATGTCTAAATATATACTTTCAACAATAACAACACACACACACACACACACCCACACACACACACACACACACACACACACACCACCACTGCTACTACACTGTATACACTATATAGCTAACAGGGGAAGGCACTAGGCTATACATACTATGTGTATCATAGATCTACCCACACGAAGTGATTAATGTATGAAGTAATAGGTTATGTAAGCGATATGGCTGTAGTATGTGTGTGTGTGTGTGTGTGTGTGGGCGTGTGTGTGTGTGTGTGTGAGAGTATGAGTGTGTGTGTGTGTGTGTGTGTGGTGATTATTACTTATAGAACTATGATTTTAATATAATGTAACTTGATAATTTAACTTGTAACTTTATAATATATATTTATTGAATCTCATATATATATATATATTGAATACAATACAAATAGCGGATATAAATGGACTCCTCAAGAAGTCATAGACTTTACATGTTATAAATAACTCTGATGGGCCCCGGATAATACAATACAAATAGTAGCATAGCATACTATAGTATACATATATATATATATTCATGTATACATAAGCACATATATAATTATATATACATATATAATTCAGCAGCTATAAATCACAATGAAACACACTACACTAAAAGCTATGCATTATGTACCCATATGACTAGACCTACATGATGCAATGCATTCACTACAGGATGAGAATACATCTAAAACTATATATCAAATATAATAATACATATATAAAAAATAGGAAATCTCAATACAATACAACATAAATAACAGGGCCTAACTATGTCCATATAGGACATAGACATATTTGAAATGATTACTTCATTGATACGTATATCATCTGGATATGAACGATAGGTGTGTGCAACTGATCGTAGAGAATATGTGTAGCTAGCAAAGACACTAGATATAGCGATGAAACATAGGGTTCGGGTGATTAGAGTTGTTGTAACGATAGGGTTTCAATGGGCCAAAGTACACTCAGTTAGTACTACGCAGCGATATAGGTGGCAATACTAGTACTACTACTACTGCACTACTGGTAACGCCACTCACTAACCAAAACTAGCCTGATCGCCTCGTGGCAACAGGACTGATGAAGCGTCATCCCATCTCAGACTTCCGTAACGGAACCCAGTCGGACAATCGTTCTTCTTGTAGATACAGTACTGACCTAGGGGTCAAGGTCAACGCGAGTAGAGCGGGGTCGTATAATGAACTATGTACCGGGTGAGACAATAGGTGATCAGGATAACAATGAGTATGTTTGAGATGTAATCACATAAGATTGTATTATTTATAACCATGATTCTATGCTTCTATAGGTTTATAAAGTAAGGACCTTACTGCAAGGTGTATGTAAACGTGTAGTATATCAATATAGTTATTTGTTTATATTGTTATTGTTATTGTTATTTTGGTGGAGTCCTTTCATCCCATCCATGAACTTAGATGAAGTTTTCACTTAATACCATAGTTTTCACTTATAACCATATGGCTCTAATGTCCCTTCGAAGCCGCTCTCGTGTTAAGGCATCCATGGTTTTAACGAGAGCCGATCATTTATGTATACACACTTATATAAGATCACTTCTAAATATTATTATAAGACCTATTTTAATGGTGCGGATGAGGCTCGAACCCGCGCCCTACCGCTTGCGTGTCCGACGCATTGCCAACTGAGCCACACGGGCAGTTTATTATGAAGAGTTAACTAGAGAAGGGTGATGCGGCCCACACTCCAGAGGACTAACATCATACGTAACTACGGTAACATGAGTCATGCGGTAGTCTCGCAGTAAAGGTCTACTGTATTAGTTAGCATTATGTGTTGATTTATTGAGATTGAGATCGCATATATTTAACGTAGATTTTGTAATTTCTGTGGTAATATTTAAAAATGTTAGTAACAAATTATCAATAATGAAATAATGTGTTAAATATAAATAGGGAATGTTTAAAATGTTATTTTATTTGTATAAATAATTTTTATTACCATGATAATGAATGATTTCAAAATACATAAATACATTTTTTTATATACATATAAAAAATCTTTAAATTTCTTATTTCTTATTTATATATATATTTATGTATTATTATATATGTGTGAATATATATATACATATATATATATATATGTGTGTGTGTGTATGTTGACAGTTAATGCATTACGAGAACATGCCGAGTAACTTAATGATGCATAAGCTAGACGGAGATAGCAAAGTAATCTAGAGATGCAGGGATCAATGTATCTATTTAGGTGAATATCTATTTATAGAAATAAACGATGTGACTGGTGGTGGTATGGTAAATCTAATTATGACTATGAGATTCGCTTATTATACCTAGAGGTCTTTGTGATACGTACAAGGTCGTCGGTAGTGATTCATTATGCGCGTGACTGTACTGCGAAAGAGCCATTGACCGCTAATCGGGGGCAGTAATACGCAGACTGTACGATCTTGACCTATGCGGGGCGGGGTCTACTCAGGGATACACTCAACGACCTTGACCTATACAGGGGGGGGGTCTAACCAGCTGACCACTTAGCGACCTTGACATCGGGTTCGCCCCCGTTGGGTTCACTCTGCGTTAGTTTCATGCAGAACAGAGACTTCACTGATCGACTGTTCATGGGACAATCATGCAGGTGACATGGAGACGAGCTTATCGAACCAGACTCGGTTTCCTGTATTCTGGAGCCTGATAGGTCAAGGTCAAGGTCAAATGTTAATGCTACAAGGTCACGGAATTTTATACAACATGCACACTCTAATAATCACAAATGTAAGTAAGACGTACACACACACACACACACACTGGCACATACACATACATACACACATGCATACTTATACATACATACACACATACATACTTATATACACATACACACATACACATATACTTATATACACATAGATACATACATATACACATAAACAGACACATACATGCATTCATAGTATGATGATCAGGGAGGGGACATACGGACAGACGGACATAATCATGTATTATCTGACCGGTTCTGAATGTATAGGTAGAAGATTCCGGACATTCCGTTCTGGGCATTGGCAGTCCATAGGTACCGTCAGGCCACACCAGTTTACAGTGAATACCTACAGCTGAAGGTCATCGTAGAGGTTATCAAGGTCGCGGGTTAGCTCATAAAGATCGCCCGCACTCGTATAGACTATGTTATAACAACAATGATGAGTCATGATAGTGATGATTCATGATAGTGATGATTCATCAGACTAGTATACCACTAGTACACCGTAGTCCAATAGTTGTGTGCAACATATGTGCAGATGCACTTAGAATGAATGCTAGAGATGAAGTAAGGAGGACGGATCAGGCCAATCGGATCACTCTTAGGTTAACGCTGCATTCTGGGAGAATAGAATCACTATATACATCAGTACGATGTAGAACAGCATCAGCAGCCGGTATTGTGTATGTATGTGTGTGTGTGTGTGTGTGGGTGTGTGTTGATAGAGGACATGATAGAGATGACATGCTAGATACTAGCGCACACATGTAAGCAGTGTAGATGTTGTGATGTTGCTGGTATAACAACTAGAGGCAAGGCTAGTCACTGCTAGAGGAGGAGGAGGAGGATGAGGAGGATGAGGATGATAAGAGGAAGGATGAGGAGGAAGAGGAGAAGGAGGAGAAGGATGAGTAGGAGGAGTAGGAGGAGAAGGATGAATAGGAGGAGGAGGAGGAGGAGGATGAGGAGGAGTAGGAGGAGGAGGAGGAGGATGATAAGGAGAAGGATGAATAGGAGGAGGAGGAGAAGGATGAGTAGGAGGAGGAGGAGAAGGATTAGTAGGAGGAGGAGGAGAAGGATGAGTAGGAGGAGGAGGAGAAGGATGAGGAGGAGAAGGATGAGTAGGAGGAGGAGAGGAGGAGAGGAGGAGGAGGAGAAGGAGGAGGATGAGGAGGAGGATGAGTAGGAGGGGGAGGTGGAGGAGGATGAGGAGTAGAAGGAGGA
Organism: Osedax fenrisi; assembly: GCA_964019155.1. NCBI lineage: Eukaryota > Metazoa > Annelida > Polychaeta > Sabellida > Siboglinidae > Osedax > Osedax fenrisi. The sequence continues at coordinate 1,893,540 of OZ025239.1, forward strand.
GAGGAGGATGAGGAGGATAAGAAGGATGAGTAGGAGGAGGAGGAGAAGGATGAGTAGGAGGAGGAGGATGAGGATGAGGAGTATGAGGAGGAGGAGGAGTATTAGGAGGAGGAGGAGGAGGAGTATGAGGAGGAGGATGATAAGGAGAAGGATGAGTAGGAGGAGGAGGAGAAGGATGAGTAGGAGGAGGAGGATAAGGATGAGTAGGAGTAGGAGGAGGAGGAGAGGAGGATGAGGAGGAGGAGGAAAAGGAGGAGGAGGAGAAGGAGGATGAGGAGAGGAGGAGGAGGATAAGGAAAAGGATGAGTAGGAGGATAAGGAGAAGGATGAGTAGGAGGAGGAGGAGGAGGAGGAGGATGAGGAGAGGAGGAGGAGGATAAGGAGAGGAGGAGGAGGATAAGGAGAAGGATGAGTAGGAGGAGGAGGAGAAGGATGCGTAGGAGGAGGAGGAGAAGGATGAGGAGGAGAAGGATGAGTAGAGTAGGAGGAGGAGGAGAGGAGGAGGAGGATGAGGAGAGGAGGAGAGGATAAGGAGAGGAGGAGGAGGATAAGGAGAAGGATGAGTAGGAGGAGGAGGATAAGGAGAAGGATGAGTAGGAGGAGGAGGAGGAGTATGAGGAGGAAGAGGAGGAGAAGGATGAGTATGAGGAGGAGGAGAAGGATGAGTAGGAGGAGTAGGAGGAGGAGGAGAAGATGATAGGAGGAGGAGGAGAAGGATGAGGAGGAGAAGGATGAGTAGGAGTAGGAGGAGGAGGAGAGGAGGAGGATGAGGAGAGGAGGAGGAGGATAAGGAGAGGAGGAGGAGGATAAGGAGAAGGATGAGTAGGAGGAGGAGGATCAAGGAGAAGGATGAGTAGGAGGAGAGGAGGAGGAGGAGGGGGGAGGGGGAGGAGGAGGAGGAGGAGGAGAGCCTGAAGCAGGAGGTTCTGGGACATTGTACTACGCTTAACTTAGGGTTAACATTACGCGTGTCACTAAAGATTGTCCTAATGCTAGTACATTCATGTTCTTAAAGCAGCGTTCACATATAGCAACTTTGCTGCAAAGTCGCAGCAACTTTGCAGCAAAAATCACGACGAACAAAATCGCCAGGTGTGAACACCACGGCAAAATTTGCAGCAAAAAACATTCACGAGCAAAATCACTGCAAAATCGCAGCAACTTTGCAGCAAAATGAATAGCAAACATGTTTGCTATTTGTGCAAAATTTTGTCCAAACGCAAAGACTTTTCTATAATTATTGATAAACAATAAATAAGCATTATTAAAAATTTCGGAAGAAATTAATAAAGTATCAAATATAATCTTGTTTTACAAGATTCACATATGTTTAGTGGATCCCGCGAATAGGGACTACTGTAATAAAATAATTAATAACAAGCTGTTGCAGGAAATAGCACTGGATGTCTTTTATTTCTTTTTATATTAAAATATTCACTTAATAAATATTTTGTTATAATTTTTCTATTATTAATTTTATTATTATTATAATTTGAGTAATACTTATACTTATGAAATGCATTATAATTTAAAGAAAATTTAGATAAATTCATGTTATATTTATACGACTATTATCTTTAAGTATAAACGTAACAAAGTATGTAAATTAAATTTTATAATAATACAATAAATTTATAATTGAAATAATAAACAATTGTATTATCGCAAGTGTAAAGTTCAAAGTTCAAAGTTCGACAAAATCGTAGACGAAAATCTTAGGACGAAAATGTTTGCTAGATGTGAACACTCCGGCGAAATCGCTGCTATTTTGCTGAGTATTTTTCTGCAAAATAGTATGCAAAATTCTGTCTCGACGATTTTGCAAGCAAAATCGCTATATGTGAACGCAGCTTAACGTGCTACTACCCCTCGTGTATGATGCACACTACACACATAACAACAAGGCTATACTACATAGGCTAGATAGGCTAGAGTCACGTGTAAAACATCTCAATATTCATAGCAATATGGCTATGTCACTTGTTTATTACTAGATCATCTATAACATCTATCTTCACATTTATATGATGATCACATGTCTTTGTACAATGTATTATATGTTATACTATTACGAATACATTCTCACTCGCTGAATTCTTATATTTTAATTTATATTAAGAATTCTTGTAGCGCGGTATTGTTATTACAATTAGAAAAATGTTAAATTTGTATAAATATATATAAGTGTCATAATTACACACACACACACACACACACACACACACACACACACGCACACGCACATATATAGCTGTAGACACATAGTAGTTATGTTGTTCAGATGCTGCTGTTGTATTACACACTGATAGCATGATAAATCACCCCACCCCCCACACACACCATTAGCTCATGCATCTCAGCACTACAATAGTTAGCCTATAGTGTTGCTTCTGCTGTTGATAGCAATAGTGATGCAGGTGTATGTGTGTGCTGTGTTGAATCACTCATTAACACACACCTGCCTATTACATATTACCTAATATCTAATACACCTAATACCTAATACACCTAATTCCTAATACATATTATATAATACCTAATACATATTATATAATACCTAATACCTAATATCTATTATATAATACCTATTAGCATGGAATCACTCATGTTAATAAGATATATTGATAGCACCGAGAAAAGTAAATGATATTATGATACATACACTATACTATAATATGTGTTCCTGTAGACTTACGGGTTCCTAATGATTAATAGTGTAGGGGATACTATAGTTTAATATAGTGTAGGGTATACTATAGTGTAATAGAGTGTAGGGTATACTATAGTTTAATATAGTGTAGGGTATACTATAGTTTAATATAGTGTAGGGGATACTATAGTGTAATATAGTGTAGGGTATACTATAGTTTAATATAGTGTAGGGGATACTATAGTTTAATAGAGTGTAGGGGATACTATAGTTTAATAGAGTGTAGGGTATACTATAGTTTAGTATAGTGTAGGGTATACTATAGTTTAATATAGTGTAGGGTATACTATAGTTTAATAGAGTGTAGGGGATACTATAGTTTAATAGAGTGTAGGGTATACTATAGTTTAATATAGTGTAGGGGATACTATAGTTTAATATAGTGTAGGGGATACTATAGTGTAATAGAGTGTAGGGGATACTATAGTTTAATATAGTGTAGGGGATACTATAGTTTAATATAGTGTAGGGTATACTATAGTTTAATAGAGTGTAGGGTATACTATAGTGTAATAGAGTGTAGGGTATACTATAGTTTAATATAGTGTAGGGGATACTATAGTGTAATATAGTGTAGGGTATACTATAGTTTAATATAGTGTAGGGGATACTATAGTTTAATATAGTGTAGGGTATACTATAGTTTAATATAGTGTAGGGTATACTATAGTTTAATATAGTGTAGGGGATACTATAGTTTAGTATAGTGTAGGGGATACTATAGTTTAATATAGTGTAGGGGATACTATAGTGTAATAGAGTGTAGGGGATACTATAGTTTAATATAGTGTAGGGTATACTATAGTTTAATATAGTGTAGGGGATACTATAGTTTAATATAGTGTAGGGGATACTATAGTGTAATAGAGTGTAGGGGATACTATAGTTTAATATAGTGTAGGGGATACTATAGTTTAATATAGTGTAGGGTATACTATAGTTTAATAGAGTGTAGGGTATACTATAGTGTAATAGAGTGTAGGGGATACTATAGTTTAATAGAGTGTAGGGGATACTATAGTTTAATATAGTGTAGGGTATACTATAGTTTAATATAGTGTAGGGGATAGTATAGTTTAATATAGTGTAGGGGATACTATAGTGTAATAGAGTGTAGGGGATACTATAGTTTAATATAGTGTAGGGGATACTATAGTTTAATATAGTGTAGGGTATACTATAGTTTAATAGAGTGTAGGATATACTATAGTTTAATAGAGTGTAGGGTATACTATAGTTTAATATAGTGTAGGGGATACTATAGTTTAATATAGTGTAGGGGATACTATAGTTTAATATAGTGTAGGGTATACTATAGTTTAATAGAGTGTAGGGTATACTATAGTTTAATAGAGTGTAGGGGATACTATAGTTTAATATAGTGTAGGGGATACTATAGTGTAATAGAGTGTAGGGGATACTATAGTTTAATATAGTGTAGGGGATACTATAGTTTAATAGAGTGTAGGGTATACTATAGTTTAATAGAGTGTAGGGTATACTATAGTTTAATATAGTGTAGGGTATACTATAGTTTAATAGAGTGTAGGGTATACTATAGTTTAATATAGTGTAGGGGATACTATAGTTTAATATAGTGTAGGGGATACTATAGTTTAATATAGTGTAGGGGATACTATAGTTTAATATAGTGTAGGGTATACTATAGTTTAATATAGTGTAGGGGATACTATAGTTTAATATAGTGTAGGGGATACTATAGTGTAATAGAGTGTAGGGGATACTATAGTTTAATATAGTGTAGGGGATACTATAGTTTAATATAGTGTAGGGTATACTATAGTTTAATAGAGTGTAGGGTATACTATAGTTTAATAGAGTGTAGGGGATACTATAGTTTAATATAGTGTAGGGGATACTATAGTGTAATAGAGTGTAGGGGATACTATAGTTTAATATAGTGTAGGGGATACTATAGTTTAATAGAGTGTAGGGTATACTATAGTTTAATAGAGTGTAGGGTATACTATAGTTTAATATAGTGTAGGGTATACTATAGTTTAATAGAGTGTAGGGTATACTATAGTTTAATATAGTGTAGGGGATACTATAGTTTAATATAGTGTAGGGGATACTATAGTTTAATATAGTGTAGGGGATACTATAGTTTAATATAGTGTAGGGGATACTATAGTTTAATAGAGTGTAGGGTATACTATAGTTTAATAGAGTGTAGGGGATACTATAGTTTAATAGAGTGTAGGGGATACTATAGTGTAATATAGTGTAGGGTATACTATAGTTTAATAGAGTGTAGGGTATACTATAGTTTAATATAGTGTAGGGTATACTATAGTTTAGTACAACATCTATAGTACAACATATACACACCAATATAAAACAATTATATTTCACATAAATACAACTATAATGCACATTAGGGTGGCTCGTCAGTCATTAAATAGGTTGCTTCAGTAAAAACTATAAACATATAATATATATAAACAACTACAAATTGTGTTATACTCAATTGAGTTGTCAATTTGATGTTTAATAACATTTTATAGGAAAAATACTTGTTTATTATTAAATTTACTGCGCATGCGTAGCATTTATTTATCTTTAATTTTACCTTGACAACCTATTAATTTATATCGTCTTCTAATTTAATTATATATTTAATATGCATTTAAGAGACATAAGTATATTTAACTAAAAATATGGATCTAACAAACCTTAATTTTAATTTTTGTATAGTTAACAATATTTTTTTTTTAAATTAGAAAAAAATATAATATAAAAAAAAATTGTATTGTGGTCATCTCAATGATAAGTAAAATTATATTATGGTAAAAAAAAAAAATTGACTAGGTTCTAGAAATTTTGTATTCATCTTTCCTTGAAAATATTTATTTTTTCTATAGAAATCATTAAAATTCAAATTATTCCTAGAAAAATATTTATACAAATTTTTTTTTATAATCATATATAGTAAATATATATTATACATTTATTAAGAATATAATAAACTTGATCTGAATTTTATTTTTGATTAAAAACAAAAAACAAAAAATATTCAATAAATAATAAACATAAAAAGTTCAATCCTAGAAATGATAAAATTATAAAGAAATTATTATTTAAACATTTTTTTTTCCTGCTATTCTGTTAATAATATTTAATTCTAGTACATATATATCGTATGACAAAATTCATTAATAGGATATTATAGTATATTAAAAAATGTATTGAATTAATTTTGTATCTACTCCATTATAAGATTTCCTATCAATCCTATGTTAAAATTGAAAGTCATATTGACTATTCAATATTTTACGAATTCAGTTAATTTTTTTTTTATTGAATTATATTACATGTTTTCTAATATTATCTTACTGAAGCGATAAATTATCTGAACATTTTATATTTTTCAAGCCGCTCTAATGCACATCTATGTATTTTAGAGTGTAAAATAACGTTAAATAAAATGCCCGAATTAGTTTATGTTGAATAAGGAATGAGATCAAAGGTATGTAGAATGTATGTAATGTGTGTGTGTGCGTGATGCATTTAGATGCTTGACATCATGAGTAGCTAGGCAGCATGAGGTTACTGTGAATACTATTGTGAATAGTAATAACATTATAATCTTGAGTGATGTTGGCTTACAAACTCATCTAATACATGCTTATTATTGAAATAACTAAGCCAGGTGATAAGGTGTATATACATAGGTACATTATGTACCTAAGGTGTTTATAGATAGATACATTATGTACCTAAGGTGTTTATAGATAGATACATGATGTACCTGACAGGTACATCTGAAATTTACATGTATTATACATAATTCATGCTATTTTCAGTCAACATTTTAAATATAGAATTTATGCACAAATTTAAGAATACATTAGATATGCTATTAATAGCTTAAAAAAGTAGATTAAGCTAAGTCGAGATTTTATCGAAATTTCTTATTAATAAATATTGTAATCATATAATGTTGTGAAATATAATAACTTATATACATATATTATAGGCTATAAAGTTATTAAAAAATATTAATTATATTTTATAATAAAAATAAGGTCAACTAAAAATAGAAAAATTATAATAAAGATTAACATAGTAATATTGTCATAAATTGCAATGGATAATCCTTTGAGAGAAAAAGTAATACCTTTGAGAAATCTGCTAGTTTTTAATACACATATTTTTAATAAATAAATTTTTGTGTGCACGAATTTTCACAAATTTGAACATGGATTATAATTGTACATATAACAAATTATGTTTATAATTTGTGAACATTCTTTCATTTCTTTGTGCCTGTAACTGGAAAGCATAGATTTATATTTGACCTAGATTTATATTTGACCTAGATTGGTATTACCTTATCTTGTCAATGTAAAATTCTTCGACACACATAGTGCCTCAATTTAGGTATGTCAAGATGGCCGATCATCACATGACACAGGCATTTAATAACACATATTCAAAAAAATAATATTGATTTCTATATACACAAATAAAGTGCGTCAAAATAAATATTTATATTTATTTATATTATATATTTATAAAAAAATTATTATATTTGAAAAAAATTAAATGTAATTACAAAATTTAATTTGATTAAATAATACTTTATATGTGATGGGCGGCCATCTTAAGTTTCCTAAATCGAGGCACCATGTATGTTGAAGAAAATCATTTGACTACCAATCTAGGTAATCTATAAATCTATGCTGGAAAGGCCCGTTCAACTGTCACATGACAACTTTTACAAAGACTATAACTCATAGATTATAAGTTATTAGTTCAGTGATAATCTGATGTGAACGAAAGAAACCTTATCTAGTAGCAACATTTATTTATATGAATATAATAGTTATTATTATATGATAATGATGATGATGATGATGATGATGATAATGAAGGTTTATTAAATATCACAATATTATGCTTTTGAGGCCCTTGGATCGACGCACAAGTTTAATAAAATAATACGATATGAACAAATATTAAAATGGAAATAAATAAATAAATATACAGGTAAACAAAACATAATAATAGTTATAATAACAACTATATACCTACGATATAGTGGTCGTTATACACATCTAGAGCTGTACTAACCGATAGAAGATAATAAGCAACATAGGAGTGTAGCCATGTTCACCTGTGCAAGGAGAACAATGTATTACGTACTATACACTTGCATTATATGTATACATTGTTATTGTTAGTTTGGTGCAGTCCCATCCAGCAACTACGAGTGTCTGACCAAAAATACACACTGAGATAACTTCTAAATATTATTTTAAGACCTATTTGATGGACAGGGCTTGAATCTGATAGTTATTACTCGCGTGTCTGACGCATTAGCCTACTGAGCCATCCAGGCAGGTAATGTATTTATATATAATGGTATAAAAAAGCATAAATATTGAAATAGTGTAATCGGCATTAATAGTTGGTATGGTAACTATGTACATCTATTACCATAGCAACACTAACAATAAACAACTACAGCCACACGCCTGGCGTATAACTAGTTCATACATCGTATACACCACTGGTACCCTAGTAACAACTACACTGGTACCCTAGTAACAACTACACTGGTACCCTAGTAACAACTACACTGGTACCCTAGTAACAACTACACTGGTACCCTAGTAACAACTACACTGGTACCCTAGTAACAACTACACTGGTACCCTAGTAACAACTACACTGGTACCCTAGTAACAACTACACTGGTACCCTAGTAACAACTACACTGGTACCCTAGTAACAACTACACTGGTACCCTAGTAACAACTACACTGGTACCCTAGTAACAACTACACTGGTACCCTAGTAACAACTACACTGGTACCCTAGTAACAACTACACTGGTACCCTAGTAACAACTACACTGGTACCTTAGTAACAACTACACTGGTACCCTAGTAACAACTACACTGGTACCCTAGTAACAACTACACTGGTACCCTAGTAACAACTACACTGGTACCCTAGTAACAACTACACTGGTACCCTAGTAACAACTACGCTGGTACCCTAGTAACAACTACACTGGTACCCTAGTAACAACTACACTGGTACCCTAGTAACAACTACACTGGTACCCTAGTAACAACTACACTGGTACCCTAGTAACAACTACACTGGTACCCTAGTAACAACTACACTGGTACCCTAGTAACAACTACACTGGTACCCTAGTAACAACTACACTGGTACCCTAGTAACAACTACACTGGTACCCTAGTAACAACTACACTGGTACCCTAGTAACAACTACACACTGGTACCCTAGTAACAACTACACTGGTACCCTAGTAACAACTACACTGGTACCCTAGTAACAACTACACTGGTACCCTAGTAACAACTACGCACACCGCCTGACATACCCGATAAAATGCAGACCTAACGACCTGACATTCAGACAGGTAAACTCTGTGCTATCTAGTCACTGTATCAAGCTGACATCAGTGATAGGTGCTAGGTCAACACAGGCGAGTGTTCAATGGTAATCGTGCTAGGGCGTGGTACATCATACGTATTAGATAGTTGTGAATATGTTAGTATGGGTGTAGGCCCACCTCAGTACAGATATCTCACACACACACAACTTGCATACAACTTGTATGGGTGTAGGTCCACCTCAGTACAGATATCTCACACACACACACCTTGCATACAACTTGTATGGGTGTAGGTCCACCTCAGTACAGATATCTCACACACACACAACTTGCATACAACTTGTATGGGTGTAGGTCCACCTCAGTACAGATATCTCACACACCACACAACTTGCATACAACTTGTATGGGTGTAGGTCCACCTCAGTACAGATACCTCACACACGATACATACAACTTGCACTATAGACAACTAACGATTAAGTTCGCGGTAACACCTAAACCATTCGATACGGTGTTTATTTTTCACACTGTTTATACTGTATATGTATGTATAACAACATAAATAATCATGATAAATTACCATACAATGCTACTTTGTATTCTGATCGGAGATTGTAAATCTGTAGAAAACAAATATAGTTGTACGATATTGTTTATAGATAGATCTCACTCGTTAATATAGATATGAATACGTAGCATATTGCATCTTATTCGCGTAGCGTATGACATTGAATCATTACATTAACAATGAATTAACATATTGAATTAACATAATGAATTAACAATATAATAAGTTTTGATAATTGAAAAACATGCATTTATATCTAAATATAGCCTGTAATATTGTGCAATAATAATGAATCACTAGATGGCATTCTATATAGTATTATACTACTCCAGTGATAGTGAATAATTAAAATATAACTGTAAAGTTAAACATTTAGATGTTATAGTAGTTTATAGGAGCATGTAATAGCAACTTAACTAGTTGTAGTGATGTATGTGGTGGTCAGAGTGCTAGCATTGAACATTGATTGATAGGTATATATATTTATATTGGGCGGCAACAATAGAAAACATTCTATCATCTTTGAAGCCCTTTAGATGAAATAAGTGAATATATAATCATGTATAGAAAAGAAAAGAAAAAAAGTTCTAATAAATAATAATGATAATAATAATAATGATCATTATTATTATTATTATTATTATTATATACATATACACAAATTTGTTTTAAACAAATATATTTATATATTGATGCACTGAGATAGGTAAGTTACCTGGTTTTAAAAATAGAATTATTATATTGACCTAAATGAATCATATAATTATCCCTATTTATACTGGTTCTTATTTACTTAAATAATGTACTCAACTTAAAACTATTAGTAAAATTGTCATAAATTAAATATATTATTTAACAGACTTACTTTATCTTATTTTAAATATAGATTAGGTACATTTTAGATTTTTTAATAACAAGAATAAATTAGAGCTATATGTTGTGAATATATTATACTAAAAATATTCAATATTCAGTGATCAGAAACTTTTTTAAAAGACCACCTATTCACACCTATTTATTTACGTGTAACATTTAAATAAACACGAGTGACGTATGATAAAATAACTATAAAATAACCATAACATAAATATTCAACTTAAATAAAATAACTCTATAAAAAACTATCTACAATATTATATATTCGAATTAGCGTTCATAGTATTGTTGATATAGCCACGCCTATAGTCCCACCCCTTGTGAATTAGCCGGCTACAGCCACTGGTAACCTTCATAACCACATGCACATAAATACAGATTTGTATAGTTATAACTTAATTATATATATATATATATATATATATATATATATAAGATTATATGTCATATATAATCATATTATTTATTATGCATAATAAAATGTGTATTATAATATGCGTCAAGAGAATTATCTCGAAGAAGAAAACTGCTAATCAAGGTTCGAGGTGGGTGATACTTATATATGTCACTCGCATACATATTTTACACACTATTGCAAATTTTAAATATTTTAATAGAATAACATATTATATGTTACATATATATATATATATATATATATATATATATATATATATATAATAAAATACATATAAACTTATATACATAAACTTATATATATATATATTATATATATACATATGCGGTACGCATATCATATGGAATATATGATATATGATATTGGAATGCCAGACGTTTCGTATAAAAATATCAGACGTTTCGTATAAGAATTCCAAACGTTTCGTATAAAAGACGTTTCATACAGCTCTTTCGTATAATAATTTCGTCTGATATTTGTATACGAAACGTCTGTCACCCTCATATTGTATATGATTATATATCATATCGGTCAGAATATTCTAAATTATGCAGTAGTGAGTAACATATATAAGTACATCTCATTTTGAACACTGCTATTCTAATTATAATAATTGGCGGCCTTCTTTATGATAATGGTATCTAATAGATAATCTAGAAGCGTGAAACTCAAATAAAGCCGCCGATTATTATTAGATTTCAGATGATTATTCATTATTGATGATAATGATTATCATAATTATGATAATGACTCATAACATAATTTAATAACATTTATTAACTCCTAGTGTGTGGTTTCACACCAACTTTAACGCAATTATTAACTCTAATAATTAGAGGTTAAAGTTTAAATCAATCTAATATTTAAATAAAATAAATGCTTATCTGTAAAAGTTGTTTAATACCAACTCGAATCACAATTATTAACTATAATTAGGTGTGAAACCAATTTTACGGAGATTTAAATATTAGAGTTAAACTAAGTTTAACTTAAACTTTAACCTCTAATTATTAGAGTTAATAATTGCGTTCGAGTTGGTATGAAACCCCTTTTAGATATAATAATTATAATTAGATATAATAATTATAATTAGATATAATTTAAAATTATAATAATTTATATTATAATAATAATTATTATAATAAATATAAATTATATCTTAGATAATAAGTATCTAATAATCATTATAATAATTGACATTATATTTATTTATTAAATAATTATAATAATTATTATAATAAATTATTATATATAAATTATTAAATAATTATAAAATTAAATTTTTTAAATAATATACTGTTTTGTAGATAAAATATTAATTATTGTAACATAAAACATACGATCTTCATCACATTAGGAATTAATCCATGATTAAACTATATTTACCTCAGCAAATCTTTAGAATATTCACATTTATTATGATATTTATTAAAAGTCTCAAATTTATAATAAATTCAATTTAAAATTGATTTCTAAAATATTTAATTTCTACAAATATTATAATAGAAAACGCTTAAAATGTATTATGATTAATACATATTAAAATATTAAGACTACAAAATATGTCATATATTTAACTGAACCTATTATAATATGTAATATCTAACCATAATACCTAATTAACTAAATATATATAAATATATTTGGCATATTTTAGACTAGTAAATTTTGAACATATTTATAATTTATAATAACAAAGTAAACATGAGTATTTTTTTTAAAGTATAATTCCATATATAAATCCAAATATAAATAAAGATATCAAATAAAATAAGTTACACCCACGAACAACTATTACTATATAAGTGTGATATTACTCATATTCGTAATTTTGCATTTACTATATAGGATATAGTACACAGTATTTGTAACAAAGCTATTGTTATCTTAAAATAACTAGTTACCCTTAAGGTATTTATAAATTTATTTAAAAAATTTATTATATATTATATATTATATGTAATATTACATATAATATATACACCTCAGGTAATTAACCTTCGGGTATCGATATATAAGAATGACCTCCTTTGGATAAAGGAGGTAATGATATAAGGCTTATAATAAGGTTTTATTTGTATTGATGCTGCTAATTGAATAGTAGGTTATTGGTTCCTATAGTCAATAACTCATATAACCTCGCTATGGCCAATACCTCCTATAACATCGGGGGTTATAGTAGATATTGCTATTGTACGATGTATTTACAATTATATAAATTCTCAGAATAATACAATATATATATATGCAGTGGAATATATATTGGGCATATAGGGTATAGGCAATACCTCCTATAACCTCGTGTTTATAGGAGGTTATAGGAGGTCTTAGTATAGGCCCCATTACATAGAAGTACATGAAGGGTGTTAAGATATTAGTGAATATCGATTAACAACTACAGAACTGTTCATAAAACATCAGTTATCAATAATTTATCATCGAACAATTCAATAAGAATCACTTTCGGATATACTACAAATTGTAGTCTACAATACAATTCATATTATTATCGGATTATTATTATTTAAATGACATTTTATATATTAAAAAAGACATCCTCTCAATTCAATAAATATCTCTTAAATAACCTCGGCTTAGATTTCCTCGGGATTGTAGCGATACCTCCTATAGGGATATAGAAACTATAACCTCAGGTTATAGGAATTCTTGGTTATTATTTAAGAGGTATTGGTATTGGTATTAATTCAATCCTGGATCTGCCCATGATACATGTACATAGCAGTTTAAGCTTATTGTAGTTACATTTATATATTATACTATATACCTAGGCTATACTATATACCTAGGCTATACAATATACTAAAGTTACTACTCTATACTATTTCATTGACAGTATTCATAGGTATTTAGAATGGACCATTTATATTTTATATATCTATATTTTGTTCCTTTCCAATAATTATATCCAAAGATTTTTCTCCAAGGATTTTTCTATGTCTTATAAAATCTTTGTATTTATCAATGATATTAAATAAATATATATTTAAATTATAATTTCAAATTAAATTGTTAGATAAATACGGATTATATAACTACCATATATATAATATAGGTTTTTATTATAACTATATTATATCTATGAAATTATTGATTTATATAGAATATATGAATATGTACATACATACCTCTATATTTATAAAAAATAATAATATTATGATACTAATTAGGATAATAATTATGATAATCACAAATTAAATTTGTATGTAAATATGTTTACGATACTAGTATCATACTGGTAGTATTAGTGATACTAAGTATTACTATCTATATAAATATAATATAATTATTATTATATTATAATTTATAATTAAATAATTATTAAATAATAATAATCATTATTATAATAATTATAAATACATTATTAATTTAATAATTAAATAATCTTTTAAAGATTCTTTATTATTATTATAATGTAATTAAATATTTAATATTTAATATACAGTTAATAACTGAGTTAGTGACTAAGTACGTGTACTAAATTTCAAGATACTTATTAACAAACATGTTATATATCACTGGATACGCCTTATTAATACATAAAATAATAATATAATAACATACATAAAATATATATTTCTAAATATTTCGTAAAATAAAAATATTATTCGCTTTTGAATTCCAAAATATCTATATTTTTTAACATATAAGGTATATTAAAAAGTTTTGCTTTTTTGTATGTAATAACTTAAAACCTATATAATAATAGTTGGATACTCTCTTAATAATAGTTGGATTGAAATAATATTATATTTTACATATGTTATATAGGTCACGATAATCACTTTCCAACGCTACCGAATTTGTTATGATTTGAAAATTATTTAATATAAAACGATGTTAATTAGCGAAACTTACTTTTTCAACATGCTCATAAATCTATAATATATAAGAAAAATATGAATATTTATTAAATGTAGTACTCCTAGTCAGTGATGAATCATCATTAATGATGTATGATAAAGCTGTACTTATGCATACGCTTATTGATTTGTTAATAGCGTATCTATATAAAGGAGGCTATATAAAGAAGGCCTAACTACACAGACAACTATAGATATCATGAATCATGATGAATCATGATTCATGATCACGAGAATATGAGTCATAAATATTATTTAAATTAAAATAACGTGTAATTTTGTACAAATTTAATTTTAGTATCATACTAAATATGGATATACAATTATGATGAACAATTATTCTTTTAATATATAATAACATGTATACTATATATTTATACAATCAGTGATTGTCAATCACTAATTCGAATGCAGAATGTTGCAGGCCTTTAGCGCGTAGATTATTTTAAAGATCTCAAAGCTTTTTTACCATAATCTGATGACAAAGCTGGTAATATTTATTTAGAATATTTAGTATATAATTATTATATATATATAATTTATATTATATTATAAATTATATATATATATTATATTATAATAATATTATAGTTCATATTTAGGAGTGGTTATTATAGTATAGATCTTTCAGCTGATACTCACTATATGTGCTGACACTCATTATAATTATAATGCATGATTATAATGAAAATGTACAACAATAATATCCGAATGATAAATATGTATACATATGAAATGATTTGTAAAAATACATTGTAATATAATAATTAAAGCCAGCCAAACTTCTGTATACTATCAGAAATAGGTGCATTACAATTGTTATGATATGTAATGCGATGTAGAAACTTTGAATACCCGCGAACCTACTTAATAATAATATCAGGAATACACAAAACATAGGATTGCAGTAACAGAGTCTGCTAAAGACTAATGAATGTATGAGTGACATATTACTACAAACGGTAGTTTAGGACGCACTCTATTGATATTGTATAGGTAACGATTAACTGTGGGAACAACGTTAGTAATATGATGATCACATTTCATATCAGAGTAAATAGTTATAACAAGTATAACGATGTTATACGAATAGGGAAAAGTAGTTAGAACATTATTAGTAATAGAAAGAGAAGATTATAATTTAGAAAGTGTTATAGTAATAGTTGTAAAGACAAACTTAACATATAATCAATGTTTAAGTTCAGTGATAATGTAACTAATATAAGATTGAATAGGCGTGTAATTGTGTGAATAGAATTGTCAGTATATTTAAATTCATTATTCGTGGGAATAATGAATTTAACTAAGCTATCAGCATATAGATGATATCGAATACGGGTATTTTTAAGAATAGAAGAAATATATATATATATATATTAAGAAAAAACTAGGACCTAGTTTTTTTTATAGCCATCCTTGGGGAACCCCATGGTCAATACAATTGTAAATAGTTTTATTAAAATGAAGTGACGAAGAAGTAAGAGATGTCACATGATAATGAACGTAAGCGCGAATAATATTCGCCGAATATCTATCTGATTTAATGTAATAAATATAATATCATGAGTCAGCGTATGGAAAACACTCGAGAGAGAGAGAGATCAAGTAGGATCAGGTAGCGAGGAATGCGTGATATCTAGTGATACTATCACTAACGATAAGGTTAAGTACTATAGAAATTTGTCAATGAATACATAAAACCACATAGAAAAGCATGTTACTAGAATACGAGTATTCAGCTTAACCGTTAACTAAACATCTGTAGGTTCACGGTGAGTTAGACAGAATCACGTCACTATATAGGACTAACTCTGAACTGTATTATATTGATGCTATGTTGTATGCGATGTTCTATACTGATAACTTGAACATCTACAAGCCATATCTCCATATATAGAGCTCATGTTAAACCCCACAAGCCATACCTCCATATATAGCTCATGTTAATCTTCCCCACTCATGCTAAACCCCACTCGCTCTAGTAGTGCGGCTTAGATTTGTCAGCGCCATTACAATAAACTAAAGTATAAGTACATATAGATGTGACTCATTGCTACATAGAGAGGTGAGTCACTACTAAATAGAGAGGTGACTCACTAATAAATATAGATGTGATTAAATACTAAATAGAGAGGTGAATCACTAATAAATATAGATGTGACTCATTGCTAAATAGAGAGGTGTGACTCATTGCTAAATAGAGAGGTGACTCACTACTATATAGCGACATGTGACTCATTTCTAATAGATCGCACACATTCATTTATTGATTTCGTATATTGCACATTATATCGTATTGTAATCGATGTATGGATATTACTATGTATCAAGCTATAACTTTACTTAGATATCAATATGCTATACACATGTTACTGTTACCTTTAATTAAAGACTCTTATATATATATATATTTGTATTACTAACTTATAATAAGTTAATGCATATATATATATATCTATATGTGACAGGCAGAAGAACACATGTTCAAACCCTAAAAATATCTAAATATGATCTTATATAATTGACAATTATTAATTGTGTATAGAAAATGAGCGACTATCATTAAAATAATTAATACATTAAAATGAGAATAATTTCAATTATTACATAATAATATTATTACATAACCTATAAGTATTATATAACAGGCATCCAAATGAATTTGAATTATGTAATATCTATTTACAGAACACATATGTATATCCACTTATATGCTCATGTGAACTATAAAACTGGTAGTCGTTTTAATCAGAACAGATGTACGTAGTCAATTCAATCCTATAGATCTAATTATAATCTGACACACGTATAAATATATTTATATCGTTAAAAAACGAGCAGCCATAAAAATTACACCAAAACTTGCCGGTAGCTAAATAAAAATATCCACGATCGCTTAATTTAATAACAACTATATACCATCTATTCTACCCTAACAGCGTTGCGTTCACCTTGAGTTGACTTTGATGTGGTGATGAGTGAAGTATCAACAGAGGAGACGTGCGTGAACCCTGAAGGTCACCAGATTATCATACACTATTACGATGAGGAAGGGCTGCCCGGTGAGACTAAGACCATTGTGGTCATCTGTAAGGAGTGCATGACTGCTGAAGAGGTTAGCCCTCACCCCCCCATCAACCCCCTCAACCCCCCCATCAGACCCCCATCAGCATTTCATAAATACTAATGATTAGCTCAATACATTTTATTATCTTCGTAAAATGTGGTTATATATATATATATATATAACTAGCAATGACAATATTACATTAACTTAGTAATATTAAATATATATAATTATGATTATTATTATTATTTTATTTATAAATTTATACAACGAAAAAATACCATACATTTTGTAATCCATCGAAGTTAAATTTTATATATTATGCAAATATTTAAAAAGTAAATATTTGCATAGTATTAAATAAGTACACATTACTCTATTACCTAAGGTAGCGTATTTAACACGACATCTAATGTAATCGCCCTTCACCCTCTCTCCCCCCTTCCCATCGCCCTGTAGGTGAGTTTGAAGGTCGCGCGTCCCCTGAACATATCTCCGCTGGCATTCCACCTGTTCGCGTTGACGACCTACACCGTACCGGTGATGAACTCTGCCCCCGCGGCCTCCGTCGTCACGCCGACCAATCAAATCGACGTCTCAGCACCGGAAACAAAATGGCTGCCGCCTAACTACCAATTCTCGCCCGCGGTGGCAGCACCGGAGGCTGTGGGAGAACTACCCGAGGAAAAGGTGGAACAGCGCTACATCTTCCGTATGCGTATACTTCCGTCTGATATCAACAGGTAGTCCAGTAGTTATAGTACTGTAGTTATAGTATGCTGGCTATAGTATGGTAGTTATAGTATGCTGGCTATAGTATGGTAGTTATAGTATGCTGGCTATAGTATGCTGACTATACTATGCTGTTATAGTAACTCTAATAGTCGTAGTAGTAGTAATATAACCTAATGTATTATTACATAGTTTACCTATATAGCACTTGCATATCGCACTTCAAAAACAGTGACAATACATTTTTTACTTTATAATACTACTTTATAATATATGTGTTATTATCTGTCAAACAGTTTTGACATGATATAATAAGTGGTTTTTTGAATGAACTATAACTTATAATACATTTATATTTAAAAGTAAAACTTCAAATGCTGTTAACTCAAAATAATAATTTCACTTATAATGCATGTATAAATGAAGACTAAGAAAAACTATTATGGTTATAATACTAATTTTTGTTGATATATATATATATATATATATATATATTTATATATAAATAATTAAATAAAGAGATATTTCATAAATATAATTACAAATAATTGTAAACATATAATTTCTATGGAAATATCATTATAAAATAAGCCCTATATTTCATTATTGTGTATATCTATTTATAAATATGATGAGATTCCATTGTGTTATATTATAAATAAAAAAACTGATTCAATTCAATGAATTGATTTCTGTGACACCTACTTTGAATAGACATACATATTGCATATATATATATATATATATATATATATATATATATATATATACACATGTGAATGTGTGAAATGGACTATGGTGTGTAAATCTAATAAACCTAACCCAGTAAACTTAAACCTAATGCATTACACCTAATGTACTTACACCCTATGTACCTAATGTACTTATACCTAACACAACACCCACTCACACACACACCACCCACTCACACACACACCACCCACTCACACACACACCACACACTCTCACACACACCACCCACTCCACACACACCACCCCCCACCCACACACCACCCACCCGCTCACATGCACACCTACACAGTTTCCTAAAGCTATATGAGCCATCATTCGTGTACCTTTACCTACAAATGAGGTCCGACTTCTGCATGGACTACACCCATCCCTCCGTTGCCGTCACCTCGCTGCTGTTGGACTCCTCACAGGAGAAGTATCTCGGTCTCGGCATCATCGATATGCTCTGTCAGGCCAAAACTATGGTAGGTAGGCAGGCTGCTAGGTAGGCTGATAGGTAGGGTGGTAGGTAGGTATGCTAGTAGGTAGGGTGGTAGGTAGGGTGGTAGGTATGGTAGGTAGTAATAGTTGTAGTGGCACTTATTCATTAGAAGACAGTGGTGTTCTCGCTGTTCTTATGTTGTGTGTTGTCCCTCCTAAAGGGCTTCAATATAAGATTGAATCTGTTCTATTAATGTTGCCTCGAGCAACCTAGCAACCTAGCAACATATACACACCGCATCAGTAGCTGCAGTGCTGGGGATGGGGTCGAATACATATTTATCATAGTAAACAAACGTATTGTTATACTCAATCGCAAAAGTTATCCACTAATTTAGTACAAATAAATTGAAAATAAAACTTTAGAAGCTTATATCTAAGGATTTTTTACAATTGTTATGCTATATCTAAAACCCCATAGCTTTTATTCCTTTCGATGAATCTCGTAATACAATTGTAGATACACTATGGATACGATTAGGTATCAAAAACAGGCAACGAATTATATGTTTTACATTGTGTCAGTATAAATTTACAAGATCTGCTTTTTATTATCTTAGACCTGATATACGACACTATTAAGGGCCTAACAATAATAGATATGAATTTTATCTACGTAATACAATATTTAAAATAATTGTTTACTCAATCTCAAAAGCTATAGGTATTCTAGTAGGCACCTTAATTGCCTATCTTTTACATGTAATGCTGCGGATGTAATGCCTGGTCTTAATGCTTTCTTAATAGCAGTGTAATAATCTTATTTCCTCTCTATCTCTCTCTCTCTCTCTCTCTCTAGTCGTAACAGTATGGATAGTACACACTGCGTACATGTGATTTAGTTATATAGCGGCTTCAAAGGGACATTAGAGCCTTTATAGGTTATAAGTGGAAACTTCATCCTAATTCCTGGATGTGATGAAAGGATTCCACCAAAATAACAATAACAATAACAATATACACTTTGTAGTTGTATACATTTGCATATATATATAGACTAGTTCTATGAGCAACACCCATCTGACTTACATATCCACAATACATACACTTATGCATCTAACTACACACACATATCCACATATACCAACACACTCACACAACTACCCACACACATACCCATACACACACATCTATACCCACATACAACCTTATACACATTCACAAACACACAAACACACACACATACATCTATACACCCATACATACACACCTAGCCACATACCTATACCCACACACACACACCACTAACACCCACACAACATTACACACCCATAAATACACACCTAGCCACACACCCATACCCACCCACACACATCTATACAGCTACACACCCATACATACAGAATTACACACTGGACGTATGTCTGAAGAGATTCAAGATGAAGTACTTCATACCGCTGTCAACCAAACAGAAGTTCACCCTTCCCTGGGACAAACAACGACTAAAGGTAGGCCTCTGTACACACTGCCCCCTATTGAGCTGTTCAGCGGTACACTAGGGGGCAGCGCGTATCCAGCAATGTATATAACGAGTAACGTGTGAGGTATTTAGCTTTTAGATCGTCGCGTGATCTCTGCTTTATTGACGCAGGTCAGGAATAACATGTTAGGTCAGAGTGGTTAAAGGTCAGTCATTAGTGCGACAGGTTACAATTATGGTATCAGTGTGACAGGTTAAAATTCAGGTATTAGTAATAGAGATTAAAATTCAGGCATTAATAAGATAGGTTAAAACTAAGATAGGTATTAGTGCGACAGGTTAAAGGTCATGCATTAGTAAGAGGGGTTAACACACGGGCATTAGTGCTACAGGTGAGACAGGTCAGTAAGAGGGGTTAAAGGTCAGGCATTAGTGTGACAGGTGAGGCAGGTCAGTAAGAGGGGTTAAAGGTCAGGCATTAGTGTGACAGGTGAGACAGGTCAGTAAGAGGGGTTAACACACGGGCATTAGTGTGACAGGTGAGACAGGTCAGTAAGAGGGGTTAAAGGTCAGGCATTAGTGTGACAGGTGAGACAGGTCAGTAAGAGGGGTTAACACACGGGCATTAGTGTGACAGGTGAGACAGGTCAGTAAGAGGGGTTAAAGGTCAGGCATTAGTGTGACAGGTGAGACAGGTCAGTAAGAGGGGTTAACACACGGGCATTAGTGTGACAGGTGAGACAGGTCAGTAAGAGGGGTTAAAGGTCAGGCATTAGTGTGACAGGTGAGACAGGTCAGTAAGAGGGGTTAACACACGGGCATTAGTGTGACAGGTGAGACAGGTCAGTAAGAGGGGTTAAAGGTCAGGCATTAGTGTGACAGGTGAGACAGGTCAGTAAGAGGGGTTAAAGGTCAGGCATTAGTGTGACAGGTGAGACAGGTCAGTAAGAGGGGTTAACACACGGGTGTTAGTGAGTAATGCATGTAGTGTTTACATAATGTCTCATACAAATCAAGATGACAGACTATACAGTTATATATAGCACAGTGCGATATAGCCAGTACTCTACAGTATATAACACACACATCTGTGTATCATGATGTTTATTTAACAAATATTTATTAGAATTTTTATATTTATAATCGTATTATAAATATAAATAAATAAAAAATGATATGATGGATGTGTTCTACTTCTAAAGGGCTTTAACTTGTGATAAAGATAACATTACTTGTACCACCACTACAACCACCACCACTGCTACTACTACTACTACTACTACTACTACTATTACTACCACCATCATCCCTGCTACCCTCACTACTACTATTATTACTACCACCACCATCACCACCTCTACCTTTACCACTTTAGCCAGCACTTTCGCGACCACTACCACTATCAATACCACTACCCCCACTACCCCCACCCCTACCAGTTGAACATGCGCAATGAACTACGCACCCAGTGGAAGTTTAACCCCCACCCCCATTCCACCCCTACCCCCCCACCACTACCCCCCACTATACCCCCACCCCCACCCCACCCTCCCCCAGTTGAACATGCGCAATGAGCTACGTACCCAGTGGAAGTTTAACCCCACTACACCCCCACTACACCCCCACTACCCCCACTAACCTTACCCCCACCCCACCCCACCCCCACTCTAGTTAAACATGCGCAATGAGCTACGCACCCAGTGGAAGTATAACGAACGCGAACACCTACTAAGTCTCCGTAAGCTGTACGTGCAGGGCTTCAGCGATGCTATACCCGACTATCTGCTTGAGACCTTCGTCATTCATCATTCAGATGATAACTGTTAGAATACATGCCTAGTACTAAGCTAATCCAGGGGTGTACCCTCTTCCTATCTGGCATGAGTGCGAGGTGGATCTAATTCAGTGATTTGTTATCAATGTGTAAACAAACTGGATATATCTGCATGTATTTACTCCACTTTCACACATTTCATATACTTATCATATTGAAATGCTGATTCCAATATAATAATCACATATTTATAGATATATAAAATGAAAGTAATAATTATTAAATATAGTGACTAATGTAGTGACTAATGAAGTGACCAATGAAGTGACTAATGTAGTGATTAATATAGTGACTAATATAGTTACTAATGTAGTGACTAATGTAGTGATTAATGTAGTGACTAATGTAGTGACTAGTGTAGTGATTAATGTAGTGACTAATGTAGTGATTAATATAGTGATTAATGTAGTGACTATAATGGTGACTAATGATATCATTATTAGTGAACATAAATAATTATATATTACATTTTAAATATATTGACAATATATAATTGTACTGTATAAGATTATATCATATTATGCTGTTATACAAATTTATAACAACATATTATGGTTAATATATATTTATATCTAATAGATAGATATATATATATATATATATATAAAAATTATATAAAAATATAAATTTATAAGTATACTTCATGTATATGTTCCATAATAGATCAAATTTCAATTAATCTTAAGTAATTTTAATAGATTTATTTGTTTTATTAGTAATAATTATATATTACATGTTTATATACAATATTTGAATACCACACAATTATGTACTACTATAATATATATATATTATTACGTTGTGTAAAATGTAAATCTAGTAAATGTATGTATTTAACTAGCTAATTATATTTATTAATTAGATTAATATAGATTGATATAATATTACTTTTCTTATAAATATGACTAAGTATATCAAGATGCGATACCAATTGTTTAATTATGATCTATATTTATTTGAGTGAACTTGTCTAATTGATTGATACTTAAACAAATAAATAGTCGAAATATATAATTTAAAGTATAACGCATACATATTTGCTAACGATAACATGTGTTATAGAAATAAACAAAGAATAATCTATTAAAGTTGTATTAAATATCTATTTAGCATAGATGTTCTATTGATCTTACAGTGTAAATACACCGGTTCAATATTGTATTAGTGAGTCATTACGTTTGATGACTAATCTTCGCGATATTATGTGCCCATACCTAACATCAATAATATAGTGTCTACTACATACTAATAGGAGTTGTAAGCAATATAACAGGAAGTATAGTGCAGGTGTAATGAAGTGAAATTCTTTTAAGAAAAAAATATATTATTAATCTATATTGTATATAGGTATATTGTAAGTATAAATTACTTGTAAAGTCATATATCACTTATTGTTACTATTACTTTTATTAAAATACATATAGTTGATATTAATGATTAATCTAATATATATATATATATATATATATACAGTACTTTTATTAAATTACATATAGTTGATATTAATGATTAATCTAATATATATATATATATATATATATATATATATATATATATATATATATATATATATAACATTATGTGTATATATCTAAATATTTAAAATAAACTACATTTAAAAATACATAGAATGTGTTATATTCTATTTTGCGTAGTAAATTATAATATTATCTAATATAGGGAGATCTACGCATTATCATTACGTATTATTGAAGATTGTTCATATGTAGATTAATACATTATATTAATAGGAGAATAATAGTTAACTCAACAAATATAGACATGTAATAATTTATGAAATATTATTAAATAAGTTTATTTTTATATATTTTCTACTTCATTCTATCGACATTATTTTCTTTACTTGGTAAATATGTAATGCTAATCAAAAAACAAGTATAATACATATATAAATTTTATATTATTGAGTATTATTTTTAAAACATTTTAAATATATTTCTCTTGTACCTTATAGATATAATTATCTATGAAATAATTTACAAATACATTTATATAATTCATCTGAATAGTGTAATTAATCCTAGAATCAGTATTGTACCTGACACAAATACAAGAACATTATATTATATGTAGGTTTAGATAATAATGATAAACTATATTTATATTAAATAATAATAATAATAATAATAATAATAAATATTTATTAGAAGAAAGTTGTATATTTTTTTCGTATGAAGTATATAAATTAATTATATTATAAAAATGTATTATAAATGTTTTTTCTATTATTGTTATTGATACAGGAGATGATTTGAATGTTTACCAATAGTAGTTAATATTGCAATATTAGAATGTGTTAAACATAGCAGTGATTAAGCATTACTAGAGGTTTCATTTGTATTTATATTATTCTAAATGAGTATTATCTTGATAAAAAATGGTCATAATATAAGAAAATTTTATTTTTTTAATTCTATACATCCAGCTTAGTTTACATTTTTGTTTACATTTCATGTTTATATCATGATATGTAAAAATAGTGGAGATGTAAGCCTTGAATAATAATAATAATAATAATAATAATTTATTAGAAGTTTTTTGTTTATAATAATATAATAAATATAAATAAAAATATTCAATATTATTGTACTTATAAATGGCTTCAAACCAAAATGTATATTTTACAATTGTTGTCGCTCAGCTTATATATATATATATATATATATAGGATGATAATCTTATTCTCGATAATTAGGAACACATTATATTAATATGATGTCAGATTATATGTCTATAGTATAATATTATCTAATATAATTAGATAAAAGCAATAGCCACAGTTATATCGTAAAGCTTCATACTAATGCCCCAAGTATTGAAAGCATACCACCATCATTTAATGATTTGCCTACCCACATGTGGAGCTAGCTATGATGCCAGCATATCTATGTAGCAGAGCTTACGTTTAGATATGTTGTCGAAGCGAACATAATACAAACGTCTGTATACTAGTAGTTCATTATAGACTCTAACCCCCTATAAACACGCCCCCATATTAACATACCCCCATATAAACACGCCCCCATATTAACACGCCCCCCTCTGAACACGCCCCCTTATAAACACGCCCCCCTCCCTTACTATCATTGTAGTGCTGCGGTTTATATTCATCGACCTGAAATGCGATCGACCGTGTCTCTACACGGATGACCCTACTACTACTACTACTAAACTCTACCAGAATAACAAAGGTAATGCTTATCACATGTGTGTTAGACATGTACCTACACATACTTTACATCGCTAGATATATGCATAGTCCTACGTATAACTATACATGATGCCCCCATTTCCCCCATCCCCCCATCCCCCCGCCCCCCTGCTAAATAGTAACACACATGCCTCTACATACTTATGCATTATTTTACAGAGCTAGACATCACCAGACGTCACTATAACATTGATGTAGTGCTAAAGTGCTTGATAGTGTAGTGTATGGCACTTTACGATAGTGGCGTTGCAGTCGAAACTTACTACTAAATTTCAAATTATTATTATTTATTTATATTGATATTGATATTTATGATCAAGTTTGATTTACTCTCTATAATAAAAATAATAGTTATACATATAAAATATAACTTCCTTAATAATTTTGTTTTTTGTTATTAAAATCTATTTAAATTGAAGATATCATACTATTTTATTGACATATATAATATAAATACATAGATATAGATTGAAGTTACATCTTTCTATATAGACTAAAATCCTACTGTTTTAATATTTAACCTATATAATATGACTAATATCCAATCAAATTCGCTGATGCCATTTTGTATATTTATTGAGAAAAGTGCCATTTGTCTATCTATCTTTTACATGCATGTGTTAATTGCACCGGTCCATTTCTTTATATCGATGATCTATAAACATCTACGATATTACCCCCTCCCCCCCCGTCCCAGATAAATAGTACTACACATACATGATGTCACCCCTATCCCCTCCCCCCTCATCTACCCCCATCTCCCCCGCCCAGATAAATAGTACTACACATACATGATATCACCCCTATTTCCCCCTCATCTACCCTCAACTCCCCTACATCCAGGTATACACATATGTTTCCTCGATGAACTACAGAGTGTACAGCTAACCGATGAATTCATGTCCTGCATGTTGGTGATCAAGGACACGATACCCTGTCATCTGAGGTTAGCCCCAACACAAGCACCTCATACTGCTACTACTGCTACTGTTAGTAGTAGTCGTTGTAGTGGTTAACATTAACTGTAGTAACGGCTGCATTGATATAACTATCATCCCCTCTAACCCTCCCTCTCCCCTTCCCTCCTCGCCCTTCCCCACCCCCTCCACCCTATTCTCCCTCCCCCCTCTCCCCCCTCCTCTCGCCTCCTCACCCTTCCCCCATCACCCCTCCTCCAGATTCCAGAACATCTCCACTATGTATTCGTTTGCCTCCCTGCTAAGTGCTACCTACAGACTGTCTGTTACTCCCCCTCACCCCTCCCCTCCTCACCCTTCCCCCATCACCCGTCCCCCAGATTCCAGAACATCTCCACGATGTATTCGTTTGCCTCCCTGCTAAGTGCTACCTACAGACTGTCTGTTACTCCCCCTTACCCCTCCCCTCCTCACCCTTCCCCCATCACCCGTCCCCCAGATTCCAGAACATCTCCACGATGTATTCGTTTGCCTCCCTGCTAAGTGCTACCTACAGACTGTCTGTTACTCCCCCTCACCCCTCCCCTCCTCACCCTTCCCCCATCACCCGTCCCCCAGATTCCAGAACATCTCCACGATGTATTCGTTTGCCTCCCTGCTAAGTGCTACCTACAGACTGTCTGTTACTCCCCCTCACCCCTCCCCTCCTCACCCTTCCCCCATCACCCGTCCCCCAGATTCCAGAACATCTCCACGATGTATTCGTTTGCCTCCCTGCTAAGTGCTACCTACAGACTGTCTGTTACTCCCCCTCACCCCTCCCCTCCTCACCCTTCCCCCATCACCCGTCCCCCAGATTCCAGAACATCTCCACGATGTATTCGTTTGCCTCCCTGCTAAGTGCTACCTACAGACTGTCTGTTAACTTCCACGAAACACTCTGCGACGTAGTCGAGTCACCCATCATGAGCTATCTGCGTCGTATGAAGGCTCACGGACCCGTTGATAAGGTATAGGGGGCAGTACTGGGGTCAGTTACTATGATAACTGTCACTAGAGGCAGTACTGGGGTCGGTTACCACTATAACTGTCACTAGAGGCAGCACTGGGGTCAGTTACTACTATAACTGTCACTAGAGGCAGCACTGGGGTCAGTTATTACTATAACTGTCACTAGAGGCAGCACTGGTGCTCATTGAATCACTGTGTGAACATAGCTTTAATGTCAAAGTAATGATATAACTTATTATTACATTAAACCTATGCCTTACTCACGTTTTAGCTAGTATGAATCATCATCATAGGGGATGTTTCACTCTAAGGTATCCATTAATTCAAGTGATATCCTACGTGATTATACCGAATATTAGTTTCTTTCGCTAATTGCTTAGTTACGCTGCATAAACCAGCGCTATCCTATTTCCATTACTTTAACCTGTTCTCCTTCCAACCCTTCCGTTCCTTTAACCTGTTCTCCTTCCAACCCCTCCATTCCTTTAACCTGTTCTCCTTCCAACCCCTCCATTCCTTTAACCTGTTCTCATTCCAACCCCTCTATTCCTTTAACCTGTTATCCTTCCAACCCCTCCATTACTTTAACCTGTTCTCCTTCCAACCCCTCCATTCCTTTAACCTGTTCTCATTCCAACCCTTCCATTCATTTAACCTGTTCTCCTTCCAACCCCTCCATTCCTTTAACCTGTTCTCCTTCCAACCCCTCTATTCCTTTAACCTGTTCTCCTTCCAACCCCTCATTCCTTTAACCTGTTCTCCTTCCAACCCCTCATTCCTTTAACCTGTTCTCCTTCCAACCCCTCCATTCCTTTAACCTGTTCTTCTTCCAACCCCTCCATTCCATACTCTCATTAGCATACCTCACACTCGCGCCTACAGATATGGGCTGTGAATAGACTACGATCGAGGAGAAAGCGCTTCGCTCGGTTCAACTACCTCATCAAGCAGAAACGCTGCACTCTCGGCCACTTCGTATTGATCTACATGCCGCCCGGTCGTTGTAAACCACAGGTAGGTGGCAGCACCGGGTAGGTGGCAGCACTAGGTAGGCGGAGCCACCGGTAATCAGTCTTGTTAACAACGTATATATATATATATATATATATATATAAATTTACCATCACATATTCCTTGTTTATATTCAATAATTCATATTTGTTTATTTATACATATTTTCTGTGATTATTTATTTTATAAAACTTTGAATGCCGTTTTCTCCAGTTTTTACTTTTTGCACTTAGTAAGCATACATAAAAGCCTACTACTTCTTTGATTATTAATATTTGTATCTGAAAGTTGTACTCTATATAAATAACAAGTAATACTATATTAATATTGACAGGATATTGTATTATAATTTATATTTTTAAAATAAATTATAATAAACTTAAAATTTTTAATAAAAAAATATAAAATATATTTCAACTATTTTAAACTATTTTTTTTAAATAATTTTAAATAAATTATATTTATAAAAAGTCAATACTCTTATGCAGAAGAATAATATCAATTAAATAAAAGAAAAATTACTTCATTATCATTATTAGTTTAGTATCCTTAGAATTTTAGCTAGAGCTATAATTAACATGGTAAGCCTGAACCCGCGCTAGCACCCTTAAACATAACCTCAGTGAATGTTACACATGTAGTATTCATAACGTGCGACCCATACCGCCACCTAGCCTATCGTAACACCACCGTTTGATTGACAGCTGCTGAATGTGATCCTTAACCACCACGACAAGTACGAACTGTCGCTAACCAACAGTGGCCGGAATAAAGCTGACCGAGGCAGACATAACAGTCGAAGTCGGCAGTCTCTGCTGTCTACCTGCGATAGCATCTACTCGGAGAGTACTGAGAGCACTGTCGTTAGCAACCGTTATGTCATTATTATCATTGTATTACTGTATAATATCATTATTATATTTACTATCGTATTATTATATTTAAATTATATAATTTTTATATTTACTATTGTATTATATATTTAAATAATATCATTATATATTTAAATTCTATGATTATTATATTTAATATATAATAATAGCTGATTGGATGAGCCGATCTTTAAACCTCACCTGGCATATTTACATATAACATTAAATGTGCTGGTAACTCAGCAGACTAAGGCATTAGATACATAGTCAATAGGACGTGGGTTCGAGCCTCATCCCCACCAATAAAATAGGTCTTAAAATAATATTATTATTATTATTTTATTATATTTTAGAAGTGATGGTATTTAATTATGTATAAATAAATGATCTGCTCTCGTTAAAACCATGGATGCCTTAACATGAGAGTGACTTTGAAGGGACATTAGAGCCATATGGTTAAACGTGAAAATGTTATCTGATTAACTGGATGGGATGAAATGAATCCACCATAATAACAACTAAATACAAATTGTTAATAAAAATTGTTAATAAAAATATATATATATATATATACAATAAAACCTCTCTATAAGAAACCTCTTTATAAGAAAAACCTCTTTATAAGAAAATTGTTCACATATTTGGTTGGAATTCAACCTTTTCCACATTAAAAAACCTCTTTATAAGAAAATCTTATAAGAAAAATATAAGAAAAACCTCTTTATAAGAAACTTATTGTATACAAAATAATTATATATAAATAGAAGTATTGTATATTGATAACAATTATAGAAATTAATTATTATATAAGATATTTTTTTTTCTTAAAGGGGTTTCACACCAACTCGAACGCAATTATTAACTCGAATTATTAGAGGTTAAAGTTTAACTATATTTTTTAAAACCTACTTTTTTAGAGTTAATAATTGCGTTCGAGTTGGTGTGAAACCCCTTTTACAAATATTATATTACATAAATAGCTTGAAATGAATTAAAATTAATAAATAGGTATTAATTGTTATTGTATATCCATACATTTATTAAAATTAATTAATAAATGTTATTATATCCTTAAATGTATTGATGATATAATTAATTGTTAAATAATAGATTATTATAATATTCATTATATTATATTCATCAATGATGATTCATAATTTATAATTTCTAATGTAAATCTAATAAAATTTCATTATGTATTATAATGTCTAAGCGCAAACAATACAGTATACATTTAAAACAGTATACAAAATAAATATACTATATATATATATAACCAATAGGTTATATAATGCATTTTCAATTATAAATTAATTCTTAAAATCATCGGAAAAGTAAAAACCTCTTTATAAGAAAACCTCTATATAAGAAAAAAAGTACTGAAAAAAAATAGTTTCTTATAGAGAGGTTTTACTGTATATATAGGTTTCAAACCTATAAATCTATAATATAAGTTATCAATGAACCTAGCCATTAGATCATTACATACTGATTTCACATATACATATATATATATATATTGTACACTAAAACTTATAGTAACAACACAGTGTGAGGGCTATCAATGTTTAAAGGTTTTCTTTAAGGGGTATCAAACAGTTATCATCGGGAAAATAAATTATTTTAGTTTTTTTACATCATAATAATATTTTTTATTAACATTTTTAGTGTCTGTCGACAAATTATCTATGCAAACAGTTTATGAATGATATAAAAGGTGGTTTATTGAGTGAGTTATAATACATTTATATAAAACTTCAAACATTTTACTCTAAATAAATATTTTGATCAAACTATGTATAAATGAGGAGTAGGGAAAAACTATTATTAGAGTTTTACTAATGTTTGTTGATATATATAAAAAACATATATAATAATAATAAAATAAAGAGATATTTTCATAAATATAATTAGAAATTATTGTAAATATATAATATTTATAGAAATATCATATTAAAATAAGCCATATTTATCAGATCTATTTATATTTATATATATATATATATATATATATATATATATATATATATAAATATATATAATATACTATATATTACAAATATGATACTATTTCAGTGAGTATATATTATAAATATAATAAAAAAAACTGTCTAAATTCAATAATACATTTCTATGCACCCTGCTTCCAATAGACATGTATGTATTGCATGTATCACATGTTGTGCTGTGTGCACATATGCCCTTCAACACATCGAGGGATGACTAAGTCATGACTCATACAATGTGTGTTTACTTACATGCATGATGCACATTTAATTACATGATATAATTACAAATTACTCAATAATACTAATTGTTACATTTATAATAGTAATTTTAATTGATTGCATTATTAAGGGCTGTTCATGTGAGCAATCTATTCTTGCAATTGTCACCGAAAATATACATACATATTTTAAACTTATGAACTTACGATTATTTTATATAATTTATATATAATTGTATATAATGTAATGTAAGCATACATATATAAACGCGTACATTCGTTATTACGTGTATAATGTTCAGTGTACATACATTATTTATATGTACTTATAATATTATATTATACATAAATAGGAAAATACACCTAATTATATGAACTTATTATATTATAATATGCTTTATAATATGATTTATATTTTATATGTATAAACTTATATTAAACTTATATTAACATATATAATTAATATAACTTATATACATTTATATAGTTATATAAACTTATATGTTAAATATAATAATATCATATATATAAAATATAAACTTATGATATATAATATAGGCTTTATGATAAAGTTTATCATACAATTTTTCGTAGTTGGCTAAATTTGTTTCACTTTTATAATGTATTAAGAGCAGTATGCTTAGTTAATAATAGGCAGAATAATAGGCAGAATAATTATATTTATATAAATGTATTTCTAAATTAAGTGACGTTAATTATAATTATGTTTAATTTATAAAACTGAAAAAGAATATAAATTCGAATTAAACATTTTGTTATTTGTTTATCTTTTAAATAGTTTATAAATTGATTGACACGTGACGGCTATTGCGTATGCATGTATACTCGTCTGTATACTCGTGCGTGTGTTTTCCTCACAAACTGCGTAAATATTCTAGTTAGAATATATAGCAATAGTCGCAGAAATATCACAGACTTTTACAGTTGCGCAATTCTTTCTGACGATTGCAAGAATAGATTGCTCATGTGGACAACCCTTTATACATATATATCACAATACAATTAATTCATATATATATATATATATATATGTATAATTGCAATATAATTAAATATATATTTAAATAAATAAGTTTATTAAATATAATAAAGTTTATATATATATATATATATATATATATAATACAATGTAATTAAATTTATATATATATATACATATACACATATACACATAAGTTGTATGTATTGATGCGTTCATAGCTACCATTAACAAGTTATCATAGTTAACATTACAAGATCTGACACTAGTTCAGTACAATGCTCAGTACAATGCTAATGGATATAGCCCCCCCATGAATGTAACCCCTCCCTTCACCCCTCACTTCACCCCTCCACCCCACCCCACAGTGTAACCCCTCCCTACACCCCGCCCCCCCCAGTGTAACCCCTCACTTCACCCCTCCACCCCGCCCTCCCCTATACAGTCTCAAGATGGCCCTAGTATGCCTTCATTCGATGATCTCATGTCCTTCATACAACACTACACCCTCGTGGACAATGACTACGTAGAGCTTCACTCTTGCGTACCCCCGGAAGAACCATGTTAGTGACCCGCGTGTGACCTTCACCCCGAGGTCACGGTGTACTGGGTAACATCACGTGACCGACTTACTATCAGATACTATTATTCTTAAAGCGGCATTAATAACCGACTTAACGGGTGTTATTGATTGGTTCAGCAGGTCATGTGACCCGGGGGGGGGGGGGGGGGTAGAATCATTAACATGGCAGCACCAGGTCTTATGCATTAGTAAAATAACGGTTTCATATGACGTTTCGAATTTTCTATTTTTGCTGTGCGTACATAAAATATAGGATATCTGCATTTTGTCATGTGAAAACTTGCGCGAGGCAAGTTCCACACTGCAAGCATTGTATGTATCTATTGAATACCCCACATCCATACGAGTATGATTATTCTATCAGGATATTCTACTTTTGTATATTCATTCTCCTCTGCTAGTTAGTATCTGAAGTTTGATTATACGTTAGGTCTCGTAACCTACTGACAGCTCTACAGCTGGCTTTACTTACTCTAATAGCAGCTTAATTATCATTAACCATCTCCGTAATTGTTAAGGATTGTCTTAGCATAATCCTAGGACTATTAATGTGATCAGATAATAGCTGGCTCCTCTAAAACACAGCCTATAGCATGACACACGCCCCCCGCCCCCCCATTGACAGGTGACCCTTCGTTACTGTTGTTCGGTAAGGCTAATCCCGCTAACGCAGGAGCCGGAGAAGAGATTAGAGGTCATCAACAAGTGAACTCCAAGGTCACGATCATCTCCAGCGTTGAAACTTCACACCTATTGGGTAATATTTCATATAGGTGATACGACATCATTAGGTGTTGTTACATCATTTGTTGTTGTTGTTACATCATTAGGTGATGTTATTACATCATTAGTTGTTGTTACATTATTAGGTGATGTTATTACATCATATTGATATATTGCACATGTACGATATAGATGTAATGATTGTTATAATACATTTACTTCACTGTTGTTCTCGTAATACATCTATGTCGATATATTGTATTTGAAAAGTGATTTTCTTAAGTAGAATCCATAAGTTCAGTCTCAACTTAATATGTAGACTGGGATACTATTCATATATATATATATATATAGGTATATATATTATGTTTTAATAGCATATTTTCATTATAAATCATATCACTTTATAAGTTGTAATTGATTATTATAGAAGTATTAAAGTATCATTATAGAAGTATTCAAGTATCACACAGTATTATGATAGTATATAGAATAGTATATGATGTTCACCTGATATAGCCTAACACAGATTAGAAACACAGCCAATAACCATTAAGATAATGCTATCATGTATAATAACTCTACAGTATAAACGTTATTTGTGTTTGCATATGATTAGGACAATACCATCTACTGTGTTCTTGATTTAGGAGATTAATAATGTTGTATGACCTTGTTTCAGGTGAAGGTCGTTATACGGAGGTTATCAAAGGTCACCTCGATGATCGCGTCAACCACGTAGCGGTGAAAAGGTTCAAAACTCATCAGAAGAATTCAAACGATGCAAAGCTACAGGTTTAGACATACCTAATCTGTGATCTCTATTAGCCAATCAGTGATCTCTATTAGTCAATCAGTGATCTCTATTAGCCAATCAGTGATCTCTATTAGCCAATCAGTGATCTCTATTAGCAAATCAGTGATCTCTATTAGCCAATCAGTGATCTCTATTAGCCAATCAGTGATCTCTATTAGCCAATCAGTGCCCTATATTAGCCAATCAGCCGATCATGTTATCTGCCTATTAATTCCATTGTTTCGAGGCAATCAAATTTGTATTATTTATTAATTATTTAATAATTTATTAACACAGTGTTATTACGCCTATTATGCTTTACATGTAAATGGCTGTCCACGTAAGCAATATATTCCTGCAATCGGCAGAAAGAATTGCGCAACTGTAAAAGTCTGTGATTTATCTGCGACCTTTACTAAATGTTCTAATTAGCATATTCACGCAGTTGGTGAGGAAAACAAATAACAAAATGTTTAATTTGAATTTATATTCTCTTCTCAGTTTTATCAATTAAACATAATTGTAATTAATGTAACTTAATTTTGAAATACATTTTTATATAAATATAAATATTATAAATATAATTAACTAAGTATACTGCTCTTAAAAAATTATAAATGTTTAAAAAAGTGTCACAAATTACGTAAATCTTTACGAATAAATGTTATGATGAACTTTATCATAAAACCTATATTATATATCATAAGTTCATATATTATATATGATATTATTATATTTAACATATAATTTTATATAACCATAAACATTTATATAACTTATATTAGTTATATATGTTAATATAAGTTTATACATATAAAATATATTATATATTTTTCCAAACTTTATATATTATAAATCATATTATAAATCATAATATAATGTAATAAGTTCATATAAGTAGGTATATTATCCTATTTATTTATAATATTATATTATGAGTAAAGTATGTACGCCGAACATCACCACGTAATAACGAGTGTACGTGTGTATGTATGTATGATTGCATTACATTATATATAATTATAATAAATTATATAAAATAATCATAAGTTCATAATTTTAAATAATGTATGTATATTTTCTGCGATGATTGCAAGAATAGATTGCTCACGTGAACATCCCTTTATATTGAACACTCTTTATTACCTATCCTACTTCCTGACTCCTACCTCACCACCCCTACCCTCCTACCTAACCCTACCCCACCCTCAGTACCTACTGAACGCAGTACACGTAGCCCCCTACCTCACTACCCTACCCCTACCCCTAACCCCCCTACACCACCCCTACCCCCTACCCCCTACCTCACTAACCCCCTCCCACCCCGCAGTACCTACTGAACGCAGTACACGCAGCCTCCTTCTGGTACCACGTGTCCCTGGTGCGTATCTACAGTCTGTCCTTGTCTCCTCGCTTCTCTTTCTGTATGGAACACTGCGCTGCTGGTCCCCTCGATGTGTTCCTGGCTCGCCATCGGTTCGAGTAGAGTGGCTCCCCCTATAGTAGGCCGAATGTTTAATTGCTCTGTTTGATTGAACGACGCTTTAGGCCTCCCCCATATTAGGGCGTGTGCATTTCGCGACTCCCCCTAGTTTGAGGCACTATATCTTATAAAACTACGCCTCCAATATATTCATTTATCATATTTTATATTGCACTAGATTAAATGCCATCCTTGAATTATTGTATGCCATTCTATGTATGTAAGTTATTTTATACTATTTGTGTAATTATATATTCTTGTGATAAAATATATATGTTCTTCCTACATCGAATATCCATAATTTAATTACATGCGTAATAATTAAGCGAGTCATTTCACTATAACTAGACCATAGTTTCACTATAACTATACTATAGTTTCACTATAACTAGATGATAGTTTAACTTTAATTAGACCATAGTTTAACTTTAACTAGACCTCAGTGCACATTAGTAGTAATATACAACCCATACCACCCTTACAGAGAAATAGATCAGGAAAGATTATCCACACGGCAGCTGGTAGTGATCGCGGAGTCAATATCTCAAGCGCTTCATTATATAGTTAGTGTGTGTGTGTGTATGTGTGTGTGTGTGCGTAGGTGTGTGTATGATAGCTGAGTCAATATCACAAGCGCTTCATTATATAGTTAGTGTGTGTGTGTGTATGTGTGCGTGTGTGTGTGTGTGTGTGTGTGTGTGTGTGTGTGTGTGTGTGTGTGTGTGTGTGTGAGTGTGTGAGTGTGTATGATAGCT
Source organism: Osedax fenrisi (assembly GCA_964019155.1). NCBI lineage: Eukaryota > Metazoa > Annelida > Polychaeta > Sabellida > Siboglinidae > Osedax > Osedax fenrisi. Next base: position 1,931,290 of record OZ025239.1, read on the forward strand.
GAGTCAATATCACAAGCGCTTCATTATATAGTTAGTGTGTGTGTGTGTATGTGTGCGTGTGTGTGTGTGTGTGTGTGTGTGTGTGTGTGTGTGTGTGTGTGTGTGTGAGTGTGTGAGTGTGTATGATAGCTGAGTCAATATCACAAGCGCTTCATTACAAAGTTAGTGTGACACATATAGTTAAGTAAGTCACTCCACGAGAGAATTCAATGCCATCGCACTATTCCTTAAAGATCTATATCATCAAATTTATCAAAAGTTATGGAGTTTCAAAGATTTAAAATAAGTTAAAAAAAAGAGCTGTTATATCAGTTTTTTTTTAAATTATAAATATTTTACAACAATTTTAATCTTTATTTTTATAAAGTTGTATTTATAAATGCTTATTTATGATACTTATACCAATGACAGGATGTTTGCTTGCTATCTCTGCAATGGTTACTTTTTGTAATCCGATCTATATACTGCTCTATAGTACTATATTTAATTATATTTCAATGATTTAAATCTTTGAATCAAAGATATAAAGGATATTTATTTATCTGTCAAATAAAAATGCATTCATATTTTTAAATTGTATTTCAATTGTGTTATACGAATTTATTTATTTATTAGATTAGAATTTAACGATGTTTTTTTTCTAATATAATGTGTATTAAATTATATTATAAATTAAATATAATTATATTGAAATCACTGATTTAAAAACAATTTTTTGCATTAATTTTTATATCAAATTCAAATTTCTACTCATGGACCATGATGCAATAGGATAAAATCATTCAAGCGGAAAATAAAATATTCACGAAATATGCATTAGCAGACTTCCAGTCCTTGTTTATAGTTACTTTTATGCAACAAGTCATATATCATTTTAAAGATAATATATTAAATTTGATGATTTTTAATAACAAATATAAATACATAAATAACTGTACTATATTTGTCATATTACGTTAACTTTCATACTTTACCGAAGTTATTTATATAAATTATAGCATTATTTACTAAACATTATATGATAAAATAGAATTTATATTCACTTAAATTTAATTCTCATTTGATGTTACATTTTACATAGCTTCTTAAGAAATTATAGTTATTACACTTGTATATGTTTTGTGTGAATATTAAATATAATTTATCATATCTATTTTATGATATAATATATATTATTGAAATACTATATTGATTAATTATAGACCATTATCTTTCATATAAATAATATTGATACCCAACACCCTAACCCTAACCCCCTCACCCTAACATCCTCACCCCCTCACCCTAACCCTTACCCCCCCCGTACACACAGTCTGAACTAAGTCTGAAAGGTTGCACCGACGTACACGGAGCTATAAGATCTAGCAACGTAATGGTATACGGTCCTGCTAGGGGGGCCCCACTAAGCTCTAGTTCCCCCGTTGTTAAGCTGGCTGATGCTGGTCTCGCCCTCTATTATAACACCCTACCGCTACACGAATCTAAAGAGAACCAAGAGAGGTTTAACCCCGTGCCATAAACCCCCTTATCCTACTTTAGCTGTATGCCTCGCAATATAAACAACAAATGTTCTATATTACAAAAGCTTCTAAAGCTTCTAAAGCTATCTTCATAGTGTACTATGCATATAGGTGAATAATATACACCATACATATACCCCATACATATACCCCATACATATACCCCATACATATACCCCATACATATACCCCATACATATACCCCATACACCATACATATACCCCATACATATACCCCATACATATACCCCATACATATACCCCATACCCCATACATATACCCCATACATATACCCCATACATATACCCCATACATATACCCCATACATATACCCCATACATATACCCCATACATGCACCCCATACATATACCCCATACACATACCCCATACCCCATACCCCATACATATACCCCATACACATACCCCATACATATACCCCATACATATACCCCATACATATACCCCATACATATACCCCATACCCCATACATATACCCCATACATATACCCCATACACATACCCCATACACATACCCCATACATATACCCCATACATATACCCCATACATATACCCCATACATATACCCCATACATATACCCCATACATATACCCCATACATATACCCCATACATATACCCCATACATATACCCCATACATGAACCCCATACATGCACTACAAGTACTACATGAGACATGCATGATATACTAACACCATACACAATACACACACACTATACGAATACCCTATAGATGTAGTGAGAAAGTGGACCTGTGCAATCGAATGTAGTGTATGGCACTTTGTGATAGAGGCTACTAAATACCTACCACATTTTAATTTATTATTATTTATTTTTGTATACATATATATTGATAATTACTACCAATTTTAATGAACTATCTATACTTAAAATAAAATTATATATTTAAAATACATCGTATCAACATTCCTCGTAATTTGTGTATTTAAATTGAATATATCATACTATTTTATTGATATTTATAATCTAAATCCATTGATATAGATATAATAGGGTGTTCACATCAATTCCGTTTTAAAAAACGTACGTGTAACTGCAACTTCAAATGATTCATTCACAGCAAATTTGAAGTAACAGATTTTTAAGTGTTCACATCAATTCCGTGTTTTTAGTTTGTTGTAAGGGTAGACATATATCGCCACCTATATTTAAATATGTACAAATAAAATCAATTGTAACAAATCTAATTGTGGGATATAGCTAAATTCAATGTATAAATAGTAGTAATATATATTTCTTTAAATACACAAATACATAAATACTACATACATTATATTTATTAATTTAATATTTTTAACTAATATAACAAATACTATATTATTATATAATACATAAATCCTTATAATTATATCTAAACTTATTAAATATATATAATTTAAATAAATATTTAATAAATTATTGAAATATATATTATATATTACTATTGTATAGTTGATATATATTATTAACATATATATATAGTTGTATACCATCTTATATAACCTTTTTATATAATATATATATATATATATATATATATATATATATATATATTTAATAAATAGTTATTCGATAAGTTATATGTAATAATAAACATTTGTTAATATACTTTATATATATATCAATATATATATATATATATATATATATATATATATATACTCCCTAGACATGAATCAAGTTGTAAATTTTCCTACCCATACAGCTGGGCATTCTCTCGACCTTATTTTTTGCAGGTCTCATGATTCATGTAATTGTTTAATTAATTGTACCAAATCTGATCTTCTAACAGACCATTTCATCATAACTTTTACAGTTATCCTCCCTCTGCTTCCTTCTCTATCCAAGAAACTCATTCATTATAGAAAAATAAAATCTATTAATATTCCTTTATTTTCCTCTGAACTTGTATCAATTCTTGTATCCCTACCCATATCCCCTGAATCTATAAACTCCACTCTCTCCCTTCTTCTTGACAAATATGCCCCCATCATATCTACTACTATTTCCCTGCATACTAATTGCCCATGGTTTACACCTCATCTTGTTAAACTCAAGCGATCTCTACGTAAAACTGAAAGAACATATCGTCGTATGTCTTCTCCTGAAAACCTTTTATCGTTTACTAATCATCGCAAATTCTACAAATCACAAATCAGTAAAGCAAAATCTTCTTACTATATTAATAAAATCAATAGCCTTTCCTCCAATCCTCGTGCCACATTTGCCTTAGCTAGAAAACTTATTGCACCTGATCCCCCTTTACACATACCTTACATACCAAATATTCCTAAAAATAAACTCTGTAATGAATTTTCTAACTTTTTCTCGAATAAAATCCTATCTACTTGTTCAACTATTACTTCCCTTCACCAAAAATATAGCATCCCTTGTATATTAATCAGTAAACCAATTGATAAGTATTTATCTATATTTACTACTCCCTCAATATCTAACATTTACGACCTAATACTAAAATCCAATTCCTCCTCTCCATCTGATCCTATCAATATTTATACTGTTAAAAGTCTCGCTAGTACCCTATCCCCTTATTTGCATACTATATTCTCGTCTTCTCTCTCCAATGGAGTTTTACCCCCCTCTTTTAAACATGCTATCATTACTCCCATTCTTAAAAAAACCTATTCCAACCCTAATCTCTTATGTAACTACCGTCCTATCTCCCAACTTCCTATTTTTAGTAAAATACTTGAAAAAATAGTTGTCCATCAAATAAATAGGTTTATGTCACTAAACTCTTCCCATGATGTCCTGCAAAGTGCATTTCGTAAAGGTCATTCAACTGAGACTGCCCTCCTTCAAATCTTAAATAATATATATACCAAAGTTTCTCCCTCACTATGTTGTCAAATGGTTCTACTTGATCTATCTTGTGCATTTGACTCTCTTCGCCATGATATTCTTATCTCAAGACTTGAGATGATTGGAATTAATGGTAGTGCCCTCAAATGGCTTAAATCTTACATCCTGAATAGATCATCCTCTGTTAAATTCTGTGATTTCTTTTCTGATCCCCGTCCCTTACTCTATGGTGTCCCACAAGGTTCTGTCCTAGGCCCACTTCTATTCTCCATATATATAGCACCTATACGGTCTATTATATACAAATTCCCTAACGTTTTCTATCATATATATGCTGATGATATCCAACTCTACTCATTCCTCTCTGTTTCTACTCCAGATAATTCTCAACTAATTGCGTGTGCCTCCTCTATTAAATACTGGCTTCTCTCCAATAACCTTTTACTAAATACTTCAAAAACTGCCATCCTCAATATACCTACGAACTCCCCATCATTCCCTTCTTTTTATCTTGACAAAATTCTTATTTCACCTTCCAATTCAGTCCTCAATCTTGGTGTTATTTTCGACTCTGATCTATCTTTTTCTAGCCATATTTCTAAAATTTCTAAAGCAGCTAATTATCATTTATTTAGAATCAAATGTATCCGTAAACATATTACTCGTCCCCTATGTGCTGTCCTTATTAATTCACTTGTAATTTCTCGTATTGATTATTGTTCTTCTTTATTATATATCCTTCCTGCTTCTTCAATTGCCCCATTAAATAGAATCATCAGATCATCTATACGATCCATTTTCAATATTAAACTATCTGACCATTCCTATACTGACTCATTTCAAATTATACCAAACTGGTTTCCCTATAGAAAACGATCTCTAATTAGACTCCTTTCTATTACCCATAAATCTATATATTTTTCCATTCCTTCATATATATTTGACCTACTTTTAATTCGCTCCACCACCCACAATACACGTTCAACTTCCAGTATCAATCTAATTATCCCACAGCCATCCTCCCTTAAATTCCAGAAACGCTCTTTCTCCTACATTGTCCCATCTATCTGGAATGCACTCCCTTCATCTATAAGATCTATTCAATCTCCCACCTCCTTTAATTCTCATCTCAAGTCATATTTATCCAGTATCTAATTTCATTATATTATTATTAACTTTTATATTTCATTATTATTACTTCCACATTGTTAGTTAGTTTATTTCACTTTGTTGTTGTGGTTGTTTTATTTATATTATTTATTTTACGTGCACTTACGAGGAGTGTTATCACTTTGTAACGGTGCCTAATAAACTATATTTCATCATATATATATATATATATATATATATATTTAATAAATAGTTATTCGATAAGTTATATGTAATAATAAACATTTGTTAATATACTTTATATATATATATATATATATATATATATATATATATATATATATATATCAATATATATATATATATATATATATATATATTTAATAAATAGTATATTTAATATATATATATATATATATATATATATATATATATATGTATATTTAATAAATAGTTATTCGATAAGTTATATGTAATAATAAACATTTTTTAATATACTTTATATATATATATATATCAATATATATATATCAATATATATATATATATATATATATATATATATATATATATATATATATTGATATATATATATAAAGTTGATATATATATAAATTTAATAAATAGTTATTCGATAAGTTATATGTAATTATAATAATATACTTTATATATATATAAATTGGAATCAAGTGGAATTCTAGCTGTTCTCTCTAATTCTGTGTGTTCATTCTAGCTGTTCTCTCTAATTCTGTGTGTTGTTACGTACAGAAAATAGGATTAATCCTATTTCAGAAAACGTGTAGTTCAACTTCAAATAAATAGGAATGTGACTCATAACTTCAAATTTGCCGTGAATGAATCATTTGAAGTTGCAGTTACACGTACGTTTTTTAAAACGGAATTGATGTGAAAAATAAGTCACTTGGATCTATTTCGACGAAAAGGCTACTGTTTTAATATTTGACATATATAATATGACAAATATGCAATCAAAATCACTGAAGCCATTTTGTTAATCTATCGATAAAAGTGTCATTCACGTGTCTATCTTGTAAATGCATTGCGTGCATGAATTGCACAGGTCCACTTTCTCACTACATCGATGCGAATACCCACTGCAGCGGCGCCCTCCCATTGGTCGAGAGATAAGTCACATGACACCCGCCACTAGATTCGTGTGGATAGCTCCGGAATGTTACGACGAACTGAACCGTATCACCAACTACTCTGACATCTACTCGTTCGGGGTGTTCCTGTGGGAGTGTTTCTCTTATGGGGGTGTTCCTCGGCTGGGTCTCGACACCTACCAGGTTTGTCTACGTGCATGTGTAGACATGTCTACGTGCGTGTGTGTACATATGTCTACGTTAGTGTGTAGACATGTCTACGTGAGTGTGTAGACATGTCTACATATTCTGTGTATGTCTACAAGTTAATGTGTAAATATCTACGCGTAATTGAAATGTCTGCATATTAATATAAAACCAGGTTTAAATAACTACTACTAAAACTATATCGAATGATATATATATATATATATATATATATATATATATTTATATATATAGATTAATAGTACAGATACACAGATAGCACTTTAACACCTCAATAACGTATGTAGTTTCTTCACTATGATGTTATGTGCACATAGTATGTGCTACATACAGACCTCATCATATTAAGAGCCGTCGAAACATATCATTATTTACATGGTGAAGATATGAACATTTTTTTACTAAAAGTATGATAAATTCTTAAATAAGTAAGAGAATAACTAATTTTGTTTGTCTTTTTAATTACATTTAGTTCTATATATATATGTATATCAAGTTATAGAAGTACATGTTAATTATAAGATCATGAAAATGAGACCTATAAAATATTAATTTTAGAATAATTTTAAATTAATGAAATTTCCAGTAATTTATATAATTATATAATTTCTATTAATTCCAATAACTAAGTTTTAATTTTCGGTCTTACTTAACATTTATGAAGAGATAACTATTACGAATAAATTCTGAAAGTTTCATATAAATATATCAAAAGTTATGGAATTCATTAAATTCAGTTTTAAAAAAAGAGCAGTTATATCAATTTAAAAAAAATATTATAAATATTTTAATCTTTATTGTTATACAGTTATATTTATAAATGCATATTTATTAAACTTATATTTACTTTTATGCATCGAACCATATCTCATTTTAAAGATAATATATTCATTTTACTGATCTTTATATAATATCATTTATAATACAAAATATAAAGCCAGGTGTCTCTGAGTGCCACGTAATGTATTAGCACGTATAATTCAGCACTAGATTTATATAAATGAAAATGCATACATATGTTCTAATATGTTTTCTTTATTATAAGATTTTAAAATAGTTGTCTTAATATTTTAGAATTGAGAACATATACTACAACTGTAGATAATGTTTATTTAAAAAAAAAATAACTATTATTTAATAAATTAGTAAATAAATATTCAATGCAAATTTCATATCATCAATATCGTGTATTAATCTGGTTATTATCATTATAATAACAGCATTCCCATGTTTATCTTAAATATAATGTAAACATTTAATACATTTTGATACAAAATATTTTGAGGAAGTTTATGATTTATAGCAATATTTATTTTAATTTTACATATGGCCACGAATAAATTCTGACGAAGCTCTCGTATTAGTAATGAATTCGGTATAAAATTTGTAAAATACCTTATTAAATAATATATATATGTATACTAGTGCTGTAAAATTTCAAATCTCAAATATCAAATCTCAAATCTTTTTTTTTCGGTTCGGTTCAAATCTTTAATTTTCGGGTATTTGGAAAGATTTGATGGTCTCAAATCTTTATTTTAAATTTAGTTTCGGTTCGGGTATCATGTCGGGTAATTGTTCGGGTAACGATCGATTAACATAATTATGTAATAAGTTTCTTTCAACTATTTTAAAATATCCAATAAAATGTATAGATTCTATTAATTCGATCATCAGTTATGCCACCTATATGATAATATATTTAAAATAGAATAATGTTATCAAGGACACCGTTTCCTTGATTTATTATCCATTAATAACAATATTTAAAAATTAATACGTATATTCTGCATATTCCTGAAGGAATATCATTTGATTAAGTTTAAATGATTTATACTCTGTATTGATATATACAAATGTTAATTCATAAACCGTTTAAAACTATATTTGTCTACAAGTAAATTTTGAATACATATTTAACACTATGTTATATATATATAATACTAGATACATCTATAGAGGTACCTCTATAGTATACTAGATATATAGTCTAAATATAATATTTATATTTAGCCTTCTATATATATATATATATATATATATATATATGCTATAGCATATATGCCATATATGGTGTATATAGTATATAGGATTCCTCTTACACATTTACTAAATACTATATACTGATATATATATATGATTATTAGAATAGTAACGTATTCAATAATTCAAGTAATTAATAATTATTTATTGTTAATTATTCAATTATAATTTATTAATTAATAATTATTTATCATTTATTATTATTTATTAATATAATTAATTATATATTATTTTAATAATTATTAATTATTTAATTATAATTTATTAATTAATAATTATTTATAAATTAATTATTATTATTATTAATTAATTATTATAATTATTTATTAATTATTATAATTATTTTTTATTTATTATAATTATTTATTAATTATTATAATTATTAATTATTTATTATAATTATTTATTAATTATTATAATTAATAATTAATTAAATTAATAATAATTATTTATTAATTAATTTATTATTAATAATAATTAATTAATCAATATCTCATTTTTTTCTTCGTTATCTTATTTTAAAATATTATTAAAAGATTTGAAGTTCTCGAGAACATACCTAAATATGAGAGATTTGAAGTTCTCGAGAACTTGATATTTTTTTTAAGATTTGAAGTTCTCGAGAACAACTATTTTAAGATTTGAAGTTCTCGAGAACAACCAAGTATTTGAAATTTTACAACACTAATGTATAAATTGTTTATATATTATTTTTAGTTTGAAATTTATATTTTTTTAATAAAAAATAATATAATTAATATATATATTATAATTAATTAAATATAATATTATGAATAATATTTATATTCTATATATTTTATTCTTCAGGTTAATATATATATATTTATCAAAATAAATATAACTTGTAATAGACAAATTTCAATAAATTATTACACATTTTCATTTTTTAAAAACATGCATATATTTTTTTTAAATATTCATAATCTCTAGGCAATTAGTGCTGCAGTATTATTTAATATTACTGGGTATTAAAGGGTTAAATGAGCTGTATGGGGTAAGCTATAAGGGGTAAGCTGTACACATGTATAGGGTAAGCCATAAGAGGTAAGCTGTACACATGTATGAGATACATTGTATACAAATAGCAGTATTTACAGGTGTAACTATTAGAAGACAATAAGGTAAGAAGTCTGCAAGTAAGTACTGATTTATATGAATGTTTGTCATCTTTTAGTTCATATTATTTTTATATTATTGACAATAACAGTTCATTGTGAATGATTAAAAAGTAATTAATTAATTAAGAATTTTCATTATTAATTAAGTATTACAATTATTTGTTATTATTAATTAAGTATTACAATCAATAATTATAATTAATTAAGTTTTAAAATTAATAGTTATAATTAATTAAGTATTCAAATTAATAGTTATGATTGATTAAGTATTACAAGACTATTAACTACTTAGATTTAGTGGTAAACGGCGTATGCATTACATTATACGATGTGTGCCTTATATTCGTGACATACTACATTCTATAGTATTTGACCTCTACACTAGATTCTATAGTGTTGACCTCTACACTACATTCTATAGTGTTTGACCTCTATACTACATTCTATACTATAGACCATAGTTGTAATGTTATTATTCTTGAGTGTGATTACATTAAAAATGATCGCATTCACAATTTAATTAATGTGAAATTACTCGTTGTACCAATTGTACAATACAAGAATATGCAAATGAGCCGAACACATCTCTAGATTATAGTCTATATATATATATCTTAATTAAATCAACATTTGGAAATTATTAAATAATATCTATTACGTAATGACAAATAGTATTTAGTACATGTGACTGTTGACTTTATAATATCGCCCGTTTTACATGGCCCTCACTTTCCAATCAACTGTCTTTATATTTTCTTCATCTACACCTCCTCCCCTCCTCCCCCTCCCCTCCCATTCCCTCACCCTCCTCCCGTACACTCTACCCCTACACCCTCCTACAACTCCTCCCTCTCCACCCCTCACCTCTACCCCTACTCCCCGGCTCCTCATCCCTCCCCTCTACCCCTACTACCCCGTCCCTCCATCTACCACTCCTCCTCCTCCACTACTCCCCTCTACCCCTACTCCTCCTCCCCACCTCCCCCACCAGATGCAGATAATAGCCGAGAAGAATGACTTCCTACCCAAGCCCGCATACTGCCCCGACTCTATCTATCAGCTCATGGAGAAATGTTGCAACAGTTCCCCAGCATTCCGTCCCTCCACCCACAGTATCATCAAGGAACTCTTTAAAGCCCTTACCGATTGTTTGTATACGCGAAGGTCATCGTGACCCTGTAGGTTGTAATCAAGGTCATAGCTAGGGTTGTAATCAAGGTCATAGCTAGGGTTGTAAGAGGTCGTAGCCAAGGTAAAACTTAATTTATTACCAAAGTCGTAACTAAGGTTATAGTAAGGGTGTGTCTAACTGCCTGTGTGGCTCAGTTGGCAAGGCGTCAGACATACAAGCAGTAGGACACTGGTTCGAGCCTCGTCTGACCAATAAAATACATCTTAAAATATATGTAGAAGTGATCTTATATAATTGTGTATAAAAATAGATTGGCTCTCGTTAAAACCATGGATGGCTTAACATGAGAGCGGCTTCGAAGGGACATTAGAGCCATATGTTTATAAGTGAAAACTTCATCTAGGTTTCTGGATGGGATTAAAGGACTCCACGAAAATAAAAATAACAATAACAAAATATACTATAGAGTTTTAATTTAGTATATTATGGTATTATAGTAGTGTATACATAGGGTTACGATCAAAAAGGACGAGTTGAGGTGTAAAGGTTAAATGTTAAATCCGAAATAAATTTGTATAGGCTCACATTGGGATGTAATGCAGCTAAAAAAAACTAAACAGGACAAAACTAAATGAATTAAACCAAATAACCCTCAAATATCTATATAAAATATATGTATATACTATTAACTCATATTTCAAATGTAACCTTTAACCCTCAACTCATCCTTTTTGATCGTATCCCTAAACATATAGTATAACATAAGCATGACTCGTGTTAAACTGGTGCCCCACCGCCCGCAGTCGATGAACGCAGCGTATACACTGCCCCATCGTGGACCGACACCTTGCTCTCAACCGACTCGACCTTGACCTCTGCCTCTTCCCCGCATCTGTTCGCTAACCGCGACTCGGTGACCTTGTCCACCGGATGGATCACCGACGACAGCCAGACTCCGCTCATCAAGGACATAGCCTCCAGCAACTGCGTACCAGGTAGAAAGAGGAGAGGAGACAGTAGTAGTGTTCTGACATGATCTAGTCATGTATCACCATACGTGTTTTACATGTTATATATCTATATCTAATATTATATATAATATATTATATATATATATATATATATATATATATATATATATATATATATGTATTTCATATGCTATACGTGTATATACTTTATATATACTACATGTTATATATTCATATATTTATGCTATACATGTGTATATTATATTTCACTGACCACACTCAGTGGATAGTCTTTCTTCTATCTATTCTATATATCCTCGTCTATCTTTATTTCAATAATCACGCGTCAATCAAACTCTTACCATCGACTCAATAGGACAAATGGCGACCGGAAATCAACTTCCTGTTTCGTCTGAACACAATAAGGACGCAGACTTATCTAAATCAAGTACGTACGCTTTACTAGTACGGGCTATACCTGCTTATCTAGAGTCATATGAATATATAGTACTTAGGTAGCGCAGTGGCTAAACAGTTAGTCTCTGTGCCAGAGGGCTCGGGTTCAACTCCTGGTCGAGGAAGCTCTCTTTTATAGGAGGGGGTTCTTCCTATTGGCAGACAACTGTATACAATTGAAGAAATGTAATTATTTCAATGAGATGGCAGTGATTACCGTCTATAGACTATTTGTGTCTACATTATATGTTATCTGTATACAATAATGTTGATTCACTATGTGTGTTCTGTAATATATTTCATTGGGATTAGGAAAACACATTATTTATAATAAATATTCATACAAAATAGTTGAAACTTTTGAATTAATCTAAAGGCAGATATAATGATTCAAATGGATATAATATTTAATATGGCATTTGTTAAATTAATAAAAAATAACTTGTGCCCAACTTAGAATTGCTTGCATACAATTTAGGAAATCTGGGAATGTTTTAGTAAAATATAATTTGTCATTTTAACAATTTATAGAATTTGTTTTAATTTTGTTATCAAAAAACTTATATTTTTTTAATATTTTTTATTAATAAAAAATTAATAATTATCTATTCAGAAATAGTAGATAACAAATTCAAATTAATAATTTAAAATATTAATAATAATAGCCATTTTACTAAATTAAAATATACAAAAATTCAAATTCTAATAAGCTCAAAAGTCACTGAAATAAAAATGTACTTTTTATGATATTTTATAATATAAATGTTCTTATCAGATAAATGTTGAGATAGCGACAATAACAAATACAGAATGAATGTTTGACAACTTTCTAACACAAATTTTGTAACTTAATTATTTCTTTTTCATATTAATGTGTATGCATGTGTTTGCATTAATGATATAACATAGGATATATACTCTTGGATATAATCAATATTAATCAAATGTATCAATAATGAATACAAATCTATCTTATATTAGCTTATCTCTACTATTATCTAGATCTACTATGTACATATTTAAAATCTATTCAAGTCTGATATCATTATATAAAATCTATATATATATATATTTATATATTAAAATGTACTCATTTATTAATTATTTAAATTATTTATTATAAATAAAAACATGTTATAAAAATGTAAGTCTTAGTATATAAAATTAGATAGCTTTAGTATGCTAACACTATAGAGCAGTATAGAGAAATGTTGTCAAGGTTTGATTATATGTTAATTTATATGGTCACAAATATATAACATAACTTTGAAAATAGGATTTATAAACAAAATAAAAAATTATAAATAAATATATAAATATACTAAGATAAATACAAAAATACTAAGATGTGACAATTTAACAAATCTCTGTTTGAATTTATACATTTACATAAACTTATATAAAATAACATATTGTATTTTTGATAATGAATTTCACAATATTTGTTGTAATTATTATGCTTTTTACTCTTGTACATTTCGTTTAGTAATATAATATAAAGTTCTTGTTTCATAATATTAAAGTATATAATATTGTATTTAATATAGTATTTAATAATGCATTTACTGGTTAACCATTTTTAATGCAGAGTCGTGGCAGGTTAGCATTGCTAAAGAAGCAGCGTCTCGCAAATTATATATAAAATGTGTTTAATTAAATGTCTTATAATACACAATTTATTAAATATACTTAACAAAATAAATATGCATTAATTTCAAAATAATATAATATTTCATATTATATCAAAATAACAATAATTTTATATGTTTATTTAATGAGATATATTATATTATATATATATAAAATAGTTTTAATTTTATATAATATAATGTACAAATAAAGCTGTTTTAGCGATTTTTTGGTAAATATGTGATTATACCGCTCAATGTAACAAATAAAAATGATCAATGATTATATATGATCATGATTATATGAGTTATTATCAAATATTTATTCAATACATTATTGAATATAACATTTATTATAGATATTTGGTATCTGATCATAACGGACGGGTTAAGAATGTAAATAAACGCGTATAATAAAATACTTGTTATATATACAACATTTAATATATATACAATATTTAATATATTTATATATATATATATATATATATGTATATATGTATATATATTTGCGGAGTGATATTTTTGGTTTGTTTGATTTCGTTGGTTTAGTTTTAACTATCTGTTTTTTTAGCTGCATTATATCCCAAAGTGAACCCATCAGTTGTGATCATAGACCATATATATATATATGTGCGCGATATTTTGTTGTTATTATTTATTAAGTTTGTTTATATTTAGCGGTCTAATCGCATATAATCGGATTTTTTATCTTATTTTTAAAATTGTATAATTGACATTTGTTTACATAAATATCAATGGACGTTATGTACTTAATGATCGCTAGGGTAAATACTGAACAATTCAATAAAAGTATAGTTTTATGTATAATTTAATTATTATTTATTATTAAAAGTATGTGGAAAATATTTTATAATAAAGTTAAACTATAAAAATAGAAAAAAAAAGTCATATAACCTTCTAAAACTAAAATATAATTGTATGACCTATATTTCAATATTCAAATAGGTTAAATCACTCATAAATAAATATATAGTAAATAGTCCCAGAAATTTGAATTGTTAGATTATTTGATAATGGCCGATTAGAAATTAAAAAATTAGTTAATTAGTCATATGTTTATATAACTTTTGATATATTTTATATAAATTTATAAATTAAAGATGATTCTAGAGATAATTTGTTTATCTAAATATTATAATAGATATACATATTTCAATTATAAATATGTATTTGTGTAGATTGATAATACATTTAATTAAATCTATAATTTTCAATAAAAAGTTCAATTATAATTTATTTTTTATATTTTACTAAATATTCACCTTCATAATTGTTGTTGTAAAATAAACTATGATATAACTCGGAAAGTAATTATAGTCTAATTTAAAATGAAATAAAACATAAAAAAAAAAATTATTTAGGCTTGTACAATTCAAATTAGTAACAAAATTGTTGAATATAAATTCTAATTTATACTATAATGCATGCTTATTTGTTTTATTTTCAATTTAAAATATATTTGTAATACATTTAAATATTAAATATTAATTTATGAATAAAAAAAAATTACATCTGATTATAAATAATCCTTTTTGAGGCAATACTTTATTACTTATTTAGCTATAACAAATAGTTACCCATAACATATATAATTATTAGTTAATATAAGTTAATAGGTAACAAGTTATATAGAGTTCAATTAATAAATAACAATATGTTATATAAAATTATAATAAAATTATAGTAAAATAAAATATATAAATATTTAAATATACATAACATATATATGAGTTGCATTTTTAAAATTATAAATATAATCAGTAAATGCAGTATTAAATTATATTTAATATGATATTTACTTTAATATATTCTTATTATTAATAGTTTAAGAGTTAGAAGCAAATTAATAGGTCGCCTAAAAAAGTAAAATATGCACGAAATTACTTGATCGAGTTTATAGCTAAATCAGTAATAAAGTATTGCATCAAAAAGGATTAATTATAATCAGATGTAATATTGTTTTATTCATAAATTAATATTTAATATTTAAATGTATTACAAATATATTTGAAATTGAAAATAAAACAAATAAGCATGCATTATAGTATAAATTAGAATTTATATTCAACATTTTTGTTACTAATTTGAATATGTACAAGCTAAAATTAATTTTTTTTTATGTTTTATTTCATTTTGAAATTAGACTATAATTACTTTCCGAGTTTGAAATAGCCCCCCCCCCTCAATGTATAACTACCCCTCCATGTTAACAGACCTGGGTAACCCTAGTTTCGAGATACAACCCCCCCTCCTTAATACCCTCTACCCCTCCACATGTTAACAGACCTGGGTAACCCTAGCTTCGAGATACAGCCCCCCCTCCTCAATACCCTCTACCCCTCCACCTGTTAACAGACCTGGGTATCCATAGCTTCGAGATACAACCCCCCTCCTCAATACCCTCTACCCCTTCATGTTAACAGACCTGGGTAACCCTAGCTTCGAGATACAACCCCCTCCTCAATACCCTCTACCCCTTCACGTTAACAGACCTGGGTAACCCTAGCTTCGAGATACAACCCCCTCCTCAATACCCTCTACCCCTTCACGTTAACAGACCTGGGTAAGCCTAGCTTCGAGATACAACCCCCTCCTCAATACCCTCTACCCCTTCACGTTAACAGACCTGGGTAACCCTAGCTTCGAGATACAACCCCCTCCTCAATACCCTCTACCCCTTCACGTTAACAGACCTGGGTAACCCTAGCTTCGAGATCCAGCCCCCCCCTCAATACCCTCTACCCCTCCATATGTTAACAGACCTGGGTAACCCTAGCTTCGAGATACAGCCCTGCCCCCTCCTCAATACCCTCTACCCCTCCACATGTTAACAGACCTGGGTAACCCTAGTTTCGAGATACAACCCCCCCTCCTCAATACCCTCTACCCCTCCACATGTTAACAGACCTGGGTAACCCTATCTTCGAGATATAAACCCCCCCTCCTCAATACCCTCTACCCCTCCACATGTTAACAGACCTGGGTAACCCTAGCTTCGAGATACAGCGTCGCCCCCTGCCTGCGGTTCCTCACAAGACACACGGACCAGAGCTGAGACAGTCACAAGTTCTCATCACCAAGAAGAAACTAGGCAAGGTATTCAGATGTGGGTAGTGTGGTGTTTAGTGAGGGGTGTAGTGTGGTATGAGGTGTAGTGTGGTATGTAGTGAGGTATAAGGTAGTGTGAGGGGTAGGGTAGTGTGAGGTGTAGTGGGGTAGTGTGAGGTGTAGTGGGGTAGTGTGAGATGTAGTGGGGTAGTGTGAGGTGTAGTGAGGTATGTAGTTAGGGGTATGAGTATTTATTACTTGATTATATTATTGCATCTTACTACAATAATATTATCAGAGATTAAATATCAATGTTACTAATCGGAAATAACAATGCAAATGTCTATTTCGAACATTAATATGCCGTAGAATCATTTGCATGATTCGTACCACTACGAACCTCATTCTTAACCCCACTTTAACCCTACTTTCCACCCTACTTTCCACCCCAATATCAGCGCGTAGCATCTCGCTGCAACAATACACATCCTCAGCGCAGTGACACATAAACCCCTTACTAACCCATACCCCTATGCAGGGTTACTACGGGGTGGTGTTCAAGGGTGAATACCGTGAGCTAGGCAGTATGGTAAGCCGCCCCGTAGCTATCAAATGTCTTCACGCTAAGATGTATGATGAATGTGCAGGGGCATTCGAACGTGAGATCAAGGTAAGCCCCTAACTCCCTAGCCCCTCACTCCCTAGCCCCCCCACTCCCTAGCCCCTAACTCCCTAACCCCTTACTCCCTAACCCCTAACTCCCTACCCCCTCACTCCCTAGCCCCTCAATCCCTAACCCTTCACTCCCTAACCCCCCACTCCCTAACCCCTCACTCCCTAACCCCTCACTACCTAACCCCTAACTCCCTACCCCCTCACTCCCTACCCCCTCACTCCCTGGCCCCTCAATCCCTAACCCTTCACTCCCTAACCCCCCACTCCCTAACCCCTCACTCCCTAACCCCTCACTACTTAACCCCTCACTCCCTAACCCCTCACTCCCTAGCCCCTCACTCCCTGGCCCCTCACTCCCTAGCCCCTCACTCCCTACCCCCTTACTCCCTACCCCCTCACTCCCTAACCCCACCTAATACCCGCATCACTATTCTATGCCCAGTAGTGAATACTAGATATGCAATGATACAATCTGATACTTTTTAATATTTCACCCGCACTGAGACTCTTGTATTCGTAACTACTCAAACCGATCCGTGAACTTCTGCTGCTAGTAAGTTACTGGTACCAGGAACTTACTAGCAGTAACTTACCTGTACCCTTTGAACATATGTGTGACACACTCTATAATTATGTTGATACTTACATCTCTAGTAAATACCGCTCGTGTGTGTGTGTGTGTATTCTGCATACGGGTTATAGCTTAAGAGTTCACCCCCGTGCCCCCACTTTAAGACCTATCCTAATGAAGTCTATAGCCACTAGATGGCGCTAGCGATGTGTTCACTAGAGATTAGAGTAGTTCTACGTGACCCCCAAGTGTATGTGGTCACAAGCACCTTACACTACCTATTCAGCTCGTCCAGACTAAAGCCGCTGATAGCGTAGATCTTGTTTAGTGTGTCAATAAGATATTTAATGTAGAGTGGTAGTAATGAAATGTATAAGTGGCATTTAAAGTTCATTACAATAAAAGTTTAATTACTACTCGACAAATTATATTACATACATATATGTACTTGTATAATATAGAATACATAAAATATATGATATGAAAAATAATATTGATATATATATAAAGTAAGATTATATTTATTAGTGTATGTTATATGTATAATATGTATATTATAATACACACAGATAAGTATAAATATATTATAGTATACTTGTTATATAAATATTATATTATGATATTATATTCACTTTCTTGTGATCTATAATGATTGCATTCAATTGGACATTACTCATATCATAGTTACCACCCGGGTTACCACTACAATAGTATAAACTAAATTGTAAACAAACAAAGACTTTGATGTTTATAAATATATTAAAATTTTAAAAATTGATAAATAAATCACAATATTATACAGCGTTTATTTAACCGATTATTTAGTAATTACTACTGGTAATTTAAATTATATATTCAATTGGTACTTCCAATAAAATACTCTTTTTATATACTTATATGATGATTTATACTTTAAAGTATACTTTATAGATCAAATTATTGATAAATATTTGATTATTGTATTTATAACATAATAATTTGTAAACAATTTTTTTCGTAACTATTAATTCCGAAGAACTGCCCTTTAGTCCTATTTAACTGCCCACCAATTTATTAGTAATGTGATTCTGTATTAAAATAAAGTGTATGAGATGCAGTTGTGCATCGATTGCTTAATCTAGTAATGCCCTCCCCCTTATGGTAATGTCCCCCTCCCCCTTATGGTAATGCCCCCCTCCCCCCGTATGGTAATGCTCCCCTCCCCCTTATGGTAACACCCCCCCTCCCTTATGGTAACACCCCCTCCCCCCTTATGGTAATGCCCCCCCCCCTTATGGTAATGCCCCCTCCCCCTTATGGTAATGCCCCCCCATATGGTAATGCCCCCCCTCCCCTTATGGTAATGCCCCCCTCCCCTTATGGTAATGCCCCCTCCCCTCTTATGGTAATGCCCCCCCCTTATGGTAATGCCCCCCCCCATATGGTAATGCCCCCCCCCTTATGGTAATGCCCCCCCCTTATGGTAATGCCCCCTCCCCCATATGGTAATGCCCCTCCCCCCTTATGGTAACACCCCCTCCCCCCATATGGTAATGCCCCCCCCCATATGGTAACACCCCCTCCCCCCGTATGGTAACACCCCCTCCCCCCGTATGGTAATGCCCCCCCCCCCCTTATGGTAACACCCCTCCCCCCATATGGTAATGCCCCCCCCCATATGGTAACACCCCCTCCCCCCGTATGGTAACACCCCCTCCCCCCGTATGATAATGCCCCCCCCCCCCCCCGTATGGTAATGCCCCCCCCCCCCTTATGGTAACACCCCCTCCCCCCGTATGGTAATGCCCCCCCCCCCCCTTATGGTAACACCCCTCCCCCCGTATGGTAACACCCCCTCCCCCCGTATGGTAACACCCCCTCCCCCCTTATGGTAATGCCCCCTCCCTCCCTTATGGTAATTCCCCCCCCCCGCATGATAATAACAGTCATACTAACCCGGTGCTAACCCCTCTCTACCCGTGTTCTAAGGTAATGCTGTCACTGAAACATGACAACATCGTGAAGATCATCGGGTACCTGCCTCAACGTGACACAGGTTACACTCATGCACACATACACACACACACACGCGTGTACATATGTGTGTGTCATCGTGTTGTCAATGTGCTATGGTTACACCTCCGTATACAGAGCCCATGTTAAACCTTTGCCTGGCTGATGTATCAATCTGAAACTTTGGTATACACAAGTGTGGATGTTCTACCATTACTATCATTTACTATCATTTACTATCATTTACTATCATTTACTATCATTTACTATCATTACTACCATTTACTATCATTACTATCATTTACTATCATTTACTATCATTTACTATCATTTACTATCATTTACTATCATTTACTATCATTTACTACCATTTACTATCATTTACTACCATTACTACCATTACTATCATTTAATATATTATTTATATATTTACGATGATCGGAAAAAAAATAATTGTTAGAATAAAAAATGTAATTCAATCAAAAATAATGGTGTATTAGAAATTATTAGGTTTTCTGAAATAAATAATTGTGATATTTTTTTATTCTAATATTGCACATTGTATATAAATGTGGAAAATGTATAATACACAATTCTGAGATATATGATGTTCTTATAAATATATATATATATATATATTACGGATTGATATATTGGGTTTGGTGTTGTGTTACTTGCATTGCATCCCTAAATGAACCTTTAAAAGCGCGTACTTTTCACAATGTATGATACGGGAGTAATATATTGTATAAAAAGTCCAGAAGTATCTATGGATAAATATTAAGTTACAAACAACTAAATTCTATAAAATTAATATAATATACATATCGGATATTTTGTTCCTGTTACTTTTTTTCTAATTAACTACGAATTAATTTAAATAATTGCATTTATTTATTACAAATTATAAATTATATTCTATACAAATGCATGCATTTCAATTATATTACTAGCATCATCAGATAGCACCCCTGCCCCCTATAACAGTTATATACCCTACTTTAGCACCCCTGCCCCTCTATAACAGTCACAATACCCTACTTTAGCACCCCTGCTCCCCCTATACAGTCACAATACCCTATATTAGTACCCCCCTCACTCCTCCCCCAGATCACCCCATGCAACTGGTCATGGAATTTGTTGAGAACGGCAGTCTCTGTCAATATCTGAAACTCATGAAGCCTGCTCCAGCAGATCTTATCTCGGCTTCGAAACGTCTCATTCAAACGATGCTACGTTACGCTAAAGAGATTGCCAGGGTTAATACACGTACGTCCATAACCTGTAGGCCCCCATTACTAACACGTACGCCCATAACCTGTAGGCCCCCCCCATTACAAACACGTACGCCCATAACCTATAGGCCCCCATTACTAACCTGTAGACTCGTGTGTTCATTATGTGCCTGTATAGTGTTGCTTTAAGTATAAGATGTGCCTATAGCCTGTATGTACCACCAGTATAATGTGGGGTAACACTGTATTGATTACCCCTTACACCCCCTTACTACAGGGTAATAGTGTATTGATTACCCCTTACACCCCCTTACAGGGTAACACTGTATTGATTACCCCTTACACCCCCTTACAGGGTAACACTGTATTGATTACCCCTTACACCCCTTTACAGGGTAACACTGTATTGATTACCCCTTACACCCCCTTACAGGGTAATAGTGTATTGATTACCCCTTACACCCCCTTACAGGGAAAACTGTATTGATTACCCCTTGCACCCCCTTACAGGGAACACTGTATTGAATACCCCTTACACCCCTTACACCCCCTTACAGGGAACACTGTATTGATTACCCCTTACACCCCCTTACAGGGTATCAGCTATCTTCATAGCGAAGGCATCATTCATCGTGACCTTGCTTCTCGTAATGTTCTTGTTACCGGTTCTCCTAGTTTGAAGAGTGATCAGGTTAGTGTAGAGGTCAGTATAGTGGTCAGTGTAGAGGTCATGTAGAGATCAGTGTAGAGGTCAGTGTAGTGGTTAGTGTAGAGGTCAGTGTAGTGGTCAGTGTAGTGGTGGTCAGTAGTAGTGGTCAGTGTAGTGGTCAGTGTAGAGGTCAGTGTAAGGTCAGTGTAGTGGTCAGTGTAGAGGTCAGTGTAGTGGTCAGTGTAGTGGTCAGTGTAATGGTCAGTGTATAGGTCAGTGTAGTGGTCAGTGTAGTGGTCAGTGTAGTGGTCAGTGTAGTGGTCAGTGTAGTGGTCAGTGTAGTGGTTAGTTTAGTGGTCAGTGTGTATCATTATTTCAAACAAACTTTGTTAAACAAATACAATAATTCTATATTAATTGTAATACCTGCCTATTATGAGTATAACTAACCTAGTTGATATCCAGGACCAGAATGTATGTATCATCTAAAGATACATATAATGGGTGTGGCTTAGCGTCATACCCGAATAGGCAGCTACAAAGTGACAGCCTATAACATATTACTACATCTCCCTTCTTAAGATTAATAATATTCAAATACCTTGATGATTATATTTAACTAAAATAATAATAATAATAATAATAATAATGAACTAAATAATGAACAACACATACATAATATACCCACCACCCTCTTCCAGTATCTTAGTTAATCTCTATTAATCGATCAGGTGGTTTTCTTGGTACATATATAGAAGTTGGTTTAATATTATCGTTCATCTCTATCTTATATGTATATTCTAAGCTTCCTAAACCTTCAAAAAGTCTATTATCGATTTCATCAATTAGTTTTACTATTCCAAGTCCTACTGATAATCTTCTGGATAATAGCCCTACGGTTTGTTTTTCTAGTATAAATATCTCTTCTTTCATGGATTTTCCTTTATAGGTGACAATCGCATCAAAACATCCTATAACTTCTATATGAGTATTATTAGGACCTTTAAGAATTGTTGTCGATTGTCTCATCTTGGGTAAAGATTTGCTAAACGGTATCACTGTAACTCTAGCACCTGTATCTATTTTTAAAGATACTTGTTCTTGGTAACTTCCTATTTGAAGTCCTACTCTTCTTGTCCAATCTTCCTCTTTTTGATTTATACTTTCCTTTATTTCGCCTAGGAACTTTATGTTTTCCTTTATAATTTCATTCGTTTCTCTGCAATGGTTTTTACAACATATTGCCCAATGTCCAATTTTCTTACATTTCATACATTTTTGATTGTACGCTCTACATTGTTTTGGTGGATGCTCTAAATTACATCTTCCACACTTCTTGTTATTTTTCGTTTCGATGTTGTGCGTTTTCTTTTTATTTTCGAATTTCTTGTATTTTCTCGTTTTATCTTTGATGTAATCTATACTTTCCTTAGCATCGTGATTAATCGCCTTAACTTGTAATATGCTAGTTTCTTTTATTTTAACTGTTTCTACAATCTTTTCTGCGGTTAACTCATACTGAGCAGCCTCTTGCAAAAATCTTTGCCTTAGATTTTCATCTGTCATTCCTATTATTAATCTGTCCTTAATGAGGGAATCTTTCAGATCCTGGAATTCGCATGTTTTTGCCAAATTCTTCAGTTCCGAATAATATAATTCTATTGATTCTCCTTCTGTTTGATCTCTTTTGAAAAAAACATATCTCTCGTATGTTGTATTTTTCTTTGGTGTGAAATAACTTTCAAACTTATTCTTGATCCATTCTAGATCTTCTTTGCCTTTTATAGTTATCTTTTTTTCATTTTCCGTTCTTTCAAAGGTTTCTTCTTTAAATGAGTTAAATATTTCTACTCCGTCTGGACCTATAATATTTAGGAATATTGCTACCTTGACTTTATCCTTCTTTTCTTCCAGCTCTGCTGCACATTCATATATTTCAAAGGCTTGAATCCATCTCTTCCATTCTATAGCACTGGTATTATCTGTATTTAATTTCTCGGGTATTCTGTACTCTGACATCTCTCCTTACAATAATTAACAATAATAATCACAATATAATATATAATAATTATAATAATTCGCAATATAATATATAATAATTATAATAATTCGCAATATAATATATAATAATTATAATATTAATTTTTAATAATATTCTCCGTATATAATTATATAGGAATATAATATAATCATATTATATTATACTATAGAATATGTAATAATATGTAATAACTAAATATAAACTACATATATATATAATATAATCACTAATTTAAAAAATATCTAGATGTTCTATATATTAAATAAATTCACTAATTTATAAAATATCTAGGTTTCTATAGAAATAAATAAATTCACTAATTTATAAAATATCTAGTTTTTTTTTTTTTTTTTTTATAGAAATAAATAAATTCACTGATTTATAAAATATCTAGGTTTTCTATAGAAATAAATAAATTCACTGATTTATAAAGTATCTAGGTTTTCTATAGAAATAAATAAATTCACTGATTTATAAAATCTGATATATATACTAAATATTTATACTTTTAATATGTTCAAATTTATTCTCTAAATATATATTTTTATATATATATATATATATATATTACTTTTCCTACCACTTTATATGGTATACTATATCTAAAGTATAATATATATATATATATAAATATACTATATTATATAGTATATAATAATAACACAATACTATGTAATAATATATAATATTAATAATAATTCACTGATTTATATTAATATTTAATATAGTTAATTTATATATAATATGTTATAAATTTTATAAATACACTGATTTATATGATATATGTTATAGGGTTCTTAATTAAACCCGCTGTCACCATGTAATAACTGCCTATTATGAGTATAACTAACCTAGTTGATATCCAGGACCAGAATGTATGTATCATCTAAAGATACATATAATGGGTGTGGCTTAGCGTCATACCCGAATAGGCAGCTACAAAGTGACAGCCTATAACATATTACTACATTAATCACAAGTCTTATATACAAATATGTCAACATTATTCTATATCAATTTTATATACCCAAAAATTAGTATCATATTTTAAAAATAATCTAATTTTATAGTATATCTTTAAAGTATTATATTCGAGTTTTATATCGAGTTCCTTCATTTAATTCTAGTAATAAAAATGAAATATTGTCAACGAGCTAGTAGACTCTAGTGTGTGTGACAGACAGACTATGACAGACAGACTGTGACGTGTTGTAATTAGAGAACCACATGTAGGCTATGTGTACAATGATGAATACTCGCTAACCCCACTCTAACCCCACTCTAACCCCACTCTAACCCCCACTACTAGGTCCACATGAAGATATCTGACTTTGGTCTGGCGCGGGTTTTAGACCCTAATGCGGAGTACTACAAGAGCGACAACACTAAGGTGATACCCGCCCCATGGTTAGTCTACCCCACCCTCGTGGTTAGTCTACCCCCTGCCCCATGGTTAGTCTACCCCACCCCCATGGTTAGTCTCCCCCCACCCCCACCCCCCGCTATTTACCCCCACTATCTACCCCCACCCCCATCTACCCCCCACTATCTACCCCCACTATCTACCACTCACTATCTACTCCCACCCCATCTACCCCCGCTATATACCCCCACTATCTACCCCCGCTATATACCCCCACTATCTACCCCCCACTATCTACCCCCACCCCGCTATATACCCCCCCTCACTCATCGTCACTCCGCTACTAGGTGCGCTCCGGAAAGTTTGTGTAATTTTCAATTCCGCAAAGAAGGTGATGTATGGTCGTTTGCCATTACCGTCTGGGAGATATTCAGTTACGCAGATCCCCCTCTACTGTGTAAGGTTTATATCAGCATGTGCATTAGTAAGCAGTGTTATGTATTGTTATATAATATTATGTATATATATTTGTAGTTATCATTATTATTTTAATTTTTATAATTTTTAATCTTTATCATTTTCTATAATATATAAGTATTTATTTAAATAAATATTTATATACCTCTAAAAGTACGCAGTTAAAATATTTTTTCAATATTCATTTAATTACTAAAATACTAATATAATTATTGCTAGCGAATATTTATAGAGTTTTCTTAGGGGTTACAGGGAATGTGTATATTGTACATTTTAATACATAGTATTAAATGTGTATGTTATGTATTATATCGTGATTATTAGATACAAGATTTATATGTTATATTGTTTATCGTATAGTATTCACATTAATAGAAAAATATAAATTATATATGCAGTCTCTTAATATAAAAATGAATTATTTAAAAGAATACTTATTATATGATATTTATATACATATCAATAGTTTGTAATTATTATAGTTAAGTAATGTGTATCATATATGATACTGTTGTATCTAATTGAATACAGATGATAATGTTGAATATATGGCTTATTAATATATTAGCATAATGATGATTTCATACTTACTATGGTTATATGTATAAAATACACATGATATCTATAGTAAAATTGTATATATATATAATCATATTTATATAATCATATTTATATATATATATTATTTATTTATATATATATATATATATATATATATATATATATTACTTTTGTATATTAACACAGAATATAGAAATGATTACTTGTATATTTTATAATAAGTAGTAATAATCCTAAAACGTACTTGAAATGCTCCACACACACATACACAATGTTCAACATAGAAGTAATCTAAAGTCAACAACACTCACACAATATCATGTTCCTTATCTAGAGAGTGCACAGTGATAAAGCATGGTATACTATAGCTGTACAATACAACATCAGATATCATGATAATATATAGTGATACATGTTAATACTGCTAAACCCGGTGGAGTCCATTCATTAGTCCATAAATAATGATTTTAGTAAAGTCACATTTAATATGTATCTTTATCAAATAAAAATTGCATTATCAATTTTAATATTTATATATATAAATATGACTAATTAAAATATAAATATATATACATTACGATATTATGTTGTGTATTTTAATTTTGTATTTAAATTTGTATTTATTTTAATAAATTCTTTTATTAATTCAAGTTTATCGTTCATAATATTCTATAAATTTGTATAAAATATTCTGGAAAATTTAAATACATTTTAAATTTATAATTATACATATATATTTTTATTTCTTATAAACTTTTAATTATATAAATATTTTATATATTTATTATTAAATTTCTCCAATTCATCACTTTCTCATTTTACATTTTTATTTATTAATTTATTCAAATACATTATATAAAAATCTATATCAAAGTTATCAGAATTCATCGTATTATATCCGAGCTAATAAATAATATCTATTATTATAAAATCCCTTATTTTAATTTATAAAAATATTTGTATGAATTCATCAAAGATATCTAAACATAAATTACAATAGAATATCCACGTATAATATAACTATTCTCTTCGTACGACCTCTACCCTCCCCGTACGACCTCTACCCTCCCCGTACGACCTCTACCTATGACCTCCGTATGACCCCACACAGATAGACGAGATGGCTAATCGTCTACATCGCGGAGATCGGCTACGTAGACCGCAGATATGTCCTAAACAGATCTACTCGCTGATTCTCCGCTGTTGGGAATACTACCCTTGTAATCGCGTCACCTTCCCCGACATCTTGGAAAGTATCACACAGCTCCAGCTTATATCATTCCTGTGACCCCGCCCCCGCCCCGCCTCCGTTACGAGGTAGCCCTTACTACACCGGCCCATGCTATCGCTAGACAATACTCGCTATTCACCCCGCCCCCCTCCACTACTAGCCACTTACTACCTCACACCCCTCCATTGCTATCCAATGTTGCGGGAGATCGCATCATCCGTCACCGCGCGATGATTCATTATTATTCGGATATGTTTTTATTTTTCTAGATTTATTCGTTATCGTTCTTACCGAGGTCATGTCCTCGGCGCTATGTCCTTGAGGTCATGTCCTCGTCGTTATGTCCTCCGTTAACGGTGTTTCCCATTCAGTCATTTTATATCATCAATTATTCGTCATTACATTCGCATTATAACCACAAGTCTTACAAATACCTTAAAGTATGATCTTTATTATATGTTTGTAAACTCCGATGTCACATATCATATATAATTATTATTTTACATTATTATCTATGATGATATTAATATTTTACGATAATTTCAATCACGATATTGATATCATTTAAACGGTTATGTTTTTATATTCTATACTAAAATATTCTAGTATTTTTACTAATATATTTTAACTAATAAATTTATGAAATATGATATTTATAGTAAAGTAATCTTACACATATTTTGAATTAATAATTTCTGCTATATTTGATTGTAATAAAATAGAAATGTATATATTTATACATAGAATATAGTGAAAGTGTAATGAAAGCATTGGGTGTCAGGATAACACTGTTATCCTATTGCTGCTTTGTGTTCATTAATCTAGCTAGTTAATCAGTGAGTCTGAATGGATTGTGTAATCTTGAAATCTGAGTTCTATTAACAGATCTCGGCTAACAATCGCAAGCTTCTTGGTATAAATCTATGAATAGTATATATATATATATTATTATTCAAATATTAACAAACATTCTATATAATTATACAAGAGATATTATATCTTTTTAACAATATTATTAATATATCATTTTAAAGTACAAAATAATTTGTTTTTTATTCATATTTCTAATATATTTTAAAATTTAATTTAGAATAATTTATTTTAATGACTCTTTGTACAAGAGCAATCTATAATCGAAAGTAAAAACAAAATTGTAATGTCGCAATAAAACGGAATATAAATGAAAAATAAAATAACAAATAATAACGAACAATAATGAATAAAGCGGGAATATAACTTAATAAATCATTTATTCCATTTATAACCAAGGTTATACATTTAAATATAATTATTGATCAGGGATACACACTGCAAATTATGCAGTGATAAATATTTGTGCGATTAATACATATTTAAATAGTTAGTGAATTTTGAAGATCGTAGATTATGAGGTAGTATATTGTGTAATAGGCCGGTGTATGTCATGGACAAATAGTAGTTGAACGGAGATTAAGTTTAGAGGGTAGATGAAGAAGGTAAGTTATAGAATGGAGAGAGATATTATGAATAGGAATTGAAATTAAAGAAGATAGATATTCAGGTTGGTTGTGGTGAAGAGAGGCATGAGTTATAAGGAGAACTTTTAATATTACTCGAAATTTCATCGGTAACCAATGTAATCTCATAAAGTATGTTAAGAGACACGTGTATTTGAGGGAAACCATCATTATTAAGCATTGTAGACCTAATTCTTAAGTGCCGTAGTCCTATTTCTTTAGTGTATTAGACCTATTTCTTTAGTGTATTAAACCTATTTTAATTTTTAATTTGATAATCAGATAAAGAGGAAAGGTGAATATTACAATAATCAAAAAATACGTAACGATAAGAGACACTTAAAGATATGCAGTTACGGATTAGATTAAAATATTACAAGTGTTAAGATTAAATTTAAGTAAATTTAAGTAAAGAAAATGTAAAGTGTAAGGAGCGAGAAAGATTTAAGATACGCCGCTGCAAAGATCGAGAGCTGTCGAAATATACGCAAATATATTTGAGTGTATTGTATTTTAGAATATAAGATTAACTTTACGATCGACGGACATCTATACATATAATACAATACAATCAAGTGAACTTTATGATCGACGGACATCGATTTCAATAGTATACTATATATAGCATATCAGATTAAATTTACGATCGATATCTTGAATTTTGTTGAATCGAATTTTACCGTTGATCGTAAAGTTCCATATGTAATAAATAGTTTTGAGATATAACTGACACATTTATTAAATTATGGAATAAATATATATAATTAATTACGTGTGTATTACATATTATCATAGAATTATAGATTTATCACCTAATAAATCGAAGAATTTAAAATAAATTTGATTATTTGAGTATATATGGCGACACCTATTAGAACATTCGGAACTATCTACAAATGTCCCCTCACTTACCGTATTTCACCGATATTTACTAGTATTATTATAACTATACATACATTTATTATCATAATATAAAAATCTGAGAGAGCTATTTATTATATTAATATCTTGTTAATAATTATTCTAATATTCAAATACTAAGATTCACTATTAACATAATACTGATACTATTGTGAGTGCCACATTTATAGAGCCAGTTATAGAGCTAGAGAGAAACTCTTTTTCTCTCTAGCTCGATGGCCAAATTCATAGAGCTAGAGAGAAAGCTCTGTGGCCAAATTAGATCGACGAAAACCCTCACACAAAAAACCCTCTCAGTAATAGCTTTTGTATTATTTATTATATATATATATATATATATATATATATAATATTATAATATATATTATCGGTACATTTCTTATTTTATTTCCAAAATTGCTCTACAACTTGTACATTTAGGACACAAATTTCCGAGATCAGATGAAATTAAATTATTAACATTTATTTTTAATATTTACCATAATTTTAGAAAATAGCAAACCATAAATACTGAATTGGATCCTCACTATAATTTATATCCTATTATGATTTATATGACTAAAATACATACATTATAATATATAAATTAAATTATTAAAATTTATTTTTAATATTTACCATAATTTTAGAAAATATCAAACCATAAATACTGAATTGGATCCTCACTATAATTTATATCCTATTATGATTTATATGACTAAAATACATACATTATAATATATAAATTAAATTATTAAAATTTATTTTTAATATTTACCATAATTTTAGAAAATATCAAACCATAAATACTGAATTGGATCCTCACTATAATTTATATCCTATTATGATTTATATGACTAAAATACATACATTATAATATATAAATTAAATTATTAAAATTTATTTTTAATATTTACCATAATTTTAGAAAATATCAAACCATAAATACTGAATTGGATCCTCACTATAATTTATATCCTATTATGATTTATATGACTAAAATACATACATTATATTATATAAATGTAATATAAATAAAATTATAAAATAAAAATATAAATATAATTGAATATCTAGTAAATACTATATGAAAAAAACGTAATGTGAAACAAGTTTTAGGGGCCTAGACGAACTCAGGGGGGGGGCTAGCCCCCGCAGGCACACCCGTGGCTACGGCGTAGCCACGTCGTCGGGCCTGCCCCCCCAATACAATATAAAAGAAAACATATTATTTGTTTACATTATAATAACTCCGAGTTTAATATATTTAGGTTATATATATTATATAGTTTATATATTAACTATAGAATATACATATATTTAAAGAGTTGTTTCAATACCTTCTATAACCTCGAGGTTATAACCTATATATAGGAGGTCTTGGTTGTGTACCATAATTTATGATACATGAACCAATTTAATAATATCCTATTTATTTATACAATTGTATATCTTTTAATAGTATATTCTAATGATCATTGATGAATAGATAAGCCAATGAATAGCTTACATTTGTTCAATATTGGTATTTTATGCTTACAATTTTAGAAATATTAATTCAAATTATCTTAGTTATTTATTCTACTTTCTTACACATTAAAATGATTATGAATTCCCAATAAACATATTTTAATATTAATAATATATTAAATATATATTTATTTATAATCCTACAGAAAATCGAGTATTGAGACCATGTCACTTAAAATTGAAAATTATTGTAGAAATTCAACAAATTCTAAGTTGGATTCTAACGTAATAAAATGTCATGATAAAGCAACCACTACACCCAATAATCATCATGGATATGAAGATGATAACAAAATAATTGGAACATGTCAATTTATGTGCCCTTTGAAAGAAATCAAAATGTATGTTTTATAATTTTATATTATTATATAATATAATTTATATTATTATAATAATTTATAATAATTATAAACATAGATATTGAAGTGACGTCGTTCTATGTCATATACTCAGTATAATACTGATAGTGATGGGCATAATCGCGATCATTGATCGGCGATCCGATCCGGATCGGTATCGGGTATGCAAGCATCCCGATCCCGATCCATAAAAAAAGGATCGGTGCCCATCGAGTGTGGTCAAGTTCAGCGCGTTTCAAAAATATAAACTACTGCAATAACGCGCGCGGGCGTCGGGAGGTCAAGGGAGGCGTGGTTATAATAATACATCACGCTCTAGTGCACACGTACTAATTTACTTAATCAGGCAACATGTATAATATCAATATACTGAATATATAAATTGGTATATATATATATAAATATAGACACACACATATATTAAATATATATATAATATATATTATATATATATATATATACAATTATATATTTAATAGTTACCCAATGAATAGGTAACATATATAATGAATAGGAACTACTTATATATATATATATATATATATATATATATATATATGTGTGTGTGTATGTGTGTGTCTGTATGTGTGTGTGTGTGTGTGTGTATGTGTGTGTGTGTGTGGGTATTTGTATAGAATATATTACCTCTTTATTGTGTTAACTATTAAATATATATATATATATATATTTAATATATGTGTGATTCTTTATATACACCAATTAATATATTATTATGATATATTTAGTTGTATATATGTTAACAGAATAAATATGTAACATATATACCATGTGAAAATATAAATTAATGTAAAAAGATACATTATAGTTACACAGTATAACCAAAGACAACAGTATATACCAAGGGCTTTGGTATAACCGAGTCCTTGATATAACACACACACATTACATGTGAATGTATTTGGTCATTATTTATTTACTTAGTGATGTACTCAGTATATTTGTATTATAAGTTATGTTTTCTATATTTATAATGTGTATGTATGTATGTATACATATAATACACATACGTATATATGTATGAGTGACCAATGTATAAGTTTTTCATACATAAATATATATATATATATATATATATATATATATATATATACTATTAGATATGCTTGGTAGTTTATGTATAGTACCATACAGATATATAATGTATTTATTATTATCAAATATTATCTAAATATTACATTAAAAGCTTTATACATATATGGATTTGTTTGATATTATTGGCAATACATATTTTACATATAATACATATGTCCACACATATATGTATATATATATATATATATATATATATATATATATATATATATATATATATATATAATTTATTTATTATTATCAAACATATTACAATCAAAGCTGATATATCATTGTGTGTATATGTGTTTTTGTACATGTTAGTTTGTGTATTTATTTGTGTGTTTGTTTTTGGATGCATTTGTATATGTGTTTGTGTATATATATTTAGTATTAAACACACAGATTTATAGTTTACAAAATAATTTGTAAATTAGAAATCTATCATTAAAAACCACCTATAACTAAAACAGAAATTAAGGAAACATCTGAGGTAGTTTGGGATAAAAGATACGGGTAGAAAAATACCA
Source organism: Osedax fenrisi (assembly GCA_964019155.1). Classification (NCBI taxonomy): domain Eukaryota; kingdom Metazoa; phylum Annelida; class Polychaeta; order Sabellida; family Siboglinidae; genus Osedax; species Osedax fenrisi. Next base: position 1,965,242 of record OZ025239.1, read on the forward strand.
TATGAATCATCATCTAAGATTATTAGTAATAGTTTATTTAATAATATAGACTTATTTTATTATAGTTACCCACAATTCCTAAAAAATCTAATATATAGTTAGAACAGTAAATATATTTATATGGCTAAATGGACTAATAATAGAGTGGATAGTTTAGATTTTGAGTTATATTATAGTTTAATACCAGATTGGTTTATAAAAGGGATATTAGGGTACATTTTTAAAGGCATATTAGATTAATGACATAGGATATATTAAGTTTATTGGGGAATATTAAAACTTGGTATATATATGGGACATTTAATATAATCAAGATACCTTTTAAACAGTTATTTGGGATAAATGGATTTATAAAACATGTGGATTGTATTAAACAAATACCAGTAGCTTATATTATGATGAGTGGGAAGGCAAAATAACATGATATATCTGTATTTAGGCATATAAATGGAATTTTACATGAGAAAATTGTAAGTAGGTTTATTTTAGATTTAAGGAAGCATGAAAGGATATTAGTCAGGTATATCCGGGAGTAGAAATTAAGGGGTGTTTATATCATTATAGTCAGGCAGTATTTATACATGCTAGGAAAATAGGTTTACAGGTAGAATATAATAATGAATTAATTAGATATATTATTAGATCATTTATGTCTTTACAATTATATCTAACAAATATATTCTAAACATGTCTAACTGCAAAGCATATATAATAAATTCATTCTGTATTAACAAATCTTTGATTGTAATATTTAGATAATATGTTTGATAATAATAAATACATTACATGGTGTTATGGAAATATATATTAACTGCCAAGCATATGTATAAAATATATTCTTTATTAAAAATCATTAATTATAATATTTTGATAAGTTTGATAATAAAAAATACATTATATATATATATCTTTATGGAAATATTTATTAACTGCCAAGCATATATGATATAGTGTATATATATACATGTATGATAAACTTATACATAGGTCACTCATACATATATGTGCAATACATATTATATATGTGTATTATATGTATACATACATACATACACATTATAAATATAGAAAACATAAACTACAATACAAATATACTGAGTACATCATTAAGTAAATAAACAATGACCTAGATACATTCAAATGTAATATGTGTGTATTATACTGTGTAACTATAATGTATCCTTTTAATGTATCCTTTGTATCATTCTATCCTGGTATATATATTACAAAATGTATTGTGTTAACATATATAATCAACTAAATATATCATTATAAATTATAATGATATATTTAGTATTATAATTTATAATATATAAATTGGTATATATTACACACACATATATTATATATATATATATATATATATATATATATATATATATATATATATATATATATATATATATATATAAAAGAGATATATTTAATAATTAACACAATAAAGAGGTAACATATATTGTATACATATATACATACATACACACACACACACACACACACACACACACACACACACATACACACACACATACACACACAAACACATAAACAGTGTGTGTGTATGATACACACACACATATATATATATATATATATGCAGTTCCTATACATTATATATGTTACCTATTCATTGGGTTAACTATTACATATATAATTTTATATATATATATATATATATTTAATATATGTGTATGTCTATATTTATATATATACCAATTTATATATTCAGTATATTGATATTATACATGTTGCCTGATTACGTAAATTAGTACGTGTGCACTAGAGCGTGATGTATTATTATAACCACGCCTCCCGTGACCTCCCGTGACCTCCCGACGCCCGCGCGCGTTATTGCAGTAGTTTATATTTTTGAAAACGCGCTGAACTTGTCTACAGACCGGTGCCCATCATTGCATATACTATATGATATAGTATATAATATACGATACTCTAATATTATTATGTTAATTTATAAGAATATTAACACAATTTTAGTATTGTATTATTACATTGATATTATATTGTATTGATCATTATTTTGTAATGTTTTCCAAGGTATTACAAGACTAGGTTAAATCTACGTAGTATTTAAATAATCATTGTTATTTTTACCATAATAGAATTTAATCAATTGATATCATATAAGTAAACCACCGACTTTGACTCAACGTGCAATGAGTAGATATTTGTATCAAATTCAATGCATATATTTCAATAATAATTCGATTGAATTAAATGCATATATTGAATGTATATCATATAGATTATATGATATAGTCACTATATAGTGAATAAATATAATTTATTTATATAAATAAATTATATTTATTGACTATATAGTGACTATATCATATAATCTATATGCATTTAATTCAATTGAATTATTATTGAAATATAATACAATATATTAATAATAAATATTATTTACAATTATTAATAATTTATATTACATAGGTAGGTTTTTAAAAAATGTATATTACCTATTATAATTACATATATATTGTTTAGAATTATGAAATAAAATCGTATTAATTAAATATATATATAATATCGTGATCGGGATCCGGATCGGGTAAGAAACTTAGGATCGGGATCGGGTAAGAGAATAAATAGAGGATCGGGATCGGGATCGGCGATCCAGGAAAAAAAGATCGGTGCCCATCACTGTATACTGAGTATATGATATACTCTAAGATTATCATAATGAATCGGGGTAAAAACTAACGCGCGATAGTTACAAAGTAAACATCGCGAGGTGGGTTGCGCGTATACACACAAATGATATAATCATATAGTCTATGAATATAAATATAATAATTATTATAAATATATGCTGTTAACATTATATTACGATAATAATTATTGATACAATAATTATAATTGTAACACTTATTATAGTTGTTATAATAATTTAACGTTAGGTATTATTATAAAACTTAAATATTAAAACACTTATAATAAGGTATATGATCATAATGGACGGGTTGCTAATGTTAAATTAAATGTAAATAATCGAGAAAAGGACGAGTTGAGTTTTTATAGGCTCACTTTGGGATGTAATGCAGTTAAAAAAACTAAACAGAACAAAACTAAACCAATTAAACCAAATAACCCTCAAATATCAATACAAAATATATATATATATTTACATTCTCAACCTGTCTGTTATGATCTGACACCTTATAATAATACTTCCTTATCTTATGGTAATACCAAAGATTTTGCGAAGCAAAGATATAACACTCCCTATGCATGCACCGTAATTTAGTAATACCCAATGCCGCTGCTAGCAGTAGTATCGAATCACTGAAATATATTTAGGTTCGGCTCTGTTTTCGTACAACAATGTTTTCATTGCTCTATTAAATTACATGCAATGTAAATGAGTTAAATATAAACTCATCAAATATATACTTATAGAATTTAAAACATACATATCATATTTATTTTTTATATATTAGTAATAAACACTTAGTTTTCATCATATAAATACTAATTTAAAGCATATTATTTAACATTTTAAAAGTGTATAGTTTGATACGAATTTACATTATAAACAAGTTGTTTATAACAACACATAGTTACTAAAAGTAACCCGATAGAGATGGCACTAGGGTATTTTGTATACAAATTTGAATTACACGATTTCGCGTAAGTGTTATATCTTTCCTTAGAAAATTTGTTGGTATTACTTAACATTAAATTTGTTAAAATAATAATTATTATAATAATAAGATGTCCGATCATAACGGACGAGTTGAAAAAGTAAATTAACGTGTATGGTAAAATATTTGTTACAAATATAATAGTGGTCATATTTGAAATATTTGATATATATATATATATATAATATATACAATATTTAATATATATATATAAATTTAATAATTAAATATATATTTATAACAAATATTTTACTATATGCGCTTATATAATATTTATGAATTAATATTTTTGGGTTATTTGATTTCTTTAGTTTAGTTTTATTCTTCTGTTTTTTTTAGCTGCATTAAATCCTCGAAATGAACCCGTCTCAACCCATCCATTATGATAGGACACCTTATAATAATACTATAATAATAATACTATAATAATAATACTATAATAAGAATACTATAATAATAATACTATAATAATAATACTATAATAATAATACTATAAAACTTTAATTATTACGAATCTATACGCATTAAAATACCAGATAAAATCGCAGCAAAACTTGATATCTTTCAGTGATTACCATACTACTGTTAGTAGCGGCGGCATGCAGTAGGTATTAATTAAGTTGTGTAGATAGGGAGTGTTATACCTTTGCTTCGTCTAATCTTTGCCCCCTATATAAACTTTGCACTACTATAAATTAGTAATTATATGGACATTTATAATATATTGTCAACATATTATTATACTTTATTTTATATATATAACTAAGGTATCTATTTAATTTATATTATGATTATTTAATAGAAAATGCTCTACTTTGATTGGTTACATTAGGGTTACATTGAGGGTAGGGGCTGGCGATTACACAAAAAATGCTTTTTATAGCTCCATCTAAAATGCTAAGAATAACAAACTAATGGAAATAATGAAATAATATTAGGCTGTATAATACAGATGCTGTTATCCGGTAATAGGTTTACGTATACATCTGAATCTGAATTAATTATAATTAACAGATTTAGAAATTTGTAACAATATGATTAAAACAATAGATCGTAGTCGAAACGATGCCACGATTGAGGACTGATTTGGAAGGTGAAATAAGAATCTTGTCAAGGTAAAAGGCAGGGAATGATGGGGAGTTCGTAGGTATATTAAGGAGGGCTGTTATTGAGGTATTTAGTAGAAGATTATTAGAGAGAAGCCAGTATTTAATAGAGGAGGCACACACAATTATTGAGAATTATCTGAAGTGGAAATAGGGAGGAAGGAGTAGAGTATATATATGTGGAGAATAGAAGTGGGCATAGGACGGAACCTTGTGGGACACCATAGAGTAGAGGGCAGGGATCAGAAGTGAAATCACATAAATGAATATAGGATGGTCTATTAGTTAAGCCATTTGAGGGCACTACCATTAATGTCAATCATCTCAAGTCTAGAGATAATAATATCATGGCGAAGAGAGTCAAATACGCAAGAGAGATCAAGGAGAACCATTTGAAAATATAGTGAGCGAGAAACTTTGGCATAATTATTATTGATTTGAAGGAGGGCAGTCTTAGTTGAGTGACCTCTCTATATATATAATGAAGTAATAATTAGTACTGATATTAGTAATAATGTGATATATTAATAAATATACATTATAAAATAAAAGATATAATAATTAATTTCAATTTCACATAATTATTATTTTGTTTACGCTTCTAAAACACCTTATATTAATAATTATAAATAAGATACTAATCATGGATAATAATATATATATATAATATCATGGATAATATGTAATACAAAATATTGTAAAAATAAAAATATTAACTCGAGCTTCTACCCTTAACAGGCGCGAAACTCATAAATTGCTACATAAGTTTGAAATCTTAGAAACACTTGGGTTCGTAATGCAACAATTAGTAAATACTCTATTAAACGTGTATAATCATTAGATATACATTGATAATATAATAACATTATACTAATATAACTGTATATAATTAAATATATAAATATTGAAATCAAAAAATTATAATAAGCATTATAGCAATGAATATACTTAATAACTATATAACTATAACCTATATAACTAATGATGTGTTTATCTATATGATAACCTATATGAGAATTGGTACTAGTGTTAATAGGCAGTACATGTTAATCTATTATCATTGCACATCGCGTAACTTGACACGAGCCCCCTAAATAATCACTAGCATAACTAATGCCAAACGACACATTACCAGTTAGGCTGTTATTACTGTTACACTCCGTATAAGAATACACTATCACTCAGACACTTTGTTCGTAAGAGAGCCAACAAAGATAGAATCGTTAAAGAATACAGGAGGTCAGCTGCGGGCGTCGACCTTCGCACATTATCTGACCTTCGACCTTATGCCGTCCTTCACCGAACTGTTACATACTTGTTGACTAGGTTTCACACATATGTCTGATAACATGGAATATATATCTAATTAGTAATGGCTATATTATTAATCATTATTTTATAATAAACCTCACCCCAATGTTAATGTTTGATTCATTATGGAGGTGTTATGTGATATTAAGGACAGGACATAAGTATCTCCTGCAATAGTAACTTATTGTATTCTAAAATATATACGTTTCAATATTAATATTTCAATGACACCAGTAATATTTAGTTATTTGTAATTTAGAATGCAATCATTTTTTAAAACTATCTTTATAAATGTTATTAAAAATATGACTTTATTTTTAAATCAGATTTAAATTAAAAATGTTTCCCTATTTTATTCATTTCGACATTCGAAATAATAACGTACATTACAAATTAGACATAATCATTAATCTAAAAACGAGTTATTATATCGATTTGAATAATAAATATTTACTCGCGTAATTCATAATTCAAAATGCAATACGATTAAATCATTCAAGCGTAACATAAAAGTTTCCAACACTAAACTTGACGTCCTTGGTAACATATATTATATAATGAATATTAATATTAATTACTCAAAATGTTAATGTATATTATAATAATACGTTAATGCTAAACGAGTGTCATGGCACCCACTCTGTCACCGCAGTGTGATTAACCTCGAACCCAACAACTGGATCCGTACACACGAGTACATCTGGGATCGTCTGCGATCGGTGAAGCAAGACCTCACCATACAGGTACTACGCGTTACATCACACGACCACGACCTAGCTAATTAACTACACTTTTAGTCAATAAAGGGAGCGGAATCGATGAAAATAAACGCAAGCATCGCAAAGTATCACATTTATGCAGCTTACAGGTTATGACTCATCTGTATGTTATTGTATTGAGGTTAGTTAGGCGTTTAATCAATAGTTTTAGGTAGCAATGAACATTAATAAGAGCTGTTAACATGTGTATTTGCAAAACTACATAATTATTTATATGATATTATATTTATGAACTTATGATATATAAAATTTGTATATATATATATATATATAAAATATGCTTTATGAATAAAGCGTTACGTTAATTATTAATATTCTTTTATAATTTATTCAAGTGCAAATGCGTAAATAATAATATTTTGAATCTTTAATAAAATATATTTAAAAAGTAAGCAGAAAAATTATATTTAATCGGTTAAAATGAGAATTGTATATAAATGAGAAATATGGTATTATTTAATAAGTTTATAATTCTAAATCAATTAACACAACAAGTTCATGAAGCACAAATAGAATAATGTCTTGTATTTATATTATTATAATATATATATTTAGGTTTCTAATATTTTAATATATCATATTTATGTTATCTGAAATCATATATGTAATCAATTATCAATAATTGATACAAATTTGTCTTTCTATTTAAAAACCAAAAAACATGTTTTATTTTAAGTCAAAAAAACCGATAACAATATAAATAAAATGCAAGAATAAAATAATCACTTACATCAAGAGAGGCTAACATCTTAGTACTATTTCATTATAATGTAATATTGACCAGCATGATTACTGCTAACTATAAACTTCTTAGCTCTCTCTTTCTATCTCTATCTCTCTCACTCTCTCTCTATCTCTTTCCCTCTCTCTCTCTCTTTCTCTCTATATCACTCTCCTCTCTTTCTCTCACTTATTATATAGTATACGTAATTCCTACTATGTGATCAAATGACATTCATTATTTCTCCCAAGACAGACTCTGCGAAAGCAGCGCTAAAGATTTTGACAGGAAGTTGAACGATGACGCCATTAATGATTCGTTGACTTGCCTGACGAGGTCAATATCTCAAATGAAGGGTGAGTCATTCACTATAGGATGTATGTAGTCAACTATAGAGGATGCATTATGATAATAGTGGAGTGAATGTAGGGAATAGAGACACACTACATTTATTGTAATCTGGCCAGGAAATGTTTATTTCAGTAGTTGTCGTAACCATATCAAAACTTGTTGCCCTAAATTACATATCATATAAATAATAATTTTAATTTGATTTTAGGCACCGTAATTGTTATTAGCGATATAATCAATATATGGTTAGATAACGGTGGAGTTTTATTAGTTTACATATCTTACATAATATCTAATTAAATAATTTATCTATATCATAACAGATTTATAATTATTCTTAAATTTGGAAAAATTGATTAAATTAATTCAATGGTTTTTTTAGCCTGCACATATGATATATTATCGCTGATAATTATATAATAGTATATAATAGATGTTGACTTCATCAACTATCGTTGATGACAATTAATAATAAACTTAAAACAATTATAAGTATATATATAAATTGTCAACCATTTTATATTAAAATACGTCTATACTAAGGGAATACTAGTGTAACATTCCATACCTTTATACTTACATTTTATTATATAAAGTATATAATCCTATATATTTCAATGCTAGTTTTTAATAAAATATAATATATTTATAACCAGATAATAATTATCATTTAATAGATTTATATCATATAATAAAACGTACAAATTTATAATTTATTTTTATAATTTTAAATTTAAAAAATGTATAATTATGTATTAATGTTGCCACATTTAAATACCGCAGTATCACCTTAGATTATGCATATTTAACTAATGAATATATATCCATAAATCTAGCGTAATATACATATATTTAATTGACCCTACCAAAGATATCGGCGAATCAGAAGCTAGTCTGATGGCATTGTACGCCTGTCACAACTTCATGTCTCCATCCGCATTGCCAACGATCTTAGACTATTATCACCTTGTCAGGTATCTATTTCTTATCTTTGTTAACTATATTATCTCTGTAAAAACAATTCTAACTATGATCAATATGAAATATTGAAAATAAATCTAATTTTGGCATATACATTATTAATTTAATTATATTAATTAATTTTTAAATTTAAATCACTATTAATCGTGTACTTTATACAATATAATTAATAGATAACATACGTTAAAATATATCAATAAATAGCAACACCTTTAAGTAAATAACAATATGTATGAAAACACTATTATTGAAATATATGTAATACTTTTAAATAATTAATTTATTAAAAAATTGTCAATAAGAATAAAGATTGAATAATCTATAACATATACTATTTAGTATATTTTTTCAAATTGATAAATAAAGTAAGAATTAATAGCGAATGATTGATTTACGCAGGCTTCTAGTAACCATGACAATAATGACACAATAATCTTCGGCCGACCTACTTATCGCGCTGTTACCAGAGATAGTTATTCTCGCATGTAATGATTAGTATCACGAGCTATGTGTACGAGCGGTATGTAGTAACCTCACGCTACAGATGCGACTAGTATCTACAGACGCGACTAGTGTACACCAAATATAACAATAGAATGTGTACACTATGTATTTATTAGTTACATCACACTTATCAATATTGTACTTAATGAATAGACATGTAAACTTGAAGATCTATCTAATGCATTGATCACCCACTATCTCATATTATTATTTATATACTAATTTATAATTAGATTTTACATACACATTGAATCACTAGGTCGGTTCTCTAAATCATGATATATAATATCTACTATCTTTAATCACCCCTTCCGATTGGCCAGTATTAGCGTAACTTTTCGGACGGTTTACGACATGAGCATCTGTTTGATCCACGCGAACTACAGCCGCCTGTTACGACTAGCCTCGGAGCTGCCTTACCTTCACGCCTGCGCCTTTCATCGCAATCTTCCGCTTATCTTAAGGTTAGCCATCTGCTGCGGTAAACCCTGCTGTAAACCTGTTTAACCTTTGACACCGTGACCAGAGACATGCTAACTATGATGAACAAGGCGTTCAGCAGTGCGAATCTGTGCTATGACCTCGATCACCTTGCTATCAGTATGCGACACACTAAAGAGGAGTGCACCAAAGCTTTACGCGATGCCACACTAGGTATAGTATACTTCTATTTATAGGGATACCTCTAGTTATACACTGTGGGATACCTATAGTACCTCTAGTTATACACTAGTGGGATACCTCTAGTTATAGAATGGAGTGTAATATTTATCGAGTAATTAATCTCATTACAATTATATTTTATTTCAAAGTATTAATATAGCTCTTATTAATATTATAATATGAATTATTCTTTGCTATACTTTTTTCAAAGTTAATAGTATACTATTTCGTTAGCTTTTTAGTTTTGAAAAATCATATTAGATTTAAGAAAAATTAATAAATACTGTTAATTAAATATGAACACAGTATATAATACAAAATTAGTTATTAATATTTGTATATTTTAAATATATTATAAACTAAAATTTGTTTTAATAAAATAAATGTCAGGAATAAAAAGATATTTTATCATTTAAATATTACTTTTAAATTTATATATTTATAAATAATTACTAGATAAAATAATAGGAATTTTAAGAATAGAAATACAAATTTTTAAAATCATATTGAATTTAAATAATATTTTATTATTGAACTTCTCAGAATAATTGTCTAGATAAGATTTTGCTTCTACATTTACCCATTTATAAAAAGTCTAAATCTGGTAATAATAGGGATAATAAATTATTCTTATGTTTAATTAATATTTACTATATAAGTGATTATCTATAAAAGAGGTATACACAATAATACTTGTGTTGCTAGTAGAAGTAAAGATATAACACTCCATATCTAAGTAAAGTAATTAATATGAATCAATGAACCATTTATATACAACAATGTTTTCATTTTTATATTAAATTACATGCAATATAAAATGTATAGTTTGATACACATTTACATTATATCAGATTTGTCACAACTTATAGTGTTAATTTTGTGTGCAAAAAATCTAATTAGACGATTTCGTGTGTAATATCTATATCTATCCTTAACTAAATCGAATAATCTTTGGTAGCAATTCGATATTGAGTATCATTAAGAAAATTATAAAGTTTATAACATTTACGCTTTTCTAAGTTAATATGTTTAACTCTTTTTTAATCTTAATCTTAAATGATGAATATATATATATATATATATGTACAATATATATTTTGTATTACATATATATATATATATATGTTGTTTTGATATAAAATTATAGATATTTCATTACTACACTTGTTATATATAATTTTAATTATTTTTAAATATCTAATTTAAATATATTATATTATTTATTTAATTAACATCATACAATAATTTATAGAAATAATCGAAGTAAAGAATGCAGTTAAATTCAATAAAAGTAAAACTATAGAAGCTATACAATTGCAGAAATTACAAATGATAAATTCAAAATGTTCTCTAAATATATCTGAAATTATTTTATAATTTATTTATATTCTATATTATTATTTAGTCATATATTATTTAATTATATTCAAAAAAAATTATATTATTATTATTTTATACACTTAATATTGTATCATATGCAATTACTTTTAAAGTGTCATTTACATTGTATTTTATATACACTATTTTACCAGTATTTATTTTAACATTTATATAATAAGTTATTTAACTAAATTATTATAATTGTACATTGAATGTCGCAATACTTGATTAAAGTGTTTTTAAATGTGTTTACACAATAAACTTTATTTGATTACTTAACTAATACTTAGCAAATATAAACTATGTCATGTTCTTTCAATTATGTACTAGAGAAAATATCAAAATGTATTCTATTATATTAATTACGAATTAAAATAAAGTAGACTAAATATTCATTTTGAATTAACACATTTTATTATTTTTAAATTAAATATATATTATTTATATATTAGTTAATTTATATTTTTTATTATATAAACAATTATTTTAAAAACTTTAATATTCAACTATAATAGAATTAATAATAAATTTAAAAACAAATTGTATATAATAATATTTATAATAATTACTAGATCAAAATGTATACCAATCATTTCAATAATAAAATAATCAATTAACTTTATTATTTTAGATTAATTAGTTTATCTAAGTTAATTAGAAAATTAGTTAGTTTATCTATTTATTATATATATTATCTTAAATAATTTATTAAGTTATGAGAAGAAAATTCACAAAATAATAATAGAGATCATTTATTATAGTAGAATATAAAAATGTGTATAAAAGAATAGTTCTAGCATATAAAAATAATATACGGTATGTGGGGATTGTGATATTAATATACTTCTACACATGTTGCACATATTCTTCTGCTTATTATACATCTGAGAAGCTTTACAATATTTAAACATCTATTGATAAATTTCGTGAATATTTATAATTTATCAAAATAATGATTAATCAAGATATTCTTAAATTTATATAAAGACAATTTTTTATTTCCACTCGAAGAATAACAAATATATGAATTATAAACTACGATATTTAATAAATCATAAAAACAAGTCTTCCACCATTTAGATTTCAGATCAAATGGATAATGACTACGAATTAGTTCTTGTCTTTTCAAGTCATGAATAATCTTATTACAATCTACGATCATATTCGGAACCACTCTTTGTTTCAGTTTTCTTTTGGAAACCATAACTTCTACATCATTACCATTGGTTATCGTATATAGACAATAAGATGCGCGTCGTCTGCTACTCTTCTTCCATCTACAAACAACGATACCCTGCGAATCGACGAGTTTCACACTATCGCTATCCATAGACATCGTTTGTTCTCTCATGTCAGGGATTCCTGCCGAGTTATATCTCATGGTACCGACTAGATGGGAACCATTGCAGCGTAAATATTGTCCCAGTTGAATACTAGTGAATACATCATCGGTATATAGAATATAATTGCGATTCAAATATTCGCTAAATAAAGACTTAACGATGCCATAGACTTTATCTGATGAACGGCTTATTTCTGTATCAGGGTATATCTGAATCTCTAAGACATATCCACTTTTGAAATCATTTAGAGATGCGTATTTGATACCATATTTAGTCTCATTTGTAGTTATATGTTCTCCCCATTTCAGGCAATTTTATAATCATACCGTCGACTATACGTAATTTTTGTCCAGGATTGTAGAATGATGATAGAGTTTTGCAAATGTTTAACATCGGGCGTACCTACAATAATTTATTTATAAAATATATTGGAATATACAAGTAGCAAAAACAACTATTAATTAATCATACTATTCAAAATATATATATATATATATTATTATATAATATCAATAAAATATTACAATAACAAAAAAAAACGATATAAATATTCAATTATAATCTTATTTAAAGGTTGGGGTCAATTATTATTACATGTACATTATATGAAGTGTATGTTATCATTGTCATTAATAATATATTGTATAATTATAATATAAAAACTGATTACTATTGTATTGGTTACTTTTTTAAGGGAAGCTCACGTCCATCAAAACAATGCTATTTTAGCTCTCTAAAACGCTAAGGATAACTAAGAGATAATTACTAAATTATTTTTGTATTCAACAGATACTCTATCAAAAATATACTATATTTATATAAATATAGTGGTGTAAAAAATAGTCTAAATTAGTTAAATATTTATTTTGTTCATTAAAATGCAAGTTATCATTATTTATTTAATTATAAAATATAATAATAAATCCAACATAGAATTCACATAGTTTTATATATTGTACATTTACAGTAACAATTTCAGATAAAAATGATAAAAATAATAAAAAACAACTTTAACATATGTTTACTAATTGAAAGAGTAGAAACTTGAGAAAATAAAATTCAAAGTTTAATATATAAAATTTAATTTAAATATTAAGTAAATATAATGCATACAATTTCCTATCAATTTCAAATAATTATTATATTGAATACGTTCATAAAACACTTTAAGGGGATGTCACACGACGCCACCTCTCTATGTATAAAGATAGCAAATAATGGGTCTACACAAAACTAGGCGCGCAGAATTCTATTCATTGAATTGAGCTAATTTTGTTATATTCTATTCATTAAATGTATACACATGATATTACAGAACGTAATTTTTATAATATATATTATATAACATATATATATATATGTACATTTTAATTTTTTAATTTACGGAATTTCTATGGAAATTGTTAATTTTTACAATTATGCACATACAAATTTAGAAAATGTCTTCTGTAATAGTATTCATATATATGTTATTTATATAATTCAATACAAATTAGTAGAATAAATATAATAGTTTTTGTTATACCTATGTCTATACTAGTGATGTAAATAATGCCGAGCCGAGACTTTTGGTTTTTGATGCAGAGCGGATACTTTCATTTTCGGAAAAAAAAGAGCCCGAGCCGAGACTCTAGCCAAACGAGCTCGAGCCGAACCGAGACTCTAGCCAAATGAGCCCGAGCCGAGTTGAGACTTTTACAAAACATTACCGAGCCGAAATGATGCTTTTTTGAAATACTAATTTTTATATATTTCACATTTACATCAATTAAAAAAATATAATCTGCGCCAACTTCGCGATTCAGTGAATAATAATGTAAATTTCATCTAATGGTGTAAATAATACCGAGCAGAGAATTTTGGTTATTGATGCCGAGCCGAGACTTTAATTTTCGGAAAAAACGAGCCCGAGCCGAGCCGATACTCTAGCCAAACGAGCCCGAGCCGAGCCAAAACTCTTACAAAACGAGCCCGAGCTTAGTTGAGACTTTAGGTAACTGAGACTGAGACAGCATCATGCTTTAGATTTAAGCATAATTAACATCACTAGTTTATACACACATACCTAGCGTGAAATAATTATTCTGAGAAAACAGAATTTACATATATATGAATACATTATATATAATATATAATGAGTATATATAAACTAATGAATATATATATCTAATGAATATATATAAACCACTTGTTATGTTATTTCTAGACTGTTTTCATACATATTTTTTTTACAGATATTAAAAAACAAATATTAGAATCGTATAATGAAATAAAAAAAATGTTAAATAAAAAATAATTGTCACCATAACAAGATGTGTGACATCCTCTAATATTAATGATATAATTTGATAAAAATACACACAAATAATTTGAGAAATTTATAAATAAGATACTAAACATGTAAAATATGTAATAACAAATTATTGTTAAAATACAAATATTAAACATATTTTAACTAGAGTCTCCCTTTAAATAAGAATAAAATTATGGTGTATAGAAAATATATGAAATTTGGACAATTATCAAAAATTACTAATATTTCATCTCTAAAATATATCCACTTTTGAAATCGTTTAGAGAGATATATTTGATACCATATTTAGTCTCATGAGGTATATATTTTTCTAAACATGTATTTAACTATTTATATTCAATTAAAATAAATGTAGGATAATGTCTTAATGTCTTATTTATATGTAATAATATACAGTTGATCTTAACAGAAAATGTCAATAAAATTGATGCATTATTAAAAAAAGTAGTACACTTTAAGCAGCTGTTCTGCATAAAAGTAAAATTATGTTTCGTGTCGGTATTGACTATATTTATAGTTTTTTAATTTAAAATGTGATAATCTAAATGGGAATTAAATCATCATGGATAATAACAATTAAATCACTAAAATGTATATACTCCGTTAAAATACCCCAATAATTTAAAATATTGTCAGTCATAAATTATCTAAATTGTTATTATGTAAAATGATAATTTTTATGATAAAATTAATACAATATAAATGTATATTAATACAATATATTATAAAATTATCTGTTCAATATATAATAGATTATTATACTAATATAAATAAGTAATTTAATAAAATATTGACTTGTTATAGAATACATTTAACTAATATTTATAATGCGTGAGTTATAATATTAATACTACCACTAAATATAAATCTAAAATTTGTATTATTGAGATACTTAAATTGTATTATTAATTACAAAAATAATAAAAGGAATAAATTAGATTAGAATTAATTATTCATAAAATTAATTATAAATAATGTAATTGTAATTTGTCTGACTGATTCATCAATAATATATGGTTTATCTAGTGGTATTTAGGGTGTCCGTGTTATGGGTACCGAATACGGACACCCTCGTTATCTATGGAATTAAAAGATTAAATAAAATTTTAAAATCACAATAATATCTATAATCATATAATATTAATATATTGTACTTTTTGAATAAAAATCAACATGTTGAGACCATTTATTGTTAAAGTGTCCGTATTAGGTTACTTTCCACTATATTAGATCATGTTATAATCATGATTATTTAATAATTATTTTGTTAACAATTATAATATTAAACCTTTCTCATTCTATCCTCTTTTTGTTCTTCTTTGATGCTAGACAGGTGAAAATACTTTGACAATAGGTAATATCGATGCCAAGATATTTTATCTTTTAACCACAAATTTTCACTAAATTCATTATCGCTCCAATAATAACTTATGTTAACATGGCTGTTTATCGAATTATAAATAAGAAAACCAATGTAGAACTGAATCTCGCTATTATTTGTGGTGAAGTCGGAATCTATATTTTAGGAAATATATAAATAAAATATTAAGTTTGTGATAATTTTGACTACTGACTTTTACTCCTGGCGTATTCATTGGTCGATGCTACTAGATTTGTACAAAATGAGTTCCCAAGCATGGTATTTAAATACTCTATAGGTGAGATCATTCCATCAAATATAGAAATGGTTCTGTAGTGTTCATTAAATGTTAGATCGGCAATATTGTCCACATTCGATGACCAGCCAGGTGGTGGGAAAGCATCCTAGTCAATTAGCAATGGTAAGGGTAAGTAGGTATAAATATAACGATATGATACAGTAACATTACATGTACAATTATACTTATACAATTATAAAGGGGAACGATATCATACAATTTGGTCATATGACTAGAAAACAAGCTTACTATTCATATTGAGTTAAAAACATTTCATTGTGCATTTCTCAATATATTTTTTATTCTTATTCAATAAATTATTAAAATATATACACAAATGTGTGATTATATAAACAATGTTGATTAAACATAAAATTAATATACGATAATAAAATACTATACTAATATTATAATTAAATCTCAATCAATATTCACTATGATATTTTAAAAATGCTTTTAAAATGTTGTTTACATTAATATTTAAATGATTTCAAAAATACTAATAATATATTTCTATACTTTTATAGTGGTAAGGATATATCCAACCGAGGTTATTAATTAATTATTACTTATTAATTATATAATAAGTTAGTATACTATATATAATATAAGTTAATTTACTGTTTGATACAAAAATATTATTATAAAACATATATTCATCGAGAATTTGTCGAATAATTAGAAATATATAGTTTAATAATTCGTTTAATAATTCATGTTTACTAGTGTAAGATAAATAGATTAATTAATTGAATTAAATATATAAATATATATATCCTAGTAGTACATAACAATTATATAATACTATAATTTAATATAATTGTTATATATTTCTAAAAGTTTTTTATATGAATGAATGAAATCAGTTTAAAGACAATGTTTAAGGAGAATCATAAAAAGCGATTAGGTTTATTCGATATCTCCTAACAGTAGTGTAATGTCATATTTCATCATCATCATTCATCTTTCATAAAACACAATTATGATAATGATAAATATTAAAAATAGATTAATATAAAAGTAGATACTAATATAGTTATCAATATAGTGTAATTTGATGCATACTATATGAAAGTTCACAAATTATTATTATTATTTTCAATTAATATATAACTATTTCATACATAAATTTATTTAATATTATTTTGTGAAGGCATACAAAGAAGAGTCGTTCAATGAACTTCGAAAGTCTAAGGAGAGTCTCCTTAGGAGACTTTCGTTTTAGAAAAATAAACAAATAAATATGAATCCATATGGCTACCTAATTATCGCGAATAGTATTCATTTAATTTGTACGTAGATATAGTCTTAATTGGTTAGTATGACAGTATTATTATTGATCCCTTAAAAATCTAATTACAAAGCACAATATTTGAAATTTCATTACTTATCTATCTATTTCAATGAGCATACGAAAACGAAATTATTTTATATTATGATTACATACAGAGCTGGGCACGATACTCGAAAAATGTATAATAGATACAATTACAATTACACACTTTTTTATTATAATAGATACTACTACAATTACTTTAAAAAAAATCAAAATCTAAGTAGATACAAATACATTATAATTATATAGAATGTACATAGTATATACACATATTTTTCTAAGGTTCGCCAAAATCTTTGGTATATAGATATCAATTAAATTTATATATATATATATATATATTCTTCGATATCGATTTGAAAGTACATATCAAGGAACATTAAGGGGGTATCCCACTACAATATTTTAACTTTGAAACTATTTTCTATAAAGTTAACTATAATTTTACTGGGAAACCCCCTTACTTTCCCGCAACTTGCCTGAAATATATTAACTTTATATGGTATTCCATTACAACTTGATAGAAAATGGTTTTAAAGTTACAATATTTCCGGTAAGTTGCCGGTAAATCTTGTAGTGGGATACCCACTTTACACGGAAATAATGTCCGGAAATGTTTTATAGAAAGTGATTTTCTAGCAATTCGTAGTGGGATACCCCCTTTAAAGTTACTATTTTTCCGAAAACTTGCAGGAAAGTAAGAGGGTAACCTACTAAAATTGTAGTTAACTTGCTAGAAAATAACTTTAAATAATGAAACCATATGGCTACCTAATTATCGTGAATAGTATTCATTTAATTTTTACGTAGATAAAGTCTTAATTGGTTAGTAGACAGTATTATTATTGATCCCTTAAAAATATAATTACAAAGCACAATTTTTTAAATTTCATTAATTATCTATCTATTTCAATGAGCATACGAAAACGAAATTATTTTATATTATGATTACATATCATACCATATCATTAACTCTTGTGAAATATTTAAAAAAAATATAATTGTTCTAAATGTTTGTCTGTACATATTTGATCACATTGTATATCTGATATAGATACAAATAAAATTATAAAACAGATAAGAAAGTAACCAAAGCAAGAAATGGAAAAGCAGAAGTTGCATTTTCACCAGAGAAATCTACAACAAAATTCTCAGATGAAAGGCTTATCTGAAAGAGTAATATATAAAATAATTTCATTAATATAAATAATGGGAGTGAATGCCCTCTTTTAGATCAGTGATTTATATTAACTATAGCATTATCCATTCATCACAAGGATTGGTAAATAGTAATGATAGTTCATAAATTATTATTATTATTTTCAATTAATATATAACTATTTCATACATAAATTTATTTAATATTATTTTGTGAAGGCATACAAAGAAGAGTCGTTCAATGAACTTCGAAAGTCTAAGGAGAGTCTCCTTAGGAGACTTTCGTTTTAGAAAAATAAACAAATAAATATGAATCCATATGGCTACCTAATTATCGCGAATAGTATTCATTTAATTTGTACGTAGATATAGTCTTAATTGGTTAGTATGACAGTATTATTATTGATCCCTTAAAAATCTAATTACAAAGCACAATATTTGAAATTTCATTACTTATCTATCTATTTCAATGAGCATACGAAAACGAAATTATTTTATATTATGATTACATACAGAGCTGGGCACGATACTCGAAAAATGTATAATAGATACAATTACAATTACACACTTTTTTATTATAATAGATACTACTACAATTACTTTAAAAAAAATCAAAATCTAAGTAGATACAAATACATTATAATTATATAGAATGTACATAGTATATACACATATTTTTCTAAGGTTCGCCAAAATCTTTGGTATATAGATATCAATTAAATTTATATATATATATATATATATTCTTCGATATCGATTTGAAAGTACATATCAAGGAACATTAAGGGGGTATCCCACTACAATATTTTAACTTTGAAACTATTTTCTATAAAGTTAACTATAATTTTACTGGGAAACCCCCTTACTTTCCCGCAACTTGCCTGAAATATATTAACTTTATATGGTATTCCATTACAACTTGATAGAAAATGGTTTTAAAGTTACAATATTTCCGGTAAGTTGCCGGTAAATCTTGTAGTGGGATACCCACTTTACACGGAAATAATGTCCGGAAATGTTTTATAGAAAGTGATTTTCTAGCAATTCGTAGTGGGATACCCCCTTTAAAGTTACTATTTTTCCGAAAACTTGCAGGAAAGTAAGAGGGTAACCTACTAAAATTGTAGTTAACTTGCTAGAAAATAACTTTCTACAAATATTGCAGGACATTATTTCCGGAAATACTGCTAGTGGGATACCTCCTTTAAAATGACATATTAAATATTTACACCTTATAACGTGTTCTTCAATAGATGATATAGAATACATTTGTTGATATTTATTGACATTTAATGATGCCCACGATGAATATTTTAGTGTACCAGCGTTTATTTCATCTGAAATTATACTATGAGCCATTACAGACTATAGATAAGTATACATTATTACAATATACTATTTTTCAACTAAAAATAATCAGCGACCTTTACTTTCGAATGTTAAACATGAATATAGTAATTTATCAAATATACAAAAATAAATTATTAATATATTATTAATTATTATTATTTAGAATTATCATATTTATTAAAATGATTTTATCTTTCTATATAATATATAATTTTGAATTATAAATAAATTATTATATAAAATATATTATCAAAATAATGTCTTTGTTTTCAATAAATGTATATAATGGTTTTTGAGAATAAATCACTATAATTGATATATCATAATTTTTAACAATGAATTAATTTCAATATTTACAAAAGATATTTTATTAAAAAATATATATATAATATATATATATATTAAAATTAATTTATAAAATGATATTATAAAATATTGATATAAAATAAATATAATGACCGAAGAATATATTATTTAATAAAATGTATCTGCTTAAATAATTGTCTTAGTAGATACGTATCGTAGATACTATTTATGACTAATAGGTACGATTACAAATACTTTAAAAAAAAAATTGTTCTAAATTTTTGTCTGTAAATATTTGATCACATTGTATATCTGATATAGATACAAATAAAATTATAAAACAGATAAGAAATTAACCAAAGCAAGAAATGGAAAAGTAGAAGTTGCATTTTCACCAGAGAAATCTATAACAAAATTCTCAGATGAAAGGCTTATCTGAAAGAGTAATATATAAAATAATTTCATTAATATAAATAATGGGAGTGAATGCCCTCTTTTAGATCAGTGATTTATATTAACTATAGCATTATCCATTCATCACAAGGATTGGAAAATAGTAATGATAGTTGTAGTTATCAATATAGTGTAATTTGATAAATACTATATGAAATTTCATAAATTATTATTATTATTTTCAATTAATATATAACTATTTCATGCATACATTTATTTAATATTATTTTGTGAAGGCATACGAAGAAGAGTCGTTCAATGAACTTCGAAAGTCTAAGGAGAGTCTCCTTAGTAGACTTTCGTTTTAGAAAACCAAACAAATAAATATGAAACCATATGGCTACCTAATTATCGTGAATAGTATTCATTTAATTTTTACGTAGATAAAGTCTTAATTGGTTAGTATGACAGTATTATTATTGATCCCTTAAAAATCTAATTACAAAGCAAATTTTTTTAAATTTCATTAATTATCTATCTATTTCAATGAGCATACGAAAACGAAATTATTTTATATTATGATTACATATCATACCATATTTATCATTAACTCTTGTGAAATATTTAAAAAAAATATAATTGTTCTAAATGTTTGTCTGCACATATTTGATCACATTGTATATCTGATATAGATACAAATAAAATTATAAAACAGATAAGAAATTAACCAAAGCAATAAATGGAAAAGCAGAAGTTGCATTTTCACCAGAGAAATCTACAACAAAATTCTCAGATGAAAGGCTTATCTGAAAGAGTAATATATAAAAATATATAATGTAAATAGTCCTTATGTTCAAATACATATCCAAAATGCTCTTTGATATTACCTTTCAAAAAGACTATACTAAACTCGGTAGTAGATTAAATAAATATGTATTATATTTAAATTTGAATCGTATACTATAGTAGAAAATGTAATGTTTCTATTTGTATAATGAATATTTATTTTTATATAAAAAATAAAATAAAATAATTTCATTAATATAAATAATGGGAGTATAAAGTAAGAATGCCCTCTTTTAGATCAGTGATTTATATTAACTATAGCATTATCCATTCATCACAAGGATTGGAAAATAGTAATGAGTTATTTAAGTTTAGTTATCAATATAGTGTAATTTGATGAATACTATATGAAAGTTCATAAATTATTATTATTATTTTCAATTAATATATAACTATTTCATACATAAATTTATTTAATATTATTTTGTGAAGGCTTACGAAGAAGAGTCGTTCAATGAACTTCGAAAGTCTAAGGAGAGTCTCCTTAGTAGACTTTCGTTTTAGAAAACCAAACAAATAAATATGAAACCATATGGCTACCTAATTATCGTGAATAGTATTCATTTAATTTTTACGTAGATAAAGTCTTAATTGGTTAGTATGACAGTATTATTATTGATCCCTTAAAAATCTAATTACAAATCACAATTTTTTAAATTTCATTAATTATCTATCTTTTTCAATGAGCATACGAAAACGAAATTATTTTATATTATCATTACATATCATACCATATTTATCATTAACTCTTGTGAAATATTTAAAAAAAATATAATTGTTCTAAATGTTTGTCTGTACATATTTGATCACATTGTATATCTGATATAGATACAAATAAAATTATAAAACAGATAAGAAAGTAACCAAAGCAAGAAATGGAAAAGCAGAAGTTGCATTTTCACCAGAGAAATCTACAACAAAATTCTCAGATGAAAGGCTTATCTGAAAGAGTAATATATAAAATAATTTCATTAATATAAATAATGGGAGTGAATGCCCTCTTTTAGATCAGTGATTTATATTAACTATAGCATTATCCATTCATCACAAGGATTGGAAAATAGTAATGATAGTTTTAGTTATCAATATAGTGTAATTTGATGAATACTATATGAAAGTTCATAAATTATTATTATTATTTTCAATTAATATATAACTATTTCATACATAAATTTATTTAATATTATTTTGTGAAGGCATACCAAGAAGAGTCGTTCAATGAACTTCGAAAGTCTAAGGAGAGTCTCCTTAGTAGACTTTCGTTTTAGAAAACCAAACAAATAAATATGAAACCATATGGCTACCTAATTATCGTGAATAGTATTCATTTAATTTTTACGTAGATAAAGTCTTAATTGGTTAGTATGACAGTATTATTATTGATCCCTTAAAAATCTAATTACAAAGCACAATTTTTTAAATTTCATTAATTATCTATCTATTTCAATGAGCATACGAAAACGAAATTATTTTATATTATGATTACATATCATACCATATTTATCATTAACTCTTGTGAAATATTTAAAAAAAATATAATTTTTATAAATGTCTGTACATATTTGATCACATTGTATATCTGATATAGATACAAATAAAATTATAAAACAGATAAGAAATTAACCAAAGCAAAAAATGGAAAGTAGAAGTTGCATTTTCACCAGAGAAATCTATAACAAAATTCTCAGATGAAAGGCTTATCTGAAAGAGTAATATATAAAATAATTTCATTAATATAAATAATGGGAGTGAATGCCCTCTTTTAGATCAGTGATTTATATTAACTATAGCATTATCCATTCATCACAAGGATTGGTAAATAGTAATGATAGTTCATAAATTATTATTATTTTCAATTAATATATAACTATTTCATACATAAATTTATTTAATATTATTTTGTGAAGGCATACGAAGAATAGTCGTTCAATGAACTTCGAAAGTCTAAGGAGAGTCTCCTTAGTAGACTTTCGTTTTAGAAAACCAAACAAATAAATATGAAACCATATGGCTACCTAATTATCATGAATAGTATTCATTTAATTTGTACGTAGATAAAGTCTTTATTGGTTAGTATGACAGTATTATTATTGATCCCTTAAAAATCTAATTACAAATCACAATTTTTTAAATTTCATTAATTATCTATCTTTTTCAATGAGCATACGAAAACGAAATTATTTTATATTATGATTACATATCATACCATATTTATCATTAACTCTTGTGAAATATTTAAAAAAAATATAATTGTTCTAAATGTTTGTCTGTACATATTTGATCACATTGTATATCTGATATAGATACAAATAAAATTATAAAACAGATAAGAAATTAACCAAAGCAAAAAATGGAAAAGTAGAAGTTGCATTTTCACCAGAGAAATCTATAACAAAATTCTCAGATGAAAGGCTTATCTGAAAGAGTAATATATAAAATAATTTCATTAATATAAATAATGGGAGTGAATGCCCTCTTTTAGATCAGTGATTTATATTAACTATAGCATTATCCATTCATCACAAGGATTGGTAAATAGTAATGATAGTTCATAAATTATTATTATTATTTTCAATTAATATATAACTATTTCATACATAAATTTATGTAATATTATTTTGTGAAGGCATACCAAGAAGAGTCGTTCAATGAACTTCGAAAGTCTAAGGAGAGTCTCCTTAGTAGACTTTCGTTTTAGAAAACCAAACAAATAAATATGAAACCATATGGCTACCTAATTATCGTGAATAGTATTCATTTAATTTTTACGTAGATAAAGTCTTAATTGGTTAGTATGACAGTATTATTATTGATCCCTTAAAAATCTAATTACAAAGCACAATTTTTTAAATTTCATTAATTATCTATCTATTTCAATGAGCATACGAAAACGAAATTATTTTATATTATGATTACATATCATACCATATCATTAACTCTTGTGAAATATTTAAAAAAAATATAATTGTTCTAAATGTTTGTCTGTACATATTTGATCACATTGTATATCTGATATAGATACAAATAAAATTATAAAACAGATAAGAAAGTAACCAAAGCAATAAATGGAAAAGCAGAAGTTGCATTTTCACCAGAGAAATCTATAACAAAATTCTCAGATGAAAGGCTTATCTGAAAGAGTAATATATAAAATAATTTCATTAATATAAATAATGGGAGTGAATGCCCTCTTTTAGATCAGTGATTTATATTAACTATAGCATTATCCATTCATCACAAGGATTGGTAAATAGTAATGATAGTTCATAAATTATTATTATTATTTTCAATTAATATATAACTATTTCATACATAAATTTATTTAATATTATTTTGTGAAGGCATACGAAGAATAGTCGTTCAATGAACTTCGAAAGTCTAAGGAGAGTCTCCTTGGTAGACTTTCGTTTTAGAAAACCAAACAAATAACTATGAAACCATATGGCTACCTAATTATCGTGAATAGTATTCATTTAATTTTTACGTAGATAAAGTCTTAATTGGTTAGTAGACAGTATTATTATTGATCCCTTAAAAATATAATTACAAAGCACAATTTTTTAAATTTCATTAATTATCTATCTATTTCAATGAGCATACGAAAACGAAATTATTTTATATTATGATTACATATCATACCATATCATTAACTCTTGTGAAATATTTAAAAAAAATATAATTGTTCTAAATGTTTGTCTGTACATATTTGATCACATTGTATATCTGATATAGATACAAATAAAATTATAAAACAGATAAGAAAGTAACCAAAGCAAGAAATGGAAAAGCAGAAGTTGCATTTTCACCAGAGAAATCTACAACAAAATTCTCAGATGAAAGGCTTATCTGAAAGAGTAATATATAAAAATATATAATGTAAATAGCCCTTATGTTCAAATACATATCCAAAATGCTCTTTGATATTACCTTTCAAAAAGAATATACTAAACTCGGTAGTAGATTAAATAAATATGTATTATATTTAAATTTTAATCGTATACTATAGTAGAAAATGTAATGTTTCTATTTGTATAATGAATATTTATTTTTATATAAAAAATTAAATAAAATAATTTCATTAATATAAATAATGGGAGTGAATGCCCTCTTTTAGATCAGTGATTTATATTAACTATAGCATTATCCATTCATCACAAGGATTGGTAAATAGTAATGATAGTTTTAGTTATCAATATAGTGTAATTTGATGAATACTATATGAAATTTCATAAATTATTATTATTATTTTCAATTAATATATAACTATTTCATACATAAATTTATTTAATATTATTTTGTGAAGGCATACCAAGAAGTGTCGTTCAATGAACTTCGAAAGTCTAAGGAGAGTCTCCTTAGTAGACTTTCGTTTTAGAAAACCAAACAAATAAATATGAAACCATATGGCTACCTAATTATCGTGAATAGTATTCATTTAATTTTTACGTAGATAAAGTCTTAATTGGTTAGTATGACAGTATTATTATTGATCCCTTAAAAATCTAATTACAAATCACAATTTTTTAAATTTCATTAATTATCTATCTTTTTCAATGAGCATACGAAAACGAAATTATTTTATATTATGATTACATATCATACCATATTTATCATTAACTCTTGTATAATATTTAAAAAAAATATAATTGTTCTAAATGTTTGTCTGTACATATTTGATCACATTGTATATCTGATATAGATACAAATAAAATTATAAAACAGATAAGAAAGTAACCAAAGCAAGAAATGGAAAAGCAGAAGTTGCATTTTCACCAGAGAAATCTACAACAAAATTCTCAGATGAAAGGCTTATCTGAAAGAGTAATATATAAAATAATTTCATTAATATAAATAATGGGAGTGAATGCCCTCTTTTAGATCAGTGATTTATATTAACTATAGCATTATCCATTCATCACAAGGATTGGTAAATAGTAATGATAGTTTTAGTTATCAATATAGTGTAATTTTATGCATACTATATGAAAGTTCACAAATTATTATTATTATTTTCAATTAATATATAACTATTTCATACATAAATTTATTTAATATTATTTTGTGAAGGCATACGAATAAGAGTCGTTCAATGAACTTCGAAAGTCTAAGGAGAGTCTCCTTAGTAGACTTTCGTTTTAGAAAACCAAACAAATAAATATGAAACCATATGGCTACCTAATTATCGTGAATAGTATTCATTTCATTTTTACGTTGATAAAGTCTTAATTGGTTAGTATGACTGTATTATTATTGATCCCTTAAAATTCTAATTACAAAGCACAATTTTTTAAATTTCATTAATTATCTATCTATTTCAATGAGCATACGAAAACGAAATTATTTTATATTATGATTACATATCATACCATATTTATCATTAACTCTTGTGAAATATTTAAAAAAAATATAATTTTTCTAAATGTCTGTACATATTTGATCACATTGTATATCTGATATAGATACAAATAAAATTATAAAACAGATAAGAAATTAACCAAAGCAAAAAATGGAAAAGTAGAAGTTGCATTTTCACCAGAGAAATCTATAACAAAATTCTCAGATGAAAGGCTTATCTGAAAGAGTAATATATAAAATAATTTCATTAATATAAATAATGGGAGTGAATGCCCTCTTTTAGATCAGTGATTTATATTAACTATAGCATTATCCATTCATCACAAGGATTGGTAAATAGTAATGATAGTTCATAAATTATTATTATTATTTCAATTAATATATAACTATTTCATACATAAATTTATTTAATATTATTTTGTGAAGGCATACGAAGAATAGTCGTTCAATGAACTTCGAAAGTCTAAGGAGAGTCTCATTAGTAGACTTTCGTTTTAGAAAACCAAACAAATAAATATGAAACCATAAGGCTACCTAATTATCGTGAATAGTATTCATTTAATTTTTACGTAGATAAAGTCTTAATTGGTTAGTATGACAGTATTATTATTGATCCCTTAAAAATCTAATTACAAAGCACAATTTTTTAAATTTCATTAATTATCTATCTATTTCAATGAGCATACGAAAACGAAATTATTTTATATTATGATTACATATCATACCATATCATTAACTCTTGTGAAATATTTAAAAAAAATATAATTGTTCTAAATGTTTGTCTGTACATATTTGATCACATTGTATATCTGATATAGATACAAATAAAATTATAAAACAGATAAGAAAGTAACCAAAGCAAGAAATGGAAAAGCAGAAGTTGCATTTTCACCAGAGAAATCTATAACAAAATTCTCAGATGAAAGGCTTATCTGAAAGAGTAATATATAAAATAATTTCATTAATATAAATAATGGGAGTGAATGCCCTCTTTTAGATCAGTGATTTATATTAACTATAGCATTATCCATTCATCACAAGGATTGGTAAATAGTAATGATAGTTTTAGTTATCAATATAGTGTAATTTGATGCATACTATATGAAAGTTCATAAATTATTATTATTATTTTCAATTAATATATAACTATTTCATACATAAATTTATTTAATATTATTTTGTGAAGGCATACGAAGAAGAGTCGTTCAATGAACTTCGAAAGTCTAAGGAGAGTCTCCTTAGTAGACTTTCGTTTTAGAAAACCAAACAAATAAATATGAAACCATATGGCTACCTAATTATCGTGAATAGTATTCATTTAATTTTTACGTAGATAAAGTCTTAATTGGTTAGTATGACAGTATTATTATTGATCCCTTAAAAATCTAATTACAAATCACAATTTTTTAAATTTCATTAATTATCTATCTTTTTCAATGAGCATACGAAAACGAAATTATTTTATATTATGATTACATATCATACCATATTTATCATTAACTCTTGTGAAATATTTAAAAAAAATATAATTGTTCTAAATGTTTGTCTGTACATATTTGATCACATTGTATATCTGATATAGATACAAATAAAATTATAAAACAGATAAGAAAGTAACCAAAGCAAGAAATGGAAAAGCAGAAGTTGCATTTTCACCAGAGAAATCTACAACAAAATTCTCAGATGAAAGGCTTATCTGAAAGAGTAATATATAAAATAATTTCATTAATATAAATAATGGGAGTGAATGCCCTCTTTTAGATCAGTGATTTATATTAACTATAGCATTATCCATTCATCACAAGGATTGGTAAATAGTAATGATAGTTTTAGTTATCAATATAGTGTAATTTTATGCATACTATATGAAAGTTCACAAATTATTATTATTATTTTCAATTAATATATAACTATTTCATACATAAATTTATTTAATATTATTTTGTGAAGGCATACGAATAAGAGTCGTTCAATGAACTTCGAAAGTCTAAGGAGAGTCTCCTTAGTAGACTTTCGTTTTAGAAAACCAAACAAATAAATATGAAACCATATGGCTACCTAATTATCGTGAATAGTATTCATTTCATTTTTACGTTGATAAAGTCTTAATTGGTTAGTATGACAGTATTATTATTGATCCCTTAAAATTCTAATTACAAAGCACAATTTTTTAAATTTCATTAATTATCTATCTATTTCAATGAGCATACGAAAACGAAATTATTTTATATTATGATTACATATCATACCATATTTATCATTAACTCTTGTGAAATATTTAAAAAAAATATAATTTTTCTAAATGTCTGTACATATTTGATCACATTGTATATCTGATATAGATACAAATAAAATTATAAAACAGATAAGAAATTAACCAAAGCAAAAAATGGAAAAGTAGAAGTTGCATTTTCACCAGAGAAATCTATAACAAAATTCTCA
The DNA here is from genome assembly GCA_964019155.1 of Osedax fenrisi. NCBI lineage: Eukaryota > Metazoa > Annelida > Polychaeta > Sabellida > Siboglinidae > Osedax > Osedax fenrisi. The sequence goes on from OZ025239.1 coordinate 1,995,204, forward strand.
GATGAAAGGCTTATCTGAAAGAGTAATATATAAAATAATTTCATTAATATAAATAATGGGAGTGAATGCCCTCTTTTAGATCAGTGATTTATATTAACTATAGCATTATCCATTCATCACAAGGATTGGTAAATAGTAATGATAGTTCATAAATTATTATTATTATTTTCAATTAATATATAACTATTTCATACATAAATTTATTTAATATTATTTTGTGAAGGCATACGAAGAATAGTCGTTCAATGAACTTCGAAAGTCTAAGGAGAGTCTCCTTGGTAGACTTTCGTTTTAGAAAACCAAACAAATAACTATGAAACCATATGGCTACCTAATTATCGTGAATAGTATTCATTTAATTTTTACGTAGATAAAGTCTTAATTGGTTAGTAGACAGTATTATTATTGATCCCTTAAAAATATAATTACAAAGCACAATTTTTTAAATTTCATTAATTATCTATCTATTTCAATGAGCATACGAAAACGAAATTATTTTATATTATGATTACATATCATACCATATCATTAACTCTTGTGAAATATTTAAAAAAAATATAATTGTTCTAAATGTTTGTCTGTACATATTTGATCACATTGTATATCTGATATAGATACAAATAAAATTATAAAACAGATAAGAAAGTAACCAAAGCAAGAAATGGAAAAGCAGAAGTTGCATTTTCACCAGAGAAATCTACAACAAAATTCTCAGATGAAAGGCTTATCTGAAAGAGTAATATATAAAAATATATAATGTAAATAGCCCTTATGTTCAAATACATATCCAAAATGCTCTTTGATATTACCTTTCAAAAAGAATATACTAAACTCGGTAGTAGATTAAATAAATATGTATTATATTTAAATTTTAATCGTATACTATAGTAGAAAATGTAATGTTTCTATTTGTATAATGAATATTTATTTTTATATAAAAAATTAAATAAAATAATTTCATTAATATAAATAATGGGAGTGAATGCCCTCTTTTAGATCAGTGATTTATATTAACTATAGCATTATCCATTCATCACAAGGATTGGTAAATAGTAATGATAGTTTTAGTTATCAATATAGTGTAATTTGATGAATACTATATGAAATTTCATAAATTATTATTATTATTTTCAATTAATATATAACTATTTCATACATAAATTTATTTAATATTATTTTGTGAAGGCATACCAAGAAGTGTCGTTCAATGAACTTCGAAAGTCTAAGGAGAGTCTCCTTAGTAGACTTTCGTTTTAGAAAACCAAACAAATAAATATGAAACCATATGGCTACCTAATTATCGTGAATAGTATTCATTTAATTTGTACGTAGATAAAGTCTTAATTGGTTAGTATGACAGTATTATTATTGATCCCTTAAAAATCTAATTACAAATCACAATTTTTTAAATTTCATTAATTATCTATCTTTTTCAATGAGCATACGAAAACGAAATTATTTTATATTATGATTACATATCATACCATATTTATCATTAACTCTTGTATAATATTTAAAAAAAATATAATTGTTCTAAATGTTTGTCTGTACATATTTGATCACATTGTATATCTGATATAGATACAAATAAAATTATAAAACAGATAAGAAAGTAACCAAAGCAAGAAATGGAAAAGCAGAAGTTGCATTTTCACCAGAGAAATCTACAACAAAATTCTCAGATGAAAGGCTTATCTGAAAGAGTAATATATAAAATAATTTCATTAATATAAATAATGGGAGTGAATGCCCTCTTTTAGATCAGTGATTTATATTAACTATAGCATTATCCATTCATCACAAGGATTGGTAAATAGTAATGATAGTTTTAGTTATCAATATAGTGTAATTTTATGCATACTATATGAAAGTTCACAAATTATTATTATTATTTTCAATTAATATATAACTATTTCATACATAAATTTATTTAATATTATTTTGTGAAGGCATACGAATAAGAGTCGTTCAATGAACTTCGAAAGTCTAAGGAGAGTCTCCTTAGTAGACTTTCGTTTTAGAAAACCAAACAAATAAATATGAAACCATATGGCTACCTAATTATCGTGAATAGTATTCATTTCATTTTTACGTTGATAAAGTCTTAATTGGTTAGTATGACAGTATTATTATTGATCCCTTAAAATTCTAATTACAAAGCACAATTTTTTAAATTTCATTAATTATCTATCTATTTCAATGAGCATACGAAAACGAAATTATTTTATATTATGATTACATATCATACCATATTTATCATTAACTCTTGTGAAATATTTAAAAAAAATATAATTTTTCTAAATGTCTGTACATATTTGATCACATTGTATATCTGATATAGATACAAATAAAATTATAAAACAGATAAGAAATTAACCAAAGCAAAAAATGGAAAAGTAGAAGTTGCATTTTCACCAGAGAAATCTATAACAAAATTCTCAGATGAAAGGCTTATCTGAAAGAGTAATATATAAAATAATTTCATTAATATAAATAATGGGAGTGAATGCCCTCTTTTAGATCAGTGATTTATATTAACTATAGCATTATCCATTCATCACAAGGATTGGTAAATAGTAATGATAGTTCATAAATTATTATTATTATTTCAATTAATATATAACTATTTCATACATAAATTTATTTAATATTATTTTGTGAAGGCATACGAAGAATAGTCGTTCAATGAACTTCGAAAGTCTAAGGAGAGTCTCATTAGTAGACTTTCGTTTTAGAAAACCAAACAAATAAATATGAAACCATAAGGCTACCTAATTATCGTGAATAGTATTCATTTAATTTTTACGTAGATAAAGTCTTAATTGGTTAGTATGACAGTATTATTATTGATCCCTTAAAAATCTAATTACAAAGCACAATTTTTTAAATTTCATTAATTATCTATCTATTTCAATGAGCATACGAAAACGAAATTATTTTATATTATGATTACATATCATACCATATCATTAACTCTTGTGAAATATTTAAAAAAAATATAATTGTTCTAAATGTTTGTCTGTACATATTTGATCACATTGTATATCTGATATAGATACAAATAAAATTATAAAACAGATAAGAAAGTAACCAAAGCAAGAAATGGAAAAGCAGAAGTTGCATTTTCACCAGAGAAATCTATAACAAAATTCTCAGATGAAAGGCTTATCTGAAAGAGTAATATATAAAATAATTTCATTAATATAAATAATGGGAGTGAATGCCCTCTTTTAGATCAGTGATTTATATTAACTATAGCATTATCCATTCATCACAAGGATTGGTAAATAGTAATGATAGTTTTAGTTATCAATATAGTGTAATTTGATGCATACTATATGAAAGTTCATAAATTATTATTATTATTTTCAATTAATATATAACTATTTCATATATAAATTTATTTAATATTATTTTGTGAAGGCATACGTAAAATTAAATATTAAAACACTTATAATAAGGTATATGATCATAATGGACGGGTTGCTAATGTTAAATTAAATGTAAATAATCGAGAAAAGGACGAGTTGAGTTTTTATAGGCTCACTTTGGGATGTAATGCAGTTAAAAAAACTAAACAGAACAAAACTAAACCAATTAAACCAAATAACCCTCAAATATCAATACAAAATATATATATATATATTTACATTCTCAACCTGTCTGTTATGATCTGACACCTTATAATAATACTTCCTTATCTTATGGTAATACCAAAGATTTTGCGAAGCAAAGATATAACACTCCCTATGCATGCACCGTAATTTAGTAATACCCAATGCCGCTGCTAGCAGTAGTATCGAATCACTGAAATATATTTAGGTTCGGCTCTGTTTTCGTACAACAATGTTTTCATTGCTCTATTAAATTACATGCAATGTAAATGAGTTAAATATAAACTCATCAAATATATACTTATAGAATTTAAAACATACATATCATATTTATTTTTTATATATTAGTAATAAACACTTAGTTTTCATCATATAAATACTAATTTAAAGCATATTATTTAACATTTTAAAAGTGTATAGTTTGATACGAATTTACATTATAAACAAGTTGTTTATAACAACACATAGTTACTAAAAGTAACCCGATAGAGATGGCACTAGGGTATTTTGTATACAAATTTGAATTACACGATTTCGCGTAAGTGTTATATCTTTCCTTAGAAAATTTGTTGGTATTACTTAACATTAAATTTGTTAAAATAATAATTATTATAATAATAAGATGTCCGATCATAACGGACGAGTTGAAAAAGTAAATTAACGTGTATGGTAAAATATTTGTTACAAATATAATAGTGGTCATATTTGAAATATTTGATATATATATATATATATAATATATACAATATTTAATATATATATATAAATTTAATAATTAAATATATATTTATAACAAATATTTTACTATATGCGCTTATATAATATTTATGAATTAATATTTTTGGGTTATTTGATTTCTTTAGTTTAGTTTTATTCTTCTGTTTTTTTTAGATGCATTAAATCCTCGAAATGAACCCGTCTCAACCCATCCATTATGATAGGACACCTTATAATAATACTATAATAATAATACTATAATAATAATACTATAATAATAATACTATAATAATAATACTATAATAATAATACTATAATAATAATACTATAAAACTTTAATTATTACGAATCTATACGCATTAAAATACCAGATAAAATCGCAGCAAAACTTGATATCTTTCAGTGATTACCATACTACTGTTAGTAGCGGCGGCATGCAGTAGGTATTAATTAAGTTGTGTAGATAGGGAGTGTTATACCTTTGCTTCGTCTAATCTTTGCCCCCTATATAAACTTTGCACTACTATAAATTAGTAATTATATGGACATTTATAATATATTGTCAACATATTATTATACTTTATTTTATATATATAACTAAGGTATCTATTTAATTTATATTATGATTATTTAATAGAAAATGCTCTACTTTGATTGGTTACATTAGGGTTACATTGAGGGTAGGGGCTGGCGATTACACAAAAAATGCTTTTTATAGCTCCATCTAAAATGCTAAGAATAAAAAACTAATGGAAATAATGAAATAATATTAGGCTGTATAATACAGATGCTGTTATCCGGTAATAGGTTTACGTATACATCTGAATCTGAATTAATTATAATTAACAGATTTAGAAATTTGTAACAATATGATTAAAACAATAGATCGTAGTCGAAACGATGCCACGATTGAGGTCTGATTTGGAAGGTGAAATAAGAATCTTGTCAAGGTAAAAGGCAGGGAATGATGGGGAGTTCGTAGGTATATTAAGGAGGGCTGTTATTGAGGTATTTAGTAGAAGATTATTAGAGAGAAGCCAGTATTTAATAGAGGAGGCACACACAATTATTGAGAATTATCTGAAGTGGAAATAGGGAGGAAGGAGTAGAGTATATATATGTGGAGAATAGAAGTGGGCATAGGACGGAACCTTGTGGGACACCATAGAGTAGAGGGCAGGGATCAGAAGTGAAATCACATAAATGAATATAGGATGGTCTATTAGTTAAGCCATTTGAGGGCACTACCATTAATGTCAATCATCTCAAGTCTAGAGATAATAATATCATGGCGAAGAGAGTCAAATACGCAAGAGAGATCAAGGAGAACCATTTGAAAATATAGTGAGCGAGAAACTTTGGCATAATTATTATTGATTTGAAGGAGGGCAGTCTTAGTTGAGTGACCTCTCTATATATATAATGAAGTAATAATTAGTACTGATATTAGTAATAATGTGATATATTAATAAATATACATTATAAAATAAAAGATATAATAATTAATTTCAATTTCACATAATTATTATTTTGTTTACGCTTCTAAAACACCTTATATTAATAATTATAAATAAGATACTAATCATGGATAATAATATATATATATAATATCATGGATAATATGTAATACAAAATATTGTAAAAATAAAAATATTAACTCGAGCTTCTACCCTTAACAGGCGCGAAACTCATAAATTGCTACATAAGTTTGAAATCTTAGAAACACTTGGGTTCGTAATGCAACAATTAGTAAATACTCTATTAAACGTGTATAATCATTAGATATACATTGATAATATAATAACATTATACTAATATAACTGTATATAATTAAATATATAAATATTGAAATCAAAAAATTATAATAAGCATTATAGCAATGAATATACTTAATAACTATATAACTATAACCTATATAACTAATGATGTGTTTATCTATATGATAACCTATATGAGAATTGGTACTAGTGTTAATAGGCAGTACATGTTAATCTATTATCATTGCACATCGCGTAACTTGACACGAGCCCCCTAAATAATCACTAGCATAACTAATGCCAAACGACACATTACCAGTTAGGCTGTTATTACTGTTACACTCCGTATAAGAATACACTATCACTCAGACACTTTGTTCGTAAGAGAGCCAACAAAGATAGAATCGTTAAAGAATACAGGAGGTCAGCTGCGGGCGTCGACCTTCGCACATTATCTGACCTTCGACCTTATGCCGTCCTTCACCGAACTGTTACATACTTGTTGACTAGGTTTCACACATATGTCTGATAACATGGAATATATATCTAATTAGTAATGGCTATATTATTAATCATTATTTTATAATAAACCTCACCCCAATGTTAATGTTTGATTCATTATGGAGGTGTTATGTGATATTAAGGACAGGACATAAGTATCTCCTGCAATAGTAACTTATTGTATTCTAAAATATATACGTTTCAATATTAATATTTCAATGACACCAGTAATATTTAGTTATTTGTAATTTAGAATGCAATCATTTTTTAAAACTATCTTTATAAATGTTATTAAAAATATGACTTTATTTTTAAATCAGATTTAAATTAAAAATGTTTCCCTATTTTATTCATTTCGACATTCGAAATAATAACGTACATTACAAATTAGACATAATCATTAATCTAAAAACGAGTTATTATATCGATTTGAATAATAAATATTTACTCGCGTAATTCATAATTCAAAATGCAATACGATTAAATCATTCAAGCGTAACATAAAAGTTTCCAACACTAAACTTGACGTCCTTGGTAACATATATTATATAATGAATATTAATATTAATTACTCAAAATGTTAATGTATATTATAATAATACGTTAATGCTAAACGAGTGTCATGGCACCCACTCTGTCACCGCAGTGTGATTAACCTCGAACCCAACAACTGGATCCGTACACACGAGTACATCTGGGATCGTCTGCGATCGGTGAAGCAAGACCTCACCATACAGGTACTACGCGTTACATCACACGACCACGACCTAGCTAATTAACTACACTTTTAGTCAATAAAGGGAGCGGAATCGATGAAAATAAACGCAAGCATCGCAAAGTATCACATTTATGCAGCTTACAGGTTATGACTCATCTGTATGTTATTGTATTGAGGTTAGTTAGGCGTTTAATCAATAGTTTTAGGTAGCAATGAACATTAATAAGAGCTGTTAACATGTGTATTTGCAAAACTACATAATTATTTATATGATATTATATTTATGAACTTATGATATATAAAATTTGTATATATATATATATATATAAAATATGCTTTATGAATAAAGCGTTACGTTAATTATTAATATTCTTTTATAATTTATTCAAGTGCAAATGCGTAAATAATAATATTTTGAATCTTTAATAAAATATATTTAAAAAGTAAGCAGAAAAATTATATTTAATCGGTTAAAATGAGAATTGTATATAAATGAGAAATATGGTATTATTTAATAAGTTTATAATTCTAAATCAATTAACACAACAAGTTCATGAAGCACAAATAGAATAATGTCTTGTATTTATATTATTATAATATATATATTTAGGTTTCTAATATTTTAATATATCATATTTATGTTATCTGAAATCATATATGTAATCAATTATCAATAATTGATACAAATTTGTCTTTCTATTTAAAAACCAAAAAACATGTTTTATTTTAAGTCAAAAAAACCGATAACAATATAAATAAAATGCAAGAATAAAATAATCACTTACATCAAGAGAGGCTAACATCTTAGTACTATTTCATTATAATGTAATATTGACCAGCATGATTACTGCTAACTATAAACTTCTTAGCTCTCTCTTTCTATCTCTATCTCTCTCACTCTCTCTCTATCTCTTTCCCTCTCTCTCTCTCTTTCTCTCTATATCACTCTCCTCTCTTTCTCTCACTTATTATATAGTATACGTAATTCCTACTATGTGATCAAATGACATTCATTATTTCTCCCAAGACAGACTCTGCGAAAGCAGCGCTAAAGATTTTGACAGGAAGTTGAACGATGACGCCATTAATGATTCGTTGACTTGCCTGACGAGGTCAATATCTCAAATGAAGGGTGAGTCATTCACTATAGGATGTATGTAGTCAACTATAGAGGATGCATTATGATAATAGTGGAGTGAATGTAGGGAATAGAGACACACTACATTTATTGTAATCTGGCCAGGAAATGTTTATTTCAGTAGTTGTCGTAACCATATCAAAACTTGTTGCCCTAAATTACATATCATATAAATAATAATTTTAATTTGATTTTAGGCACCGTAATTGTTATTAGCGATATAATCAATATATGGTTAGATAACGGTGGAGTTTTATTAGTTTACATATCTTACATAATATCTAATTAAATAATTTATCTATATCATAACAGATTTATAATTATTCTTAAATTTGGAAAAATTGATTAAATTAATTCAATGGTTTTTTTAGCCTGCACATATGATATATTATCGCTGATAATTATATAATAGTATATAATAGATGTTGACTTCATCAACTATCGTTGATGACAATTAATAATAAACTTAAAACAATTATAAGTATATATATAAATTGTCAACCATTTTATATTAAAATACGTCTATACTAAGGGAATACTAGTGTAACATTCCATACCTTTATACTTACATTTTATTATATAAAGTATATAATCCTATATATTTCAATGCTAGTTTTTAATAAAATATAATATATTTATAACCAGATAATAATTATCATTTAATAGATTTATATCATATAATAAAACGTACAAATTTATAATTTATTTTTATAATTTTAAATTTAAAAAATGTATAATTATGTATTAATGTTGCCACATTTAAATACCGCAGTATCACCTTAGATTATGCATATTTAACTAATGAATATATATCCATAAATCTAGCGTAATATACATATATTTAATTGACCCTACCAAAGATATCGGCGAATCAGAAGCTAGTCTGATGGCATTGTACGCCTGTCACAACTTCATGTCTCCATCCGCATTGCCAACGATCTTAGACTATTATCACCTTGTCAGGTATCTATTTCTTACTATCTTTGTTAACTATATTATCTCTGTAAAAACAATTCTAACTATGATCAATATGAAATATTGAAAATAAATTTAATTTTGGCATATACATTATTAATTTAATTATATTAATTAATTTTTAAATTTAAATCACTATTAATCGTGTACTTTATACAATATAATTAATAGATAACATACGTTAACATATATCAATAAATAGCAACACCTTTAAGTAAATAACAATATGTATGAAAACACTATTATTGAAATATATGTAATACTTTTAAATAATTAATTTATTAAAAAATTGTCAATAAGAATAAAGATTGAATAATCTATAACATATACTATTTAGTATATTTTTTCAAATTGATAAATAAAGTAAGAATTAATAGCGAATGATTGATTTACGCAGGCTTCTAGTAACCATGACAATAATGACACAATAATCTTCGGCCGACCTACTTATCGCGCTGTTACCAGAGATAGTTATTCTCGCATGTAATGATTAGTATCACGAGCTATGTGTACGAGCGGTATGTAGTAACCTCACGCTACAGATGCGACTAGTATCTACAGACGCGACTAGTGTACACCAAATATAACAATAGAATGTGTACACTATGTATTTATTAGTTATATCACACTTATCAATATTGTACTTAATGAATAGACATGTAAACTTGAAGATCTATCTAATGCATTGATCACCCACTATCTCATATTATTATTTATATACTAATTTATAATTAGATTTTACATACACATTGAATCACTAGGTCGGTTCTCTAAATCATGATATATAATATCTACTATCTTTAATCACCCCTTCCGATTGGCCAGTATTAGCGTAACTTTTCGGACGGTTTACGACATGAGCATCTGTTTGATCCACGCGAACTACAGCCGCCTGTTACGACTAGCCTCGGAGCTGCCTTACCTTCACGCCTGCGCCTTTCATCGCAATCTTCCGCTTATCTTAAGGTTAGCCATCTGCTGCGGTAAACCCTGCTGTAAACCTGTTTAACCTTTGACACCGTGACCAGAGACATGCTAACCATGATGAACAAGGCGTTCAGCAGTGCGAATCTGTGCTATGACCTCGATCACCTTGCTATCAGTATGCGACACACTAAAGAGGAGTGCACCAAAGCTTTACGCGATGCCACACTAGGTATAGTATACTTCTATTTATAGGGATACCTCTAGTTATACACTGTGGGATACCTATAGTACCTCTAGTTATACACTAGTGGGATACCTCTAGTTATAGAATGGAGTGTAATATTTATCGAGTAATTAATCTCATTACAATTATATTTTATTTCAAAGTATTAATATAGCTCTTATTAATATTATAATATGAATTATTCTTTGCTATACTTTTTTCAAAGTTAATAGTATACTATTTCGTTAGCTTTTTAGTTTTGAAAAATCATATTAGATTTAAGAAAAATTAATAAATACTGTTAATTAAATATGAACACAGTATATAATACAAAATTAGTTATTAATATTTGTATATTTTAAATATATTATAAACTAAAATTTGTTTTAATAAAATAAATGTCAGGAATAAAAAGATATTTTATCATTTAAATATTACTTTTAAATTTATATATTTATAAATAATTACTAGATAAAATAATAGGAATTTTAAGAATAGAAATACAAATTTTTAAAATCATATTGAATTTAAATAATATTTTATTATTGAACTTCTCAGAATAATTGTCTAGATAAGATTTTGCTTCTACATTTACCCATTTATAAAAAGTCTAAATCTGGTAATAATAGGGATAATAAATTATTCTTATGTTTAATTAATATTTACTATATAAGTGATTATCTATAAAAGAGGTATACACAATAATACTTGTGTTGCTAGTAGAAGTAAAGATATAACACTCCATATCTAAGTAAAGTAATTAATATGAATCAATGAACCATTTATATACAACAATGTTTTCATTTTTATATTAAATTACATGCAATATAAAATGTATAGTTTGATACACATTTACATTATATCAGATTTGTCACAACTTATAGTGTTAATTTTGTGTGCAAAAAATCTAATTAGACGATTTCGTGTGTAATATCTATATCTATCCTTAACTAAATCGAATAATCTTTGGTAGCAATTCGATATTGAGTATCATTAAGAAAATTATAAAGTTTATAACATTTACGCTTTTCTAAGTTAATATGTTTAACTCTTTTTTAATCTTAATCTTAAATGATGAATATATATATATATATATATATGTACAATATATATTTTGTATTACATATATATATATATATATGTTGTTTTGATATAAAATTATAGATATTTCATTACTACACTTGTTATATATAATTTTAATTATTTTTAAATATCTAATTTAAATATATTATATTATTTATTTAATTAACATCATACAATAATTTATAGAAATAATCGAAGTAAAGAATGCAGTTAAATTCAATAAAAGTAAAACTATAGAAGCTATACAATTGCAGAAATTACAAATGATAAATTCAAAATGTTCTCTAAATATATCTGAAATTATTTTATAATTTATTTATATTCTATATTATTATTTAGTCATATATTATTTAATTATATTCAAAAAAAATTATATTATTATTATTTTATACACTTAATATTGTATCATATGCAATTACTTTTAAAGTGTCATTTACATTGTATTTTATATACACTATTTTACCAGTATTTATTTTAACATTTATATAATAAGTTATTTAACTAAATTATTATAATTGTACATTGAATGTCGCAATACTTGATTAAAGTGTTTTTAAATGTGTTTACACAATAAACTTTATTTGATTACTTAACTAATACTTAGCAAATATAAACTATGTCATGTTCTTTCAATTATGTACTAGAGAAAATATCAAAATGTATTCTATTATATTAATTACGAATTAAAATAAAGTAGACTAAATATTCATTTTGAATTAACACATTTTATTATTTTTAAATTAAATATATATTATTTATATATTAGTTAATTTATATTTTTTATTATATAAACAATTATTTTAAAAACTTTAATATTCAACTATAATAGAATTAATAATAAATTTAAAAACAAATTGTATATAATAATATTTATAATAATTACTAGATCAAAATGTATACCAATCATTTCAATAATAAAATAATCAATTAACTTTATTATTTTAGATTAATTAGTTTATCTAAGTTAATTAGAAAATTAGTTAGTTTATCTATTTATTATATATATTATCTTAAATAATTTATTAAGTTATGAGAAGAAAATTCACAAAATAATAATAGAGATCATTTATTATAGTAGAATATAAAAATGTGTATAAAAGAATAGTTCTAGCATATAAAAATAATATACGGTATGTGGGGATTGTGATATTAATATACTTCTACACATGTTGCACATATTCTTCTGCTTATTATACATCTGAGAAGCTTTACAATATTTAAACATCTATTGATAAATTTCGTGAATATTTATAATTTATCAAAATAATGATTAATCAAGATATTCTTAAATTTATATAAAGACAATTTTTTATTTCCACTCGAAGAATAACAAATATATGAATTATAAACTACGATATTTAATAAATCATAAAAACAAGTCTTCCACCATTTAGATTTCAGATCAAATGGATAATGACTACGAATTAGTTCTTGTCTTTTCAAGTCATGAATAATCTTATTACAATCTACGATCATATTCGGAACCACTCTTTGTTTCAGTTTTCTTTTGGAAACCATAACTTCTACATCATTACCATTGGTTATCGTAGATAGACAATAAGATGCGCGTCGTCTGCTACTCTTCTTCCATCTACAAACAACGATACCCTGCGAATACATCATCGGTATATAGAATATAATTGCGATTCAAATATTCGCTAAATAAAGACTTAACGATGCCATAGACTTTATCTGATGAACGGCTTATTTCTGTATCAGGGTATATCTGAATCTCTAAGACATATCCACTTTTGAAATCATTTAGAGATGCGTATTTGATACCATATTTAGTCTCATTTGTAGTTATATGTTCTCCCCATTTCAGGCAATTTTATAATCATACCGTCGAATATACGTAATTTTTGTCCAGGATTGTAGAATGATGATAGAGTTTTGCAAATGTTTAACATCGGGCGTACCTACAATAATTTATTTATAAAATATATTGGAATATACAAGTAGCAAAAACAACTATTAATTAATCATACTATTCAAAATATATATATATATATATATTATTATATAATATTAATAAAATATTACAATAACAAAAAAAAACGATATAAATATTCAATTATAATCTTATTTAAAGGTTGGGGTCAATTATTATTACATGTACATTATATGAAGTGTATGTTATCATTGTCATTAATAATATATTGTATAATTATAATATAAAAACTGATTACTATTGTATTGGTTACTTTTTTAAGGGAAGCTCACGTCCATCAAAACAATGCTATTTTAGCTCTCTAAAACGCTAAGGATAACTAAGAGATAATTACTAAATTATTTTTGTATTCAACAGATACTCTATCAAAAATATACTATATTTATATAAATATAGTGGTGTAAAAAATAGTCTAAATTAGTTAAATATTTATTTTGTTCATTAAAATGCAAGTTATCATTATTTATTTAATTATAAAATATAATAATAAATCCAACATAGAATTCACATAGTTTTATATATTGTACATTTACAGTAACAATTTCAGATAAAAATGATAAAAATAATAAAAAACAACTTTAACATATGTTTACTAATTGAAAGAGTAGAAACTTGAGAAAATAAAATTCAAAGTTTAATATATAAAATTTAATTTAAATATTAAGTAAATATAATGCATACAATTTCCTATCAATTTCAAATAATTATTATATTGAATACGTTCATAAAACACTTTAAGGGGATGTCACACGACGCCACCTCTCTATGTATAAAGATAGCAAATAATGGGTCTACACAAAACTAGGCGCGCAGAATTCTATTCATTGAATTGAGCTAATTTTGTTATATTCTATTCATTAAATGTATACACATGATATTACAGAACGTAATTTTTATAATATATATTATATAACATATATATATATATATGTACATTTTAATTTTTTAATTTACGGAATTTCTATGGAAATTGTTAATTTTTACAATTATGCACATACAAATTTAGAAAATGTCTTCTGTAATAGTATTCATATATATGTTATTTATATAATTCAATACAAATTAGTAGAATAAATATAATAGTTTTTGTTATACCTATGTCTATACTAGTGATGTAAATAATGCCGAGCCGAGACTTTTGGTTTTTGATGCAGAGCGGATACTTTCATTTTCGGAAAAAAAAGAACCCGAGCCGAGACTCTAGCCAAACGAGCTCGAGCCGAACCGAGACTCTAGCCAAATGAGCCCGAGCCGAGTTGAGACTTTTACAAAACATTACCGAGCCGAAATGATGCTTTTTTGAAATACTAATTTTTATATATTTCACATTTACATCAATTAAAAAAATATAATCTGCGCCAACTTCGCGATTCAGTGAATAATAATGTAAATTTCATCTAATGGTGTAAATAATACCGAGCAGAGAATTTTGGTTATTGATGCCGAGCCGAGACTTTAATTTTCGGAAAAAAACGAGCCCGAGCCGAGCCGATACTCTAGCCAAACGAGCCCGAGCCGAGCCAAAACTCTTACAAAACGAGCCCGAGCTGAGTTGAGACTTTAGGTAACTGAGACTGAGACAGCATCATGCTTTAGATTTAAGCATAATTAACATCACTAGTTTATACACACATACCTAGCGTGAAATAATTATTCTGAGAAAACAGAATTTGCATATATATGAATACATTATATATAATATATAATGAGTATATATAAACTAATGAATATATATATCTAATGAATATATATAAACCACTTGTTATGTTATTTCTAGACTGTTTTCATAAATATTTTTTTTACAGATATTAAAAAACAAATATTAGAATCGTATAATGAAATAAAAAAAATGTTAAATAAAAAATAATTTTCACCATAACAAGATGTGTGACATCCTCTAATATTAATGATATAATTTGATAAAAATACACACAAATAATTTGAGAAATTTATAAATAAGATACTAAACATGTAAAATATGTAATAACAAATTATTGTTAAAATACAAATATTAAACATATTTTAACTAGAGTCTCCCTTTAAATAAGAATACAATTATGGTGTATAGAAAATATATGAAATTTGGACAATTATCAAAAATTACTAATATTTCATCTCTAAAATATATCCACTTTTGAAATCGTTTAGAGAGATATATTTGATACCATATTTAGTCTCATGAGGTATATATTTTTCTAAACATGTATTTAACTATTTATATTCAATTAAAATAAATGTAGGATAATGTCTTAATGTCTTATTTATATGTAATAATATACAGTTGATCTTAACAGAAAATGTCAATAAAATTGATGCATTATTAAAAAAAGTAGTACACTTTAAGCAGCTGTTCTGCATAAAAGTAAAATTATGTTTCGTGTCGGTATTGACTATATTTATAGTTTTTTAATTTAAAATGTGATAATCTAAATGGGAATTAAATCATCATGGTTAATAACAATTAAATCACTAAAATGTATATACTCCGTTAAAATACCCCAATAATTTAAATTATTGTCAGTCATAAATTATCTAAATTGTTATTATGTAAAATGATAATTTTTATGATAAAATTAATACAATATAAATGTATATTAATACAATATATTATAAAATTATCTGTTCAATATATAATAGATTATTATACTAATATAAATAAGTAATTTAATAAAATATTGACTTGTTATAGAATACATTTAACTAATATTTATAATGCGTGAGTTATAATATTAATACTACCAATAAATATAAATCTAAAATTTGTATTATTGAGATACTTAAATTGTATTATTAATTACAAAAATAATAAAAGGAATAAATTAGATTAGAATTAATTATTCATAAAATTAATTATAAATAATGTAATTGTAATTTGTCTGACTGATTCATCAATAATATATGGTTTATCTAGTGGTATTTAGGGTGTCCGTGTTATAACATGGGTACCGAATACGGACACCCTCGTTATCTATGGAATTAAAAGATTAAATAAAATTTTAAAATCACAATAATATCTATAATCATATAATATTAATATATTGTACTTTTTGAATAAAAATTAATGAGTCATACATGTTGAGACCATTTATTGTTAAAGTGTCCGTATTAGGTTACTTTCCACTATATTAGATCATGTTATAATCATGATTATTTAATAATTATTTTGTTAACAATTATAATATTAAACCTTTCTCATTCTATCCTCTTTTTGTTCTTCTTTGATGCTAGACAGGTGAAAATACTTTGACAATAGGTAATATCGATGCCAAGATATTTTATCTTTTAACCACAAATTTTCACTAAATTCATTATCGCTCCAATAATAACTTATGTTAACATGGCTGTTTATCGAATTATAAATAAGAAAACCAATGTAGAACTGAATCTCGCTATTATTTGTGGTGAAGTCGGAATCTATATTTTAGGAAATATATAAATAAAATATTTAGTTTGTGATAATTTTGACTACTGACTTTTACTCCTGGCGTATTCATTGGTCGATGCTACTAGATTTGTACAAAATGAGTTCCCAAGCATGGTATTTAAATACTCTATAGGTGAGATCATTCCATCAAATATAGAAATGGTTCTGTAGTGTTCATTAAATGTTAGATCGGCAATATTGTCCACATTCGATGACCAGCCAGGTGGTGAGAAAGCATCCTAGTCAATTAGCAATGGTAAGGGTAAGTAGGTATAAATATAACGATATGATACAGTAACATTACATGTACAATTATACTTATACAATTATAAAGGGGAACGATATCATACAATTTGGTCATATGACTAGAAAACAAGCTTACTATTCATATTGAGTTAAAAACATTTCATTGTTCATTTCTCAATATATTTTTTATTCTTATTCAATAAATTATTAAAATATATACACAAATGTGTGATTATATAAACAATGTTGATTAAACATAAAATTAATATACGATAATAAAATACTATACTAATATTATAATTAAATCTCAATCAATATTCACTATGATATTTTAAAAATGCTTTTAAAATGTTGTTTACATTAATATTTAAATGATTTCAAAAATACTAATAATATATTTCTATACTTTTATAGTGGTAAGGATATATCCAACCGAGGTTATTAATTAATTATTACTTATTAATTATATAATAATTTAGTATACTATATATAATATAAGTTAATTTACTGTTTGATACAAAAATATTATTATAAAACATATATTCATCGAGAATTTGTCGAATAATTAGAAATATATAGTTTAATAATTCGTTTAATAATTCATGTTTACTAGTGTAAGATAAATAGATTAATTAATTGAATTAAATATATAAATATATATATCCTAGTAGTACATAACAATTATATAATACTATAATTTAATATAATTGTTATATATTTCTAAAAGTTTTTTATATGAATGAATGAAATCAGTTTAAAGACAATGTTTAAGGAGAATCATAAAAAGCGATTAGGTTTATTCGATATCTCCTAACAGTAGTGTAATGTCATATTTCATCATCATCATTCATCTTTCATAAAACACAATTATGATAATGATAAATATTAAAAATAGATTAATATAAAAGTAGATACTAATATAGTTATCAATATAGTGTAATTTGATGCATACTATATGAAAGTTCACAAATTATTATTATTATTTTCAATTAATATATAACTATTTCATACATAAATTTATTTAATATTATTTTGTGAAGGCATACAAAGAAGAGTCGTTCAATGAACTTCGAAAGTCTAAGGAGAGTCTCCTTAGGAGACTTTCGTTTTAGAAAAATAAACAAATAAATATGAATCCATATGGCTACCTAATTATCGCGAATAGTATTCATTTAATTTGTACGTAGATATAGTCTTAATTGGTTAGTATGACAGTATTATTATTGATCCCTTAAAAATCTAATTACAAAGAACAATATTTGAAATTTCATTACTTATCTATCTATTTCAATGAGCATACGAAAACGAAATTATTTTATATTATGATTACATACAGAGCTGGGCACGATACTCGAAAAATGTATAATAGATACAATTACAATTACACACTTTTTTATTATAATAGATACTACTACAATTACTTTAAAAAAAATCAAAATCTAAGTAGATACAAATACATTATAATTATATAGAATGTACATAGTATATACACATATTTTTCTAAGGTTCGCAAAATCTTTGGTATATAGATATCAATTAAATTTATATATATATATATATATATTCTTCGATATCGATTTGAAAGTACATATCAAGGAACATTAAGGGGGTATCCCACTACAATATTTTAACTTTGAAACTATTTTCTATAAAGTTAACTATAATTTTACTGGGAAACCCCCTTACTTTCCCGCAA
This sequence comes from Osedax fenrisi, assembly GCA_964019155.1. Taxonomy (NCBI): domain Eukaryota; kingdom Metazoa; phylum Annelida; class Polychaeta; order Sabellida; family Siboglinidae; genus Osedax; species Osedax fenrisi. The sequence continues at coordinate 2,014,174 of OZ025239.1, forward strand.
CTTGCCTGAAATATATTAACTTTATATGGTATTCCATTACAACTTGATAGAAAATGGTTTTAAAGTTACAATATTTCCGGTAAGTTGCCGGTAAATCTTGTAGTGGGATACCCACTTTACACGGAAATAATGTCCGGAAATGTTTTATAGAAAGTGATTTTCTAGCAATTCGTAGTGGGATACCCCCTTTAAAGTTACTATTTTTCCGAAAACTTGCAGGAAAGTAAGAGGGTAACCTACTAAAATTGTAGTTAACTTGCTAGAAAATAACTTTCTACAAATATTGCAGGACATTATTTCCGGAAATACTGCTAATGGGATACCTCCTTTAAAATGACATATTAAATATTTACACCTTCTAACGTGTTCTTCAATAGATGATATAGAATACATTTGTTGATATTTATTGACATTTAATGATGCCCACGATGAATATTTTAGTGTACCAGCGTTTATTTCATCTGAAATTATACTATGAGCCATTACAGACTATAGATAAATATACATTATTACAATATACTATTTTTCAACTAAAAATAATCAGCGACCTTTACTTTCGAATGTTAAACATGAATATAGTAATTTATCAAATATACAAAAATAAATTATTAATATATTATTAATTATTATTATTTAGAATTATCATATTTATTAAAATGATTTTATCTTTCTATATAATATATAATTTTGAATTATAAATAAATTATTATATAAAATATATTATCAAAATAATGTCTTTGTTTTCAATAAATGTATATAATGGTTTTTGAGAATAAATCACTATAATTGGTATATCATAATTTTTAACAATGAATTAATTTCAATATTTACAAAAGATATTTTATTAAAAAATATATATATAATATATATATATATATTAAAATTAATTTATAAAATGATATTATAAAATATTGATATAAAATAAATATAATGACCGAAGAATATATTATTTAATAAAATGTATCTGCTTAAATAATTGTCTTAGTAGATACGTATCGTAGATACTATTTATGACTAATAGATACGATTACAAATACTTTAAAAAAAAAATTGTTCTAAATGTTTGTCTGTAAATATTTGATCACATTGTATATCTGATATAGATACAAATAAAATTATAAAACAGATAAGAAATTAACCAAAGCAAGAAATGGAAAAGTAGAAGTTGCATTTTCACCAGAGAAATCTACAATAAAATTCTCAGATGAAAGGCTTATCTGAAAGAGTAATATATAAAAATATATAATGTAAATAGCCCTTATGTTCAAATACATATCCAAAATTCTCTTTGATATTACCTTTCAAAAAGACTATACTAAACTCGGTAGTAGATTAAATAAATATGTATTATATTTAAATTTGAATCGTATACTATAGTAGAAAATGTAATGTTTCTATTTGTATAATGAATATTTATTTTTATATAAAAAATAAAATAAAATAATTTCATTAATATAAATAATGGGAGTATAAAGTAAGAATGCCCTCTTTTAGATCAGTGATTTATATTAACTATAGCATTATCCATTCATCACAAGGATTGGAAAATAGTAATGAGTTATTTAAGTTTAGTTATCAATATAGTGTAATTTGATGAATACTATATGAAAGTTCATAAATTATTATTATTATTTTCAATTAATATATAACTATTTCATACATAAATTTATTTAATATTATTTTGTGAAGGCATACGAAGAAGAGTCGTTCAATGAACTTCGAAAGTCTAAGGAGAGTCTCCTTAGTAGACTTTCGTTTTAGAAAACCAAACAAATAAATATGAAACCATATGGCTACCTAATTATCGTGAATAGTATTCATTTAATTTTTACGTAGATAAAGTCTTAATTGGTTAGTATGACAGTATTATTATTGATCCCTTAAAAATCTAATTACAAATCACAATTTTTTAAATTTCATTAATTATCTATCTATTTCAATGAGCATACGAAAACGAAATTATTTTATATTATGATTACATATCATACCATATTTATCATTAACTCTTGTGAAATATTAAAAAAAAATATAATTGTTCTATATGTTTGTCTGTACATATTTGATCACATTGTATATCTGATATAGATACAAATACAATTATAAAACAGATAAGAAATTAACCAAAGCAAGAAATGGAAAAGTAGAAGTTGCATTTTCACCAGAGAAATCTACAACAAAATTCTCAGATGAAAGGCTTATCTGAAAGAGTAATATATAAAAATATATAATGTAAATAGCCCTTATGTTCAAATACATATCCAAAATGCTCATTGATATTACCTTTCAAAAAGACTATACTAAACTCGGTAGTAGATTAAATAAATATGTATTATATTTAAATTTGAATCGTATACTATAGTAGAAAATGTAATGTTTCTATTTGTATAATGAATATTTATTTTTATATAAAAAATAAAATAAAATAATTTCATTAATATATATAATGGAGGTGAATGCCCTCTTTTAGATCAGTGATTTATATTAACTATAGCATTATCCATTCATCACAAGGATTGGTAAATAGTAATGATAGTTTTAGTTATCAATATAGTGTAATTTGATGCATACTATATGAAAGTTCATATATTATTATTATTTTCAATTAATATATAACTATTTCATGCATACATTTATTTAATATTATTTTGTGAAGGCATACGAAGAAGAGTCGTTAAATGAACTTCGAAAGTCTAAGGAGAGTCTCCTTAGTAGACTTTCGTTTTAGAAAACCAAAAAAATAAATATGAAACCATATGGCTACCTAATTATCGTGAATAGTATTCATTTCATTTTTACGTTGATAAAGTCTTAATTGGTTAGTATGACAGTATTATTATTGATCCCTTAAAAATCTAATTACAAAGCACAATTTTTTATATTTCATTAATTATCTATCTATTTCAATGAGCATACGAAAACGAAATTATTTTATATTATGATTACATATCATACCATATTTATCATTAACTCTTGTGAAATATTTAAAAAAAATATAATTGTTCTAAATGTTTGTCTGTACATATTTGATCACATTGTATATCTGATATAGATACAAATAAAATTATAAAACAGATAAGAAAGTAACCAAAGCAAGAAATGGAAAAGCAGAAGTTGCATTTTCACCAGAGAAATCTACAACAAAATTCTCAGATGAAAGGCTTATCTGAAAGAGTAATATATACAATAATTTCATTAATATAAATAATGGGAGTGAATGCCCTCTTTTAGATCAGTGATTTATATTAACTATAGCATTATCCATTCATCACAAGGATTGGAAAATAGTAATGATAGTTTTAGTTATCAATATAGTGTAATTTGATGAATACTATATGAAAGTTCATAAATTATTATTATTATTTTCAATTAATATATAACTATTTCATACATAAATTTATTTAATATTATTTTGTGAAGGCATACGAAGAATAGTCGTTCAATGAACTTCGAAAGTCTAAGGAGAGTCTCCTTAGTAGACTTTCGTTTTAGAAAACCAAACAAATAAATATGAAACCATATGGCTACCTAATTATCGTGAATAGTATTCATTTCATTTTTACGTTGATAAAGTCTTAATTGGTTAGTATGACAGTATTATTATTGATCCCTTAAAATTCTAATTACAAAGCACAATTTTTTAAATTTCATTAATTATCTATCTATTTCAATGAGCATACGAAAACGAAATTATTTTATATTATGATTACATATCATACCATATTTATCATTAACTCTTGTGAAATATTAAAAAAAAATATAATTGTTCTATATGTTTGTCTGTACATATTTGATCACATTGTATATCTGATATAGATACAAATACAATTATAAAACAGATAAGAAATTAACCAAAGCAAGAAATGGAAAAGTAGAAGTTGCATTTTCACCAGAGAAATCTACAACAAAATTCTCAGATGAAAGGCTTATCTGAAAGAGTAATATATAAAAATATATAATGTAAATAGCCCTTATGTTCAAATACATATCCAAAATGCTCATTGATATTACCTTTCAAAAAGACTATACTAAACTCGGTAGTAGATTAAATAAATATGTATTATATTTAAATTTGAATCGTATACTATAGTAGAAAATGTAATGTTTCTATTTGTATAATGAATATTTATTTTTATATAAAAAATAAAATAAAATAATTTCATTAATATATATAACGGAGGTGAATGCCCTCTTTTAGATCAGTGATTTATATTAACTATAGCATTATCCATTCATCACAAGGATTGGTAAATAGTAATGATAGTTTTAGTTATCAATATAGTGTAATTTGATGCATACTATATGAAAGTTCACAAATTATTATTATTATTTTCAATTAATATATAACTATTTCATACATAAATTTATTTAATATTATTTTGTGAAGGCATACAAAGAAGAGTCGTTCAATGAACTTCGAAAGTCTAAGGAGAGTCTCCTTAGGAGACTTTCGTTTTAGAAAAATAAACAAATAAATATGAATCCATATGGCTACCTAATTATCGCGAATAGTATTCATTTAATTTGTACGTAGATATAGTCTTAATTGGTTAGTATGACAGTATTATTATTGATCCCTTAAAAATCTAATTACAAAGCACAATATTTGAAATTTCATTACTTATCTATCTATTTCAATGAGCATACGAAAACGAAATTATTTTATATTATGATTACATACAGAGCTGGGCACGATACTCGAAAAATGTATAATAGATACAATTACAATTACACACTTTTTTATTATAATAGATACTAATACAATTACTTTAAAAAAAATCAAAATCTAAGTAGATACAAATACATTATAATTATATAGAATGTACATAGTATATACACATATTTTTCTAAGGTTCGCAAAATCTTTGGTATATAGATATCAATTAAATTTATATATATATATATATATTCTTCGATATCGATTTGAAAGTACATATCAAGGAACATTAAGGGGGTATCCCACTACAATATTTTAACTTTGAAACTATTTTCTATAAAGTTAACTATAATTTTACTGGGAAACCCCCTTACTTTCCCGCAACTTGCCTGAAATATATTAACTTTATATGGTATTCCATTACAACTTGATAGAAAATGGTTTTAAAGTTACAATATTTCCGGTAAGTTGCCGGTAAATCTTGTAGTGGGATAACCACTTTACACGGAAATAATGTCCGGAAATGTTTTATAGAAAGTGATTTTCTAGCAATTCGTAGTGGGATACCCCCTTTAAAGTTACTATTTTTCTGAAAACTTGCAGGAAAGTAAGAGGGTAACCTACTAAAATTGTAGTTAACTTGCTAGAAAATAACTTTCTACAAATATTGCAGGACATTATTTCCGAAAATACTGCTAGTGGGATACCTCCTTTAAAATGACATATTAAATATTTACACCTTATAACGTGTTCTTCAATAGATGATATAGAATACATTTGTTGATATTTATTGACATTTAATGATGCCCACGATGAATATTTTAGTGTACCAGCGTTTATTTCATCTGAAATTATACTATGAGCCATTACAGACTATAGATAAATATACATTATTACAATATACTATTTTTCAACTAAAAATAATCAGCGACCTTTACTTTCGAATGTTAAACATGAATATAGTAATTTATCAAATATACAAAAATAAATTATTAATATATTATTAATTATTATTATTTAGAATTATCATATTTATTAAAATGATTTTATCTTTCTATATAATATATAATTTTGAATTATAAATAAATTATTATATAAAATATATTATCAAAATAATGTCTTTGTTTTCAATAAATGTATATAATGGTTTTTGAGAATAAATCACTATAATTGATATATCATAATTTTTAACAATGAATTAATTTCAATATTTACAAAAGATATTTTATTAAAAAATATATATATAATATATATATATATTAAAATTAATTTATAAAATGATATTATAAAATATTGATATAAAATAAATATAATGACCGAAGAATATATTATTTAATAAAATGTATCTGCTTAAATAATTGTCTTAGTAGATACGTATCGTAGATACTATTTATGACTAATAGATACGATTACAAATACTTTAAAAAATATAATTGTTCTAAATGTTTGTCTGCACATATTTGATCACATTGTATATCTGATATAGATACAAATAAAATTATAAAACAGATAAGAAATTAACCAAAGCAATAAATGGAAAAGCAGAAGTTGCATTTTCACCAGAGAAATCTACAACAAAATTCTCAGATGAAAGGCTTATCTGAAAGAGTAATATATAAAAATATATAATGTAAATAGTCCTTATGTTCAAATACATATCCAAAATGCTCTTTGATATTACCTTTCAAAAAGACTATACTAAACTCGGTAGTAGATTAAATAAATATGTATTATATTTAAATTTGAATCGTATACTATAGTAGAAAATGTAATGTTTCTATTTTTATAATGAATATTTATTTTTATATAAAAAATAAAATAAAATAATTTCATTAATATAAATAATGGGAGTATAAAGTAAGAATGCCCTCTTTTAGATCAGTGATTTATATTAACTATAGCATTATCCATTCATCACAAGGATTGGAAAATAGTAATGAGTTATTTAAGTTTAGTTATCAATATAGTGTAATTTGATGAATACTATATGAAAGTTCATAAATTATTATTATTATTTTCAATTAATATATAACTATTTCATACATAAATTTATTTAATATTATTTTGTGAAGGCATACGAAGAAGAGTCGTTCAATGAACTTCGAAAGTCTAAGGAGAGTCTCCTTAGTAGACTTTCGTTTTAGAAAACCAAACAAATAAATATGAAACCATATGGCTACCTAATTATCGTGAATAGTATTCATTTAATTTTTACGTAGATAAAGTCTTAATTGGTTAGTATGACAGTATTATTATTGATCCCTTAAAAATCTAATTACAAAGCACAATTTTGTAAATTTCATTAAATATCTATCTATTTCAATGAGCATACGAAAACGAAATTATTTTATATTATGATTACATATCATACCATATTTATCATTAACTCTTGTGAAATATTAAAAAAAAATATAATTGTTCTATATGTTTGTCTGTACATATTTGATCACATTGTATATCTGATATAGATACAAATACAATTATAAAACAGATAAGAAATTAACTAAAGCAAGAAATGGAAAAGTAGAAGTTGCATTTTCACCAGAGAAATCTACAACAAAATTCTCAGATGAAAGGCTTATCTGAAAGAGTAATATATAAAAATATATAATGTAAATAGCCCTTATGTTCAAATACATATCCAAAATGCTCATTGATATTACCTTTCAAAAAGACTATACTAAACTCGGTAGTAGATTAAATAAATATGTATTATATTTAAATTTGAATCGTATACTATAGTAGAAAATGTAATGTTTCTATTTGTATAATGAATATTTATTTTTATATAAAAAATAAAATAAAATAATTTCATTAATATATATAATGGAGGTGAATGCCCTCTTTTAGATCAGTGATTTATATTAACTATAGCATTATCCATTCATCACAAGGATTGGTAAATAGTAATGATAGTTTTAGTTATCAATATAGTGTAATTTGATGCATATTATATGAAAGTTCATATATTATTATTATTTTCAATTAATATATAACTATTTCATGCATACATTTATTTAATATTATTTTGTGAAGGCATACGAAGAAGAGTCGTTAAATGAACTTCGAAAGTCTAAGGAGAGTCTCCTTAGTAGACTTTCGTTTTAGAAAACCAAACAAATAAATATGAAACCATATGGCTACCTAATTATCGTGAATAGTATTCATTTCATTTTTACGTTGATAAAGTCTTAATTGGTTAGTATGACAGTATTATTATTGATCCCTTAAAAATCTAATTACAAAGCACAATTTTTTATATTTCATTAATTATCTATCTATTTCAATGAGCATACGAAAACGAAATTATTTTATATTATGATTACATATCATACCATATTTATCATTAACTCTTGTGAAATATTTTAAAAAAATATAATTTTTCTAAATGTCTGTACATATTTGATCACATTGTATATCTGATATAGATACAAATAAAATTATAAAACAGATAAGAAATTAACCAAAGCAAAAAATGGAAAAGTAGAAGTTGCATTTTCACCAGAGAAATCTATAACAAAATTCTCAGATGAAAGGCTTATCTGAAAGAGTAATATATAAAATAATTTCATTAATATAAATAATGGGAGTGAATGCCCTCTTTTAGATCAGTGATTTATATTAACTATAGCATTATCCATTCATCACAAGGATTGGTAAATAGTAATGATAGTTCATAAATTATTATTATTATTTTCAATTAATATATAACTATTTCATACATACATTTATTTAATATTATTTTGTGAAGGCATATGAAGAAGAGTCGTTAAATGAACTTCGAAAGTCTCCTTAGTAGAATTTCGTTTTAGAAAACCAAACAAATAAATATGAAACCATATGGCTACCTAATTATCGTGAATAGTATTCATTTAATTTTTACGTAGATAAAGTCTTAATTGGTTAGTATGACAGTATTATTATTGATCCCTTAAAAATCTAATTACAAAGCACAATTTTTTAAATTTCATTAATTATCTATCTATTTCAATGAGCATACGAAAACGAAATTATTTTATATTATGATTACATATCATACCATATCATTAACTTTTGTGAAATATTTAAAAAAAATATAATTGTTCTAAATGTTTGTCTGTACATATTTGATCACATTGTATATCTGATATAGATACATATAAAATTATAAAACAGATAAGAAATCAACCAAAGCAAGAAATGGAAAAGTAGAAGTTGCATTTTCACCAGAGAAATCTATAACAAAATTCTCAGATGAAAGGCTTATCTGAAAGAGTAATATATAAAAATATATAATGTAAATAGCCCTTATGTTCAAATACATATCCAAAATGCTCTTTGATATTACCTTTCAAAAAGACTATACTAAACTCGGTAGTAGATTAAATAAATATGTATTATATTTAAATTTGAATCGTATACTATAGTAGAAAATGTAATGTTTCTATTTGTATAATGAATATTTATTTTTATATAAAAAATAAAATAAAATAATTTCATTAATATAAATAATGGAGGTGAATGCCCTCTTTTAGATCAGTGATTTATATTAACTATAGCATTATCCATTCATCACAAGAATTGGTAAATAGTAATGATAGTTTTAGTTATCAATATAGTGTAATTTTATGCATACTATATGAAAGTTCACAAATTATTATTATTATTTTCAATTAATATATAACTATTTCATACATGAATTTATTTAATATTATTTTGTGAAGGCATACGAAGAAGAATCGTTAAATGAACTTTGAAAGTCTCCTTAGTAGACTTTCGTTTTAGAAAACCAAACAAATAAATATGAAACCATATGGCTACCTAATTATCGTGAATAGTATTCATTTAATTTTTACGTAGATAAAGTCTTAATTGGTTAGTATGACAGTATTATTATTGATCCCTTAAAAATCTAATTACAAATCACAATTTTTTAAATTTCATTAATTATCTATCTTTTTCAATGAGCATACGAAAACGAAATTATTTTATATTATCATTACATATCATACCATATTTATCATTAACTCTTGTGAAATATTTAAAAAAAATATAATTGTTCTAAATGTTTGTCTGTACATATTTGATCACATTGTATATCTGATATAGATACAAATAAAATTATAAAACAGATAAGAAAGTAACCAAAGCAAGAAATGGAAAAGCAGAAGTTGCATTTTCACCAGAGAAATCTACAACAAAATTCTCAGATGAAAGGCTTATCTGAAAGAGTAATATATAAAATAATTTCATTAATATAAATAATGGGAGTGAATGCCCTCTTTTAGATCAGTGATTTATATTAACTATAGCATTATCCATTCATCACAAGGATTGGAAAATAGTAATGATAGTTTTAGTTATCAATATAGTGTAATTTGATGAATACTATATGAAAGTTCATAAATTATTATTATTATTTTCAATTAATATATAACTATTTCATACATAAATTTATTTAATATTATTTTGTGAAGGCATACCAAGAAGAGTCGTTCAATGAACTTCGAAAGTCTAAGGAGAGTCTCCTTAGTAGACTTTCGTTTTAGAAAACCAAACAAATAAATATGAAACCATATGGCTACCTAATTATCGTGAATAGTATTCATTTAATTTTTACGTAGATAAAGTCTTAATTGGTTAGTATGACAGTATTATTATTGATCCCTTAAAAATCTAATTACAAAGCACAATTTTTTAAATTTCATTAATTATCTATCTATTTCAATGAGCATACGAAAACGAAATTATTTTATATTATGATTACATATCATACCATATCATTAACTCTTGTGAAATATTTAAAAAAAATATAATTGTTCTAAATGTTTGTCTGTACATATTTGATCACATTGTATATCTGATATAGATACATATAAAATTATAAAACAGATAAGAAATCAACCAAAGCAAGAAATGGAAAAGTAGAAGTTGCATTTTCACCAGAGAAATCTACAACAAAATTCTCAGATGAAAGGCTTATCTGAAAGAGTAATATATAAAATAATTTCATTAATATAAATAATGGGAGTGAATGCCCTCTTTTAGATCAGTGATTTATATTAACTATAGCATTATCCATTCATCACAAGGATTGGAAAATAGTAATGATAGTTTTAGTTATCAATATAGTGTAATTTGATGAATACTATATGAAATTTCATAAATTATTATTATTATTTTCAATTAATATATAACTATTTCATACATAAATTTATTTAATATTATTTTGTGAAGGCATACGAAGAATAGTCGTTCAATGAACTTCGAAAGTCTAAGGAGAGTCTCCTTAGTAGACTTTCGTTTTAGAAAACCAAACAAATAAATATGAAACCATATGGCTACCTAATTATCGTGAATAGTATTCATTTCATTTTTACGTTGATAAAGTCTTAATTGGTTAGTATGACAGTATTATTATTGATCCCTTAAAATTCTAATTACAAAGCACAATTTTTTAAATTTCATTAATCTATCTATTTCAATGAGCATACGAAAACGAAATTATTTTATATTATGATTACATATCATACCATATTTATCATTAACTCTTGTGAAATATTTAAAACAAATATAATTTTTCTAAATGTCTGTACATATTTGATCACATTGTATATCTGATATAGATACAAATACAATTATAAAACAGATAAGAAATTAACCAAAGCAAAAAATGGAAAAGTAGAAGTTGCATTTTCACCAGAGAAATCTATAACAAAATTCTCAGATGAAAGGCTTATCTGAAAGAGTAATATATAAAATAATTTCATTAATATAAATAATGGGAGTGAATGCCCTCTTTTAGATCAGTGATTTATATTAACTATAGCATTATCCATTCATCACAAGGATTGGTAAATAGTAATGATAGTTCATAAATTATTATTATTATTTTCAATTAATATATAACTATTTCATACATAAATTTATTTAATATTATTTTGTGAAGGCATACGAAGAAGAGTCGTTCAATGAACTTCGAAAGTCTAAGGAGAGTCTCCTTAGTAGACTTTCGTTTTAGAAAACCAAACAAATAAATATGAAACCATATGGCTACCTAATTATCGTGAATAGTATTCATTTAATTTTTACGTAGATAAAGTCTTAATTGGTTAGTATGACAGTATTATTATTGATCCCTTAAAAATCTAATTACAAAGCAAATTTTTTTAAATTTCATTAATTATCTATCTATTTCAATGAGCATACGAAAACGAAATTATTTTATATTATGATTACATATCATACTATATTTATCATTAACTCTTGTGAAATATTTTAAAAAAATATAATTGTTCTAAATGTTTGTCTGCACATATTTGATCACATTGTATATCTGATATAGATACAAATAAAATTATAAAACAGATAAGAAATTAACCAAAGCAATAAATGGAAAAGCAGAAGTTGCATTTTCACCAGAGAAATCTACAACAAAATTCTCAGATGAAAGGCTTATCTGAAAGAGTAATATATAAAAATATATAATGTAAATAGTCCTTATGTTCAAATACATATCCAAAATGCTCTTTGATATTACCTTTCAAAAAGACTATACTAAACTCGGTAGTAGATTAAATAAATATGTATTATATTTAAATTTGAATCGTATACTATAGTAGAAAATGTAATGTTTCTATTTTTATAATGAATATTTATTTTTATATAAAAAATAAAATAAAATAATTTCATTAATATAAATAATGGGAGTATAAAGTAAGAATGCCCTCTTTTAGATCAGTGATTTATATTAACTATAGCATTATCCATTCATCACAAGGATTGGAAAATAGTAATGAGTTATTTAAGTTTAGTTATCAATATAGTGTAATTTGATGAATACTATATGAAAGTTCATAAATTATTATTATTATTTTCAATTAATATATAACTATTTCATACATAAATTTATTTAATATTATTTTGTGAAGGCATACGAAGAAGAGTCGTTCAATGAACTTCGAAAGTCTAAGGAGAGTCTCCTTAGTAGACTTTCGTTTTAGAAAACCAAACAAATAAATATGAAACCATATGGCTACCTAATTATCGTGAATAGTATTCATTTCATTTTTACGTTGATAAAGTCTTAATTGGTTAGTATGACAGTATTATTATTGATCCCTTAAAAATCTAATTACAAAGCACAATTTTTTATATTTCATTAATTATCTATCTATTTCAATGAGCATACGAAAACGAAATTATTTTATATTATGATTACATATCATACCATATTTATCATTAACTCTTGTGAAATATTTAAAAAAAATAGAATTGTTCTAAATGTTTGTCTGTACATATTTGATCACATTGTATATCTGATATAGATACAAATAAAATTATAAAACAGATAAGAAAGTAACCAAAGCAAGAAATGGAAAAGCATAAGTTGCATTTTCACCAGAGAAATCTACAACAAAATTCTCAGATGAAAGGCTTATCTGAAAGAGTAATATATAAAAATATATAATGTAAATAGCCCTTATGTTCAAATACATATCCAAAATGCTCATTGATATTACCTTACAAAAAGACTATACTAAACTCGGTAGTAGATTAAATAAATATGTATTATATTTAAATTTGAATCGTATACTATAGTAGAAAATGTAATGTTTCTATTTGTATAATGAATATTTATTTTTATATAAAAAATTAAATAAAATAATTTCATTAATATAAATAATGGAGGTGAATGCCCTCTTTTAGATCAGTGATTTATATTAACTATAGCATTATCCATTCATCACAAGAATTGGTAAATAGTAATGATAGTTTTAGTTATCAATATAGTGTAATTTTATGCATACTATATGAAAGTTCACAAATTATTATTATTATTTTCAATTAATATATAACTATTTCATACATGAATTTATTTAATATTATTTTGTGAAGGCATACGAAGAAGAATCGTTAAATGAACTTCGAAAGTCTCCTTAGTAGACTTTCGTTTTAGAAAACCAAACAAATAAATATGAAACCATATGGCTACCTAATTATCGTGAATAGTATTCATTTAATTTTTACGTAGATAAAGTCTTAATTGGTTAGTATGACAGTATTATTATTGATCCCTTAAAAATCTAATTACAAATCACAATTTTTTAAATTTCATTAATTATCTATCTTTTTCAATGAGCATACGAAAACGAAATTATTTTATATTATCATTACATATCATACCATATTTATCATTAACTCTTGTGAAATATTTAAAAAAAATATAATTGTTCTAAATGTTTGTCTGTACATATTTGATCACATTGTATATCTGATATAGATACAAATAAAATTATAAAACAGATAAGAAAGTAACCAAAGCAAGAAATGGAAAAGCAGAAGTTGCATTTTCACCAGAGAAATCTACAACAAAATTCTCAGATGAAAGGCTTATCTGAAAGAGTAATATATACAATAATTTCATTAATATAAATAATGGGAGTGAATGCCCTCTTTTAGATCAGTGATTTATATTAACTATAGCATTATCCATTCATCACAAGGATTGGAAAATAGTAATGATAGTTTTAGTTATCAATATAGTGTAATTTGATGAATACTATATGAAAGTTCATAAATTATTATTATTATTTTCAATTAATATATAACTATTTCATACATAAATTTATTTAATATTATTTTGTGAAGGCATACGAAGAATAGTCGTTCAATGAACTTCGAAAGTCTAAGGAGAGTCTCCTTAGTAGACTTTCGTTTTAGAAAACCAAACAAATAAATATGAAACCATATGGCTACCTAATTATCGTGAATAGTATTCATTTCATTTTTACGTTGATAAAGTCTTAATTGGTTAGTATGACAGTATTATTATTGATCCCTTAAAATTCTAATTACAAAGCACAATTTTTTAAATTTCATTAATTATCTATCTATTTCAATGAGCATACGAAAACGAAATTATTTTATATTATGATTACATATCATACCATATTTATCATTAACTCTTGTGAAATATTAAAAAAAAATATAATTGTTCTATATGTTTGTCTGTACATATTTGATCACATTGTATATCTGATATAGATACAAATACAATTATAAAACAGATAAGAAATTAACCAAAGCAAGAAATGGAAAAGTAGAAGTTGCATTTTCACCAGAGAAATCTACAACAAAATTCTCAGATGAAAGGCTTATCTGAAAGAGTAATATATAAAATAATTTCATTAATATAAATAATGGGAGTGAATGCCCTCTTTTAGATCAGTGATTTATATTAACTATAGCATTATCCATTCATCACAAGGATTGGAAAATAGTAATGATAGTTTTAGTTATCAATATAGTGTAATTTGATGAATACTATATGAAAGTTGATAAATTATTATTATTATTTTCAATTAATATATAACTATTTCATACATAAATTTATTTAATATTATTTTGTGAAGGCATTACAAGAAGAGTCGTTCAATGAACTTCGAAAGTCTAAGGAGAGTCTCCTTAGTAGACTTTCGTTTTAGAAAACCAAACAAATAAATATGAAACCATATGGCTACCTAATTATCGTGAATAATATTCATTTAATTTTTACGTAGATAAAGTCTTAATTGGTTAGTATGACAGTATTATTATTGATCCCTTAAAAATCTAATTACAAAGCACAATTTTTTAAATTTCATTAATTATCTATCTATTTCAATGAGCATACGAAAACGAAATTATTTTATATTATGATTACATATCATACCATATCATTAACTCTTGTGAAATATTTAAAAAAAATATAATTGTTCTAAATGTTTGTCTGTACATATTTGATCACATTGTATATCTGATATAGATACATATAAAATTATAAAACAGATAAGAAATCAACCAAAGCAAGAAATGGAAAAGTAGAAGTTGCATTTTCACCAGAGAAATCTACAACAAAATTCTCAGATGAAAGGCTTATCTGAAAGAGTAATATATAAAATAATTTCATTAATATAAATAATGGGAGTGAATGCCCTCTTTTAGATCAGTGATTTATATTAACTATAGCATTATCCATTCATCACAAGGATTGGAAAATAGTAATGATAGTTTTAGTTATCAATATAGTGTAATTTGATGAATACTATATGAAAGTTCATAAATTATTATTATTATTTTCAATTAATATATAACTATTTCATACATAAATTTATTTAATATTATTTTGTGAAGGCATACGAAGAATAGTCGTTCAATGAACTTCGAAAGTCTAAGGAGAGTCTCCTTAGTAGACTTTCGTTTTAGAAAACCAAACAAATAAATATGAAACCATATGGCTACCTAATTATCGTGAATAGTATTCATTTCATTTTTACGTTGATAAAGTCTTAATTGGTTAGTATGACAGTATTATTATTGATCCCTTAAAATTCTAATTACAAAGCACAATTTTTTAAATTTCATTAATCTATCTATTTCAATGAGCATACGAAAACGAAATTATTTTATATTATGATTACATATCATACCATATTTATCATTAACTCTTGTGAAATATTTAAAAAAAATATAATTTTTCTAAATGTCTGTACATATTTGATCACATTGTATATCTGATATAGATACAAATACAATTATAAAACAGATAAGAAATTAACCAAAGCAAAAAATGGAAAAGTAGAAGTTGCATTTTCACCAGAGAAATCTATAACAAAATTCTCAGATGAAAGGCTTATCTGAAAGAGTAATATATAAAATAATTTCATTAATATAAATAATGGGAGTGAATGCCCTCTTTTAGATCAGTGATTTATATTAACTATAGCATTATCCATTCATCACAAGGATTGGTAAATAGTAATGATAGTTCATAAATTATTATTATTATTTTCAATTAATATATAACTATTTCATACATAAATTTATTTAATATTATTTTGTGAAGGCATACGAAGAAGAGTCGTTCAATGAACTTCGAAAGTCTAAGGAGAGTCTCCTTAGTAGACTTTCGTTTTAGAAAACCAAACAAATAAATATGAAACCATATGGCTACCTAATTATCGTGAATAGTATTCATTTAATTTTTACGTAGATAAAGTCTTAATTGGTTAGTATGACAGTATTATTATTGATCCCTTAAAAATCTAATTACAAAGCAAATTTTTTTAAATTTCATTAATTATCTATCTATTTCAATGAGCATACGAAAACGAAATTATTTTATATTATGATTACATATCATACTATATTTATCATTAACTCTTGTGAAATATTTAAAAAAAATATAATTGTTCTAAATGTTTGTCTGCACATATTTGATCACATTGTATATCTGATATAGATACAAATAAAATTATAAAACAGATAAGAAATTAACCAAAGCAATAAATGGAAAAGCAGAAGTTGCATTTTCACCAGAGAAATCTACAAAAAAATTCTCAGATGAAAGGCTTATCTGAAAGAGTAATATATAAAAATATATAATGTAAATAGTCCTTATGTTCAAATACATATCCAAAATGCTCTTTGATATTACCTTTCAAAAAGACTATACTAAACTCGGTAGTAGATTAAATAAATATGTATTATATTTAAATTTGAATCGTATACTATAGTAGAAAATGTAATGTTTCTATTTGTATAATGAATATTTATTTTTATATAAAAAATTAAATAAAATAATTTCATTAATATAAATAATGGAGGTGAATGCCCTCTTTTAGATCAGTGATTTATATTAACTATAGCATTATCCATTCATCACAAGAATTGGTAAATAGTAATGATAGTTTTAGTTATCAATATAGTGTAATTTTATGCATACTATATGAAAGTTCACAAATTATTATTATTATTTTCAATTAATATATAACTATTTCATACATGAATTTATTTAATATTATTTTGTGAAGGCATACGAAGAAGAATCGTTAAATGAACTTCGAAAGTCTCCTTAGTAGACTTTCGTTTTAGAAAACCAAACAAATAAATATGAAACCATATGGCTACCTAATTATCGTGAATAGTATTCATTTAATTTTTACGTAGATAAAGTCTTAATTGGTTAGTATGACAGTATTATTATTGATCCCTTAAAAATCTAATTACAAATCACAATTTTTTAAATTTCATTAATTATCTATCTTTTTCAATGAGCATACGAAAACGAAATTATTTTATATTATCATTACATATCATACCATATTTATCATTAACTCTTGTGAAATATTTAAAAAAAATATAATTGTTCTAAATGTTTGTCTGTACATATTTGATCACATTGTATATCTGATATAGATACAAATAAAATTATAAAACAGATAAGAAAGTAACCAAAGCAAGAAATGGAAAAGCAGAAGTTGCATTTTCACCAGAGAAATCTACAACAAAATTCTCAGATGAAAGGCTTATCTGAAAGAGTAATATATAAAATAATTTCATTAATATAAATAATGGGAGTGAATGCCCTCTTTTAGATCAGTGATTTATATTAACTATAGCATTATCCATTCATCACAAGGATTGGAAAATAGTAATGATAGTTTTAGTTATCAATATAGTGTAATTTGATGAATACTATATGAAAGTTCATAAATTATTATTATTATTTTCAATTAATATATAACTATTTCATACATAAATTTATTTAATATTATTTTGTGAAGGCATACCAAGAAGAGTCGTTCAATGAACTTCGAAAGTCTAAGGAGAGTCTCCTTAGTAGACTTTCGTTTTAGAAAACCAAACAAATAAATATGAAACCATATGGCTACCTAATTATCGTGAATAGTATTCATTTAATTTTTACGTAGATAAAGTCTTAATTGGTTAGTATGACAGTATTATTATTGATCCCTTAAAAATCTAATTACAAAGCACAATTTTTTAAATTTCATTAATTATCTATCTATTTCAATGAGCATACGAAAACGAAATTATTTTATATTATGATTACATATCATACCATATCATTAACTCTTGTGAAATATTTAAAAAAAATATAATTGTTCTAAATGTTTGTCTGTACATATTTGATCACATTGTATATCTGATATAGATACATATAAAATTATAAAACAGATAAGAAATCAACCAAAGCAAGAAATGGAAAAGTAGAAGTTGCATTTTCACCAGAGAAATCTACAACAAAATTCTCAGATGAAAGGCTTATCTGAAAGAGTAATATATAAAATAATTTCATTAATATAAATAATGGGAGTGAATGCCCTCTTTTAGATCAGTGATTTATATTAACTATAGCATTATCCATTCATCACAAGGATTGTAAAATAGTAATGATAGTTTTAGTTATCAATATAGTGTAATTTGATGAATACTATATGAAAGTTCATAAATTATTATTATTATTTTCAATTAATATATAACTATTTCATACATAAATTTATTTAATATTATTTTGTGAAGGCATACGAAGAATAGTCGTTCAATGAACTTCGAAAGTCTAAGGAAAGTCTCCTTAGTAGACTTTCGTTTTAGAAAACCAAACAAATAAATATGAAACCATATGGCTACCTAATTATCGTGAATAGTATTCATTTCATTTTTACGTTGATAAAGTCTTAATTGGTTAGTATGACAGTATTATTATTGATCCCTTAAAAATCTAATTACAAAGCAAATTTTTTTAAATTTCATTAATTATCTATCTATTTCAATGAGCATACGAAAACGAAATTATTTTATATTATGATTACATATCATACCATATTTATCATTAACTCTTGTGAAATATTTAAAAAAAATATAATTTTTCTAAATGTCTGTACATATTTGATCACATTGTATATCTGATATAGATACAAATACAATTATAAAACAGATAAGAAATTAACCAAAGCAAAAAATGGAAAAGTAGAAGTTGCATTTTCACCAGAGAAATCTATAACAAAATTCTCAGATGAAAGGCTTATCTGAAAGAGTAATATATAAAATAATTTCATTAATATAAATAATGGGAGTGAATGCCCTCTTTTAGATCAGTGATTTATATTAACTATAGCATTATCCATTCATCACAAGGATTGGTAAATAGTAATGATAGTTCATAAATTATTATTATTATTTTCAATTAATATATAACTATTTCATACATAAATTTATTTAATATTATTTTGTGAAGGCATACGAAGAAGAGTCGTTCAATGAACTTCGAAAGTCTAAGGAGAGTCTCCTTAGTAGACTTTCGTTTTAGAAAACCAAACAAATAAATATGAAACCATATGGCTACCTAATTATCGTGAATAGTATTCATTTAATTTTTACGTAGATAAAGTCTTAATTGGTTAGTATGACAGTATTATTATTGATCCCTTAAAAATCTAATTACAAAGCAAATTTTTTTAAATTTCATTAATTATCTATCTATTTCAATGAGCATACGAAAACGAAATTATTTTATATTATGATTACATATCATACTATATTTATCATTAACTCTTGTGAAATATTTAAAAAAAATATAATTGTTCTAAATGTTTGTCTGCACATATTTGATCACATTGTATATCTGATATAGATACAAATAAAATTATAAAACAGATAAGAAATTAACCAAAGCAATAAATGGAAAAGCAGAAGTTGCATTTTCACCAGAGAAATCTACAACAAAATTCTCAGATGAAAGGCTTATCTGAAAGAGTAATATATAAAAATATATAATGTAAATAGTCCTTATGTTCAAATACATATCCAAAATGCTCTTTGATATTACCTTTCAAAAAGACTATACTAAACTCGGTAGTAGATTAAATAAATATGTATTATATTTAAATTTGAATCGTATACTATAGTAGAAAATGTAATGTTTCTATTTGTATAATGAATATTTATTTTTATATAAAAAATTAAATAAAATAATTTCATTAATATAAATAATGGAGGTGAATGCCCTCTTTTAGATCAGTGATTTATATTAACTATAGCATTATCCATTCATCATAAGAATTGGTAAATAGTAATGATAGTTTTAGTTATCAATATAGTGTAATTTTATGCATACTATATGAAAGTTCACAAATTATTATTATTATTTTCAATTAATATATAACTATTTCATACATGAATTTATTTAATATTATTTTGTGAAGGCATACGAAGAAGAATCGTTAAATGAACTTCGAAAGTCTCCTTAGTAGACTTTCGTTTTAGAATACCAAACAAATAAATATGAAACCATATGGCTACCTAATTATCGTGAATAGTATTCATTTAATTTTTACGTAGATAAAGTCTTAATTGGTTAGTATGACAGTATTATTATTGATCCCTTAAAAATCTAATTACAAATCACAATTTTTTAAATTTCATTAATTATCTATCTTTTTCAATGAGCATACGAAAACGAAATTATTTTATATTATCATTACATATCATACCATATTTATCATTAACTCTTGTGAAATATTTAAAAAAAATATAATTGTTCTAAATGTTTGTCTGTACATATTTGATCACATTGTATATCTGATATAGATACAAATAAAATTATAAAACAGATAAGAAAGTAACCAAAGCAAGAAATGGAAAAGCAGAAGTTGCATTTTCACCAGAGAAATCTACAACAAAATTCTCAGATGAAAGGCTTATCTGAAAGAGTAATATATAAAATAATTTCATTAATATAAATAATGGGAGTGAATGCCCTCTTTTAGATCAGTGATTTATATTAACTATAGCATTATCCATTCATCACAAGGATTGGAAAATAGTAATGATAGTTTTAGTTATCAATATAGTGTAATTTGATGAATACTATATGAAAGTTCATAAATTATTATTATTATTTTCAATTAATATATAACTATTTCATACATAAATTTATTTAATATTATTTTGTGAAGGCATACCAAGAAGAGTCGTTCAATGAACTTCGAAAGTCTAAGGAGAGTCTCCTTAGTAGACTTTCGTTTTAGAAAACCAAACAAATAAATATGAAACCATATGGCTACCTAATTATCGTGAATAGTATTCATTTAATTTTTACGTAGATAAAGTCTTAATTGGTTAGTATGACAGTATTATTATTGATCCCTTAAAAATCTAATTACAAAGCACAATTTTTTAAATTTCATTAATTATCTATCTATTTCAATGAGCATACGAAAACGAAATTATTTTATATTATGATTACATATCATACCATATCATTAACTCTTGTGAAATATTTAAAAAAAATATAATTGTTCTAAATGTTTGTCTGTACATATTTGATCACATTGTATATCTGATATAGATACTTATAAAATTATAAAACAGATAAGAAATCAACCAAAGCAAGAAATGGAAAAGTAGAAGTTGCATTTTCACCAGAGAAATCTACAACAAAATTCTCAGATGAAAGTCTTATCTGAAAGAGTAATATATAAAATAATTTCATTAATATAAATAATGGGAGTGAATGCCCTCTTTTAGATCAGTGATTTATATTAACTATAGCATTATCCATTCATCACAAGGATTGGAAAATAGTAATGATAGTTTTAGTTATCAATATAGTGTAATTTGATGAATACTATATGAAAGTTCATAAATTATTATTATTATTTTCAATTAATATATAACTATTTCATACATAAATTTATTTAATATTATTTTGTGAAGGCATACGAAGAATAGTCGTTCAATGAACTTCGAAAGTCTAAGGAGAGTCTCCTTAGTAGACTTTCGTTTTAGAAAACCAAACAAATAAATATGAAACCATATGGCTACCTAATTATCGTGAATAGTATTCATTTCATTTTTACGTTGATAAAGTCTTAATTGGTTAGTATGACAGTATTATTATTGATCCCTTAAAATTCTAATTACAAAGCACAATTTTTTAAATTTCATTAATCTATCTATTTCAATGAGCATACGAAAACGAAATTATTTTATATTATGATTACATATCATACCATATTTATCATTAACTCTTGTGAAATATTTAAAAAAAATATAATTTTTCTAAATGTCTGTACATATTTGATCACATTGTATATCTGATATAGATACAAATACAATTATAAAACAGATAAGAAATTAACCAAAGCAAAAAATGGAAAAGTAGAAGTTGCATTTTCACCAGAGAAATCTATAACAAAATTCTCAGATGAAAGGCTTATCTGAAAGAGTAATATATAAAATAATTTCATTAATATAAATAATGGGAGTGAATGCCCTCTTTTAGATCAGTGATTTATATTAACTATAGCATTATCCATTCATCACAAGGATTGGTAAATAGTAATGATAGTTCATAAATTATTATTATTATTTTCAATTAATATATAACTATTTCATACATAAATTTATTTAATATTATTTTGTGAAGGCATACGAAGAAGAGTCGTTCAATGAACTTCGAAAGTCTAAGGAGAGTCTCCTTAGTAGACTTTCGTTTTAGAAAACCAAACAAATAAATATGAAACCATATGGCTACCTAATTATCGTGAATAGTATTCATTTAATTTTTACGTAGATAAAGTCTTAATTGGTTAGTATGACAGTATTATTATTGATCCCTTAAAAATCTAATTACAAAGCAAATTTTTTTAAATTTCATTAATTATCTATCTATTTCAATGAGCATACGAAAACGAAATTATTTTATATTATGATTACATATCATACTATATTTATCATTAACTCTTGTGAAATATTTAAAAAAAATATAATTGTTCTAAATGTTTGTCTGCACATATTTGATCACATTGTATATCTGATATAGATACAAATAAAATTATAAAACAGATAAGAAATTAACCAAAGCAATAAATGGAAAAGCAGAAGTTGCATTTTCACCAGAGAAATCTACAACAAAATTCTCAGATGAAAGGCTTATCTGAAAGAGTAATATATAAAAATATATAATGTAAATAGTCCTTATGTTCAAATACATATCCAAAATGCTCTTTGATATTACCTTTCAAAAAGACTATACTAAACTCGGTAGTAGATTAAATAAATATGTATTATATTTAAATTTGAATCGTATACTATAGTAGAAAATGTAATGTTTCTATTTGTATAATGAATATTTATTTTTATATAAAAAATTAAATAAAATAATTTCATTAATATAAATAATAGAGGTGAATGCCCTCTTTTAGATCAGTGATTTATATTAACTATAGCATTATCCATTCATCACAAGAATTGGTAAATAGTAATGATAGTTTTAGTTATCAATATAGTGTAATTTTATGCATACTATATGAAAGTTCACAAATTATTATTATTATTTTCAATTAATATATAACTATTTCATACATGAATTTATTTAATATTATTTTGTGAAGGCATACGAAGAAGAATCGTTAAATGAACTTCGAAAGTCTCCTTAGTAGACTTTCGTTTTAGAAAACCAAACAAATAAATATGAAACCATATGGCTACCTAATTATCGTGAATAGTATTCATTTAATTTTTACGTAGATAAAGTCTTAATTGGTTAGTAAGACAGTATTATTATTGATCCCTTAAAAATCTAATTACAAATCACAATTTTTTAAATTTCATTAATTATCTATCTTTTTCAATGAGCATACGAAAACGAAATTATTTTATATTATCATTACATATCATACCATATTTATCATTAACTCTTGTGAAATATTTAAAAAAAATATAATTGTTCTAAATGTTTGTCTGTACATATTTGATCACATTGTATATCTGATATAGATACAAATAAAATTATAAAACAGATAAGAAAGTAACCAAAGCAAGAAATGGAAAAGCAGAAGTTGCATTTTCACCAGAGAAATCTACCACAAAATTCTCAGATGAAAGGCTTATCTGAAAGAGTAATATATAAAATAATTTCATTAATATAAATAATGGGAGTGAATGCCCTCTTTTAGATCAGTGATTTATATTAACTATAGCATTATCCATTCATCACAAGGATTGGAAAATAGTAATGATAGTTTTAGTTATCAATATAGTGTAATTTGATGAATACTATATGAAAGTTCATAAATTATTATTATTATTTTCAATTAATATATAACTATTTCATACATAAATTTATTTAATATTATTTTGTGAAGGCATACCAAGAAGAGTCGTTCAATGAACTTCGAAAGTCTAAGGAGAGTCTCCTTAGTAGACTTTCGTTTTATAAAACCAAACAAATAAATATGAAACCATATGGCTACCTAATTATCGTGAATAGTATTCATTTAATTTTTACGTAGATAAAGTCTTAATTGGTTAGTATGACAGTATTATTATTGATCCCTTAAAAATCTAATTACAAAGCACAATTTTTTAAATTTCATTAATTATCTATCTATTTCAATGAGCATACGAAAACGAAATTATTTTATATTATGATTACATATCATACCATATCATTAACTCTTGTGAAATATTTAAAAAAAATATAATTGTTCTAAATGTTTGTCTGTACATATTTGATCACATTGTATATCTGATATAGATACAAATAAAATTATAAAACAGATAAGAAAGTAACCAAAGCAAGAAATGGAAAAGCAGAAGTTGCATTTTCACCAGAGAAATCTACAACAAAATTCTCAGATGAAAGGCTTATCTG
Organism: Osedax fenrisi; assembly: GCA_964019155.1. Lineage (NCBI taxonomy): Eukaryota > Metazoa > Annelida > Polychaeta > Sabellida > Siboglinidae > Osedax > Osedax fenrisi. The sequence continues at coordinate 2,039,310 of OZ025239.1, forward strand.
AAAGAGTAATATATAAAATAATTTCATTAATATAAATAATGGGAGTGAATGCCCTCTTTTAGATCAGTGATTTATATTAACTATATCATTATCCATTCATCACAAGGATTGGAAAATAGTAATTAGTTCATAAATTATTATTATTATTTTCAATTAATATATAACTATTTCATACATAAATTTATGTAATATTATTTTGTGAAGGCATACCAAGAAGAGTCGTTCAATGAACTTCGAAAGTCTAAGGAGAGTCTCCTTAGTAGACTTTCGTTTTAGAAAACCAAACAAATAAATATGAAACCATATGGCTACCTAATTATCGTGAATAGTATTCATTTAATTTTTACGTAGATAAAGTCTTAATTGGTTAGTATGACAGTATTATTATTGATCCCTTAAAAATCTAATTACAAAGCACAATTTTTTAAATTTCATTAATTATCTATCTATTTCAATGAGCATACGAAAACGAAATTATTTTATATTATGATTACATATCATACCATATCATTAACTCTTGTGACATATTTAAAAAAAATATAATTTTTCTAAATGTCTGTACATATTTGATCACATTGTATATCTGATATAGATACAAATACAATTATAAAACAGATAAGAAATTAACCAAAGCAAAAAATGGAAAAGTAGAAGTTGCATTTTCACCAGAGAAATCTATAACAAAATTCTCAGATGAAAGGCTTATCTGAAAGAGTAATATATAAAATAATTTCATTAATATAAATAATGGGAGTGAATGCCCTCTTTTAGATCAGTGATTTATATTAACTATAGCATTATCCATTCATCACAAGGATTGGTAAATAGTAATGATAGTTCATAAATTATTATTATTATTTTCAATTAATATATAACTATTTCATACATAAATTTATTTAATATTATTTTGTGAAGGCATACGAAGAAGAGTCGTTCAATGAACTTCGAAAGTCTAAGGAGAGTCTCCTTAGTAGACTTTCGTTTTAGAAAACCAAACAAATAAATATGAAACCATATGGCTACCTAATTATCGTGAATAGTATTCATTTAATTTTTACGTAGATAAAGTCTTAATTGGTTAGTATGACAGTATTATTATTGATCCCTTAAAAATCTAATTACAAAGCACAATTTTTTAAATTTCATTAATTATCTATCTATTTCAATGAGCATACGAAAACGAAATTATTTTATATTATGATTACATATCATACCATATCATTAACTCTTGTGAAATATTTAAAAAAAATATAATTGTTCTAAATGTTTGTCTGTACATATTTGATCACATTGTATATCTGATATAGATACATATAAAATTATAAAACAGATAAGAAATCAACCAAAGCAAGAAATGGAAAAGTAGAAGTTGCATTTTCACCAGAGAAATCTACAACAAAATTCTCAGATGAAAGGCTTATCTGAAAGAGTAATATATAAAATAATTTCATTAATATAAATAATGGGAGTGAATGCCCTCTTTTAGATCAGTGATTTATATTAACTATAGCATTATCCATTCATCACAAGGATTGGAAAATAGTAATGATAGTTTTAGTTATCAATATAGTGTAATTTGATGAATACTATATGAAAGTTCATAAATTATTATTATTATTTTCAATTAATATATAACTATTTCATACATAAATTTATTTAATATTATTTTGTGAAGGCATACGAAGAATAGTCGTTCAATGAACTTCGAAAGTCTAAGGAAAGTCTCCTTAGTAGACTTTCGTTTTAGAAAACCAAACAAATAAATATGAAACCATATGGCTACCTAATTATCGTGAATAGTATTCATTTCATTTTTACGTTGATAAAGTCTTAATTGGTTAGTATGAGAGTATTATTATTGATCCCTTAAAAATCTAATTACAAAGCAAATTTTTTTAAATTTCATTAATTATCTATCTATTTCAATGAGCATACGAAAACGAAATTATTTTATATTATGATTACATATCATACCATATTTATCATTAACTCTTGTGAAATATTTAAAAAAAATATAATTTTTCTAAATGTCTGTACATATTTGATCACATTGTATATCTGATATAGATACAAATACAATTATAAAACAGATAAGAAATTAACCAAAGCAAAAAATGGAAAAGTAGAAGTTGCATTTTCACCAGAGAAATCTATAACAAAATTCTCAGATGAAAGGCTTATCTGAAAGAGTAATATATAAAATAATTTCATTAATATAAATAATGGGAGTGAATGCCCTCTTTTAGATCAGTGATTTATATTAACTATAGCATTATCCATTCATCACAAGGATTGGTAAATAGTAATGATAGTTCATAAATTATTATTATTATTTTCAATTAATATATAACTATTTCATACATAAATTTATTTAATATTATTTTGTGAAGGCATACGAAGAAGAGTCGTTCAATGAACTTCGAAAGTCTAAGGAGAGTCTCCTTAGTAGACTTTCGTTTTAGAAAACCAAACAAATAAATATGAAACCATATGGCTACCTAATTATCGTGAATAGTATTCATTTAATTTTTACGTAGATAAAGTCTTAATTGGTTAGTATGACAGTATTATTATTGATCCCTTAAAAATCTAATTACAAAGCAAATTTTTTTAAATTTCATTAATTATCTATCTATTTCAATGAGCATACGAAAACGAAATTATTTTATATTATGATTACATATCATACTATATTTATCATTAACTCTTGTGAAATATTTAAAAAAAATATAATTGTTCTAAATGTTTGTCTGCACATATTTGATCACATTGTATATCTGATATAGATACAAATAAAATTATAAAACAGATAAGAAATTAACCAAAGCAATAAATGGAAAAGCAGAAGTTGCATTTTCACCAGAGAAATCTACAACAAAATTCTCAGATGAAAGGCTTATCTGAAAGAGTAATATATAAAAATATATAATGTAAATAGTCCTTATGTTCAAATACATATCCAAAATGCTCTTTGATATTACCTTTCAAAAAGACTATACTAAACTCGGTAGTAGATTAAATAAATATGTATTATATTTAAATTTGAATCGTATACTATAGTAGAAAATGTAATGTTTCTATTTGTATAATGAATATTTATTTTTATATAAAAAATTAAATAAAATAATTTCATTAATATAAATAATGGAGGTGAATGCCCTCTTTTAGATCAGTGATTTATATTAACTATAGCATTATCCATTCATCACAAGAATTGGTAAATAGTAATGATAGTTTTAGTTATCAATATAGTGTAATTTTATGCATACTATATGAAAGTTCACAAATTATTATTATTATTTTCAATTAATATATAACTATTTCATACATGAATTTATTTAATATTATTTTGTGAAGGCATACGAAGAAGAATCGTTAAATGAACTTCGAAAGTCTCCTTAGTAGACTTTCGTTTTAGAAAACCAAACAAATAAATATGAAACCATATGGCTACCTAATTATCGTGAATAGTATTCATTTAATTTTTACGTAGATAAAGTCTTAATTGGTTAGTATGACAGTATTATTATTGATCCCTTAAAAATCTAATTACAAATCACAATTTTTTAAATTTCATTAATTATCTATCTTTTTCAATGAGCATACGAAAACGAAATTATTTTATATTATGATTACATATCATACCATATCATTAACTCTTGTGAAATATTTAAAAAAAATATAATTGTTCTAAATGTTTGTCTGTACATATTTGATCACATTGTATATCTGATATAGATACATATAAAATTATAAAACAGATAAGAAATCAACCAAAGCAAGAAATGGAAAAGTAGAAGTTGCATTTTCACCAGAGAAATCTACAACAAAATTCTCAGATGAAAGGCTTATCTGAAAGAGTAATATATAAAATAATTTCATTAATATAAATAATGGGAGTGAATGCCCTCTTTTAGATCAGTGATTTATATTAACTATAGCATTATCCATTCATCACAAGGATTGGAAAATAGTAATGATAGTTTTAGTTATCAATATAGTGTAATTTGATGAATACTATATGAAAGTTCATAAATTATTATTATTATTTTCAATTAATATATAACTATTTCATACATACATTTATTTAATATTATTTTGTGAAGGCATACCAAGAAGAGTCGTTCAATGAACTTCGAAAGTCTAAGGAGAGTCTCCTTAGTAGACTTTCGTTTTAGAAAACCAAACAAATAAATATGAAACCATATGGCTACCTAATTATCGTGAATAGTATTCATTTAATTTTTACGTAGATAAAGTCTTAATTGGTTAGTATGACAGTATTATTATTGATCCCTTAAAAATCTAATTACAAAGCACAATTTTTTAAATTTCATTAATTATCTATCTATTTCAATGAGCATACGAAAACGAAATTATTTTATATTATGATTACATATCATACCATATCATTAACTCTTGTGAAATATTTAAAAAAAATATAATTGTTCTAAATGTTTGTCTGTACATATTTGATCACATTGTATATCTGATATAGATACAAATAAAATTATAAAACAGATAAGAAAGTAACCAAAGCAAGAAATGGAAAAGCAGAAGTTGCATTTTCACCAGAGAAATCTACAACAAAATTCTCAGATGAAAGGCTTATCTGAAAGAGTAATATATAAAATAATTTCATTAATATAAATAATGGGAGTGAATGCCCTCTTTTAGATCAGTGATTTATATTAACTATATCATTATCCATTCATCACAAGGATTGGAAAATAGTAATTAGTTCATAAATTATTATTATTATTTTCAATTAATATATAACTATTTCATACATAAATTTATGTAATATTATTTTGTGAAGGCATACCAAGAAGAGTCGTTCAATGAACTTCGAAAGTCTAAGGAGAGTCTCCTTAGTAGACTTTCGTTTTAGAAAACCAAACAAATAAATATGAAACCATATGGCTACCTAATTATCGTGAATAGTATTCATTTAATTTTTACGTAGATAAAGTCTTAATTGGTTAGTATGACAGTATTATTATTGATCCCTTAAAAATCTAATTACAAAGCACAATTTTTTAAATTTCATTAATTATCTATCTATTTCAATGAGCATACGAAAACGAAATTATTTTATATTATGATTACATATCATACCATATCATTAACTCTTGTGAAATATTTAAAAAAAATATAATTGTTCTAAATGTTTGTCTGTACATATTTGATCACATTGTATATCTGATATAGATACAAATAAAATTATAAAACAGATAAGAAAGTAACCAAAGCAAGAAATGGAAAAGCAGAAGTTGCATTTTCACCAGAGAAATCTACAACAAAATTCTCAGATGAAAGGCTTATCTGAAAGAGTAATATATAAAATAATTTCATTAATATAAATAATGGGAGTGAATGCCCTCTTTTAGATCAGTGATTTATATTAACTATAGCATTATCCATTCATCACAAGGATTGGAAAATAGTAATTAGTTCATAAATTATTATTATTATTTTCAATTAATATATAACTATTTCATACATAAATTTATTTAATATTATTTTGTGAAGGCATACCAAGAAGAGTCGTTCAATGAACTTCGAAAGTCTAAGGAGAGTCTCCTTAGTAGACTTTCGTTTTAGAAAACCAAACAAATAAATATGAAACCATATGGCTACCTAATTATCGTGAATAGTATTCATTTAATTTTTACGTAGATAAAGTCTTAATTGGTTAGTATGACAGTATTATTATTGATCCCTTAAAAATCTAATTACAAAGCACAATTTTTTAAATTTCATTAATTATCTATCTATTTCAATGAGCATACGAAAACGAAATTATTTTATATTATGATTACATATCATACCATATCATTAACTTTTGTGAAATATTTAAAAAAAATATAATTGTTCTAAATGTTTGTCTGTACATATTTGATCACATTGTATATCTGATATAGATACAAATAAAATTATAAAACAGATAAGAAAGTAACCAAAGCAAGAAATGGAAAAGCAGAAGTTGCATTTTCACCAGAGAAATCTACAACAAAATTCTCAGATGAAAGGCTTATCTGAAAGAGTAATATATAAAATAATTTCATTAATATAAATAATGGGAGTGAATGCCCTCTTTTAGATCAGTGATTTATATTAACTATATCATTATCCATTCATCACAAGGATTGGAAAATAGTAATGATAGTTGTAGTTATCAATATAGTGTAATTTGATGAATACTATATGAAATTTCATAAATTATTATTATTATTTTCAATTAATATATAACTATTTCATACATAAATTTATTTAATATTATTTTGTGAAGGCATACCAAGAAGAGTCGTTCAATGAACTTCGAAAGTCTAAGGAGAGTCTCCTTAGTAGACTTTCGTTTTAGAAAACCAAACAAATAAATATGAAACCATATGGCTACCTAATTATCGTGAATAGTATTCATTTAATTTTTACGTAGATAAAGTCTTAATTGGTTAGTATGACAGTATTATTATTGATCCCTTAAAAATCTAATTACAAATCACAATTTTTTAAATTTCATTAATTATCTATCTTTTTCAATGAGCATACGAAAACGAAATTATTTTATATTATGATTACATATCATACCATATTTATCATTAACTCTTGTGAAATATTTAAAAAAAATATAATTGTTCTAAATGTTTGTCTGTACATATTTGATCACATTGTATATCTGATATAGATACAAATAAAATTATAAAACAGATAAGAAAGTAACCAAAGCAAGAAATGGAAAAGCAGAAGTTGCATTTTCACCAGAGAAATCTACAACAAAATTCTCAGATGAAAGGCTTATCTGAAAGAGTAATATATAAAATAATTTCATTAATATAAATAATGGGAGTGAATGCCCTCTTTTAGATCAGTGATTTATATTAACTATATCATTATCCATTCATCACAAGGATTGGAAAATAGTAATTAGTTCATAAATTATTATTATTATTTTCAATTAATATATAACTATTTCATACATAAATTTATGTAATATTATTTTGTGAAGGCATACCAAGAAGAGTCGTTCAATGAACTTCGAAAGTCTAAGGAGAGTCTCCTTAGTAGACTTTCGTTTTAGAAAACCAAACAAATAAATATGAAACCATATGGCTACCTAATTATCGTGAATAGTATTCATTTAATTTTTACGTAGATAAAGTCTTAATTGGTTAGTATGACAGTATTATTATTGATCCCTTAAAAATCTAATTACAAAGCACAATTTTTTAAATTTCATTAATTATCTATCTATTTCAATGAGCATACGAAAACGAAATTATTTTATATTATGATTACATATCATACCATATCATTAACTCTTGTGAAATATTTAAAAAAAATATAATTTTTCTAAATGTCTGTACATATTTGATCACATTGTATATCTGATATAGATACAAATACAATTATAAAACAGATAAGAAATTAACCAAAGCAAAAAATGGAAAAGTAGAAGTTGCATTTTCACCAGAGAAATCTATAACAAAATTCTCAGATGAAAGGCTTATCTGAAAGAGTAATATATAAAATAATTTCATTAATATAAATAATGGGAGTGAATGCCCTCTTTTAGATCAGTGATTTATATTAACTATAGCATTATCCATTCATCACAAGGATTGGTAAATAGTAATGATAGTTCATAAATTATTATTATTATTTTCAATTAATATATAACTATTTCATACATAAATTTATTTAATATTATTTTGTGAAGGCATACGAAGAAGAGTCGTTCAATGAACTTCGAAAGTCTAAGGAGAGTCTCCTTAGTAGACTTTCGTTTTAGAAAACCAAACAAATAAATATGAAACCATATGGCTACCTAATTATCGTGAATAGTATTCATTTAATTTTTACGTAGATAAAGTCTTAATTGGTTAGTATGACAGTATTATTATTGATCCCTTAAAAATCTAATTACAAAGCAAATTTTTTTAAATTTCATTAATTATCTATCTATTTCAATGAGCATACGAAAACGAAATTATTTTATATTATGATTACATATCATACTATATTTATCATTAACTCTTGTGAAATATTTAAAAAAAATATAATTGTTCTAAATGTTTGTCTGTACATATTTGATCACATTGTATATCTGATATAGATACAAATAAAATTATAAAACAGATAAGAAAGTAACCAAAGCAAGAAATGGAAAAGCAGAAGTTGCATTTTCACCAGAGAAATCTACAACAAAATTCTCAGATGAAAGGCTTATCTGAAAGAGTAATATATAAAAATATATAATGTAAATAGTCCTTATGTTCAAATACATATCCAAAATGCTCTTTGATATTACCTTTCAAAAAGACTATACTAAACTCGGTAGTAGATTAAATAAATATGTATTATATTTAAATTTGAATCGTATACTATAGTAGAAAATGTAATGTTTCTATTTGTATAATGAATATTTATTTTTATATAAAAAATTAAATAAAATAATTTCATTAATATAAATAATGGAGGTGAATGCCCTCTTTTAGATCAGTGATTTATATTAACTATAGCATTATCCATTCATCACAAGAATTGGTAAATAGTAATGATAGTTTTAGTTATCAATATAGTGTAATTTTATGCATACTATATGAAAGTTCACAAATTATTATTATTATTTTCAATTAATATATAACTATTTCATACATGAATTTATTTAATATTATTTTGTGAAGGCATACGAAGAAGAATCGTTAAATGAACTTCGAAAGTCTCCTTAGTAGACTTTCGTTTTAGAAAACCAAACAAATAAATATGAAACCATATGGCTACCTAATTATCGTGAATAGTATTCATTTAATTTTTACGTAGATAAAGTCTTAATTGGTTAGTATGACAGTATTATTATTGATCCCTTAAAAATCTAATTACAAATCACAATTTTTTAAATTTCATTAATTATCTATCTTTTTCAATGAGCATACGAAAACGAAATTATTTTATATTATCATTACATATCATACCATATTTATCATTAACTCTTGTGAAATATTTAAAAAAAATATAATTGTTCTAAATGTTTGTCTGTACATATTTGATCACATTGTATATCTGATATAGATACAAATAAAATTATAAAACAGATAAGAAAGTAACCAAAGCAAGAAATGGAAAAGCAGAAGTTGCATTTTCACCAGAGAAATCTACAACAAAATTCTCAGATGAAAGGCTTATCTGAAAGAGTAATATATAAAATAATTTCATTAATATAAATAATGGGAGTGAATGCCCTCTTTTAGATCAGTGATTTATATTAACTATAGCATTATCCATTCATCACAAGGATTGGAAAATAGTAATGATAGTTTTAGTTATCAATATAGTGTAATTTGATGAATACTATATGAAAGTTCATAAATTATTATTATTATTTTCAATTAATATATAACTATTTCATACATAAATTTATTTAATATTATTTTGTGAAGGCATACGAAGAATAGTCGTTCAATGAACTTCGAAAGTCTAAGGAGAGTCTCCTTAGTAGACTTTCGTTTTAGAAAACCAAACAAATAAATATGAAACCATATGGCTACCTAATTATCGTGAATAGTATTCATTTAATTTTTACGTAGATAAAGTCTTAATTGGTTAGTATGACAGTATTATTATTGATCCCTTAAAAATCTAATTACAAAGCACAATTTTTTAAATTTCATTAATTATCTATCTATTTCAATGAGCATACGAAAACGAAATTATTTTATATTATGATTACATATCATACCATATCATTAACTCTTGTGAAATATTTAAAAAAAATATAATTGTTCTAAATGTTTGTCTGTACATATTTGATCACATTGTATATCTGATATAGATACAAATAAAATTATAAAACAGATAAGAAAGTAACCAAAGCAATAAATGGAAAAGCAGAAGTTGCATTTTCACCAGAGAAATTTACAACAAAATTCTCAGATGAAAGGCTTATCTGAAAGAGTAATGTATAAAATAATTTCATTAATATAAATAATGGGAGTGAATGCCCTCTTTTAGATCAGTGATTTATATTAACTATAGCATTATCCATTCATCACAAGGATTGGAAAATAGTAATTAGTTCATAAATTATTATTATTATTTTCAATTAATATATAACTATTTCATACATAAATTTATTTAATATTATTTTGTGAAGGCATACCAAGAAGAGTCGTTCAATGAACTTCGAAAGTCTAAGGAGAGTCTCCTTAGTAGACTTTCGTTTTAGAAAACCAAACAAATAAATATGAAACCATATGGCTACCTAATTATCGTGAATAGTATTCATTTAATTTTTACGTAGATAAAGTCTTAATTGGTTAGTATGACAGTATTATTATTGATCCCTTAAAAATCTAATTACAAAGCACAATTTTTTAAATTTCATTAATTATCTATCTATTTCAATGAGCATACGAAAACGAAATTATTTTATATTATGATTACATATCATACCATATCATTAACTCTTGTGAAATATTTAAAAAAAATATAATTGTTCTAAATGTTTGTCTGTACATATTTGATCACATTGTATATCTGATATAGATACAAATAAAATTATAAAACAGATAAGAAAGTAACCAAAGCAAGAAATGGAAAAGCAGAAGTTGCATTTTCACCAGAGAAATCTACAACAAAATTCTCAGATGAAAGGCTTATCTGAAAGAGTAATATATAAAATAATTTCATTAATATAAATAATGGGAGTGAATGCCCTCTTTTAGATCAGTGATTTATATTAACTATAGCATTATCCATTCATCACAAGGATTGGAAAATAGTAATTAGTTCATAAATTATTATTATTATTTTCAATTAATATATAACTATTTCATACATAAATTTATGTAATATTATTTTGTGAAGGCATATCAAGAAGAGTCGTTCAATGAACTTCGAAAGTCTAAGGAGAGTCTCCTTAGTAGACTTTCGTTTTAGAAAACCAAACAAATAAATATGAAACCATATGGCTACCTAATTATCGTGAATAGTATTCATTTAATTTTTACGTAGATAAAGTCTTAATTGGTTAGTATGACAGTATTATTATTGATCCCTTAAAAATCTAATTACAAAGCACAATTTTTTAAATTTCATTAATTATCTATCTATTTCAATGAGCATACGAAAACGAAATTATTTTATATTATGATTACATATCATACCATATCATTAACTCTTGTGAAATATTTAAAAAAAATATAATTGTTCTAAATGTTTGTCTGTACATATTTGATCACATTGTATATCTGATATAGATACAAATAAAATTATAAAACAGATAAGAAAGTAACCAAAGCAATAAATGGAAAAGCAGAAGTTGCATTTTCACCAGAGAAATCTACAACAAAATTCTCAGATGAAAGGCTTATCTGAAAGAGTAATATATAAAATAATTTCATTAATATAAATAATGGGAGTGAATGCCCTCTTTTAGATCAGTGATTTATATTAACTATAGCATTATCCATTCATCACAAGGATTGGAAAATAGTAATTAGTTCATAAATTATTATTATTATTTTCAATTAATATATAACTATTTCATACATAAATTTATTTAATATTATTTTGTGAAGGCATACCAAGAAGAGTCGTTCAATGAACTTCGAAAGTCTAAGGAGAGTCTCCTTAGTAGACTTTCGTTTTAGAAAACCAAACAAATAAATATGAAACCATATTGCTACCTAATTATCGTGAATAGTATTCATTTAATTTTTACGTAGATAAAGTCTTAATTGGTTAGTATGACAGTATTATTATTGATCCCTTAAAAATCTAATTACAAAGCACAATTTTTTAAATTTCATTAATTATCTATCTATTTCAATGAGCATACGTAAACGAAATTATTTTATATTATGATTACATATCATACCATATCATTAACTCTTGTGAAATATTTAAAAAAAATATAATTGTTCTAAATGTTTGTCTGTACATATTTGATCACATTGTATATCTGATATAGATACAAATAAAATTATAAAACAGATAAGAAAGTAACCAAAGCAAGAAATGGAAAAGCAGAAGTTGCATTTTCACCAGAGAAATCTACAACAAAATTCTCAGATGAAAGGCTTATCTGAAAGAGTAATATATAAAATAATTTCATTAATATAAATAATGGGAGTGAATGCCCTCTTTTAGATCAGTGATTTATATTAACTATAGCATTATCCATTCATCACAAGGATTGGAAAATAGTAATTAGTTCATAAATTATTATTATTATTTTCAATTAATATATAACTATTTCATACATAAATTTATTTAATATTATTTTGTGAAGGCATACCAAGAAGAGTCGTTCAATGAACTTCGAAAGTCTAAGGAGAGTCTCCTTAGTAGACTTTCGTTTTAGAAAACCAAACAAATAAATATGAAACCATATGGCTACCTAATTATCGTGAATAGTATTCATTTAATTTTTACGTAGATAAAGTCTTAATTGGTTAGTATGACAGTATTATTATTGATCCCTTAAAAATCTAATTACAAAGCACAATTTTTTAAATTTCATTAATTATCTATCTATTTCAATGAGCATACGAAAACGAAATTATTTTATATTATGATTACATATCATACCATATCATTAACTCTTGTGAAATATTTAAAAAAAATATAATTGTTCTAAATGTTTGTCTGTACATATTTGATCACATTGTATATCTGATATAGATACAAATAAAATTATAAAACAGATAAGAAAGTAACCAAAGCAATAAATGGAAAAGCAGAAGTTGCATTTTCACCAGAGAAATCTACAACAAAATTCTCAGATGAAAGGCTTATCTGAAAGAGTAATGTATAAAATAATTTCATTAATATAAATAATGGGAGTGAATGCCCTCTTTTAGATCAGTGATTTATATTAACTATAGCATTATCCATTCATCACAAGGATTGGAAAATAGTAATTAGTTCATAAATTATTATTATTATTTTCAATTAATATATAACTATTTCATACATAAATTTATTTAATATTATTTTGTGAAGGCATACCAAGAAGAGTCGTTCAATGAACTTCGAAAGTCTAAGGAGAGTCTCCTTAGTAGACTTTCGTTTTAGAAAACCAAACAAATAAATATGAAACCATATGGCTACCTAATTATCGTGAATAGTATTCATTTAATTTTTACGTAGATAAAGTCTTAATTGGTTAGTATGACAGTATTATTATTGATCCCTTAAAAATCTAATTACAAAGCACAATTTTTTAAATTTCATTAATTATCTATCTATTTCAATGAGCATACGAAAACGAAATTATTTTATATTATGATTACATATCATACCATATCATTAACTCTTGTAAAATATTTAAAAAAAATATAATTGTTCTAAATGTTTGTCTGTACATATTTGATCACATTGTATATCTGATATAGATACAAATAAAATTATAAAACAGATAAGAAAGTAACCAAAGCAATAAATGGAAAAGCAGAAGTTGCATTTTCACCAGAGAAATCTACAACAAAATTCTCAGATGAAAGGCTTATCTGAAAGAGTAATGTATAAAATAATTTCATTAATATAAATAATGGGAGTGAATGCCCTCTTTTAGATCAGTGATTTATATTAACTATAGCATTATCCATTCATCACAAGGATTGGAAAATAGTAATTAGTTCATAAATTATTATTATTATTTTCAATTAATATATAACTATTTCATACATAAATTTATTTAATATTATTTTGTGAAGGCATACCAAGAAGAGTCGTTCAATGAACTTCGAAAGTCTAAGGAGAGTCTCCTTAGTAGACTTTCGTTTTAGAAAACCAAACAAATAAATATGAAACCATATGGCTACCTAATTATCGTGAATAGTATTCATTTAATTTTTACGTAGATAAAGTCTTAATTGGTTAGTATGACAGTATTATTATTGATCCCTTAAAAATCTAATTACAAAGCACAATTTTTTAAATTTCATTAATTATCTATCTATTTCAATGAGCATACGAAAACGAAATTATTTTATATTATGATTACATATCATACCATATCATTAACTCTTGTGAAATATTTAAAAAAAATATAATTGTTCTAAATGTTTGTCTGTACATATTTGATCACATTGTATATCTGATATAGATACAAATAAAATTATAAAACAGATAAGAAAGTAACCAAAGCAATAAATGGAAAAGCAGAAGTTGCATTTTCACCAGAGAAATTTACAACAAAATTCTCAGATGAAAGGCTTATCTGAAAGAGTAATGTATAAAATAATTTCATTAATATAAATAATGGGAGTGAATGCCCTCTTTTAGATCAGTGATTTATATTAACTATAGCATTATCCATTCATCACAAGGATTGGAAAATAGTAATTAGTTCATAAATTATTATTATTATTTTCAATTAATATATAACTATTTCATACATAAATTTATTTAATATTATTTTGTGAAGGCATACCAAGAAGAGTCGTTCAATGAACTTCGAAAGTCTAAGGAGAGTCTCCTTAGTAGACTTTCGTTTTAGAAAACCAAACAAATAAATATGAAACCATATGGCTACCTAATTATCGTGAATAGTATTCATTTAATTTTTACGTAGATAAAGTCTTAATTGGTTAGTATGACAGTATTATTATTGATCCCTTAAAAATCTAATTACAAAGCACAATTTTTTAAATTTCATTAATTATCTATCTATTTCAATGAGCATACGAAAACGAAATTATTTTATATTATGATTACATATCATACCATATCATTAACTCTTGTGAAATATTTAAAAAAAATATAATTGTTCTAAATGTTTGTCTGTACATATTTGATCACATTGTATATCTGATATAGATACAAATAAAATTATAAAACAGATAAGAAAGTAACCAAAGCAAGAAATGGAAAAGCAGAAGTTGCATTTTCACCAGAGAAATCTACAACAAAATTCTCAGATGAAAGGCTTATCTGAAAGAGTAATATATAAAATAATTTCATTAATATAAATAATGGGAGTGAATGCCCTCTTTTAGATCAGTGATTTATATTAACTATAGCATTATCCATTCATCACAAGGATTGGAAAATAGTAATTAGTTCATAAATTATTATTATTATTTTCAATTAATATATAACTATTTCATACATAAATTTATGTAATATTATTTTGTGAAGGCATATCAAGAAGAGTCGTTCAATGAACTTCGAAAGTCTAAGGAGAGTCTCCTTAGTAGACTTTCGTTTTAGAAAACCAAACAAATAAATATGAAACCATATGGCTACCTAATTATCGTGAATAGTATTCATTTAATTTTTACGTAGATAAAGTCTTAATTGGTTAGTATGACAGTATTATTATTGATCCCTTAAAAATCTAATTACAAAGCACAATTTTTTAAATTTCATTAATTATCTATCTATTTCAATGAGCATACGAAAACGAAATTATTTTATATTATGATTACATATCATACCATATCATTAACTCTTGTGAAATATTTAAAAAAAATATAATTGTTCTAAATGTTTGTCTGTACATATTTGATCACATTGTATATCTGATATAGATACAAATAAAATTATAAAACAGATAAGAAAGTAACCAAAGCAATAAATGGAAAAGCAGAAGTTGCATTTTCACCAGAGAAATCTACAACAAAATTCTCAGATGAAAGGCTTATCTGAAAGAGTAATATATAAAATAATTTCATTAATATAAATAATGGGAGTGAATGCCCTCTTTTAGATCAGTGATTTATATTAACTATAGCATTATCCATTCATCACAAGGATTGGAAAATAGTAATTAGTTCATAAATTATTATTATTATTTTCAATTAATATATAACTATTTCATACATAAATTTATTTAATATTATTTTGTGAAGGCATACCAAGAAGAGTCGTTCAATGAACTTCGAAAGTCTAAGGAGAGTCTCCTTAGTAGACTTTCGTTTTAGAAAACCAAACAAATAAATATGAAACCATATTGCTACCTAATTATCGTGAATAGTATTCATTTAATTTTTACGTAGATAAAGTCTTAATTGGTTAGTATGACAGTATTATTATTGATCCCTTAAAAATCTAATTACAAAGCACAATTTTTTAAATTTCATTAATTATCTATCTATTTCAATGAGCATACGTAAACGAAATTATTTTATATTATGATTACATATCATACCATATCATTAACTCTTGTGAAATATTTAAAAAAAATATAATTGTTCTAAATGTTTGTCTGTACATATTTGATCACATTGTATATCTGATATAGATACAAATAAAATTATAAAACAGATAAGAAAGTAACCAAAGCAAGAAATGGAAAAGCAGAAGTTGCATTTTCACCAGAGAAATCTACAACAAAATTCTCAGATGAAAGGCTTATCTGAAAGAGTAATATATAAAATAATTTCATTAATATAAATAATGGGAGTGAATGCCCTCTTTTAGATCAGTGATTTATATTAACTATAGCATTATCCATTCATCACAAGGATTGGAAAATAGTAATTAGTTCATAAATTATTATTATTATTTTCAATTAATATATAACTATTTCATACATAAATTTATTTAATATTATTTTGTGAAGGCATACCAAGAAGAGTCGTTCAATGAACTTCGAAAGTCTAAGGAGAGTCTCCTTAGTAGACTTTCGTTTTAGAAAACCAAACAAATAAATATGAAACCATATGGCTACCTAATTATCGTGAATAGTATTCATTTAATTTTTACGTAGATAAAGTCTTAATTGGTTAGTATGACAGTATTATTATTGATCCCTTAAAAATCTAATTACAAAGCACAATTTTTTAAATTTCATTAATTATCTATCTATTTCAATGAGCATACGAAAACGAAATTATTTTATATTATGATTACATATCATACCATATCATTAACTCTTGTGAAATATTTAAAAAAAATATAATTGTTCTAAATGTTTGTCTGTACATATTTGATCACATTGTATATCTGATATAGATACAAATAAAATTATAAAACAGATAAGAAAGTAACCAAAGCAATAAATGGAAAAGCAGAAGTTGCATTTTCACCAGAGAAATCTACAACAAAATTCTCAGATGAAAGGCTTATCTGAAAGAGTAATGTATAAAATAATTTCATTAATATAAATAATGGGAGTGAATGCCCTCTTTTAGATCAGTGATTTATATTAACTATAGCATTATCCATTCATCACAAGGATTGGAAAATAGTAATTAGTTCATAAATTATTATTATTATTTTCAATTAATATATAACTATTTCATACATAAATTTATTTAATATTATTTTGTGAAGGCATACCAAGAAGAGTCGTTCAATGAACTTCGAAAGTCTAAGGAGAGTCTCCTTAGTAGACTTTCGTTTTAGAAAACCAAACAAATAAATATGAAACCATATGGCTACCTAATTATCGTGAATAGTATTCATTTAATTTTTACGTAGATAAAGTCTTAATTGGTTAGTATGACAGTATTATTATTGATCCCTTAAAAATCTAATTACAAAGCACAATTTTTTAAATTTCATTAATTATCTATCTATTTCAATGAGCATACGAAAACGAAATTATTTTATATTATGATTACATATCATACCATATCATTAACTCTTGTAAAATATTTAAAAAAAATATAATTGTTCTAAATGTTTGTCTGTACATATTTGATCACATTGTATATCTGATATAGATACAAATAAAATTATAAAACAGATAAGAAAGTAACCAAAGCAATAAATGGAAAAGCAGAAGTTGCATTTTCACCAGAGAAATCTACAACAAAATTCTCAGATGAAAGGCTTATCTGAAAGAGTAATGTATAAAATAATTTCATTAATATAAATAATGGGAGTGAATGCCCTCTTTTAGATCAGTGATTTATATTAACTATAGCATTATCCATTCATCACAAGGATTGGAAAATAGTAATTAGTTCATAAATTATTATTATTATTTTCAATTAATATATAACTATTTCATACATAAATTTATTTAATATTATTTTGTGAAGGCATACCAAGAAGAGTCGTTCAATGAACTTCGAAAGTCTAAGGAGAGTCTCCTTAGTAGACTTTCGTTTTAGAAAACCAAACAAATAAATATGAAACCATATGGCTACCTAATTATCGTGAATAGTATTCATTTAATTTTTACGTAGATAAAGTCTTAATTGGTTAGTATGACAGTATTATTATTGATCCCTTAAAAATCTAATTACAAAGCACAATTTTTTAAATTTCATTAATTATCTATCTATTTCAATGAGCATACGAAAACGAAATTATTTTATATTATGATTACATATCATACCATATCATTAACTCTTGTGAAATATTTAAAAAAAATATAATTGTTCTAAATGTTTGTCTGTACATATTTGATCACATTGTATATCTGATATAGATACAAATAAAATTATAAAACAGATAAGAAAGTAACCAAAGCAATAAATGGAAAAGCAGAAGTTGCATTTTCACCAGAGAAATCTACAACAAAATTCTCAGATGAAAGGCTTATCTGAAAGAGTAATGTATAAAATAATTTCATTAATATAAATAATGGGAGTGAATGCCCTCTTTTAGATCAGTGATTTATATTAACTATAGCATTATCCATTCATCACAAGGATTGGAAAATAGTAATTAGTTCATAAATTATTATTATTATTTTCAATTAATATATAACTATTTCATACATAAATTTATTTAATATTATTTTGTGAAGGCATACCAAGAAGAGTCGTTCAATGAACTTCGAAAGTCTAAGGAGAGTCTCCTTAGTAGACTTTCGTTTTAGAAAACCAAACAAATAAATATGAAACCATATAGCTACCTAATTATCGTGAATAGTATTCATTTAATTTTTACGTAGATAAAGTCTTAATTGGTTAGTATGACAGTATTATTATTGATCCCTTAAAAATCTAATTACAAAGCACAATTTTTTAAATTTCATTAATTATCTATCTATTTCAATGAGCATACGAAAACGAAATTATTTTATATTATGATTACATATCATACCATATCATTAACTCTTGTGAAATATTTAAAAAAAATATAATTGTTCTAAATGTTTGTCTGTACATATTTGATCACATTGTATATCTGATATAGATACAAATAAAATTATAAAACAGATAAGAAAGTAACCAAAGCAAGAAATGGAAAAGCAGAAGTTGCATTTTCACCAGAGAAATCTACAACAAAATTCTCAGATGAAAGGCTTATTTGAAAGAGTAATATATAAAATAATTTCATTAATATAAATAATGGGAGTGAATGCCCTCTTTTAGATCAGTGATTTATATTAACTATAGCATTATCCATTCATCACAAGGATTGGAAAATAGTAATTAGTTCATAAATTATTATTATTATTTTCAATTAATATATAATTATTTCATACATAAATTTATTTAATATTATTTTGTGAAGGCATACCAAGAAGAGTCGTTCAATGAACTTCGAAAGTCTAAGGAGAGTCTCCTTAGTAGACTTTCGTTTTAGAAAACCAAACAAATAAATATGAAACCATATGGCTACCTAATTATCGTGAATAGTATTCATTTAATTTTTACGTAGATAAAGTCTTAATTGGTTAGTATGACAGTATTATTATTGATCCCTTAAAAATCTAATTACAAAGCACAATTTTTTAAATTTCATTAATTATCTATCTATTTCAATGAGCATACGAAAACGAAATTATTTTATATTATGATTACATATCATACCATATCATTAACTCTTGTGAAATATTTAAAAAAAATATAATTGTTCTAAATGTTTGTCTGTACATATTTGATCACATTGTATATCTGATATAGATACAAATAAAATTATAAAACAGATAAGAAAGTAACCAAAGCAATAAATGGAAAAGCAGAAGTTGCATTTTCACCAGAGAAATCTACAACAAAATTCTCAGATGAAAGGCTTATCTGAAAGAGTAATGTATAAAATAATTTCATTAATATAAATAATGGGAGTGAATGCCCTCTTTTAGATCAGTGATTTATATTAACTATAGCATTATCCATTCATCACAAGGATTGGAAAATAGTAATTAGTTCATAAATTATTATTATTATTTTCAATTAATATATAACTATTTCATACATAAATTTATTTAATATTATTTTGTGAAGGCATACCAAGAAGAGTCGTTCAATGAACTTCGAAAGTCTAAGGAGAGTCTCCTTAGTAGACTTTCGTTTTAGAAAACCAAACAAATAAATATGAAACCATATGGCTACCTAATTATCGTGAATAGTATTCATTTAATTTTTACGTAGATAAAGTCTTAATTGGTTAGTATGACAGTATTATTATTGATCCCTTAAAAATCTAATTACAAAGCACAATTTTTTAAATTTCATTAATTATCTATCTATTTCAATGAGCATACGAAAACGAAATTATTTTATATTATGATTACATATCATACCATATCATTAACTCTTGTGAAATATTTAAAAAAAATATAATTGTTCTAAATGTTTGTCTGTACATATTTGATCACATTGTATATCTGATATAGATACAAATAAAATTATAAAACAGATAAGAAAGTAACCAAAGCAATAAATGGAAAAGCAGAAGTTGCATTTTCACCAGAGAAATCTACAACAAAATTCTCAGATGAAAGGCTTATCTGAAAGAGTAATGTATAAAATAATTTCATTAATATAAATAATGGGAGTGAATGCCCTCTTTTAGATCAGTGATTTATATTAACTATAGCATTATCCATTCATCACAAGGATTGGAAAATAGTAATTAGTTCATAAATTATTATTATTATTTTCAATTAATATATAACTATTTCATACATAAATTTATTTAATATTATTTTGTGAAGGCATACCAAGAAGAGTCGTTCAATGAACTTCGAAAGTCTAAGGAGAGTCTCCTTAGTAGACTTTCGTTTTAGAAAACCAAACAAATAAATATGAAACCATATGGCTACCTAATTATCGTGAATAGTATTCATTTAATTTTTACGTAGATAAAGTCTTAATTGGTTAGTATGACAGTATTATTATTGATCCCTTAAAAATCTAATTACAAAGCACAATTTTTTAAATTTCATTAATTATCTATCTATTTCAATGAGCATACGAAAACGAAATTATTTTATATTATGATTACATATCATACCATATCATTAACTCTTGTGAAATATTTAAAAAAAATATAATTGTTCTAAATGTTTGTCTGTACATATTTGATCACATTGTATATCTGATATAGATACAAATAAAATTATAAAACAGATAAGAAAGTAACCAAAGCAATAAATGGAAAAGCAGAAGTTGCATTTTCACCAGAGAAATCTACAACAAAATTCTCAGATGAAAGGCTTATCTGAAAGAGTAATGTATAAAATAATTTCATTAATATAAATAATGGGAGTGAATGCCCTCTTTTAGATCAGTGATTTATATTAACTATAGCATTATCCATTCATCACAAGGATTGGAAAATAGTAATTAGTTCATAAATTATTATTATTATTTTCAATTAATATATAACTATTTCATACATAAATTTATTTAATATTATTTTGTGAAGGCATACCAAGAAGAGTCGTTCAATGAACTTCGAAAGTCTAAGGAGAGTCTCCTTAGT
The DNA here is from genome assembly GCA_964019155.1 of Osedax fenrisi. Lineage (NCBI taxonomy): Eukaryota > Metazoa > Annelida > Polychaeta > Sabellida > Siboglinidae > Osedax > Osedax fenrisi. The sequence goes on from OZ025239.1 coordinate 2,060,928, forward strand.
AGACTTTCGTTTTAGAAAACCAAACAAATAAATATGAAACCATATGGCTACCTAATTATCGTGAATAGTATTCATTTAATTTTTACGTAGATAAAGTCTTAATTGGTTAGTATGACAGTATTATTATTGATCCCTTAAAAATCTAATTACAAAGCACAATTTTTTAAATTTCATTAATTATCTATCTATTTCAATGAGCATACGAAAACGAAATTATTTTATATTATGATTACATATCATACCATATCATTAACTCTTGTGAAATATTTAAAAAAAATATAATTGTTCTAAATGTTTGTCTGTACATATTTGATCACATTGTATATCTGATATAGATACAAATAAAATTATAAAACAGATAAGAAAGTAACCAAAGCAAGAAATGGAAAAGCAGAAGTTGCATTTTCACCAGAGAAATCTACAACAAAATTCTCAGATGAAAGGCTTATCTGAAAGAGTAATGTATAAAATAATTTCATTAATATAAATAATGGGAGTGAATGCCCTCTTTTAGATCAGTGATTTATATTAACTATAGCATTATCCATTCATCACAAGGATTGGAAAATAGTAATTAGTTCATAAATTATTATTATTATTTTCAATTAATATATAACTATTTCATACATAAATTTATTTAATATTATTTTGTGAAGGCATACCAAGAAGAGTCGTTCAATGAACTTCGAAAGTCTAAGGAGAGTCTCCTTAGTAGACTTTCGTTTTAGAAAACCAAACAAATAAATATGAAACCATATGGCTACCTAATTATCGTGAATAGTATTCATTTAATTTTTACGTAGATAAAGTCTTAATTGGTTAGTATGACAGTATTATTATTGATCCCTTAAAAATCTAATTACAAAGCACAATTTTTTAAATTTCATTAATTATCTATCTATTTCAATGAGCATACGAAAACGAAATTATTTTATATTATGATTACATATCATACCATATCATTAACTCTTGTGAAATATTTAAAAAAAATATAATTGTTCTAAATGTTTGTCTGTACATATTTGATCACATTGTATATCTGATATAGATACAAATAAAATTATAAAACAGATAAGAAAATAACCAAAGCAAGAAATGGAAAAGCAGAAGTTGCATTTTCACCAGAGAAATCTACAACAAAATTCTCAGATGAAAGGCTTATCTGAAAGAGTAATATATAAAATAATTTCATTAATATAAATAATGGGAGTGAATGCCCTCTTTTAGATCAGTGATTTATATTAACTATAGCATTATCCATTCATCACAAGGATTGGAAAATAGTAATTAGTTCATAAATTATTATTATTATTTTCAATTAATATATAACTATTTCATACATAAATTTATTTAATATTATTTTGTGAAGGCATACCAAGAAGAGTCGTTCAATGAACTTCGAAAGTCTAAGGAGAGTCTCCTTAGTAGACTTTCGTTTTAGAAAACCAAACAAATAAATATGAAACCATATGGCTACCTAATTATCGTGAATAGTATTCATTTAATTTTTACGTAGATAAAGTCTTAATTGGTTAGTATGACAGTATTATTATTGATCCCTTAAAAATCTAATTACAAAGCACAATTTTTTAAATTTCATTAATTATCTATCTATTTCAATGAGCATACGAAAACGAAATTATTTTATATTATGATTACATATCATACCATATCATTAACTCTTGTGAAATATTTAAAAAAAATATAATTGTTCTAAATGTTTGTCTGTACATATTTGATCACATTGTATATCTGATATAGATACAAATAAAATTATAAAACAGATAAGAAAGTAACCAAAGCAAGAAATGGAAAAGCAGAAGTTGCATTTTCACCAGAGAAATCTACAACAAAATTCTCAGATGAAAGGCTTATCTGAAAGAGTAATATATAAAATAATTTCATTAATATAAATAATGGGAGTGAATGCCCTCTTTTAGATCAGTGATTTATATTAACTATAGCATTATCCATTCATCACAAGGATTGGAAAATAGTAATTAGTTCATAAATTATTATTATTATTTTCAATTAATATATAACTATTTCATACATAAATTTATTTAATATTATTTTGTGAAGGCATACCAAGAAGAGTCGTTCAATGAACTTCGAAAGTCTAAGGAGAGTCTCCTTAGTAGACTTTCGTTTTAGAAAACCAAACAAATAAATATGAAACCATATGGCTACCTAATTATCGTGAATAGTATTCATTTAATTTTTACGTAGATAAAGTCTTAATTGGTTAGTATGACAGTATTATTATTGATCCCTTAAAAATCTAATTACAAAGCACAATTTTTTAAATTTCATTAATTATCTATCTATTTCAATGAGCATACGAAAACGAAATTATTTTATATTATGATTACATATCATACCATATCATTAACTCTTGTGAAATATTTAAAAAAAATATAATTGTTCTAAATGTTTGTCTGTACATATTTGATCACATTGTATATCTGATATAGATACAAATAAAATTATAAAACAGATAAGAAAGTAACCAAAGCAATAAATGGAAAAGCAGAAGTTGCATTTTCACCAGAGAAATCTACAACAAAATTCTCAGATGAAAGGCTTATCTGAAAGAGTAATGTATAAAATAATTTCATTAATATAAATAATGGGAGTGAATGCCCTCTTTTAGATCAGTGATTTATATTAACTATAGCATTATCCATTCATCACAAGGATTGGAAAATAGTAATTAGTTCATAAATTATTATTATTATTTTCAATTAATATATAACTATTTCATACATAAATTTATTTAATATTATTTTGTGAAGGCATACCAAGAAGAGTCGTTCAATGAACTTCGAAAGTCTAAGGAGAGTCTCCTTAGTAGACTTTCGTTTTAGAAAACCAAACAAATAAATATGAAACCATATGGCTACCTAATTATCGTGAATAGTATTCATTTAATTTTTACGTAGATAAAGTCTTAATTGGTTAGTATGACAGTATTATTATTGATCCCTTAAAAATCTAATTACAAAGCACAATTTTTTAAATTTCATTAATTATCTATCTATTTCAATGAGCATACGAAAACGAAATTATTTTATATTATGATTACATATCATACCATATCATTAACTCTTGTGAAATATTTAAAAAAAATATAATTGTTCTAAATGTTTGTCTGTACATATTTGATCACATTGTATATCTGATATAGATACAAATAAAATTATAAAACAGATAAGAAAGTAACCAAAGCAAGAAATGGAAAAGCAGAAGTTGCATTTTCACCAGAGAAATCTACAACAAAATTCTCAGATGAAAGGCTTATCTGAAAGAGTAATATATAAAATAATTTCATTAATATAAATAATGGGAGTGAATGCCCTCTTTTAGATCAGTGATTTATATTAACTATAGCATTATCCATTCATCACAAGGATTGGAAAATAGTAATTAGTTCATAAATTATTATTATTATTTTCAATTAATATATAACTATTTCATACATAAATTTATTTAATATTATTTTGTGAAGGCATACCAAGAAGAGTCGTTCAATGAACTTCGAAAGTCTAAGGAGAGTCTCCTTAGTAGACTTTCGTTTTAGAAAACCAAACAAATAAATATGAAACCATATGGCTACCTAATTATCGTGAATAGTATTCATTTAATTTTTACGTAGATAAAGTCTTAATTGGTTAGTATGACAGTATTATTATTGATCCCTTAAAAATCTAATTACAAAGCACAATTTTTTAAATTTCATTAATTATCTATCTATTTCAATGAGCATACGAAAACGAAATTATTTTATATTATGATTACATATCATACCATATCATTAACTCTTGTGAAATATTTAAAAAAAATATAATTGTTCTAAATGTTTGTCTGTACATATTTGATCACATTGTATATCTGATATAGATACAAATACAATTATAAAACAGATAAGAAAGTAACCAAAGCAATAAATGGAAAAGCAGAAGTTGCATTTTCACCAGAGAAATCTACAACAAAATTCTCAGATGAAAGGCTTATCTGAAAGAGTAATGTATAAAATAATTTCATTAATATAAATAATGGGAGTGAATGCCCTCTTTTAGATCAGTGATTTATATTAACTATAGCATTATCCATTCATCACAAGGATTGGAAAATAGTAATTAGTTCATAAATTATTATTATTATTTTCAATTAATATATAACTATTTCATACATAAATTTATTTAATATTATTTTGTGAAGGCATACCAAGAAGAGTCGTTCAATGAACTTCGAAAGTCTAAGGAGAGTCTCCTTAGTAGACTTTCGTTTTAGAAAACCAAACAAATAAATATGAAACCATATGGCTACCTAATTATCGTGAATAGTATTCATTTAATTTTTACGTAGATAAAGTCTTAATTGGTTAGTATGACAGTATTATTATTGATCCCTTAAAAATCTAATTACAAAGCACACTTTTTTAAATTTCATTAATTATCTATCTATTTCAATGAGCATACGAAAACGAAATTATTTTATATTATGATTACATATCATACCATATCATTAACTCTTGTGAAATATCTAAAAAAAATATAATTGTTCTAAATGTTTGTCTGTACATATTTGATCACATTGTATATCTGATATAGATACAAATACAATTATAAAACAGATAAGAAAGTAACCAAAGCAATAAATGGAAAAGCAGAAGTTGCATTTTCACCAGAGAAATCTACAACAAAATTCTCAGATGAAAGGCTTATCTGAAAGAGTAATGTATAAAATAATTTCATTAATATAAATAATGGGAGTGAATGCCCTCTTTTAGATCAGTGATTTATATTAACTATAGCATTATCCATTCATCACAAGGATTGGAAAATAGTAATTAGTTCATAAATTATTATTATTATTTTCAATTAATATATAACTATTTCATACATAAATTTATTTAATATTATTTTGTGAAGGCATACCAAGAAGAGTCGTTCAATGAACTTCGAAAGTCTAAGGAGAGTCTCCTTAGTAGACTTTCGTTTTAGAAAACCAAACAAATAAATATGAAACCATATGGCTACCTAATTATCGTGAATAGTATTCATTTAATTTTTACGTAGATAAAGTCTTAATTGGTTAGTATGACAGTATTATTATTGATCCCTTAAAAATCTAATTACAAAGCACAATTTTTTAAATTTCATTAATTATCTATCTATTTCAATGAGCATACGAAAACGAAATTATTTTATATTATGATTACATATCATACCATATCATTAACTCTTGTGAAATATTTAAAAAAAATATAATTGTTCTAAATGTTTGTCTGTACATATTTGATCACATTGTATATCTGATATAGATACAAATAAAATTATAAAACAGATAAGAAAATAACCAAAGCAAGAAATGGAAAAGCAGAAGTTGCATTTTCACCAGAGAAATCTACAACAAAATTCTCAGATGAAAGGCTTATCTGAAAGAGTAATATATAAAATAATTTCATTAATATAAATAATGGGAGTGAATGCCCTCTTTTAGATCAGTGATTTATATTAACTATAGCATTATCCATTCATCACAAGGATTGGAAAATAGTAATTAGTTCATAAATTATTATTATTATTTTCAATTAATATATAACTATTTCATACATAAATTTATTTAATATTATTTTGTGAAGGCATACCAAGAAGAGTCGTTCAATGAACTTCGAAAGTCTAAGGAGAGTCTCCTTAGTAGACTTTCGTTTTAGAAAACCAAACAAATAAATATGAAACCATATGGCTACCTAATTATCGTGAATAGTATTCATTTAATTTTTACGTAGATAAAGTCTTAATTGGTTAGTATGACAGTATTATTATTGATCCCTTAAAAATCTAATTACAAAGCACAATTTTTTAAATTTCATTAATTATCTATCTATTTCAATGAGCATACGAAAACGAAATTATTTTATATTATGATTACATATCATACCATATCATTAACTCTTGTGAAATATTTAAAAAAAATATAATTGTTCTAAATGTTTGTCTGTACATATTTGATCACATTGTATATCTGATATAGATACAAATAAAATTATAAAACAGATAAGAAAGTAACCAAAGCAAGAAATGGAAAAGCAGAAGTTGCATTTTCACCAGAGAAATCTACAACAAAATTCTCAGATGAAAGGCTTATCTGAAAGAGTAATATATAAAATAATTTCATTAATATAAATAATGGGAGTGAATGCCCTCTTTTAGATCAGTGATTTATATTAACTATAGCATTATCCATTCATCACAAGGATTGGAAAATAGTAATTAGTTCATAAATTATTATTATTATTTTCAATTAATATATAACTATTTCATACATAAATTTATTTAATATTATTTTGTGAAGGCATACCAAGAAGAGTCGTTCAATGAACTTCGAAAGTCTAAGGAGAGTCTCCTTAGTAGACTTTCGTTTTAGAAAACCAAACAAATAAATATGAAACCATATGGCTACCTAATTATCGTGAATAGTATTCATTTAATTTTTACGTAGATAAAGTCTTAATTGGTTAGTATGACAGTATTATTATTGATCCCTTAAAAATCTAATTACAAAGCACAATTTTTTAAATTTCATTAATTATCTATCTATTTCAATGAGCATACGAAAACGAAATTATTTTATATTATGATTACATATCATACCATATCATTAACTCTTGTGAAATATTTAAAAAAAATATAATTGTTCTAAATGTTTGTCTGTACATATTTGATCACATTGTATATCTGATATAGATACAAATAAAATTATAAAACAGATAAGAAAGTAACCAAAGCAATAAATGGAAAAGCAGAAGTTGCATTTTCACCAGAGAAATCTACAACAAAATTCTCAGATGAAAGGCTTATCTGAAAGAGTAATGTATAAAATAATTTCATTAATATAAATAATGGGAGTGAATGCCCTCTTTTAGATCAGTGATTTATATTAACTATAGCATTATCCATTCATCACAAGGATTGGAAAATAGTAATTAGTTCATAAATTATTATTATTATTTTCAATTAATATATAACTATTTCATACATAAATTTATTTAATATTATTTTGTGAAGGCATACCAAGAAGAGTCGTTCAATGAACTTCGAAAGTCTAAGGAGAGTCTCCTTAGTAGACTTTCGTTTTAGAAAACCAAACAAATAAATATGAAACCATATGGCTACCTAATTATCGTGAATAGTATTCATTTAATTTTTACGTAGATAAAGTCTTAATTGGTTAGTATGACAGTATTATTATTGATCCCTTAAAAATCTAATTACAAAGCACAATTTTTTAAATTTCATTAATTATCTATCTATTTCAATGAGCATACGAAAACGAAATTATTTTATATTATGATTACATATCATACCATATCATTAACTCTTGTGAAATATTTAAAAAAAATATAATTGTTCTAAATGTTTGTCTGTACATATTTGATCACATTGTATATCTGATATAGATACAAATAAAATTATAAAACAGATAAGAAAGTAACCAAAGCAAGAAATGGAAAAGCAGAAGTTGCATTTTCACCAGAGAAATCTACAACAAAATTCTCAGATGAAAGGCTTATCTGAAAGAGTAATATATAAAATAATTTCATTAATATAAATAATGGGAGTGAATGCCCTCTTTTAGATCAGTGATTTATATTAACTATAGCATTATCCATTCATCACAAGGATTGGAAAATAGTAATTAGTTCATAAATTATTATTATTATTTTCAATTAATATATAACTATTTCATACATAAATTTATTTAATATTATTTTGTGAAGGCATACCAAGAAGAGTCGTTCAATGAACTTCGAAAGTCTAAGGAGAGTCTCCTTAGTAGACTTTCGTTTTAGAAAACCAAACAAATAAATATGAAACCATATGGCTACCTAATTATCGTGAATAGTATTCATTTAATTTTTACGTAGATAAAGTCTTAATTGGTTAGTATGACAGTATTATTATTGATCCCTTAAAAATCTAATTACAAAGCACAATTTTTTAAATTTCATTAATTATCTATCTATTTCAATGAGCATACGAAAACGAAATTATTTTATATTATGATTACATATCATACCATATCATTAACTCTTGTGAAATATTTAAAAAAAATATAATTGTTCTAAATGTTTGTCTGTACATATTTGATCACATTGTATATCTGATATAGATACAAATACAATTATAAAACAGATAAGAAAGTAACCAAAGCAATAAATGGAAAAGCAGAAGTTGCATTTTCACCAGAGAAATCTACAACAAAATTCTCAGATGAAAGGCTTATCTGAAAGAGTAATGTATAAAATAATTTCATTAATATAAATAATGGGAGTGAATGCCCTCTTTTAGATCAGTGATTTATATTAACTATAGCATTATCCATTCATCACAAGGATTGGAAAATAGTAATTAGTTCATAAATTATTATTATTATTTTCAATTAATATATAACTATTTCATACATAAATTTATTTAATATTATTTTGTGAAGGCATACCAAGAAGAGTCGTTCAATGAACTTCGAAAGTCTAAGGAGAGTCTCCTTAGTAGACTTTCGTTTTAGAAAACCAAACAAATAAATATGAAACCATATGGCTACCTAATTATCGTGAATAGTATTCATTTAATTTTTACGTAGATAAAGTCTTAATTGGTTAGTATGACAGTATTATTATTGATCCCTTAAAAATCTAATTACAAAGCACACTTTTTTAAATTTCATTAATTATCTATCTATTTCAATGAGCATACGAAAACGAAATTATTTTATATTATATGATTACATATCATACCATATTTATCATTAACTCTTGTGAAATATTTAAAAAAAATATAATTTTTCTAAATGTCTGTACATATTTGATCACATTGTATATCTGATATAGATACAAATAAAATTATAAAACAGATAAGAAATTAACCAAAGCAAAAAATGGAAAAGTAGAAGTTGCATTTTCACCAGAGAAATCTATAACAAAATTCTCAGATGAAAGGCTTATCTGAAAGAGTAATATATAAAATAATTTCATTAATATAAATAATGGGAGTGAATGCCCTCTTTTAGATCAGTGATTTATATTAACTATAGCATTATCCATTCATCACAAGGATTGGTAAATAGTAATGATAGTTCATAAATTATTATTATTATTTTCAATTAATATATAACTATTTCATACATAAATTTATTTAATATTATTTTGTGAAGGCATACGAAGAAGAGTCGTTAAATGAACTTCGAAAGTCTCCTTAGTAGACTTTCGTTTTAGAAAACCAAACAAATAAATATGAAACCATATGGCTACCTAATTATCGTGAATAGTATTCATTTAATTTTTACGTAGATAAAGTCTTAATTGGTTAGTATGACAGTATTATTATTGATCCCTTAAAAATCTAATTACAAATCACAATTTTTTAAATTTCATTAATTATCTATCTTTTTCAATGAGCATACGAAAACGAAATTATTTTATATTATGATTACATATCATACCATATTTATCATTAACTCTTGTGAAATATTTAAAAAAAATATAATTGTTCTAAATGTTTGTCTGTACATATTTGATCACATTGTATATCTGATATAGATACAAATAAAATTATAAAACAGATAAGAAAGTAACCAAAGCAAGAAATGAAAAAGCAGAAATTGCATTTTCACCAGAGAAATCTACAACAAAATTCTCAGATGAAAGGCTTATCTGAAAGAGTAATATATAAAATAATTTCATTAATATAAATAATGGGAGTGAATGCCCTCTTTTAGATCAGTGATTTATATTAACTATAGCATTATCCATTCATCACAAGGATTGGTAAATAGTAATGATAGTTCATAAATTATTATTATTATTTTCAATTAATATATAACTATTTCATACATAAATTTATTTAATATTATTTTGTGAAGGCATACAAAGAAGAGTCGTTAAATGAACTTCGAAAGTCTCCTTAGTAGACTTTCGTTTTAGAAAACCAAAGAAATAAATATGAAACCATATGGCTACCTAATTATCGTGAATAGTATTCATTTAATTTTTACGTAGATAAAGTCTTAATTGGTTAGTATGACAGTATTATTATTGATCCCTTAAAAATCTAATTACAAAGCACAACTTTTTAAATTTCATTAATTATCTATCTATTTCAATGAGCATACGAAAACGAAATTATTTTATATTATGATTACATATCATACCATATCATTAACTCTTGTGAAATATTTAAAAAAAATATAATTGTTCTAAATGTTTGTCTGTACATATTTGATCACATTGTATATCTGATATAGATACAAATAAAATTATAAAACAGATAAGAAATTAACCAAAGCAAAAAATGGAAAAGCAGAAGTTGCATTTTCACCAGAGAAATCTACAACAAAATTCTCAGATGAAAGGCTTATCTGAAAGAGTAATATATAAAATAATTTCATTAATATAAATAATGGGAGTGAATGCCCTCTTTTAGATCAGTGATTTATATTAACTATAGCATTATCCATTCATCACAAGGATTGGTAAATAGTAATGATAGTTCATAAATTATTATTATTATTTTCAATTAATATATAACTATTTTATACATAAATTTATTTAATATTATTTTGTGAAGGCATACGAAGAATAGTCGTTCAATGAACTTCGAAAGTCTAAGGAGAGTCTCATTAGTAGACTTTCGTTTTAGAAAACCAAACAAATAAATATGAAACCATATGGTTACCTAATTATCGTGAATAGTATTCATTTAATTTTTACGTAGATAAAGTCTTAATTGGTTAGTATGACAGTATTATTATTGATCCCTTAAAAATCTAATTACAAATCACAATTTTTTAAATTTCATTAATTATCTATCTTTTTCAATGAGCATACGAAAACGAAATTATTTTATATTATGATTACATATCATACCATATTTATCATTAACTCTTGTGAAATATTTAAAAAAAATATAATTGTTCTAAATGTTTGTCTGTACATATTTGATCATATTGTATATCTGATATAGATACAAATAAAATTATAAAACAGATAAGAAATTAACCAAAGCAAAAAATGGAAAAGCAGAAGTTGCATTTTCACCAGAGAAATCTACAACAAAATTCTCAGATGAAAGGCTTATCTGAAAGAGTAATATATAAAAATATATAATGTAAATAGCCCTAATGTTCAAATACATATCCAAAATGCTCTTTGATATTACCTTTCAAAAAGACTATACTAAACTCGGTAGTAGATTAAATTTTAATTGTATACTATAGTAGAAAATGTAATGTTTCTATTTGTATAATGAATATTTATTTTTATATAAAAAATAAAATAAAATAATTTCATTAATATAAATAATGAATGCCCTCTTTTAGATCAGTGATTTATATTAACTATAGCATTATCCATTCATCACAAGGATTGGAAAATAGTAATGATAGTTTTAGTTATCAATATAGTGTAATTTGATGAATACTATATGAAAGTTCATAAATTATTATTATTATTTTCAATTAATATATAACTATTTCATACATAAATTTATTTAATATTATTTTGTGAAGGCATACGAAGAAGAGTCGTTCAATGAACTTCGAAAGTCTAAGGAGAGTCTCCTTAGTAGACTTTCGTTTTAGAAAACCAAACAAATAAATATTAAACCATATGGCTACCTAATTATCGTGAATAGTAAAACGTAAAAAGTAATAAATAGTAATCATTTAATTTTTACATAGATAAAGTCTTAATTGGTTAGTATGACAGTATTATTATTGATCCCTTAAAAATCTAATTACAAAGCACAATTTTATAAATTTCATTAATTATCTATATATTTCAATGAGCATACGAAAACGAAATTATTTTATATTATGATTACATATCATACCATATTTATCATTAACTCTTGTGAAATATGTATACCTAGTATATTATTAGGAGACTTTAATTTACCCTTAATTAATTGGGATACTGTATCTTGTCCAAACTACCCAATGTGTTATAATAAGTTTATTGAATGCATCACAGATAATTCTCTTTTACAATATATAAATTTTCCAACTGCACTAAATAATATACTCGACTTACTTTTGACCAATGATTCACTTTTATTATCCAATATTTCCAAAGAACCTAAATTTGGTATAAATAAACATATTAGCGATCATTTTTCTTTTTCTTTCAACATTCTATCCATGTCCACAAATTCCACAAACCCAATACTACCAAATTTTAAAATAGCAAATTTTATTTTAATGTATTCATTATTAAAAAATATACAATGGGAAAATATATTATCATATGGTAAAGATATCGATGAAACAATAAATATCTTTTACTCAACTATGTTAGATATATTTAGTAAAACCGTTCCAATGTCAAAATTATCTACCAATTCACATAAATACCCCAAATATATACACTCTGTTCAATCAAAATGTTTAAGAAATTTTAAAAATAGGAATAAGTCAACTATTCATAATAATAAATGGAGAGACTCACAATCACTTCTACATTATAATATTCACAATTATGTCTTGCAGAGATAGTACAAGGTTATTAATTCTAATAATAAATCTTTGTTCTATAAATATGTTAATTCGAGATGTTCATCTCACAATGGGATATCTCCATTAATTAAAGATGATAATTCATATGCGTCGATTGATTATGATAAAGCTGTACTACTGAATGATCAATTCACATCAGTATTTACAAATGATAATGGTATAATTCCAGATCATACACTAAAAACAGAAAATACTATAAATGATATTATATTCACTAGAGAAATGGTTAGAATATGCTTATGTAAACTTTCAAATTCATGTACAATTCCGCAAGATGAAATATCATCTTATATTCTACAAAAATTCTCATGTTTCTCATTATCTATCATATTTAACAAATCAATTGAATTTGGTTCATGTCCCTTAAAATGGAAATATAGTTTTTATAACACCGATATTTAAAAAAGGTGATCCCTCTAGAAAAGAAAACTATAGACCAATTTCTATAACTAGTATTATATCTAGAGTATTTGAACGATTAATTACAAAACACATTAAATTATTTCTACTGAAAAATTCACTTTTATCAAAACATAAATTTGGTTTTATGAGTGGCAAGTCAGTAGAGTTACAATTATTGGCGTGCCTAAATAAATGGACTTCTGCCATAAATGATAACAAATATATTGATATTGTATATTTTTATTTCAAAAAAGCGTTTGATAAAGTCTCGCATATAAAACTTTTAATAAAATTAAAAGATATAGGTATAGCAGGTAATATATTAAAATGGATTGAATGTTTCCTAACCAATAGGAAACAATCTGTAAAAGTAAATCACTCTTATTCCAAATTCAAAAATGTACTATCAAGTGTGCCTCAAGGCTCAGTTATTGCCATTACTGTTCATAATCTTCATCAATGATATTACTAATCTATTCACTGACAAAATTAAAATAGATTTATTTGCTATAAATTATACTACAATCAAATAATATATCGGATAGACAACTGATGCAATTAGCAATTAATCAATTTCTATCATGGAACAAAAACTGGCAACTTGATATAGCACCAAATAAAACTAATCTAATGTCATTAAATAGTAGTGTAATACCAACATATTATATAGAAAGTAAACTTATTAATAACTGTATATCAAATAAAGATCTAGGTATACTATTTGATAATTATTTGTATTTTGATAAGCATATAATAGAGGGTTGTAGAGGTGCTCTAATGACTATTAATAATTTATTTAGATTATTTATAACCAGCGATGTTTCAATGCTTTTAAAAGCTTATATTACATATGCTCGGCTTAAATTAGAGTTTACCACAACTGTTTGGAATCCTGGTCTTAAAGCAAGACGTTACATTGGACTAACCGACAAGCTCGAACGTGTTCAGAGATTGTTCACAAGGAGGCTATTTGGTACTTGCATACTACAATATACTACTTATAATGAACGTCTAAAATACCTTGGAATCAAATCTCTTGAACTACGGCGTATGCACAAAGACCTGATTATGATATTCAAGCTAGTAAATAATCTATGCAAGGTTGATTATTCTGATATATTATATGTTACCAAGACAAATTCAAGAATACGTGGCCATGACTTAAAAATCCTGGCTAGTAAGTTACGAACAAATGTTCACATGAATTACCTAAATAATCGTATGATAAATATATGGAACAATCTTGATTATGAAACAGTTCATTCTCCATCTTTGAACTGTTTCAAATCCCGTATAAATAAAATTAATGTTAATAGATACTTATGCGATCTATCACTTAATTTATTGTCATTTTTATTATTATCTTATAGCATGTAACCGTTCCATGTAATTCGTAAATTCAATATCTTTATATAAGATATATCATGTAAATATTATCTAATTTTATTTTAATCTTATGTATTGCGAACGTTTGATATTTATTTTATATATATTAATTTTATTAAATTACTTATTTCCTATTGTTAATTTAAATGTTTACTGTATACTTTAATATTTATATTTATAAATGATCATGAATAAAATTCAATTCAATTCAATTCAATTCAATAATAATAATAATAATAATAAATAATATATTATACACTTATGTTACACGACTTAAGTTCAACTTAAGTTCATAACTTAAGTTCAACTTAAGTTATTATTATGTAAGTATTATTATTAAGTTTATATAATTATTTTATTATAGAAAGAATAAAATATTATACCTTTTAATTATTTTGAAATATTGATTTAATTTTTATCTATGCAAATTAATTGTAAATTATTATTTTAAATTAATATTTAAGTAAATATACTGTTTTTAATAAATAAAATATTATTTTAAAACATAAAATTATTTAAGTAATCATATGTATTTTAATATATTATCATAATCTAATGCAGGAGTCTCATGAACTACAATTATAATCATAATTATATTGATAATACAAATAGAAATCATGTGAAATAATTGCCCAATATTTAATATATAGCAATTGTATATTGATTAAATATTGTATTCAATATTAAAATGATTATATTATTGAATTTAATTTTTAAATCTAACTTAAATGAATATATTATAATATATAAGTTAATATTTTGCTATGGTAATACTTATACGCTAATATACTATTATTTATTTTACATATAAACTTACGTTCAACTTACATCAACAACTTAAGTTTAGAACTTAAGTTCAACTTAAGTTATGAACTTAAGTTCAACTTAAGTTATGAACTTAAGTTGAACTTAAGTTGAACTTAAGTTCATAACTTAAGTTGAACTTAAGTTATTGATGTAAGTTGAATGCTGGGATACTTATTGCGATTATATAATATGTAATTATTTATCAATAATTAATAGAATACATGGCAATAAGTTGTAATAGTCAAACGATATTTATATATATAGTACTAATATGTGTATATAATAAGACTATACTAATATATTATAAAATAATTAACAAATAATATATTTGTTCCGCATTTAACTAATATTTCCCGTATTTACTTAAATCTGTCCCGCAAACACTTTTATGTGTCCTGCATTTACGTGTCCCGCATTGTTTTTTATCGCATTTACCTGCACCCGTGATATGAGTTATTACTGCAAATATTTAAAAATCTAATATCTTTTATCTATTTATTTTGTAAATAGATCACGAAATTGCATATATATTTTATATGTTAATAAATTATTTATAAATTATTAACATATTACATACTTACTAAGTATTATACTTTTAGACAGTAATCATTTATATTTATATAGAATCTGTGAAAATGTCATGAAAATGTGTGACATATTTAATTTTAAATAGTATAATACTAATCCTACTAAGTATTGAATAAAGTATAATGAAAAAATATAAAACACAACTCTATAGAATATATTTATTTATAATAGTGTATTATATAATAAGAATAATTCATATATAATTATTATAATATTATAATAATAAATAATAAATATGAACATATAAAATATATAGTAAATTTCTCGATTTATTTTGAAAAACTATAGTTATGTATAGCGATCAATTGATCTTATCTATGTTTTAATATCTGCGTCTATAACACATTTATTTTAAATATTTGTGAATTATATATTTATAATTTAATATTTATGATTTTAAGTTTTGTAAACATTTCTAACACTTTATTATAATAATGATTACAGCCAACTAAAGAAAACACTAATATAGTTCAACTATACAGGGCGCTAATCAATATCATATTATTATATTACTACTTGCCAAATATTTACTTTTATATACTATTTACATAAATGTATTCATTCGTAGGATTATACGATTTCAAACGTAACTTATATAAATGCAAAGATTAATATTCTATATTAAACCATAGTATTTTACTCTATATTCAGATATTATTTAGATATCATATAATTAAAGTATACATATTATTATTTAAATTTGTATTTAGTCGATATACAGCATACTAATTATTATGATAATTATTGATTTAAATTAAACATTTTTATTTAGTTTTAAATTAATATTAGGTACATATACCTAGTTTTTATATCTTTTATTTTATTTTAAAATTAGTTGTTATATCTTAACTTAAACGACTAACAATTAAGATAATCATTATACTTCAATGTTTCATAATTGTTTAAAAAACTATGAGGCATCAGTATTAACTTATATAAATTTATAATTTAAGAATGTTCACAATTTATTGTCATGATGTAATACATTAGTTGGATTTTTCATCGGTTATGAATACAATATATAGAATACATAACTGTAATTAACTTTAATACATATTATACATTATTACAATGATTGTAATAATTTATATTAATTTATATGGGAATCGATGAAATATTGCTGATTATAAAAACTTGAAAATATTACTTCCTCTAATATAGACAGCGAGTTTTATCACTACATAATGCCAATAAGTAATAATTAGTAAAAAATAATGTGTGCTTGTATAATTTTTATAATATCTTTGGATATTATTTATAAAAAAATTATTAAAATATTAAGAAAAAAAAGAAGAGGATGTATCATAAAAACTGGCTGGATAACATAGTGGAATGGGCGGTATCAGAAATGGATCTGACCCAACTACTAAAGGATACATGCAACCGTGACGATAAATTGAACTCGTTATAAAATTATATATTCCTGTATGAGAATGTTCAATACGTGGCTACATCTTTATATAGTAAATTAATAATTATTATAATTTAATAATAATCTACAATTGGTTCTATGTTATTAAATATACAATTATGTTTATTAATTTAATTAACTACAATACAAAATAAATACATTAAATCATAATTTAAAAACAATTTATTTAGATAAAAAGTAAAGATAAATAAGAAAGTATTATTTTTTAATTAATAGTTATATTTTAAATTGTTTTTTGTATTGAATGTTGGCATTATTTTTCTTGAATTTATAGTATTCATAATCATACCATCTCTTTCTTCAGGATTAGACACACGAGATGAAGATGCAGTATGAAGTAACATCTTTTATTATCCTTTCAACTGCTTGATAATGTTAATATATAATTGAAATTGTATTGGTAGAAAATCATCAGTCCGTACATCAATAGTTCTTCGTTAGTATATTTAAATGTTAATATAGGTTCATATATGTCATCAAAATTATTTAATTCATAATAAGTATTAGCATGAAAATTTATTATAGGTTTTTCAAATTTTCTATTATGATTAAATTGGTTATTTATTCTAGCTTTAATTATATGTTTTATACCATTTCGTCTAATGTTTATATCTGTATCACCTATCATTGCAATAATTATATTCTCACTATGCGCAAAATAACTATTATATCTAATACTCTCATCAATTATATTTTTATATTCTATATCTATATAGCGAGACCTTTTTATGATTGAAAATACATTTTTTGTAAATCCACTGTAAATTGTAGAATTTAATTTTATATCGAAATATGATGGCGCATAAACTTTGATTATATAATTTTATAATAAAATGATATGGTTACTGGGCTTAATTTTAGTTATGTATAGTCTTAAAATACTATTAGCTAAAGTAAGCCATCTGGCATTATGAATTTTTCCAGAATATTTTTTTAATAATGTGTCTAATATAATACCATTGCTTATGTCCATACATATATCATATAGATATTTAGCATCGCTATTTAAACTATCTAGATATTGCATATCAAATTTAATTGTTTTAAATTGTACAATAGAATTTTTCTCAACATCTTTCAGCCCTCGTCCAATTATTCCATAATATTGAGATGGGGAATTATTTATGCCATTTATATATGTGAATAATTTCCTCAATGGTAATTCGTTCATGTGTAATTAACATACCTGTAAATATTGTGTTTATTAAAATTATAGAATAAACTTATGTAATTTAAATATATACTAACTATTCACATCATTTTTTGTTGAATGATTCTTCAAATTTTCTTATAATACCATTATTTACTCCAGTATTTACATTAGCCCCATCAGATCCAATAACTTGTAGATTTGTCATTATACCAAGTTTATTTATTATTGATTGGAATATATCTTCCGCATTTGATGTATTTAGTATCACATGCCCTAAATAAATTTTTCCTGGTTCTGCTATTAAGGTAATATGTTTTTCTCATATTATGTGTTTTGAGTTAGTGATAGTCTTGTAGCACCTTCCATCAAAATACAACCCTTTGATTTCATCTCTATCTATTTGCATTTTTTGATAGTTCTCTTCTCTCATTAATTTTCTAGATCTCTTTATTTTGAATCTATCTATGACCATATTAGATCCATGACCTAAAATTACAGCTGTTGCCGATGCAATTGCTGAAGCCTTTCGATCATCTATCTTGTATCTATCACAGATAACCGCCAGTTTTCTTATATCTAGGGTATTCCGTCCTATAAATATTATTAAATATTAATTTTAATTAAACTAATATTGATTACAGCTGATAAAAAGGGGAGATGATCATAAAGGACGAGT
The DNA here is from genome assembly GCA_964019155.1 of Osedax fenrisi. Classification (NCBI taxonomy): domain Eukaryota; kingdom Metazoa; phylum Annelida; class Polychaeta; order Sabellida; family Siboglinidae; genus Osedax; species Osedax fenrisi. The sequence goes on from OZ025239.1 coordinate 2,079,945, forward strand.
TGCGTCTCAAAGGTTAAATTTGACATGTAGTTTAGGCGTTGCGATATATTCATATCCAACATTAATATCGAAATATTGCCTCCTTTTCCTTAATTTTACTACCTATTCTATATTAAACTTTGACTCATCATATGATAACGCGCGAACATCGCTATTAAATACTATAAACGCTAATTGGATTATATAATATTGTAGATAGTTTTAATCTGTGCAGTGCATAGAGCTATTATTACACAGCAATACATGTATGATTCGGGGACAAGAAATAATATATATATTTATATAATATATATACCAATTACCTGGAATAAGCTTGATAATATTTTAAAAAATATTTCAAATTATAAATTATTCAGGAAACGTATGTATACACATTTGTTATCTTCTTACTCAGTATACTTATAATCTAAATCTCATTTTTCTAATTTTATATCTTTTATCATGTCTTTTATCTAATATTGTATTATATACTAAGATCCACATTTTATTCTTATTTTAATTTATTGACGTTTATGTAAAAATTAAAAAAAAATTAATACTTTTGAGTGTTTTACTTTACAATATTTTATTTCCCCGACATTAATAATATTATTTTACTGAATTTTTGCATTTTATATTTGAATTTACTTTCATGTTTTCTTTCTTTTTAATTGACGTTTATATAAAAATAATAAAATTAAAAAAAACTGTTAGGTATTTCTTTTTTCTTTAGTATTTTCTTTAGTATTTTTTATTTCCCTCCGACTAATAATATTATTTGACTTTATTTTTAATTACATAAACATTTTGTATTGAATCTTTTTTCTTGTATACTTGATTATACTTCTTTGTTTTATTTCTCTTTATTGACACTTATATAAAAATTAGTAATTAAACTAACATTTCAGTTTGAACAAATATTTTACATTCTTTACATTATTATAAAGTATTACAAAAAAATTCCTAAAACTTATTTACTGAAAAAAAAAAAAAAAAAAAAAAAAAAAAAAAAAAAAATGTTACATACATTTCTTACCATCTTTCTAGATATTCTTTTTGTTATGTTTTATTCAGTTTTATTCAGTTTTACTTCATTTTACTTCATTTTTTTCTTCTTTTATACTAATACATCTATATTTTTGTTTAGTGTATTATTTTATAGTACTTATTATTTATTTTAGTTATTTATTTATAAATAATTAAATGATGATTACATAATTTTATGGCAAGTTCAAACAATTTATATTATTTTTCTATTTTATTCATTGTATTGTATCTATGTAAACAGGAAGTCATCTAATATTTTATAATATTTTATTTATTTAGTTTTTTTTTGAACTTGCTTTAAGATTAAGGGTAATTGTCTCGATAAGCTTTAGCTTCTACAAAAACCCTGGTGCAAACCTAAATCTGATAATAATCTGATAATAATATATATATATATATATCACACATACATATACACACACACACATATAAATACACATATACACACACATACACACACATAAATATACATATACATAAATACATATACATATACACACGTATGCACATGTATGCACATGTATAAATACACACGTGCATACATACGTATATATACGTCGTACACACACATACATATACATATGATTACAATCATTGATAAGCAACTATGCTTTGATTACGAACTACACTTCTAAATCATTGATATTTATACGATTATAATCGATGATTGCTAACTGATCAAAAATGTAAATCAATGTTCGTAATCAAATGCATATCAATTATTGTAATCTGTGATCGTAATCAATACCCATCAATACATAGCCCCATGATAGACAATCTGAGTACTTGTTGGATTGTAATCTGATTACTAACTTTGATTACTTTACTTACTGGGTACTCAACGTGAAACTAATAGTACAATTGTAATAATTAAATAGATTATTATTAAGACTTACTTTATCTTATTTTTAATATAGATTTGGTTAATTTTAGATTTTGTAATAATAAGAATAAATTATAGCTATATATTGTGAATATATTATATTAAAAATTAATTACAAATATTAAATATTCAGTGACCAGTAACTTTTTTACAAGACCACCTATTTGAACCTATATATTTACATGTAAATGTCTATATGTATAGTATACATTGTATACATAGAATACGACTAATGCATGCATATAAAATAACTATAATATTTTTAACTATTATATAATCAAATTAGCGATTCAAATAAAATAACTCTATAAAAAACTACAATATTATATAATCCAATTAGCGTTTATAGTATTTTATATTGATGTTCGCGCGTTATCATATGATGAGTCATATTTAAATATAGAATAAGTAGTAAAACTAGTGTGCATTCATGACTCCAGTAAAATTAAGGAAAAGGAAGCGACATTTCGATATTAGTCATCTGTCAATCTAATGGATATGAATATATCGCCACGCCTATAGACGTATATAATACATGTCAAATTTAACCTTTGAGACGCAACTCGTCCTTTATGATCGTAATCCATAAAAATTTATATATTATAATACAAAATATATACCTGAGTTAACCGAATTTTCAATATTTTAAGTTTCATCAACAATGCATGAACTCTCTGTTACTGTGCTATCTATAAATGGTTTTTAATATAATAGATTATATCAAATTATTAAAATAATTTAATACAAATTATAATTATATGTTTATAAAATTTTATATTTGTAGTCAATATTAAACCTGTGTTAAATAAGCTCTCACTATTTTTAGTGTGATCCATAATTTCTGGATCCAATGCGTTTGTTTCTGTCATTTCTATATCTATAAATGTTATTTATAGTTTAAAGTTGTTATTATAATAAATAGATCTGCACTATATTTATATTAATAGGGAAGGAATGTTAATTTGACTGATTTTGCAATAATTTTAAAAATATAATCTAATGTGGCTGTTGTATGCACATAATTATTCATAATTTTATTAAGGGCCGCCGACACATGATTTTTGAAAGAAATATATTATTTAAAAAAAATGATATATCAAAATAAGAAAATTTGATTAATTCCTTTTTAATATGATATATAATATGATGCACAAAAGTAAATTTACTTTTGTATATTGTTATATTTATATAAGTGCCTAAAATATGCATTTATAAAAGATAAGCGATTAAAAATAATGATAAGAAATATGTATTAATTTATTTACTAATAGTTTGGGTACCATTCTCTTAGTCTTACACGTATCAAAACATTTTAAATTTAGACTATATATATAATACTAAATGTATATAAATTTATACTATATACATCATAAATTAATATAATATTAATTACATACAGTGTTCTAAAATGTGTGCCAAATATGGCAAAAACCTATCTCTTCTATGTAATTTTATGGAGGCAAACGTCAACAAAATGGTAAAACCTTATTGATAAAAATAATTATATTTCATTTATTTATTAATTCATATATTATAATTATAATAAAGAATAAAACTATTAATATTATATATGAAGAAAACATTTATTAGAATAATAATAGAAAAAGTATATATTAATAATACAAGTATTAGAATAATAATAGAAATAGTATATATTAAGAATAATTTAATGTAATATATAAGAATGAATTTATAAATTCATAAATGTATTGTTCATATATTATTATTAACTTCTATTATTAAAATATACTCTGTTATTATAAATTCAAAGCAAATTTATTTATTGTAAATATATAAAATTTATAAATTATATTATAAATACATAATTGCTTCAGCAAATCAGATTTTATCATATTTTATACATTTCAAAATAAAATTTATTTCTATAGAAAATCAAAAAAATAAAATACTGTGAATAAAATTATTGTTTTCTTTAATTGATTATTATTTTTAATTATTCTTTAATTAATAACACATTAAAGAAAATATAATAATACATACAGTAAAACCTCTCTATAAGAAACAATTTTTTTCAGTACTTGTTTTCTTATAGAGAGGTTTTCTTATAAAGAGGTTTTTACTTTTACAATGATTTTAAGAATTAATTTATAATTGAAAATGCACTATATAACCTATATATATATATATATAGTATATTTATTTATTTATATTTATTTAGTATTAATCAAAAGAATAGTTTAGAAATATGATTTATTTTAAAATAACATTTATTAATTAATTTTAATAAATCTATGGATATACAATAACAATTATTAATTATTTTTAATTCATTTCGAGCTATTTATGTATTATAAAATATTTGTAAGAAAAAAAAATATCTTATATAATAATTAATTTCTATAATTGTTATCAATATACAATACTTCTATTTATATATAATTATTTTTTATATTTTGTATACAATAAGTTTCTTATAAAGAGGTTTTTCTTATATTTTTCTTATAAGATTTTCTTATAAAGAGGTTTTTTAATGTGGAAAAGATTGAATTCCAACCAAATGTGTGATAAATGTTCTTATAAAGAGGTTTTTCTTATAAAGAGGTTTCTTATAGAGAGGTTTTACTGTATTTAGAAATATATGATAACAAAGCAATTGTATTTTTAAATAATAATATAGATATAATTAATATAAATAATATAAATAATTCTTATTGAATTATTATTCAGAATAATATTTATGAGATCAAAGAAATTGAATTTATTGAAAAAATATATATATACATAATTTGTATTATTTAAAATGATTCAGTATTATTTATATATTGTATACAATATAATATAATAAATAAGTAATATTATAAGTTACAGGTATATTAATAATTTTAATATATATAATTAATTCAATCTTTTAGCTTTGTTATAAGGGTTTCACACCAACTCGAACAAAATTATTAACTCTAATATTTAGATCCAATATTTAAAATAAAATAAATGCTTATCTGTCAAATATGTTTCACATTAACTCGAAAGCATTTATTAACTCTAATAATTAGATGTAAAACTCCTTTTTACGGAGATTTAAATAATATAGTTAAACTTTAACCTCTAATAATTAGAGTTAATAATTGCATTCGATATAAATTAAATATTTATTTTTAAAGTATTAATAATAATTTATTCGTTGAATATAGATTATTTATTATGCATTTATTTTAGTTTTTGCCATATCAAAAACTATTGCAACACTTGTTACATAGTATATGATCAATGATGGTTATTTAAAAATATGTGTATTAATATATAGAGCACTTCGCGTAACACACATACAAAATCGGCAAAATTACCCTTCCTTCGGACTATATTTATTTTAGAATAAATATGTCAATAATAACAATTTGATTAATGAAAATAATTAGAATGTATTACATTGATTATAATGTGTTAGGGTATGATTTTCATAACATACCATAGTACCAATATCCCATAGTACAATGATATCAAGCGTTTTTTTGTAATGTCCCAATGTACCAACGTCCCATTTATCCACTTGAATAATGGTATATATTATTAGAAATGTTACTGATTTATGTTTTTAATCTTTGTAATTTGTGTATGTTAGTTATTCATTTTTTGATAATCAACTGCTGTCAATCATATCTTATGATCCTTAATAAATATCATATATAAATATTTATTTATTTCAGGCGTTTAAGATAGTACGTTTATACTATGGTTCAATGGTAATATGTTACGTTGTGAAATTTATAATATGTGACTTTGGTACGTGGAACATAAAAATGTAGTACCAATCTATAATTAAAATGTGACAACGTACAAATAGCATTTATATATATATATATATATATATATATTATATAATAAATACAGATGGTATTGTTTTGATAAAAAAAATGTACAAGGCACCATTTAAATGTATACATTCATTATAATTTTAGATAAAATTGATTTTCCGATATGTCGGTAAACTTAAATCTAATCTACACTTATACTTACACTAGCTATATACTATATATATATATCCCTTGTACTTGTACTTTATATAGTTGTATTTCAGCTGCAATTATTTTAGTACCTTCACTTTAAAATAATAAGAACTAGAAATGCAGCAGGATATAGTTTGTCTGTTCGTACGACATATTTGTATCTTATATTTACTACGTACCATGCACAGGCTTATTATATACATATTAATTAGTATTATATTTTAAATTTTAATTATATTAACCTTCTACAGGCAGAAGATCTGATGAATTCTGAAACACACCATCTACATTTGAGAATAATATTATATTACCATATGTTATGCTATTTCTTATATAACATGAAATATAAAATAATTAGGATCAACGGAACTTGACGATCAGCAGACAAATTTGATGTCCGTCGATCATTAACTTCACTTAATTATATGTCCACCGATCGTAAAGTTAATCTTATATACTAAATTACAATACAATCAAATTAACTTTACGATCGACGGATATCAATGTACTCAGAATTTGTCCGTTGATCGTAAAGTTCATTTTATCATAATAATTATTATAAATTTATGATTTCTATTATATATACTATAATATTATAATTTTTAATAAATATAATTTATATTTTATTCATATTGTATTATGACAATTATATAAATCTATTGATATATTTGTTATTTAATAAAATATATTTTCATTTATAATTAATAGATAAGAAGGAATATATTATGTATATAATATCCATGTATGGCATAAAATTATCAATTACTAATTATGTATATAACATCTTATATATTCACTAGTTGAGCTTTCATTCAGTTCACTTACTCTGGATCATATATATAAATAATTTAATTTTAATTAATATTTAGATAATTATAATTTCAATTAATTGAATTTAAATATACCAAATAAATATGATATTAACAATTATAAAATATTTAAGACTAACCTCCGGTACTCCCAGTCGTATTTCCAATCATTCTTTTTCTATTACCCCTTTGATCCATTAAGAATAAATAATCCTCGGAACATAGTGTATTTTCATTTACAGAAATATCAAATAATTTATCATATTTTTTATACAAATTTAATAATTTACTATTGTTTTTTTTATTTTTATTTAACCATAAATATTTATCCCATATATATTTGATTCTTTCATGTAGTCTTCTTTCATTTAAATATTCGATAGATGCCCTACTCCATATTTCTAGGACCGAGGTAGTCACTTTTTTTATGTATAGAAAATTTTTAATTTTATCTTTCTTGGCATTTTCTTTATAATAAAGTATACAATTTATAATATCATTATATTTAGGTAGTAGATTTTTATTAAATTTAATAGATTTAAAAGTCATGATAATAATATAAGGTAGGTATATAATAGATTAGTAAAAGTAAGGTGTAGCAATATGATTGGTTGTTGAAAAAGGTTATGAACTATTGTAAATTCAAATTATTCATATAGAAAAATTTAGAAAGTATAATTATATGAATATACAATATAAATTACAAAAAAAAATACTTAACTAAGATATGTTAACTATATAAACTATTGTAACAAGATGATGTTATTTAATTATATATTTTAAATTTTCATATATCTATAAATTAATTATATATTTAATATATTTTTTATAAAATGGCCGATTTATAATGTTAATTGAATACGAAAATATAATTGATAAGTGTTGTTTCAGTATTGTAGTAATGATAGTGAACATTATACAATCGATAATATATAATACCATGTTTGTAATAATATACACAGGTCTTATATATTTCTTATATTAATATCATAATTTTACATTTTTAAATGACACTCCACTCTAATATATATATATATATATATATATATATATATATATTGTAAATACGTATAATGTATTTGTATCTACTAAGATGTATCTACTAAGAAAATTCTTTATTTGTAATTGTATCTACTATAATTTTTTTAAAGTAATTGTAGTAGTATCTATTATAAGAAAATAATGTGTAATTGTAATTGTATCTATTATACATTTTTTGAGTATCGTTCCCAGTTCTGTATATATATATATATAATATTTATTTAAATGTCAATATTATATATTATTTATTAAATAATTCAACTTTAGAATTTCGAAATTAATGAAGATTAGAAACTTTAAAATTTCAAAATTAATCAAGTAAATATTCAAAAATATTTTCTATATTTTAGAGTTATTTAAATAACCTATTGAAAATGATAATATTATTGAAAATCCAATATTTATAATTGTAATATAGTTCATTTAAATAATTTTATATTAATTATTAAATAATAAATCTATAAATGATATATATTTATAAATTATTTAGACTATTTACAATGATTTTGTGAGGCAAAGATATAATAACACTCCTTATATATACAACGTTATTAATAACTACTACCTTCCGTTGCTAGCAGTAGTATCGAATACTGAATTAGATTTAGGTTAGGCGGGGTTTCTATATAACAATTTTTTCATTTCTCTATTAAATTACATGTGATATAAAATAAATTTTACTCGCCACATAAATATTTATAGAATTTAAAACCTACGTGTCCGTTGTTTTGTTATATATTAGCAATAAACAAAGGTAAGGAAAAATATAGGTTTAAACCTTAAAATGTTACCGTGATTATTACATATGGAACCCTGATTTGAATATAACAATCATATATATATATATATGTATATATATATTTAAATATAATAATCTCATATATAAATAACAAACATAAATTTCTTCATTAGAGTATTCGGATGAGTTTGATTCCTATAATTATTAATTTAAATTAATTAATATTATAATAGTGTATATGGAATTTTAAATGTAATATTTGTTCCCTTATAATAATGCATTTTTTGATTTTGTTAATTTCAGTTTTTTTACTAATTCAAATGTATTAATAAATTTCATATATTCATAAAGTATTAGCTATTTTTTTAGTATTATATAACTTGAATAATTTGTATTTTTAGTAACCTTCATAAAATACTGTTTTATAGTACTTATAACAGTGTTTTATGAAGGTTAGTAAAAAAATAATTATATAAGTTATAAAATACTAAAAAAAATAGCTATTACTTTATGACTATATATTTTAGTATAATTTCATAGGTAGTATATTGCCAGAAGTCTTTGGCAATAATTTATTACTTTAGGTATTTGACTTATAATAATTTTATATCATTAATATATATGAACTCTATTTTTATATTATTTATTAATAATGTTAAAATCTAGAGAATAAGTGAGTTTAAATATTGATTTAATTAATACTCTATATATATTGGATCCATAAATATAACTACTTAGTAGATATACCATTTTAAATGAAATATTAAGTATTATTATATACATGTAGGGTGTTTATTAATGTAGTACTACATATTGATCATATATATATATATATATATATATATATATATATATATATATATATATATATATATATATATTACATAAGAAAATAAAATGTTACATTCATAACTATAATCAATATATATTTTTAATTAATTTATATGTTAAAATTAATGCACAGAAGCATAATTTTTTGTTACCATTACATATAGAACATATCTCAATAAAAAGTTAGAGCGAATACTTTATGCAAAATGTACATAACAAATAAATTGTAATATTGTCTACAAAATAACTTATACATAATATATATTTGGTAGACATTATTTTTATGTTCTTTATTATTCATTATTTTGAAAAAATAATTAAATATATTCAAAGATTATATCATAATTAATTAATATGTAATTTTCATATTTATGACGGCTATCTTTTAAAATGTCTACCACATGATTATATTTTGCATTGTCTACCAAATGGTTATAATATGACAATATATATAATAATAATATTATATATATAAAATAATCTCATATATAAATTACAAACATTAATTTCTTCATCAGAGTATTCAGACACTTCCGATTCCTAAAAAATTATTAATTTTAATTAATTAATATTATAAAAATGTAAATATTTAATATTTTAATATCTATCAATATATAAATCAATAAATACACCAAGTAGAGGGTAACATATATTTATAAAAAACAAATACTTTTTTAAGAGAATCAAAAAATACCCAATACGCTTTATCAATTACCAAATTAAAAATAACATACTTGATTAGAATTGATTATTTATTTTATATATATTTTTAAAGTATATATATATATAATACTGGGTTTGGCGTTTCCCGGTATATATTTTAATATAGTAATTTCCAGGTTAGTTGTGTTTTATTAATATTTACTTACAGTAGCTTCTGTACAGCATCTATATTGCCTGTATTTTAATTTAATTAATTAATCCATTAAAAAAATGTATTTATCTAAATAAAATAATTTGATAATAAGGGACCTCTGTTCTATAAATAGATTTGTACATGTATTTAATAGAGAAAATAGTGTTCTACTAAAAGTCTATTAACTTATTTTTTATTTTGTTATTCAATACAATATTTAACACAATGATAGCTATTATATAGATCTATAATAATAGTATTTTTATAGAATATAAAAAAAATTAGGGTTGGTCGGTTTTTTTGAATCGGTTTTTTTGGTTCGGTTTTTTTTAACGGTTTTTTTGATCAAAAAAACCATTGGTTTTTTTGGTTTATTTGGTTTTTTTAACATTATAAAATCGTTAAATCAAAAATAAGGAATCGATTAGGCAATGATAAGGCTGCAAAACTTGTTTTTTTTATTACGAGAATTAAATTAATTATATTTCTATTAGAAATCATCTAATTATTATTATTATTATTTTTTAAATTATTATATTGTTACAATTTGTAACTTGTTATTTTATTGTGAGAATTATATTGATTATATTTCTATTAGAAATCATCTAATTATTATTATTATTATTTTTTAAATTATTATATTGTTACAATTTGTAACTTGTAATTTTATTGTGAGAATTATATTGATTATATTTCTAATTATTGTATTGTTATTTTTTTTAATTATTATTTTGTTACAATTTGTAACTATTTTTTTTATTATATTTTACTTTATTTTTATAATAAATATATTTTAATAAAATAATTTTATTAACATTTAATATTAATAATATATTATTGAAAATTTAATAATATATATATATATATATATATAATTAATATATATAAATAATATTCATTAGTGTTGTATATTTTATACTTACTCTATATATGTATGTTTTGCACAGACATTTAATAATCGATCTAGGTATATATAATATTTTCTAATTAATAATCCGAACATTTAATTATAAAAAAACCAAAAAAACCAAAAAAACCGCCAACCCTGAAAAAAATATTGACTATAAATTATGTTTAACTAATAAATTATTATTATTTTAAAAATAAATAATAAAATTATGAATATTTAAAATTTTAAAAATTATTAAATTTTTTAAAATGCCAATATTTTCTGATATATATTATAAATTATCTGAAAGTTTAAATTAATGTAACGCATTATTGAATGAGTTAATCATGTTTGAATTAGTAAAATTGGTCAAAGTAATTAATCTGAGTAAATTGAATCTAAATATTTACAATATAATTATGAGAAATTGATGAAATATATAAACAGATGTTATATTATTACATTATGTTATTATAAATAAAGAGCCACCTATGAATTCTGATTATTTAAATCTATTTATAATATTCTTTGTAGTTGATTTTTCTAAATATCATATACTTCCTATTTTATACTTCCATATACTATCTATTTACATATAAATGTGTATGATAGAAAATAGTATGCGAATGTAAATTAAATATCTAAATAAAAATATTTATTTAATATATTTAAATACAATATTATTTAATCAAATCAGTGTTGTCAATAGTCAGTAGTGATGTAAATGATGCTCAAATCTAAAGCATCGATGCAGTCTCAGTCTCGGTTACCCAAAGCATCAATGCAGTCTCAGCAAAGATTTTCCAAAGGAAAGATATAACACTTACGCAAAATCGTGTAATTCGAATTTGTATACAAAATACCCTGGTGCCACCTATAGCGGGTTACTTTTAGGAACTATGTGTTGTTTATAATGAAAATTCGTATTTAACTATACACTTTTAAAATGTTAAATAATATGCTTTAAATTAATATTTATATGATGAAAACTAAGTGTTCATTACTAATATATAACAAACAAATATGATATGTATGTTTTAAATGCTATAAGTATATATTTAGTGAGTAAAAGCTAATTTATATTGCATGTAATTTAATAGAGCAATGAAAACATTGTTGTATGCAAACAGAGCCGAACCTAAATCTATTTCAGTGATTTCGATACTACTGCTAGCAGCGGTTGGGGCTATTACTAAATTACGTTGCATGCATAGGGAGTGTTATATCTTTGCTTCGCAAAATCTTTGGTCTCAGTCTCAATACCTAAAGCATCAATGTAGTCTCAGTCTCAATACCTAAAGCATCGATGCAGTCTAAATGTAAAAATCATCGTTTAAGTCTCAGAATGGGTTACCTAAACCGTCGATGCAGTCTCAGACTCTATGAAATGCATTGGTATTAACTCATGCTTATTAAAGGCATCATTTAAGTGTTAGTCTCAGTTTTCATAAGATCAATATTTCAGTGTCAGTTACCAGAATCTATGTTTTATATATAAATCGAAAATAATTTCATTACAATAAATAATACACAATACAAACTATCAGATAAGGAAAACAATCTCGGAGTGTCAATTGATAAGATTCTTAATATGTTCATAAACGCAAAAGTCAAATCAGCAACTATCAATTGCATAATATTAGAATTATAAGAAAAACAATAACTATTAATACATGTAAATTGCTAATTCAAAGCCTAGTTATATCTATATTGGACTATTGTAACATACTTTTAATTAATTGACCTGCTTATCAGTTAATGCCATTAAATAAAATTATTCGATCATCAATTCGCGTTATATAAATTACCACCCAGATCAATAAACGATACAATAAGTATAACTGAACTTATGTTACAACAACACCTACTACTACATTGGTTACTACCAATTAATAAATATATATATATATATATATATATATATATATATATATATCAGTGTTCATTCTAGAGCTACCCAGATACCCAAATTGGGAAGTGCCCTACTTTTTGGGTAGCTGCCCTAAATATATGATTATATGGATTAAGTTTAATTATAAAGTTCTTATTAATATAATTGTAATATCATGAATTAAAATTGTTATATCTCTAATTACAGGAATATATTATTTAATAAATGTCAGTTTTCCAATGAATATTTATAAAATGACGATTAAATGTGTTATTATTATTTAAGTATTAAAATAATGGAGAATATGAATAACTTCTGTCATAACCCAAATAATAATCCCAAATCCCCCTGGTTCAACACTGAACTCACCAATATGAGAAAGTCACTTCGTCGTCTACAGTCCATTTATGCTTCTTCTAAAATGAACTCAGACCTGTGTTCCTTTAAAGTATGTCGCTCATTATACAGGAAAAAACTCTTATCCACTAAATCATCATACTTTACTAACTTGCTTTGTAAATTTGGTACCTCCTCTAAGCAAGCCTACAACCTATCATTCACCTTAGTAGGTAAATCAAAACCCAGGCACCTTCTTGACCAACCGGATACAGTCCTCTGCTCCTCCTTTGCTAATTTCTTCCAGAATAAAGTATCGAATATCATCGCTGCTCTCCCCAATGTGAATGTTGATCTCCTCACGCTCAACTCATATTCACTAGCTTCCCATAATCACTGGTCCTCGTTCACTCTCCCTACTCGTCCATATGTGCTCTCTCTAATGGCATCCCTAAAATCCAATTCCCCACTCGACCCTATTCCTCTTACTTTACTTCGTACCCTTTCGCCATTGCTAATTGAACCCATAACAATGATCATTCATGCGTCCCTTATTACATCCATCGTACCAAAGTCTATGAAACACTCATATATCACCCCAATTATAAAAAAAACTACCCTTAGCCACTCGAACCTGTCGAGCTATCGACCCATCTCCCAGCTTTCATCAATCTCTAAGACCTTAGAGCGAATTGTATCTGCTCAACTTATTCACTATATCACTACCAATTCAATTATTGATAAGTTTCAAAGTGCTTACTTACCCCATCGGAGCACTGAATCAGCACTGAATCTTATCATTAATGATCTACTAATATCCCTTGACAACAAAGCCCCGTGCTACCTTGTGTTACTTGACCTATCCAGTGCCTTTGACACTCTAAACCATGACATTCTTGCTTTACGACTCAATGAAATCGGTATTCATGGTCAAGTTCACAGCTGGTTTACGTCATTCTTTTCCTTAAGGTCCTCTTCAGTGAAAATTAACTCATCCTTTTCTACCCCGTTTATCAGCACTCATGGTGTTCCACAAGGCTCCGTGCTTGGTCCTTTACTTTTTATTATTTATATTTTACCCATACAATCCATATTTCGTAAATATCCTTACATCCACTACCATCTCTTTGCAGATGATCTACAAATGTATACTTCTTTTCCCATTTCCTGTGACTCCAACTCAATTCAACTGTCTATTTTTAACTGCCTCACAGAACTTACTGACTGGTTTTCCCATAATTCCCTATCACTTAACATGACCAAAACTGACACCATAATTATCTCCAGACCTACCTACCCCCTAATCATCACCCACCCCTTTCTACTAGCTCTCCCTACATCACAATCCATAACAACTCTTGGTTTCACCATCAACTCCCACCTAGATTACTCTGACCACATATCTATAATGATTCGCAATGCCAACTATTTTTTTTACAATATTAGAAAATCACGTAATAAATTGACTTTTTCAATGACTAAAAGTCTAATACACTCGCTAGTCTTCAGTAGACTCATATACTGCTGCTCACTTCTATGCAATCTACCCCTAAAGCTTATGCTTAAACTTGAGAAGATACAACGACGTGCTATACGCACCCTTTATAAACTGAAGTTCTCTTCAATAGTATCTATATCGACTCTAATGCGATCACTCGGCTGGCTTAAGTTTAGGTATATCTGCAGGTACAGACTACTATGCATCACCCATAAGGTGATACATCTTAGATCTCCCGAGTACCTAGCAGACCTAATCAGTACGCATACCCTTAGTCGAGCTAGCAGGAAATGTCACACGATGACAATTGTGCAACGCTCGACTATCTCTGCTCACTCCGAATCTGCTTTCTCTGTGGTAGCTCCAAAATACTGGAATTCTCTACCATATGACATTAGGTATTTGAAATCCTTGTCACTATTTAAATGTAAACTCTCCACGCACCTATTAACATTGTAACCTACCCTCCCTTTTCCTTTATTTGTATTGTACTTTATTTATTTTATTTTTGTTTCCTTCTCATGACGCCCATAACCACCACGTGATTTTGTAGTCAATAAAATATTTTAAAATAAATAAAATAACATTAGGATAAATTCATTATTTTTCAAATAATGGCGAATATATACTATTTGCCCTTTGTTATATCCGTTTGATATTTTATATAAACAAACAATTTAGATTCAAATACAAATTAAATATGAAATATTATAATAAACTGCTTGAACTATATTTAGAATAATCTATTTTTAGATTGGGTAGCAAATTCACTACCCAAAATGAAAATTGGGTAGCAAACTTTAAATATTGGGTAGTGAATTTTCTACCAATTTATATTTATAATGATATATGAAAATTAATTCAATAATTATTTTATTCCAATTCTTTTTCTCCCAATATATATAAATCACATGATTGTTTTATTTAAAATTCGTAATTTTAATATATTTATTTAAAATCCTATTTTAAAACGTAATATTAAAGTGATATTAGAGATATTAAAAACCATGAAAATATAAATAATGAAACATTTAATCACCAATAGTATTAATAATAGTTCACTGTTTTTTATATTCATAATAATTAAACGGTATACTTTTTAAATTTATCATAATTTAATTTTTAAATTTAAAATTATTATGACATTAATATTCAATATTTAATAATATTATATTATTATATTAATTATCATACTTATCATAATTATTATTCCTATATACAATATATAATGTTTAAAAGATAAAGTCATAAATATCATGTATTATACTACTTATTATTTAATATATATTGAATTTAAAATAAACCATACGAGTACGTACTGCATGTTGATACATGAGCATGACATATTTTATATTGATTTTATTTTATTTTATGATAAAATTGGTATCACTGGAAAGCTAATTAAATTATTTAATACAATACATATTATGTTTTTTAAAATTTATATTTAAACAAAAGTTATTAACAAAAATGGCAAACAAATTATTACATTTTAATAATCAATACAATTATAATATACATTCTAATTAATTCTTTATATTATGACATTAAAATATCTTATATAAATTATATATAATAATGTGTACCAGTATATATAATATAATAATATTAATATAGATATGGGTATTTTTGTATATTTTTATATACTTATATATTGTTTCTGACAAATAAATATGTATATATTATATCATATATCACAGTTATCTACTATTAGTTTCACTATATATTAATAAGACATTGCATTATTTATATTATTAATATTATTAATTAGTTAGTGTAACCTATATTGTTTGTGCAGATTTTTAATATTCAATTTGCAGATTACATACCATGTATATAAATTAAATTTTATAGAGATAATACATAGACAATGTATCGTATATTATTATTTTTACAAAATTATTATTATATTATATAAATTTAATTTTAAAGTTAAATTATAATAATGCTAATATTATGTTATATTAAATTATATATAAAATTATTTTTAAATTATCGAAATAATTGATCAAAAATAAGACAATATTGGTCGGATTATGATCAAGAACTTCGCGATTTTTGTAATAATATATATATTTAATATATATCCATAACATTCTTTATTCGAATTAGTGATTGTATAAATATATATATATATTGTTATTTGTCCTTTCATCCCATAGATGACATTTTAACTTATATGGCTTTAATGATACTTCTAAGTCATTGTCATATTAAGCATCCATAGATTTAACAAAATTTATTTATACACATTTATATAAGATCACTTCTAAATATTATTGTAAGCATTTTTTATTGGTCAGGACGGGGCTTCCACCTGTAACCTAATACCTGTGTGTCTGATGCTTTAGCCAACTAATAATACAAATAGTTAAAATATATATATATATATATAGTATAAATATATAGTGCACATGTTTAACATAATTTTATTATATGTTATAAGAATAATTGTGCATTACAATTTAACTATACTGATTTAATATATCAAACTATTATACAAGAGTACACATTATTTATTACAGATATTCTAGTGATTATGGTGTACATATATATGTAGTTACCATGCCTATATATAAATACTTGATTATCACAAGCTTAATAAAAAAAAATCGTGGAACTTTTGACCAGGTACCTGTTAGTCAATATATATTTTTATAATAAAGTATTGATTATTCTCTACTAGTGATGTAAATGATGCTAAAATATTAAGCATGATGCAGTCTCAGTCTCAGTTACCTAAAGTCTCAACTCGGCTCGGGCTTGTTTGGCTAGTCTCGCTCGGGCTCATTTTTTCCGAAAATGAAAGTATCGGTTCGGCTCGGCATGAAAAAGGTCGGTATTTTTTACCCTACTAGATGAAATTTACAACATTATTCACTGAATCGCGAAGTTGGCGCAAATTATATTTTTTAAATTGATGTAAATGTTAAATATATAAAAATTAGTATTAAAATGTAATTTCAAAAAAGCATAATTTCTGCTGGGCTCATTTTTTTTCCGAAAATTAAAGTCTCGGCTCGGCATCATTTACATCACTATTCTCTACATAATTATTATGATATTTGTATCAAATGGTTACTGGAGAAAGATGGCACATTCAAATTGAAGTCGGGCATTAATTCGACATTTTAAAACAAGTATATAATTTCAAAAGCATCAATATACAAAATGACATACATCATGAGAATGATTTTCGTAGATTATTTGATCTGATCAACTTGTTCATAATAAAAAAAATGTCTAATTTTACAAATTATATACACTACTTATGCACATAATTATATATATATATATATATATATATATATTATATAATTTATATATATAATATTATATATATATATTTTACTATATAAATGTTACTATATAAATTTTACAATAAATATATACATACATGTATATATATATAAATATATATTTATGTCCTTAAAGTTACCATAGACCATATTATATATTTAATATTATATTTAATATATGATAATATAATATCATAATAATTTAATTATTAATTATGTAGATAGATTTTATTAAATTAATAAATTCACAATAAATAACATTTATTATGAAGGGCGTTTTAATTTTAACCTACTTATATATGTGTATTTAAATGTGCCGACTTCCTACAATTACCACATAAGCAGGCATTATAAATAACGAATTTTAAAGGTGTAGTATTTTGAAGGAAACAAAGCCATACAAATATTATTAAAAAAATATTATAACTTGTTATAAATAATACATTATCATAATGATTATGTATTAAATATGATACACACTAACATGTTCTGTTATGAGTTCTACTTCTCCAGATGTAGTATACTCATTTTCAGAAGAGTATGATGTTAAATCTTCAAACATGGTACTTTTTACGTTCAAATAAATAACTAAGTTTTAAAAATGTCAAAACAATTGTTTACAGCCAAGTGCTATCACTCCGCCATTTTCGCGAATTCGTATTTGATTGGCTGTTGAAATAAACAATAACATTCCGCCATTTTAGGAGATTTTATTCGCAGGAGACATAGATTTATAGTTTAAATGTAAACCCTAAAAGGATGTAAACTATAAATCTATGGCAGGAGAGGTGGATATTGAATCTGGCGGCCTAATAATTTTCATATTTTATGGGTCGTGTCTAACTTCTCAAAGATAATTAAATATTCAAATATTTAAATATAAATGACATTTCTGTAAATATTCAAATATTATAATATTAAAACATGTAAATAAATGTAATGAGTATTCAGATATATAGAATATATACAAGTATCTCAACTAGTTCTATACTGTATATCAGGCCCGTAGCCACGGGGGCCCCGTCGAGAGGCCTTCGGGGGCAAGGCTCAACCTGAGATCGGCTAGGCCCCCCCTGAGATTAGGAAGACCCCTAACACTTGTTTCACATTACGTTTTTTTCATATAGTATTTAACCGGGTATTTACTAGATATTCAATTATATTTATATTTTTATTTTATAATTTTATTTATATTATATTTATTTATTAGAATATATGTATTTTAGTCATAGACATTATAGTGAGGATACAATTCAGTATTTATGGTTTTATAACATATTTTCTAAAATTATGATGAATATTAAAATAAATTTTAATAATTTAATTATAATTAATTAATAGTTATAACTTAATAGGGTATACCCTATCATGAGCAAACAACAACAAAACTATTTGGTATTCTAACTAAAATAGGAGCAGAACAATTAATAGATCAAGGAATAGTAGACACAGATTCAAATAGCAAACCACCCCCAAACCCAAACAAAAATACTACAACATATGAAAAAATAAATTTAAATTATCGTCCATCTTATCTCGGAAATGTTTGTCCTAAACGTACAAGTGGTAGGGCACCCGTAACATCTTTTTGACATAAAATAAGAAGATTTACCTATAATATGTATATAATATATACTATATATATATATATATATATATATATATATATATATATATATAAAATAGAGAAAATTTAATTTATATCCATTGTACTCTCACAGTAAGTGGTTACTACCAATTGGAATTCCGCAATGGAAAAAGAAAATGGTTTGTTAAATGCTCCCAATCATGTGATTTCTTCTGTGAATCGCATAAAAAAGATCCACCTGTTGATTACTACCAGATCACTCTCCTAAAAATTATTCTTTTCCTCGATGTAAGATCAGTACGAAATAAAGTTAATTTGATTACACAATTAATTTTTGATTACAATTTTTCTATTTCTGCTATTACTGAGAATTGTCTAACTATTGATGATTCTGCTCTAGCTTCCCAACAGACCCCTATTTTTTGTAAGTATTGCTTGCTAATAGGTTTACATCACATCGTCGTGTGGCTTAGCTCTGTTATTCTCATCAGAACTTAAGCTTATTTCGTCATCTACCACATGTTTCTCTTCATATGAAATTGTATCTGTAATATTCAGTTTCCATCATTATTTACCATTGTAATTATACTTATCTACCGTTCACCTTCATCTAGCCTATAGGCGTATATGGCGTTTCTTAGATGATCTATCTTCTATTTTAGAATATTTCATATCAGTTAACACGGTTATTATTGGTAATTTTAATATTCAAATTAACAATAAAAATAATGCTTCCTTATATCTGAATGAACTTACACTTGAGTATTATCTAATGTAACATAATAGCAGCATAATATACTTTAAAATTAATAGCAGCATAATATTAGCATAATAGACTTTAAATAGCAGCATAACAGCAGCATAATAGCATGTCAAATTAATAGCAGCTTAATAGACATTTAATAGCAGCATAATAGCACAATGTTAACATGTGAGGCTCTTACATATGCTGCTATAATGATGCTATTACTGTTTGCTGGGTAGTGAATAGTATCAAGACCTCCTATAACCTCGGTGTTATACAGAGGTATATCATTAATATTATAACAAGACCTCATATATTCAAACAAATAAATAAATGTTGTAAATATATAATGTTATAACCATATTTACAACGCAATACAACCAATAGCAACATAATATACAAATTATGATTTATTGATTGGATATCTCGTATAAAAAATATTAAAAATAATACTGATATTAAAACTAAAATAAATAATGAAGATATAATTTCATAAAAAATATTATATTGAATCGATGATAGAAATCATATAATTTATTGCCATTAATGAATTACCTTTCCGTGGTACATCAGAATAATTTGATTCCTTAAACTGTGGCTTTTTATGAATATGTTTAATTTGTATTAATAAAAGATGAAAAGTTAAAATCAATATCACAAATGATGCCAAACAATGTAAAATATACCTCCGCTGAGTTTCAAAATAAAATTATAAGTATTATGAATTCAGTATTAACCAATAAAATCATATAAATAATAAACAATTGTTATGGAGGTCTATATACAATTAAGTGTGATGAAACAACACAAATAGAATTGCAGTCTATAATAATAATATTCATTAAAGAAGGAGAGCCGAATGAAATTCTATTATGTGTAATATGAATAAAAGAGTTAAATGCTAAGTACAACGCTTATCAAATTTGCTCTGAGATAGCTGTAATAACATGCCCATAATTACTAAGTCAATGCTATGATGGTGCTTCAGTATGTGCATTATTTTAATCATCAATTGTAGTTGATGTTTGTGAATCAATCACAGAAATTAAATATTTATTTACTCAAATAAATATAATAAATAAATTCTTCAAAAATCTTGAATTATACTGCATGTTTATGTATACATACTTACTTTAAAGATGAATGTCTATGTGGTCATGACACAAATGCATTTGTCAATATTGCTCCCTGATGTATTGAGAATTATTAGACACTAAGTGCTAAAATAAAATATGAAAAATAGATTAGAAAGACACTAAATTATTTTTCAAGACAAAAACAAGGAGAAAATATGGTAACCGAAATTGGATTAAATGCCATATTTAAAAAAGATCTGCTACTAACAGCAACATTAATTTTTAGTATTCTCGAAGTTTTTAAACCTGCTGATAAAATGCTGCAAAACAGAGATTCGAGTATAATTGAATTGGAATCAACGTTATGATAGCTGTGATGTCGTCAGTGAAGAAAATGCCTTCTTCTGAATTTCTACAAACGTTAATTGATAAACACGAAACTTCTAATGAGCAGCCACTATAGTAATAATAAAAATAACTTATCCAACTGCATTTAGTGATTATATAATAGAAGAGTAAGTAAAATAAATGGTAAGTTAAATTATTATATTTTAAATATTGTAAATATATTCATTTTTAGAATCAAATGTTAATGAAGATATAAATTATAAGCAGCTATTTTATCTATTGATTGATACTGTTGGTGCATAGTTTGAGCAACGATTTTTGGAATTGAATTTAAACTTATTCCGATCACTAAATTCATTGCGACCCATTATAGATCATGACAATGGTATATTTCTATCTATACAGTTTTTAATGCCCTAAAGTTTTTAATATGCTTAAGTCTATATTATCTGAATTTTTATCTCAAAATTAAAAAATGAGTTACTATAGTAGTAGTAAAGGAACTCATGACTTCTTAATTTAAATTTCAAGTAGGTTACCTACCTTTCGTTAAATGTGTATTCAACTACAGACATAATTTTTCAAATATATATTATTATGTGCAGGAGAAACATTTGGTACTTCTAAATCAAGTTGTGAAGCTTCATTTTTAACTATTGAACGCTTAAGTACGGCGTACTTAGTACGCCATTTAGAAAAGCTTTTCATAATCGGAAATGTGCCCTTGTACATTTATCATTTGAAAAAATATTCCTTCAAACAATTGATATTGAAGAATATATTAAATAATTTAAGAAAAAGAATAGAAGAATTAATTTTTAAATATTATATAATCAATAAATATATTTATACATTTCATTTTGATGATTTCTTTATAATATTGTTATTTGTTAAAGCAAAAACATATACAATTAGAGTTAAAAACATATTTTTTAATAAGGTTCATATATGAATCATAAACTATATATATAGTTTATAGAATATATCAAACATGATATTCACGAAAAAAATGTTGAAATACTTAGCCCCACCAAAAATATTAATAGCCCACCTATAAAATAAATCCTATATACGGCCCCGATGTCACTATATATATAAGTTCCATTATATCAGACAACCTCTCCGTATTACTATTACATACATGTTACTTAAATTCCTTACTATCTGTAGCTTATCTTACCAAGTCGAGCTTTCTCGTATGACACTTTTTCTCCATTTATCTCTCCCATCGCCGTCTTAAGTTCATCTGTTGTGCATCCGCTATCGACTCTAAGTTGTGCAGTGTACGTCTTCTGCGTTTCCGTTTTCGTTTCCCATGTAGATGTTCCCACATTAACACTTCGCTGATCAGTTATTCTCTGCTTCTCCAACAAAGTCCAGAAAAACGCATCTTATAGGATATATACATATATGTTCTCTAATTTTAATCGTTATCTTCGGGATATTTCCATATAATTCATTATTAGACGTATGATCTTTGAATTGAATTGAACTGAAAGTTTATTTAAACACTAGCCTTAAATAAATCATAAATTATTTCTCAAAAGTGTATATATAGAATACAAATCTAGATCTTGCCATCTTTTATTTAATTCTTGTATATGTTCCATCAATCTTTTTCTCTAAAGAATATTCTAATGTTCATGTGATGGAGCCATATACAATGATGGATTCGACTGTGGCCCTAAAGAAATTGTTTTAAGATTTACAGGGAGATATGTTTTCCATATGGATGTAATATTGTTTAGTTCCGCCCAAACCTGACCTATACTTACATTAACGTTATTATCGGTATATGCGATGTAGATTACAATATACTTGATATCGTGCACTTGTTTGATGATCTTACCCTATAGATTTTTATACCATTATTATTTTTCTAGTTCAGAGAGATATATTCCGTTTTGTCTGCGTTTACACGTAATCCTATGTCAGCCGCTATTTCTTCGATTTTACGTAGTATTGTATTTGCATCTTTAACGTTGTCTGATGTAATGGCTAAATCATATGCATACTCAGTATCAGTTGTGTATTGCAGGATGTCGGCTACTCATTCGTTTTTTTAAGGTGAGACCCCGATGTTTATTATCAATGATAAGTTATCATTTATAAATGATCATCTAATAATTTTCTCAAGACATAGTATAGACATATTATAAAAAGGAAAGGTGTAACGTGTCTCCTTGTAATACCCCAGTAGTTATTTCGAAGTATGGTGTATCTCCACCTGGTGATCTAACCATTGATATTATATCTCGATAGAGTATTATAACTGATTCTACTATTTCTGTGGGTATTCTATCAAGACCTCCTATAACCTCCGACGTTATAGGAGGTCTTGATTCTATAAGGGGGTATCCCACTACACTAAACGGATTTTAACTTCGATTATGAGATTATTTCTTATATCGGCATTATTTTTAGGTTATCCAGTCATACGACTTTATTTTACTAGATTTATTTGTATTAGCTCGTAGTGTTAATTGTATATTGGCTGTTACAATGCGGTGATCTTATGCTACACTAATAAACGAATTGTATGATCTACAGTTTTTTGCACTGTTTTTTAACTTATTATTTATCATCACATAATAAAATTGAGGTGATGTCTTGTTTGGTGTTTTATGTATCCATAATTACCAAACTTCTTTCTAGAAGTGGGTATTTAAACATAGCAGATTATTTTCATGAAGTTATACAACATATTGCCATTTCTGTTAGCATTTGTGGAGAACTTACAGTTATTTAGCTGATCAAGTTGTGCATTTAATTCACCTCCTATTACTAGCATATTGTGTTAGGGTATCTGTATTGTGAGGGATACCAATTCCAAATATAATTATTAAAGTTCAAGTTCTTCGCTTACATTTATCGGACATGACATTATAGTGATGTTAGGATTTCCATTGAAATTGGCCATCATTATTCTTGGAGATATTATTTCAATATTAGAGAGAAAACTGTATTTTCTTGAACTAACATGTAGACCAATTCCACCCGTAGCAGCTTTTACAATGTTTCTCCATGATGAGCAGGTTATTAGTTTCCGATTCCAAAGGCTCTATGTTCTTGAATACATATAATATCTTGACTGGTAGTTTCTTCATAGGTTATTAATTCTGGTATTTTTAATTTTTTATAGAATCTATGTCTTGAAGGTTGAACTCTTAATATCTCTTTTTGCCTTCATCATTCGATTTTGGTTTTTGATCTCAGTATCTAATCTTTCGATTTTACAACCTGAAAATTTGCAGGACGCCATCCTTGTTTAGCCACATGACAATATATTTGGAATAGGAATGTATGTTTGTGTGTGTATCATGTGCTTGCTTTCAATAGCTGATATATAACGTTTGGTCGCTACTCCCTACACGAGTAACAGAGTTAAGTTATTCTATACCAGAGTTAAGATGCCTCACCGAAAATGTTCTAATCATAGATATTAAGATATCTCATCGCCACTTCTAACACACTTATCCCGTTGTTTTCACGTTACCCTGATCGGGTGGCTGACAGGATCTTTGCCTTGCCAAAGGGCAAAATGGATTTTGTCCGGCACCGTTTATTGGTTATTCGCTACAAATTTCCACTATCTATAGAAAATAATAAATTAATATACTAAAGCCTACAATTTAACTTACTTTTACTATATATATATATATATATATATATATATATATATATATATATATATATATATATATATATATATATATATATATATATACTTTATTCAAGTAAATATTGAGTGTATGTAAGTATCATCGATATAAAGAAAGTGTGTCTGTCTTGACATCAATGGTATGATTACACGTGAGTAGGACATATATAGAACGTGATATCGTTGTGTAAAGTCAATGACCTTTAGTATAGGTAGGCACATTAGGCCGATATACACGATTTGCGATGTCATCAATATCTAAAACTGCAATATCACGTATATGTATGTCGTACACACCCATACTCACACACACACACACATACACACATACACACACATAAACTAATCAATAACGTGGTAGATATCGAAGAAGATATGGCTACGCTATGGATGAATGATAGTTTAATGAATTGCCCGCGACGCGGGCCCCACGTGTTCTAGATCAATGGTAGTTTACGCTGACCTCATCGATAAATCGATGAATCACTGTAACCTCGTGATCTCGTTCGAAAGTAGTCCGGTCGGTTATATAAATAACCAGGGTAGTATATATCTCATATCGTATCCTGCTAACCACGTATACCTATAGGTTCACTATTAGTATAGTATACACACGAGTAATAGGCTTATAATACACAGTTAGATCCTATACACACATCGCTGTACTTTGGTCCAGTTCACATCTACTACGCTTGATAACATCGACGTTATGCTAAACTACTTAGGCGAGAAACTCGGAGCCGTCTACAGACATTCCATAGATCATGTGACGTCATACGAAGGAGGCTGCTGTGTAGCGAAGAATCGTTGCGTCATAACATGCATCGCTTTGACTGCCGTATTCGGAACGGCTTTCTACGTGTTCTTACGTAAGAGGTATGACCTTGTGACTTAGTAATTATAACCTATATAACCTAGTGAACTAGTCCATCTCGGAGGCGGCGCTCACTAACACGCATACACAATACGAAGCATACACTAACTCAATATATATATATACGCATATAAATATATATATATATATATATATATATATATATATATATATATAAATTTAAACATGTACATAGTTACTATGATAGTAGGCATACTTATATTTAAATATATCTGGTATTATATACATTTGAGTTATTGATACCAATTAGTTATATGTTAACTTAATTATTAGTAAATAATAGTTGTTAGGATCATATGATGCGTTCACATAAAATAAAAAAAGCTCTATAGGTAAAAAGCTCTAATAAAATCTATAATATATAGTAAATTTTTTTGTTAAATAATTAATTAATTACTCTATTTATTATATAATAATTTTTTGTCAAATTATGACAAAAAACATGATTATATATATTTATGCTTATTTATATGTAAGAGTATGTGTATATATAATTAAATCATTGAATCAAATAAGGTGCATATGCATCATAAATATAATTATTTAATATTACATAATTAAAAAAATATAAATAGAATACATTACGAGAAACCTATCGCATTTTCTGGTACTAGCGGCCACTACTAGAGCCTTGCCTTATTTTAGTGATTTTTTGAATGCCTAATCAAACGGTTATATTATTATGATAAACACTTTATATATAAAAGTGAACTCACAGTATTCTAGAACTATATGATTTCTAGTTAATTCAAAAAAATAAGAGCCTAAAATTCAGTATTTATCGATATATTAGAAATCTTCTGAGGCATATTAATTATCGGCTACTACCCTCTTCCCTCCCCTACTAACTGTTTGAGTCATCTTTTGATATATAGGTACATAAAGTAGATACTCAATTGAATGTTGTGTATGGCACTTTACGATAGAGACACAGTAGTCGAAACATACTATTACATTTCACATTATTATTATTTATTTATATGTATATTGATAAATTATCAATGATAATAATACTAAATTTAATGTAACATCTGTACTAACAATATTAGTTATATATATAATACAACGTATCAACATTTCTCATAATGTTTCGACTTTTGGTATTAAAATTTATTTTAATTGAATATATAATAGTATTTTATTCACATATATGATCTAAATCAATAGATATCAATAGATATCAATAGATAGAATCACTATATTTCTCTCTATATGGATAAAAATCCACTATTTTAATATTTGACCTATATACTTTGATTAATATCAATCAAAATCGCTGATACTATTTTGTTAATTTATTAAGAAAAGTGGCATTAGAATATCCATAGACATTACATATATTACCTTATACTGTTTTCCCTCTTAAAGGAGATGTATTGTATACATTGTACATAATGTACACAATGTATACATTGATCACAATATAAATTGGAATGGGGATATGTTCAACAGCAAGGACATCATAGTTTAGAAATTGCTCACTCAATCGATGTAAAGAAAGTGGATAAGCAATTGACGCCGGCGATAAATCTAAAGCCCACTACCAGTATTTCCGTAAATAATGTCCGAAAATGTTTGCTAAAAAGTGATTTTCAGGCATGTTGTAGTGGGATAGACCTACCCCCATTAAAGTTACTATATTCCAGCAAGTTGCCGGAAAATAAGGGGTATGCTACTACACTTGTTGATAAATTTCTAGAAAACTACTTTCTAGCAAACATTTCCGGACATTTTTCTAGGAAATAATGGTAGGTTACCTAATGGTTATTTCCCCCTTAATAACATTTGAACGTGTCTTAACAACAAATGATGAGTACATATTTCTAATGGTAATAGATACCTATATAATGCTTTAAAACTTAAATTTGAATATATAATAATTATAATATAACAGTTTATTGACTATATAACAGTTTATAGAGAAAATGATATACGTTTATAGGTATCACCTTGATATAATAAATATATATATATATATATATATATATATATATATATATATAATATATATATATATTTAATATATACAAAAACACTAATGATGAATATTAAAAACAGTAAAAAGAAACCTAAAAAAGACTACCCACGCGACGTGGTGATATTACATCAGCTTGGCCGAGCACCTTTGACCCCTAATCTGTCACCATTTTGTTTGAAGCTCGAAACATATCTGCGCATGGCTAAAATACCATACCAGGTACGCACCATCACTTCTATAGCATCACCTATATAATATAGTCTCAGTTAATCTATCTCTTATATCGTTATGCTTCAATTGAATCATCTGACCATATCAATATAGTAGATATACTATTATATAATACGGTTACTATAGATATTATATAGATATTATATAGATATATAGAGCTTCTTATCTAATAAATCTTCTCGATTGAGATGACATTATATCATCTGTGATATTATTATTATTGTTTATAGTTACTGAATTATTTGTATTAATTATTGATACATATATATAATATATATATATTATATTATATATATATATATTTATATATTTAACTACATATATAACTACACACATATGTGTCTATAGTATACTATGTTTACCTGTCGACAGTGCGAGTTCGGGTTTAAGCGGTCGTCTAAAGGCAAGATCCCGTGGATAACCTATAACGGGCAAGACGTTGCCGACTCACAGTTCTGTATCGACTACTTGAACCAAGAGTTCAAAGTCACACTAGACCACGACCTCGAACCTAAAGAGAAGGCCATCGCTCACGCGCTTCGCATTACATCCGAATCAGAACTGTTCTTGTTAGTAGGCGTGTTTATAGGCTATAGTTCATATAGGCTGTGTTCATGTAGGCCATAGTTCTTATCATATACATTATAATTGGGTCTACTGTCTATGCAATTACATTAATATACAATATTAAGATATCCTAGCATAAGATATACTAAGATACTGTATTATAATACTATAATTATATACTAATATGATATAGTACTATACTATAGTAACCTTGTACTATAGTAGACATTAATGCATTATAGCATTACTATGCTTTATTATGAGTGAGCTAAATAAAGGACATACTTCTTTATTATAGGACAACACATCTATTATTCATATCCTTTTTGTAATAATACAATATTAATATTATTTTGTATTGTATAAACCCTATATATATTCACTGACTAATAGACCGGTTCGTTCGAATAAATTTTTAATCCTTCATATAAAATATAATACATATCTATATTTTAGTATAATATGTATTAACAATTTTTATAAAAAAATAGTTACCTTTGGTCACGAAGCATTTAAAGTTTGAAATATACATTATTATTTTAAAATTTAATTTAAAATATTACATGTATAATAGTCATTCCACCATCTTATTATCTTTGATGTTTACATTTAAAATAAAAATATTTAAAATTAATTTTGTATTTGTATTATATTTAATGAATTAATATAATATATACCATTATTTATATTTATAATGAATATAATATCTATATTTCATTTTTATATCTACAAATTACCAATATTAATGTCTCCTAAAACTCGAGAAAATACACCATTTTACAAGTATTTATTTTAAAATAATTCAAAAAAATAATTAATTTTTTAAAATTAATATATATAATTATACTTTACATAAATTTGAGTGATCATATTGTATTGAATTGTGGATATAAGTTAGATATAAATGTCCTTTATACAAATAAAATTAAAAAATATGTAAACATATTTTGTATTTCATATTTCAAATAAAAATCCAACAAAATTTACAAATGATGTTTAATTTTTTTTCTAAAATAATTTTTAATTTTTTAATAATTAATTTGAAATGTAATATTATTATCTATAAATTATATATTTTAATTATTTAATTATTAAATTGTAATAATTTATTTATATTAAATTATACGATTTTTAGATATTTTTTTTTACTAAAATTATTTTATAAAATTTGGGCATCTAGATTGTTATGAAAAATATTTTTTATTGTTAATACTACTTGTAATATATGTTTCTAGGATATATCCATAGTTGGCTTAAAAAAAAAATCTCCACTAATTTCTATATCTCCCCCATATTAAATTTTATATATATTCAATGTTAAAATATAAAGGTCTCGTGACATAAGACTATTTAAGATATAGGTCTACAATGTTAAACACTTATTCATCATAGCATACATAATTGTAATAGATGTGAAGGTTTTTAAAATTACGAGAAAAAAAAAGTACGAACAGGTCTACTGACTAAAATGTTTCTATAAATTTAATTTAATCTATTTGCTTGAACATCATTTATATTATATGTATAAGCATATTACCTGTACACACACTTAAGTAACCACCCTACTACACCCACACAAATAACCACCCCTACCACACATACATAAGTAACCCCCCCACTACCACACATACACAAGTAACCCCCCCCCCACTACCACACATACATAAGTAACCCCCCCCCCCACCTACCACACACAGTTTACTCGCCTACCAGTTATGGTATACGGACCTCGCTAATAAAGCTACCCTAGTGGCAGTACCCGAGGTTAACTTCTTCATCAGACGTATGATGAGGATGGCTATCTACTTTCACTCCGTCCTCAATGGAATGGCGGCTCACTCTCAAGCTGAACGTGAACGCATCGGTATCCAGCATCTTCAGATGTTCGAGGATATCATAGGTAGGCGTGTCTACGTGGAGGGGGCGGGGCTTAATCTAGCTGCTAACGTAGAGAACAATAGTGTATTACATATACTACATAGATACGAATCGTATCATACGTGTGTGCTAGTCATATTTAGTCATATACCTCACTTACTGGCATTTATATTAAGAATTAAGCCGCAGCTTATTCGTAATACTA
This sequence comes from Osedax fenrisi, assembly GCA_964019155.1. NCBI lineage: Eukaryota > Metazoa > Annelida > Polychaeta > Sabellida > Siboglinidae > Osedax > Osedax fenrisi. The sequence goes on from OZ025239.1 coordinate 2,111,180, forward strand.
CTATTACCAATAGTATAAAGTAGACCACTTGTAGTAAAGATGCAGGGTTGTAAGAAATTTTAATCTAGTATACTTAATATGTAGTTATATTCCCATATGAACTCCTTACTAAGTTGAGATTGTAAACACAAGTATAGATATAGAGGTGGGGGTGTGGTTACTGAGTTGGCATAGAGAATATCATAACTCTATTTCAGATCTTAATACTCCTACAGTAGGAGTCCTACTCTATACCAAGTCTCTTTTTAATCAATGTTATGTCTATTATATTATATACACTTTTCTATGTTATTATTTATTTAAATTATTTTTAAAAGATTAAAAATAACTTTTCAACAATGTAACATTAAGTAACCTGCTAGGTTCATAGTATTGTACAAATATATACAAGACTCCGCATGATATATGACTATAGCTATTCTCAATAAACCTTTCCCTACAGGTGATAACAAATTCATAATGGGAGCCGAAGCCAGGGAAATAGACGCTACAGTATTCTCCTTCCTCGCCACCATCAGGTATCATCTTATGGATTCAGCTTATCAGAAATACATGCTCGGTTAGTCACCTGACCTATCCCACTATCCTAGAGAATAACTCGTAATCGTATGTAAAGTATGGACAATTATTTAAGACCTATTTAATTGGTCCGGAAGAGATTGAACCCACGTCCTACTAACTATGTGTCAGACATTATAGCCAACTGAGCTACACAGGCAGTTAAATATATTATATTATACCAATTTATATATATAACTCGGGCGACAGCATAGAAAAGATATTGATCTTTATCTGAAGCCCTTTAGAGGAAATAACAATATAATTAATTTAAATACTTCATACGAAAAAAATGTACAACTTTCTTCTAATAAATATTATTATTATTATTATTATTATATATATATAAATATTTTATTTATTTACAGAAAAGATGCCAAAGATTTGCAAATACATCGAAACAATGAAACAAGAATATTATCCAGACTGGAATTCATTAATCACAGGATTTTGATAGATAATTATAATTACAAATGTAAACACTATATGTCTAAAACCCTCTTGCCATGATATTCCATATATTTTTGATAAATATATAAATCCGCAATGTATTATACTATTTTTTCATTACAAACAAATAATGCACATTATTTTATTATTTTTATATATTATTTTTATATTGAGCAAAGTTACATGTTTTATTAATGAAATATAATCAATATTGTATTATATTTGAAAATATTCTAATATCATTAAGTCACATATTATACTAATATTGTGCATATAAATTACACACTATTGATACTACAATAAATATATATTAACTTAAAACGATGTTATTCATTTATTAAAGATATATATTAAACTTTTTATGGACTTTAAATTTTATTATATCTAAACCCATGTCATATAAGTGATTCTTCAAAATACACTGCAGGTTTTGGATTGTCTGGATATAATCATAACATAATTTATTTCCTTTCTTACTTATCATTTAATTGATAATATATATATATATATATATATATATGTTAGTATTGTAACATTTCAAATACTCAGCTGTTCGAGAACTTCAAATATTAAAATTAAGGTTCTAAAATTTAAAATCTTTAAAAAATATCTAGTTTTCGAGAACATAAAATATTTATGTATGTTCTTGAGTACTTGAGTACCTTTTAATAATAATTATAAATAAATTAACGAAAAAAAGAAGATATATTAATATATCTTAATATATATTAATTAATTAAATATTATAATTGGGCAATGTGATTTAAAATATATTTTATTTTAAAATATGGTATTTTAAATATATATTTTATTTTCAAATGTAATATTTAAAAAGTTGTTTTTTAAAATATAACAGTTTTACGAATTAATGTTATGCTATATACTATATATATAGTACAGAGTTATACATGATTCGTTTAGAAAAATCATCTCATCTTCTTTTGATGATACCACAAAATTCAGAGACATATTCATTTTTAAATGTACGCTTAATTTAAATATATTTAAAAACTAAATCAAGGACAATATTTTAAATTCTACTTTTTCACTTAGTAACCTCATGTAAATAAAAAAATAAATACTACTACTTTTTTAATATTTTTATCTGAAATTTGTATTATAAATATAAAACATTTATATCTATAGGAATCCTGTTGGATTTATTATTATATTTTATAATAATTAAATAAATGATGATAAACTAGTATTTTAATGAACAAAATTAAAAATAAATATTTAATTAATTGAGACTATTTTTTTACAATATTTTAAATTAAGTACATTTATAAAAAGACAGATCCTTTATGATGGAGGAAAGTATCTGTTGAATACAAAAAAAATTATGTAATTATCTCCATTATTTATTTATCCTTAGCGTTTTTAGATAGAGTTAAATTAGCATTGATTAGATGAACGCACACCTCCCCCCTTAAGATACAATATACCATATTGGTAGTATATATTTTGTATAAATGTATATTAAAATAAATGATAAATATTATAAAATAAAATATATATTTTAATTAAAACAATCCAAACATTATATTAGTAAAATAATTTAATATTATATTTTTATTATTTAAAAGAAATATATTTATGATTTTATTTGATAATTTAATAGTATATATATATACTATTATAATAGTAAAAATAATTTATAGATGATAATTTTGCATATTATTAAAATTTAATTATATCATATATAATATGATTAACCAAAGAAAATAGATTTCTAGAATATATTTTATTAACTTAAAATAACCGATAACAAAATTAAAATTAAAGTTAAAAATATCATTGTTATAAACATAATATTATTAAAATTACAATTAAAAATATTTAAAATATCATTGTTATAAACATAATATTATTATATAATATTATAGGAATGACTACTACGACTAATGAGTATATGATGCTATCTATCGACGGGAATAAAGGCCTCGTGCATATCATATCACATGTGTGCGTGTGGCCATGATTAGAGACCAGATAATTTCAACCAATGAGCAGGATCGTATTCATGTCTGCAATGCCCGGGGCCACTCAATGGTTCCACTGGAAGACCACGCCTATAATAGAACAGCAGTGATTATGTAACAATAGAACAATAGTGATTACGTAACAATAGAGGTGGCATCAGTAGTGTGGTGGCAGCAATAACCTTATCACAATGTCTACTAGTGTAATTCACGACTACCCACTTAGTGCAAATAGCTAATAACATATACTTTATGTATACACTGCATCATTATAGTAATGATATGTGTGCTATAAGCGAGAGTGTGCATGTTATAATGCATATCATTGAATAATATGACAGATACTACAGTAATTGGATGTCAACCAATGAGCTAGCTGCTATAACAATAGTGCTGGACTGTGGTGGCTATGCTTATGTGTGTACCCGCCCTGGTGTGCATGTGTGCATGTGTGTGTGTGCATATGTGTGTGTGTGTATGTGTGTGTGCATGTGTATGCGTGTGTGTGTGTGCATGTGTGTGTGCTTATGTGTGTACCCGCCCTGGTGTGCATATGTATGTGCATGTGTGTGTGCATGTATGTGTGTACGAACGCAATCATTCTGCAGCGATGTTCCTCGAGACGGGGCTGGGCGACTTGAGGTTTGTTGACGATCTCACTACTCCACAGTCTTTCTGCTACAGCACTACCTCTAGGCCTGCATGTCAGCGAGAGAGTAAGAGTAAGAGATAGAGTAAGAGGGAGAGAGAGAGGGAGAGAGTGAGAGGGAGGGATAGAGAGGGAGAGGGAGAGAGAGGGAGAGTTCGTACATTGGCTACATATATAGTCAGTAGTCATATATGAATGATTGGTGAATTTGATACACATGCAGACATTATAAGAATTATCAGTGTTTTGTGACATTTAAAATATTATTTTTATTAAATGAAAATGTTAATTATTATTAGTTAGTATCTAATAAAATGATATCACTACTAGATAATATGTATGGTTACATCACTACCAGTGAACATGTACAGTTTCATCACTACTTACCATGTCCTTGATACGACATTGGTGCTGTCAACGTATTCACCCCACATACACAATTCTCCACCAATCACAAGCTTCTTCTGAGCGTCAGTTCCTAAAAATAGCAGACTTCATTACGGATACGCTTATTGTTACATACGAGAAAAGAGATTCTATTTCATAAATATATACATATATATATATATATATGTTATATAACTGTTTGCTGGCGGTATTGGATAGGTTGTATATATATTGATACGTGATATGTGCTACGCGATACAATTAATGCATGTGGCAGCATTGAATTCGTGCGACACACGCTAATTATTATAGGAGTATTATCATCAGATTGATGACAACGTGTTTATAAGATTGTTAGAGAATTGTTCGTAGAGGATACCACGGTAGGCATCGATAATGACATATTGTATGTAGTGTATATTTGAATAATTGAATAGGTTTTGTTGAATAAACTATAAAACGGACGAAGTTATTGGCTCTTCTTCATACATATGTTTATTTTTATGAATTTATTTATGAATTTATAATTTTATTTTGATATCAGGATCGCAAGATCCACTGATGATGGTCAGGGCCGGCTTAAGCATACTATGGGCCCCGGGCAAAAAAAACGTATGGGCCCCATAATAATTGAATAACATATTAAATGGGCTAATTTAGCAAAAACTAATATTTATAACTCTTCAATTTTATCATATGTTATCATTATACTAATTATTTTGTAATTTGTTTGTATAGGTATAGGTATAACCTACTTTAATCAACTCCTCATAATAATTTCTTTTCTCGCATATATATTTAGAGCAGTGGTTCCCAACCTTTTTTCACCGTGACCCTTTTTTTATAATTCTTAATTAAAAAATATACCATGACCCAATGAAAAATTTTATTTTGTTATTATTGTACTTTAATCATAAAATAATCATATAAACATGAATATACATATATTTAAATATATATTTCCATCTTAAATTTTTCTCGTCCATAAATCCAATTTGCATGCATATAAAATATGCATATAAAAGCATTTATATTATTTTTTAGAAATTGGCTCATGACCTACAAAAAATACTCAATGACCCATAGGTTGGGAACCACTGATTTATAGAGTGCATAAATATTTGTATTACCGCTATTATATCAATGTAATCTAATTGCAATACTTTTCTGAATGACTTTATTCTACAAAGTAATTAGTTCAACGGTTTTCATATTGAAGTCTCAAATTCTTGCATTTTATTGAATAAATAGGCGTTGACTCTAGTAATGTAATTTACGTTATATTTTAACATATATAATATCAGATATAAATTATGTAATTATAAGACGTCCACAAGAGAGTGCACTAACAAAATCTGCTAGGGATCACCATTTTATATTCGATAATGCTTTTAATAAAAAATATTATATTCTTCTTTAATCTAGATGTTAATATATTCTTTATATAGTTTGGCTAAATACATTATATTGATTTGGGATGAAGTCAAAGAATATTGCTACACTTGTCGAAGATTTAACCGCATTTTGCCCAACCAGATTTAAGGAATACACAGTGTAGATATGTGGATCCATATTGACCATAGTCCATTAATGGACTATGGTATATTATAATATATTTAATGTCGTTGAATTTTCCAGAGATATTGCTGGCATTTTCATAACTTTGAGCTCTATAATATATTATAATTATATTATTATTTAAAAAATGCTAATAGATCGGTAGCTAAATATTGATCGATGTGATAAATTATCACTGATAAATTATCAGTGATAATGAATCTCAACGTACAATCGTACGTCGTAAATCAATAAATACTTATATAATAATAGTACCTAACTTGATATAAATAACGATAATTGTTACCTACCTACATCATGTGATATATCTGGAATTGAACACTGATATATAATATAATATTTTGAATTTTGTATTTCTTCAATTATGTAGTTATCAGTGATAACTTATCACCTATTCTCCAATAAGAATATATCCATTGTGTGTATTTAGTTGTAAATAGATAGATGAGGGTGATGTCAATCTAACATTCATTTGTAAGTAATAGGTGGATAAATGCAAAAATGCCTTTAGTATTATATTTATGTTATATATATATTTATAAATAATATCTGTTTCAATAAATATAATCTCTTTCTGTAATAATAGTATGTTGAAAAAGATAATCATTTTATGTACATAATTCCCTTTCATCAATAGACATTATTAAAAATACTATAGGAATAACCTAAAGCAGAATAATCCTATTTAAATTAAAACTATTATATATATATATATATATATTATGTGTACTAATACAACTATAATAATATATACACTATGAGAATATACTATTAGCATGTGCTCCAAAATCTTCATGTAGCTGTTTCCACCATACCTTCGTGTCAATTTTTGTCAAATTCACTCTTCAAATCGGCCTAAATGACTCATATTTAATTAATTTATTATATTATTTTTATTTTTTGAATTAGAATTAATAATATATAAGAAAAATAGTTAAGAATTTTTTTTTTTTCATATAAATAGTAAAAAAAAAATTTCTCAAATAATTCATGGGCCCCCCAAAATCTGGGGCCCCGGGCAATTGCCCGATTTGCCCCCCCCTTAAGCCGGCCCTGATGATGGTCAGTAGCTGAAGACAGCTAGTGATCGTATGAAACTGCAATAAAATGTTGCCTCTACTCCCACTCCATATTCACTGACATGCAGTCAGGGGGGGGGGTGCTGTTGAGAGTGAAGCTAACCATTCTGGGATGTCACAACTTTTGCCATCTTTGTATTTGCAGAACATGCATCAACATGTTTATATTGTATACTTGATATATTAGCATATTTGTAAATATTGTCCTTGATTATTTATGTAAAAACTTAGAAGCCATGTTTTTTAGAGTTTCTAATTATTCACTCAGTAAAAAATACATAAATGTTTATTACTTTTTTGATTTTCATTATTTTGCACTGCAAATTTACTTTATATGTATAATATTTAATACTATATGAATAGTAAATTATGTATCATTATTCTTTATATTTAAAAATAAATTGTGATAAACATAACATATTTATAATGACAAAATATTCATCATTTTTATATATTTTTTTTTCATACTTTTAAATTAATTATGTTTATGAAAAAAGCAATCCATTAGGGTAATCAATTGAATACAAAACAATATTTAAATATGTCTATTAGTTATTTATCATTTAAGGTAGAGCTATAAATAGAATTGTTTACGTCTGTCCTTAAATGCCATCATGTAATAAAGATATTGTCTGTTTTTATTCTAATTTATATTTAATTATCATTTTATTTTCTATTCATAAATGTTATAACACATTCTATTTATTTTATTATGTTCCAACAAACTATACATTATTATATACATTGTATATATATACTATGATAAGTATAACATATTTATGATATAAAGTAATACATTATTTTTTATAATAAGTTTTATTATAAATTTTGATTATAAATGAAGCAGAATAATTATTTTGTAAAACATCTATGAATTTCTAATATCCATACCTCCTACATCATAAATTCAATGATGTTAATAATTATTGATAATTTTCAATAAAATGAATGTGAGTATTTTGATACAATATTTTCAAAAGAAGGCACATTTATTATTACAATTAGCTAAGCTGTGATTAATTGTTATGAAAGAACAAATAAATAGACTGTAAATCTAATCTAGAGTATAAATCTAGTTATAATAACTTAAAAGTGGCTATATATAGATATAATCCACAATAACAAAGTTACGGGTTCGACTATGGACTATGTTGCAAGTACGTCTACCCTAGTAGCTGTTGTATTACGACTAGGGGCGCTGCAACAGGGGGGGTTGGAGGAATATGTCACCCCCACTTTAAAATCTAGTGGGACATCCTATGTATTGGCCCCCCCCCCCATTTTTACCACAAAGTTTATTTTGATTGGTTCGTCCCCCCTACACACCATCGTTCCAGCGCCCCTACACACAACCATATCCCCCCTATATACACCCCATGGTTCAAGCGCCCCTACACACAACCCTGTCCCACCCCTACATACACCCCATCGTTCCATCGCCCCTACACACTGTCCCCCCTACATACACACCATCGTTCCAGCGCCCCTAGTTACGCCGACCTACCATTGAAATGATGAGGATCACACTTGTAATAGTTCATCCAGTCAGAGCCGTAAGAGATGTAGTTGAGGTACCAGCACGAGGACAGGATGGTTCTGTAGCCTAGCTTAGTGACGCGGTCTAGTTCAGCAGCCATTCCTCCTTTCCAGACCTCTACCACGGTGTTAGGGTCAACCTGCAGTGGGGGTAAGGGTAGGGGTGTAAAGGGTACGGTAGACTTCAGAGTTAAACACAGGCACGCACACTAACAGAATATTTATTTTTTATTTATTAATCAATTTAATGATATACAGTAGTGCATATAGTAGTATCTAAATATGAATAAATGCATAAATCATTATACAAAGCTTTAGTAATTATGACTATTTTACGTGTTGTTTAGTATCTTTAAAAAATAGCACTGAATGTATCTAGAAATAACATAAAAAGCATCTTTTATGACACACCATTAATTTAAATATATAATAAATTAATTAGTTATTGAGTAATCTAACATCCTAACTGGTAAACATATTTAATAATTATTATAATAATGATTTTAAAAATTAACAAATATATATGTTTAGTTTTGTTTTTCAAAAAACATCTTTTGAGATACTTTATTATAAAATTACTGCTATTTGTAAAAATTTAAATTAAGTTTTTACTTGGAATAATTATTTAGAACTACCTATATACATGTAAAAGTAATAATAGATAAAACTATTACAGATATATTACTAATTTGTTTTGCTTTATATAAAAAAAATATATATAAATAAAAATCTGATTTTATATGTATATAAATATAATAGCAAATAGTTAATAAAAACAATATCTATAAAATGCATGTACAAAATAATGTGAATTTTTATGTATATATATATGAAATATACTATATATTATTAAAATCCAGATTAGCTTTATTGAGGTATTCATTGTATAATACAACAAAAATTGAATCAATTCATTGAGTAATATTATCTAACATCAATGTTGAATGGAAGTATTCATATTTCCTATTTATTATAATAGATCATTCTCGATCATTAAGTTTCATACTTATTTCAGCATAATTGCATGGGTTTTACATGTAAATAGATAGGTGATCTCAACTAGCAACTAATTAATAATTGATTAACATGTATTAATTAATGAATTTCAATATTTTTGTTACTGTTATATATAAATCTATACTTGAGTTCATTTTTTTCTATATAATCATACATTTTTATATGCAATAAGTATTTGAAAATGATTAATAATTGTTGGTGAATACAAAAATACGCATACAAATAATCTATACACCATAATTACAATACAATGATGTGAAATATTCATATATAATATGTAGATGGCTGTATACTATAGCTTTTGTAGGCTCACTTTGTCATGTAATTCAGCTAAAAAAAACAGAAAAACAAAATCAAACCAATGATATCAAACAAACACAAAATATCAATCAGTAAATGATTATATGTCATATATATATATAAATATATATATAGAATTATAAATTTATAATTATGAAATCAGAATTATAATTAAATTATAAACACATCAAAGGATTTTAATATTTATTACAAATTGATTTCAATATTAAATTTTATAATTATATTCTATATATACTATTTCAGTATACAATCTTGTATCATTATTCAGTTATTTTGTAAGGAGCTTATTTGTTAAAAACTTTGAAAACAAAAATTTGTTAAAGATTGGAATGTTATCTAGTATGTTTATATAATATATATATATAAATATATACTAGTTTTTATCTTTAAAATATTACTTAGTTAATTAACACAAATTATTTAGTGAATATAATTTATAATTGTATTGAATCATAATTGAATCACAGCAATTGAATTTTATTTTAGATATTTTTTAAGATATTTTTTGAAAAATAAAACAACATTTTCATTTATCTGTTGATTGATGTAATATATAATCTATTTTATACATATTTCCATGAATATCTAATATGACATATACAGTGTCTACTTTGTTATGATATAGATTGATATATATAATATGACTTTTTATATGATATTCTCATATTTATGTGAAAATTAGTTTACTATTTTTATATATTTGTAAATTTTGAAAAAATATGTTAATTTATATACTAGAATATAGAGTTCTAATTATATATAACAACATTATAAATGAGAGTATATTATTTTATATTTAACCAGGCGATTGTAAATATTTAGTATTGCAAATAATATAATTTTTAAAAGTAAAGTAAAAATTAGACATTTAATCTGAGTGTAATGTATGGAAAGTCTACAATGACTAGATAACCATGAAGTAATACTAATAGTTGAATTACTAATAGTTATGTATACAGTATAACAATAGGGTGTCACATGATAAAGTATCATATCGATCAAATAAATAATATCCAGAGTGGTACATAATATCACTGCGGGGACATGATAGGACATTAGAGAATATAACCTTGACCCCATTGTCAACAACTTCTTGCCAGACGATGTAACCCTTTCCTTTCTTAGTGCAGAGGTCGAGTAATCTGTACAATGAGGGCAATATAAGGAGGAGGGTGAGGTAAGTGGCCGAGCGGTAGCAGCAGTGAACGCAACATATCAATGATTAAGACATCAGTAAATCTAAATATAGCATCTGCAAACACATCTGATATTACACTTACATATTAGGTGCGCTTTATCTACACATTATTGTACGCTACAATGATTGTTCTGCTACCAGAGAGAGAGAGAGAGATAGAACTGAACATTAATATTGTATGTGGATGTACTAAGGATGTGAGCTCTTGTAAGTGAAGGGGGTATGAGGCAATGGGAGATACAAACCCAGTGTTCATATATCTGATAATCTTATAGAATACAGAATATAGTATAGGCTCTGAACAATATATCATAGTCACATATTCTATTCTATAATGCACCATACACATATATATATATATACATATATAATTTGTATCTTGTAAGAATCAAGAAATGTTTAATTAAAAATCAAAATGAAAGTATAAACCATCTTATATGATGAGCCCTTATAGTTATAATATGTAGAATTGCATAGAGACCTAATGAGTATATATTATATATTTCTATATGTTAAAGGGAGACACCTCCTTTACGAATTCTATGTAAATAGATAGGGATTTTATTTAATTTAAAAAAAAACTAACTCAATAATTTATTAATATTTGTTAATTCTGTAAACTGTAATGTAAATTAGAATGTATATTATACTGGACTATCTTTTTGTAAGAAAATATTATTTATTTGGAAAGATACGATTTCAAAAAGTAGTACAAATTTATACTTACAAAATATTTTTTTCACATGTAATTATTATTAATTATAATTTAACGAGATAGTCATGACAATTATATAACATATATAAGATATACTTAACATTTGATTAAGGGGGGGTAGTACTTACTTAGCCCGCAATGTAGATAGATAGATTGCCTTAGTAAATTAATTGCACACATGTAATAATATAATAATCACATAATTTTGTTTTCTATAGTTTAATAATGTACCATCTATTATGAAATTATTTTGTTATTACATATCCATTAAAATATTTATAATAAATGTTTATAAATATGTTTTATTTATCATTAACCCGTTGAGATCCTGAGATTTGTTAAAATATTACTCAATCATATATTTCTTATAAATAAATATATTTTATACAATGTTAAAATACATTTTATACTTATATTTTTTAATTATTGTATTATGAGTTTTATTATTTCATTATTTAAAGTAAATTGTATGTTATATAACAATAACTTGATTACAATAATTAATTTTTATTTTTTAATTATTAAATAACTAATTTAAAAAATAATCTTACCAGTTTAATTAATTATTTAAACTAACTAATTTTATATATTTTCTAATAACATATATTTAATTAATTTACCATACTGATATATAATTCTATAATTCGTAATATTTTAATAAATGAGGAATTTAATATACCTTTTAAAATAATTAAATAAATACTTGTATTATTTATTTAATAATTTTGTTTTGAATGAATGAATGAATGAATATTTATTTTTTACTGAATATTTAATTAATATACAGAAGGATATTCAGAAGCTATACGTAGCTTATATTAAGAATATCCTTATAACAACAATATTAAATATTTAATATATAATAATAATTATGAAATAAGAAAATGTAATAACAAAAATGGTGTAATACAAGATATTTATATCGAATATACATATTAATAATAATAATAATAAATAATAATAATAATAATAATAATAATAATATAATAATAATAATAATAATATAATAATAATAATAATAATAATAATAATAATAATAATAATAATAATAATAATAATAATAATAATAATAATAATAATAATAATAATAATAATAATAATAATAATAATAATAATAATAATAAATGATAATAATAATAATAATAATAATATAAATAATAATAGTGCGCATATTAATAATACTTATGTACATATATTACAAAATATTATAAAAGATATGAATTTTTAATATAGATTAGAGATTACATGATATTAAATATTTAATTTTTGAACAAAATTGGTTAAGTGTGGTTTGACTATTGTATGATTTTATATGTATCGGTAGATTATTCCAGCAAATGGGTCCATAATAAGTTATATTAAACTTTTTTGCATTGGTATTAACTAAAGGTATTTTAAATTTGTTATTATCGCGCATATTATAAGTAGAGTCTTGTAATTTAAATAAATTTATAATTGTTGTTGAAATTTGATAATTTTTAATCCTAAACATAATTTTACAGGCATTATAGAATATTATTTCTTTAAAAGTTAAAATGTGTTGTTCTTTGTAAATATTATCCACATTAGTTCTATTTTGTTGACGATATAATATTCTTATAGCTTTATTTTGAGCTATACTTATTTGTTTTGATGTTGCATCATAATTATTCCCCCATATATGTGTACAATAAATAATATGGCAATGAAATACAGAATAATATATTAGTTTTAAAATATTGATGGGTAAAATATTATTTAGTTTTCTTAGAATTGATAATCCATAATAAAGTTTAGATTTAACCATATTAGTATGTAGTTTCCAATTCATGTTCGAATCAATAATTACACCAAGGAGTTTTATTGAGTTTTTTTGAATAATGACAATATTATTTAATATAATTTTCACTAAAGTATAATTGTTGTCAAAATTAAAATATAAACATACCAACATTAAGTAATGATATAAATATTCATTAATATAAAATATTAGTTATTTATATTTTTTATAAATTCTATGTATAAATTCTTATGATTAAGGCGTCACATCTTATTTTGGTGAAAATAATTTTATATTTAAATTTTTTTTATTTCATACGATATGTTTTTTATTATCTGTAAACAAATTAGTCATGGAAACAGTATAGAAATGACATATTTGAGAAAGTGGTTATTAGGATTCATAATAAAATAAATATAATTATAATTATATAATTTAGATGCCAAACATATTATTTTACATTATTTTATAACTTATATATAGTGTTTGTAAATATAATATAAATGATAAAATTTTATTTTTATTGTTGCCAAACTTCAAATGATGATTTCTTGAAATAATGAATTCACACTAACAGTGCATGTATAAAGGCTATTCATATAAAAACTAATAATAGTACAAATACAATTTCTATAGAATAAATAACAATAAATAACAACTTCACAGAAAATGTTGTATATACACAATAGGCTATGATAGTATACATGTACATATTATGAATACAATACACACAAAAAAGATTGATTTAATGAATTACAATTACTTGACAGACAATGAATAGACCATATGATGCCTATATATTTACATTGTGCATCTGTGCAATGTGACATCCCCTTAAAATGTAATATAATATATGATATCACTTGGTTGATCTGTAACATTGTATTTGAGCAATGATCTGCAACATATAGTCTCAAAGGATTATTAAATAAAGAACAAAAGTTAATAATTGTTAGTAAAAACAAACAAACATAAATTACATTACAGCCTATTGTATTGTCTACTTATGTTTCAATTCATTACTTATATTATTCAATGAGATATTGAATTTTTAGTAATGACAACATATTATTTTGTGTAAATGGTATTTAAAGTTTATTACAATACAATTTTGAATTACGATTTAGAAAATGATGTTACATGCATATATGTACTTGTATAATATAGAATACATAAAATAAATGATATGAAAAATAATATTGATATATATAAAGTAAGATTATATTTATTAGTGTATGTTATGTGAATAATAAATATATTATATTACACAAAAATAAGTATAAGTATATAAATATTATATTATGAAATTATTATATTAAATTTCTTGTGATCTATAATGCTTGCATTGGACACTACTCGTATCATAGTTACTACTATAGTATAAACTAAATTGTAAACAAATAAAGACGTTTATAAATATTTTATGTTTATAAATATATTTAAATGTTCAAAAATTAATAAATAAATAAAGTTATACAGAATTTATTTAATTATTTAGTAATTATTACTGGTAATTTAAATTATATATTCAATTGGTACTTCAAACAAAGTACTCTTTTTATATACTTATATAACGATTTGAAGTATACTTTATAGACCAAATAATAGCTAAATATTTGATTCTTTTATTTCTAACGTAATAATTAATATTTTTTTTTTTTCAAAAAAAATATTTCTGAATGAGATACCTCCTCCTAAATGGATAATTGCTTCAATTATAATTTAAAAAAAAGGAAAAACGTGACAAATAATTATTTTAAGTAAATCTAGTTTAAAAATAGACTACAATAATTTATATTCTTATTTGTGAACATAAATTTAATATATAAATACATATTGTATTTAATAATTAATGTATCAAATTTGATAATATAATTGAATTACATAATATCACACATTTACTAATGTTATTATTTTATATACTTATATATTATTATAATAAAGTATACTTATATACTTAGAATATTGTTTAAATTAACACAATAAACGCTAGATTGGAAACTATGCATTCAAACAATGAATCAAATGATCGTGAGTGTTATATTTATTTAACTTTTAATATTCAAGATTACATTCAATCACAATAATAGTTAATATTATTGCCATTTTTAAATATTTGAAATAATAAATCATAAATATTACTAAATAGTTTTAGTTTTTTTAGTTTAGTTCATGTTTTTAAGGTATTTTTCAATAACATTGTATCAGCCCTACTTTTTTAAAACATTAATTTTAATGATTTATAGATCGTTTTAAGCTCACATTTTCAGAATATTTATAGATATATTAAATATACTAAATATTATAATATAAAAAATTAAAATTAAAAAATGTGCTATTATTTCCAGAGACATGTATACTCTTAACTGTAATATATATATAAATAAATAAACTGAATTGAACACAAACTTTTGCATGTAATACTGTTCAAGTTTTGCATAACTTTTCATAGATTCGCCTTCCATGAACTTTCCGATATCTGGATTACTTTGCCTGTACAGAGTTAGGTTAAGATGAATAGTTCTGAGATGAGATGAATAGCATAAAGGTACAGTGTACACATATTACTAGAATAAACATAGAACAATATATTTGATCACAGGTAAGTACTGATGTGCAAGAATAAAGTGCTGACTCACCCACCACTAAAGCAATGACTCACCGCCCTAGAAATCAATAATGATTCACTACCAACCGGCGAGCGATGACTCGCTACTAACCAACAAGCGAATGAGACTTCATCTCCTCCCAGGTGGAGATACTTGTCGGGGAACACAGTTTTTAGTTCATCGAGGAGTTTCGAAAGAAAACTATAGGTGGTGTTTAGAATCGGATTTATGGGACCAAAGTTTCCGTTTTCTATACCCTGCGGAGTTGTGTTTATATTTATAAAAATATGAATGAATGAATGATATTTATTTTATTTATATACTATAAATACATAATTAATACACATTAAATATGTATACAATACATTATAGTTATATAATAAGTAACAAAATGAACCCTTTAATAGCAAGATGCTTTCGAGAAAGGATTCCACACAAAAATATATAAGAATAAAAGAACAAACTCAAAAGAAATATGATAATAACACTAAATTACATTGTGAATCAAATAGTTCCAATGTCATGTGCTGTAAATATCTTCTCACAACATGCACACATGGCATGCCCGAATGGACTTTATCTAAATTTACACATACATTTTATATAGCTAAACAAATAACTATATTGAATATATGCTAATATATCCTATAGTTAAGGCACAGTCGTAGTGTAGAAATCAATACATTTTCATAAAACATAAACAACATTATTATTCCATAAAACTAATCTTTAATGTGTAATTTAATATCTGTGAACAAAATGTATCCAAAAATGATCTAAAATTACATAAAAACATGTTTTTATCATCATTCTCTAAAAAAATAATAAATAATTAAATTGTAATATTATTATCAAGCTAATAAACTAATATATAATTAACTAATATATATCATTTTATAGTGTTTTATAGCTTATATATTGCTTATTTTCAAAAAATAAACAGGATTTATTTACATTATTTATTTATATAATGTCTGTTTCTCAGTTTCTACTCATGTGATCATTGAAACCATGAGATACATTAAAAGGGACGCTATCTTTTCAATTTTCAATTTCATATATTATTGACATAATTTTATATTACTATTACATTTATATATATATTATAATTTATATATATAATTATTATTTTTATATATTAGTTATAGTTTCTTATCTATATAATAGATAAGTAATAATTATTAAAAATATATTATTTATAAATGCGTATAATAGATGATAGATAATTATCACAAATATAGTATTTGGCATGAAACTTTAAACGCCAATTACTCAATGATCACTTTTTACGCTAGGTATGTATGCATTAGAGTCGTTATAGAAAATACAATTGTAGCCTTTTTAATAATTTGTATAGAGTTATATAGAGAATACATTTATATGAGTAATTGCAAAGAATAATTTTATAAAAAATATTTCAAGAAATTGTAGATTACTTTAAAAAAAAAATTATATATGTATAAAAATATATATGTAATATAGTATATCTAGAAAATGTATTAATTGCAAAGATGTATTTATATAATGTGAACATGATACAAACAAAATTGGCTCAATACAATGAATAGTTCTATTGTAAACGGTATTTGAATAACCCTATATATTTCTTATATACTACATGTAAAATAAACAAAATGTCGATACACTGGGACCCTGCCTTAATGGAAATAATTATTACATATTACAGAAGAAAAACTCTATATATACTTGAGGAAAAAGGCTTTATATATACCTTTATATCATATAATTATTAGTATATATTCTATAACAAATAATTTATGAAATGAACCTTTTTCAAATGTCCATATCATAAAATACTTCATAAAATAGAGCATAGGTTTGACATAAACAGAATAGATACCCTAGATACCTTATAAAACTAACTTTGGTATAGCATTTAGTCAATAAATCTTTCTGGCTCTTACCCCATGACATCGAATGCCCTATAATTTATAAATAAACATGAGATTAGAGAATTAAAAGTAAATATTTATATTGAGAATGGCGTATTTGTAAATATAAATTCTATTAATAGATTCAGTATTATTGTTATTATTATTATTATTATTAGCATCATTTAGTATTTGCATATATATGTGCGCCACTTTTAAATAGATAAATCATGAATTTTTGTAAATATTACAGTATTTATGAACAGGTGAATACATAAATATAGAAAATAACATCTAGCACACCTAATACAGGTAGTAAATACAATACATAATACAGGTAGTAAATACAATACATAATACAGGTAGTAAATACAATACATAATACGGGTAGTAAATACAATACATAATACAGGTAGTATTACTGTGGAATCAACAGTGTTGATATATACATTACACTATATATAGAGGAATAATGCACCAGTTCTACTGCTATACTATATTGTCTAATAAAGTGTCAGCATGGGTGTGTCAATACGAGTGTCACTACTGATAGTGCCAGTTGTGAGAGTGCCAGTACGAGAAGTGTCAGTAGTAACAGTGTGATGGCACTGACCTGGGGTGTCAAACTCTGGCACCACACGAATACCTCTGATACGGGCATATTCTATGACAGTCTTCACATCTTCTTGGGAGTAGATGTGTGTGTATTGAGGATTGAATGCACCCTAGTTGTAAGGTTTGTATATTAGGGTTGGGGGTGAAGGGCATGGATAGGGTTCATACAGGTATACATTATGCAGATGTATACATCAGATGTAGACCCCTGTGTATGACTATAGATCGTAAGGTCATAGACTGACCTTTAGACTTAGATCCGGGAATGTGTTGCTCTCGTAGGGAAATGATTGGTCATCGACTATGTGCCAATGAAACACGTTCATCTTGTTGTAAGCCATCGCGTCCTAGAGTGTTAGGGGAGAGATGAGGGTTAGGGTAAAGATAGGCAGGGGGTTAGGGTGAAGGTAGATGAGGGGTTAGGGTGAAGGTAGGAGGTTAGAATAGGGTTAGGTAGGAGGTTAGAGTAGGGTTAGGAAGGGGGCTTAGAGTGGGAGGGGGTTAGGGTGAAGGAAGGAGGTTAGAGTAGGGATAGGAAGGGGGGTTAGGGTAAAGATATACAGGGGGGTTAGGGTGAAGGTAGACGAGGGGGTTAGGGTGAAGGTAGACGAAGGGGTTAGGGTGAAGGTAGGAGGTTAGAGTAGGGATAGGAAGGGGATGGAGAGGCAGGGAAATGGGGTAAGGATAAAAACAGGCAGGGGTTAGAGTAGAGATATGGGGTTAGAATGAAGGGTGGGAGTTATAGTGAAGGGGTTAATATATAGTTATAAGTCAGGTTGGGTTTAGTAATTATGGAGTGGTCATACAATATACTTGCATAGAACATAAAGTAGTCTATAGTAGGATCTAAATACACATGTATTACGACCAAACATAAAGAGAGTGGACTTTGGGAGTTTGTGGCTAGGGGGCAGCGCTAACTAGATTCTGGAGAATCGTGTGAAGAGACAGGAAGTGACGAGATGAATCCAACAGAACTCCGCGATGCGAAAATCTCGGGAAGTCTATGATCTTTGTTTCGTTGACCAGTAGCTAGTATGGTACGATATAGTTATAATGTAGTACGTGAGCGGGTACGGTGTTCATAGTTAGCGTACAAGTAATCCATTATACAGGATCAATATTAACATTATCTTCATAGAAGGTTGGCAAACATCAATAAATATATGTATATTATATAATTTATATATTATATAATACATATATATATATATATATAATATAAACATATATATATATATTCAATGTTCAATATATAAGTAAGGAATGTAGTGTAATCCTTTACAAACATTGACTTTAGGTTATATTTGCCTAAAGTATATAAATATAAATCTAGTAGAGAGTTGCTAAGTAGTGAGAGATAACTAGAAGATGTAGGTAAATCAATGCCAAGTGCTCATTGATTCACAACCAGTAACATTCAGCACAGCTGATGCATGTTACCAGACAATACCAGGCATTGTGGTATACACCTATGCATATGTACAAGCAATCATGCATTATGGGATATCATGTTCTATAGACATCACATACAGTATAGGATATCATCTAGTGTATTGCATGAATGGTCATTCTCACCTATTAATGTATTCAGACTTTGGTGTGGTCATCTCAAATATGTTAAAATAATTTACATAAATATTATATATATATATATATGTATTTGTAAGATAATTTAATATATATATATTCTATTACATGTTATGCATTGTTTAAGGGGACGCGATACCACCGTTTGGTTTACATGTAAAAGATACGAAAAAATGCTATTTTAAGAAATCTATTAACTCAAAAAATATTCAATTTTTTTTTTAATATATTAATAATATTCCATATTATATGTTGAAATTTATAGATGTTTACACATCTTTATGTTATACGTTTCTAAAAAAAATAATCGAAATATCTGATAAAAAATTTTAGTTTTCCAACTAAATTTCTAATTAAAATTTTTTAAATAAATATTTTTTAATTTTGACAAATAACTTTAATCTTACAGGTTTTATCTAGTTATATTGAAAAAATGAAGAACAAATATTCAATTGTATAAAAGTTAATACCAGTTGTCAGCATGATTGGTCACAAATAATTATTCTGAGTAAATCAAGTTTCAAATATAATATATGAATATAAACAATATGAATATACAGGTACAAATAATATAATATAAACAAAATGAATAATGTAATGAACATAATTTAAACACCACATAAAAGATAATATGTGAAGTATTAAAATTGTACATTAATACAAAATTTGAAATTCAATTTTTTTTCAAAAAAATCAATGGTATCGCGTCCCCTTAATATATGGGATTCCATTTCAAATATGTTATATCTACAGAATCGGAAATTATAAAGTTATCTATATTCTATAAATAAGTAGATACTAATATGAAAAACTTATATTATTATTATGTATATCATATCATTATCATATATTTATATAATATGATAGTATTATATATATATATATATATATATATATATATATATACTTAATTATTGATTTAAAATAGCTATAATAAACAATATAACATAGAGTGTTAACACAAATAATACACAATTGATTAAATATACGTGAGATATCATACTACTAATAGTAGCTTACTATTACTGGGGATGCAGGTTTTACATGTTCTATCTACATAAGTAAACGAGAAGAAATAATAATATTTATAATAAGGTGATAACTATTTACTATATTTGTTTACTTATATTTTTGTTATTCATTATTATTTTATATATTGATAATACTGCATAACATAATACCAATCTAATCTAATCTATCAAATTTTGTTTAATATATATATATAATATGCATATACATATGTTTATAAAAAAGTAATTATTCATACAAATATACAAACATATACTACATATGTAAATGGATAATTATATCAATACGTTATAAATATATGTACAATTATTTATTATTGAAAAGTTATCATACATTACGTGAGCAGTAATAGTAGAAAATAACTATTCATTTTAGGTTGAAATTAATCAATAATTTAAAAACATAAAAAAGCAATATCCGGGAAAGGACCTGGTCTATTAGAGAAAGAGAATTTGTTTAAATATGTCTATATATACATATATATTGATCATTATTTGTTATAATATATATGTATACTACAACAAAATTCATTTAATTAACATATAATAATAATAATCATAATCATTTATTAGAAGTATTTTGTTGATAATAATATAATAAATATAAATAAAATTAATCAATATATTTTATTCAATGGCATCAAATTAAGATTAAAATCTTTTCATTGTTATCATCCATATTTAAATATAAATATTTTTTTTAGAATTTTTACAATTTTACAAGTTTTAAAATTCATATAAATTCATAATTTAAACTACATTTAAAAGAATATATATTTATATAAAAATTTGTTTGAAATTCGTTTCAGAAATGTCCGTTTATACATTGATATTTATGATAATTATGAAGTATTATAAACATAGATGTATAGAGGAGGATAAGAGTGAACAGAATGACCTTGCAATGACATTGACACTAACCACACCATCATTATTCTCATGTATCAGCTGACTGAAGGTTTCGAGGCCTCTCAACGCTCCCCAAATAGTGTGACCAGATAAAAAGGCGTCTTCTCCCATTATGGTGAGAACGTCTGAACAGAGGGAGTGGTGGTGTAGAGAGGGAGGGGAGAGATGGAGGGATAGGAGAGGTAGAGATAGAGACCGAGTGAAAGAGATAGTGAGAGAGTGGTGGTGGTGGTATAGAGATAGGGGGTGGTGGTGTAGAGAGAGAGGGGGGAGATCGAGGGAGAGGGGGAGGGAGAGATAGAGACTGAGAGAAAGAGAGAGAGATGTGCGCGCACACACACTAACATGACTCGTCCATTTCTAGAGAGGGATACATGACCCCCTCGCATGCCTGTACGACCTGCACCTCTAGCTCCTTAAGTTCTTCATTACCGTCTTTAGCGGTGAACGCCTCTCTTCCTCCGTTGTGGGCGAATATTATACGGTAGTAACGGTCGAAAGCTTGCTGTAAACGTGATGCATAATAAATACTATTGTACTGTTATGTTAAGTACATTATATTGTAATGCTATAGTGTATTATATTGATGTTTGGTGGTTCATTGGAAGACTACTCGCACAGACTAATATCTTATATAATACTACAAATGGATATATTATCACTTTGAGAGCTTATTCCTATATGTGTGTTACAGTATGTATAATAATTAAACATCGGGGTTGAAAATATAATTAAGATATGTTTCTAAATGTACGTTAAGATTATAAATATATAAAAAATCAAACGTAAATAATTATAAATAAATTATAATAAATTTATATAATATTAAATTTGTATTATTATAATAATTATATGATTAAATCGTACTATTATATAATAATTGTTATATAATAATTAAAATATATAGTTAAGATATATTTAGTATAATATATAGACTGAGGTCTCCTGACAAAATTCTCCCAATTTGATACTAATACGATATTGCATAGTATTAGATTGTACTGTGTAACTACCAATTTAATACCATTTACATTGTTTATAGTAATGTTAGTATACCTATACAGTATAAGTCCTATACTATTTGGTATTGATTTAGTATAGTAAAACACTAATTTAGTTCAGTAAAATATCATATTTGTATGGGGTGTATCCTATATATATTTATGCCACATATTGACTGCCTAGTATTAAATTAGCAATACTATATAACATACAATCAGAGTACACCTAGCAATATAAACTATTATGTTGTATATTGGGATATATATACCATTATAATATTAATAGATTGTATATTAGGATCGATATATTTACCTACTGTAAAAATAATATTATTATACATATACCAAATAGTTATTCTAAAGTATAATATAGGAATATAAATGTACATTTGTATAGATAATATTAAATATAAAATAAACAACATAATTTATGTATATAATATAATTGATTACATTTTAAAATTAAACTTTAATCATAATATTACAATATAAATACATGCTATTTCAAAGAATTACACAGTATTATATACATAGTAATATAAGATATATAGCATCATTGGATGGGGTACGTTGTCCGCACATTGAAAAATGAAATATCCGCACATGGAACGCCCGCAATAATAAAACCCACAACCATATGATTAATCATAATTAGATGAATGGCGAAATGCAGATCGGCCCAAAAATCCTTTAAGGGCGGGTGGGTGTGGGGGTGGGAGGGTGGGGTAGTCGTGTTTTTACTATTTTTACCATTTACTCTTCGTATTAATTATATCTATATATAGATCAGATCTCGTATCCTCGATACACACATACGACTTGCAACCTAACCACAACCGTAACAATATACTTTTATAGGCTCACTCGAGAAGTAATGCAGCTAAAAAAACACCAACAATTAAAACTTAACCCAACTTAACCACAACCGTGACAATATACTTTTATAGGCTCACTCGAGAAGTAATGCAGCTAAAAAAAACACCAACAATTAAAACTTAACCCAACTTAACCACAACAGTGTAAATATACTTTTATAGGTTAACTCGGGAAGTAATGCAGCTAAAAAAAACACCAACAATTAAAACTTATCCCAACTTAACCACAACATTGACAATATACTTTTATAGGCTCACTCGAGAAGTAATGCAGCTAAAAAAAACCACCAACAATTAAAACTTAACCCAACCTAACCACAACAGTGAAAATATACTTTTATAGGTTAACTCGGGAAGTAATGCAGCTAATGTATATACATATCTCACGTATACACACCCCGTTGTTTGTATACACGCCTGCATACACATGCATATGTCTCTATACATATATATCTGTATCCCAACACGATACCACGTAGGTATTCTTACATCAGCATATAGCGTATGCCCATATATATACATATACGAATATCCCTACCAAGCTGGGTTTATTCCACACATTGTTATTGTCGACTAATTAACACACGCGTCTCTGGAATGTGAGCGCACGCAATACCGCATTTGTAGTATTACGGGCGTTGCATGTGCGGATATTTCATTTTAATGTGCGGATTCCGTCCAGCTACCGCATCATTAACATATATTATTATAATGAATGAATATTATCGATTTAAATATACAAATAAAATTACTAAAAAATAATTACTATTGAAAATAGTTTACATATATAAATTAATTAATATAATTAAAATAATATAATTTGTTTGTAAAAATATTAGAAAATAAAATTACAATTTATATATTCAATAAATATCATAGTTATAAAATGGTGTATTATATATATATATATATATATATATATATATATATATATATATATATATTCATGTTTAAGCAATATTATATTGCTTAGTCATATAGATTGAAATATTTAATATATTTAATATATTAATTATATCAATCTATATATGATTAAAAACATATATATTTAAGTTGCGCATTAAAACCGGCACAGATAATTTGTATATAATAGTTGTGGGTGGGGACGTGATGAGCGTGAACGTCCCAGAGGTATGTTGCGATACGTTACAGTATGTAGAATTGTGTATACTATTAACTTAACATTAAAATCTACATATATGCAACACTATCATAGTGACTATGCTTATAAATGATTTATATATTTATTAAATTTATATACCATCAGTTTTATATACGACAGTAGTAATATTAGTAACCACTTATCAATAGTAGATTAGAGTTAATTATATTAATATAAATGTAATTCAATCATGTATAATTCGCTTCCACCAACCGGTGGTAGCTATTATTTGTGCCGGTTTTCATGCGGCCTGTCTATTTCAGTAAACTTCAAAACTATAATTGAATTTTATAGAAACGAACGGGTTGTTAATATGAATAATCGCGAAAAGGGACGAGTTGAGTTTTTATAGGCTCACTGTGGGATATATGGCAGCTAAAAGAACAAAGTAGAATACAATTAATTTAGTTACTAAACCAAATAAGTTATTTGGTGACATAACCCTCAAATATCAATACACAACATATATATTTACATTCTCAATCCGTCCGTTATAATCGGACACCTATTTATATAACATTCAATATAATAATATAATATTCATATATACTATATCACAATAGCATGCTGAGTATGTAATAACCTGGAGAATAGGACAGTTTTTTGCAGAAATTTTAAATTTAAAATTTTCAGAATTCAAATGAAATTGTCCTGGAAAGCTATTATAAGTAAATGGCAAAGGCCATGGTTTTCCATTGGTTTGATCTAAACCAGTTGTACTACATGAAATGTAATAAATTAAGGAAATTACGATGCATATAAAAATGCGTTTCATAGCTACTAATTAAAAGTAAAATACAATTGATTGTTAATGTTGATAGGGTTGATAAATGTTTAAAAATATTATTATCACATGATTTACATATCACGTGATTTGTAAACCAATATATAGAAAATAATAATAATTTAATATAATTACTATTTTTTTTTATAAATAAATCATTAAATAAATAATATATTAAATATTATTTTATATATACGAAATTATAAATAAGATACCATAAATTATATATTGAAATTATAAATTAATATTATGATATTATTTATATAGTCTTTTACATCTGACCCTTGAACTGGTTTCTACAATATTATAATTATATTTTCACTTCTTGATTAATATTTTTCATTTGCATTTGTAAAATTCACCTATAAGGTATTCAATTTTATTAATTTTCTCATTTTTTATTGTATCTATTTATTTCAGTAAATAAAATATATGTTTAATTCATTAGATATTTTATCATTCACTATTAAATTAATCACTATCATTATAAGTAACTAAAACTAACTTTTCACAAATAATTATTATTAAATTAGTCAAATTTCATCAGAAAATTATACATATTTAATATGATATTATATAAATATTTAATAATGAAATGTACGGATCATGTGAACAATTGACTAACTACATCTATCCGAAGTTTTTTAAGAATGTTGATTTTTAAATTTACGTTATTATATATTATATAATATGCAATTCTTATGATTTAATACTCGGTATTATTATAATTATTATTATAATTATTATACTGATATTTTTAATTATTAAAATTTAATAATTAATATAAAATAAAGTTGCTATCAAATCTTTATGCTTAATACTAAGGATTATCCTTAGGATATACATTTCCAAATAAAGATATTAAAAATCGATATCATAAGGATAATCCTTAGTATTTATATCATATATGAACTTCATAATAAAGAATGTCTATAGACTATAAACTATAGTATAGTTGCTATCATTATGATAATTATGATAATATGATTATGATAATCATAATCATGATAATCATAGTACATTTGTTCACATGATCCAAATGTACCTTATATATTATATAATATAATATTATTATTATTTAATATTATATAATATAATATATATTATATTAATTATATTAATAATTATATAATCATAATAAATATATAATAAATATAAATATATAATACATATAAATATATAATATATAATCATTATTATAATTATTAATATAATCATTATTATTAAAAAAAAATATATATTTTTTTTTATTTATTCAAAATGTCATGTATATATAGTAACTACATCATATAGTATATGATATTGTTGCAGTAATAATATTACTATATTACATAATTTATTGTACATAATATATAAATAATATATTTAATATTATATTATATTATAATATATATCACATTTAATTATAGGTTTCATTATGCTCGATTCTATATCCCCCGCTGAAAACTACATGTTTGTTAGGAGATTGACCAATCTACCACTGGTTTCACAGGCAGTATCACAAGGTTTGTTTCATAAGCAATATAACAGGGTTCACTACCATTATATGGTTACTGAACTAGACGGCAACAAATTTGTCCAAAATTTGAAACACTCATAGACAGTTGTATATAGAGTATGTGTTTATATTAACAACGTATTCATGTTCTGAATATCTATGTATTTAGTCAAATTATTAAGTGCATTATTAATAACTGTGTGCATTGAAGTGTGAGTCTAAGCAGAATCTTTATTTATAACTGTCTAAGCACATTCGATGCCCGCCTCAATTTTTAGAAATATTTGTATTATTGTTACATACTCGTTCATCCCAATTATATTGCTTATAATGAAATATATTACATTATTGAATCCGTCAATAAAATACTTACACTCTATATAATTATTATAATATATACATATATGTATACAGATAGTAATTGATTAATTACTATATTATGAATATCTATTGTAATAATTATATAATATATATGTAACTATTTTATGTATATATATATATATATATATATATAGTTTATATATAATTATCTATGTTTTGTATATAGTAAATACTATATAAGTATTATATTGATAATTATATAATTTATAAATAATATAATTTATATTAGTACTTGATGTCATATAATATTGATACATTATGTTAAGGGTAGGTAAATGTAATCTATGAATGTATATGGTGATACATAAATAGATCTATTGTCTAATAACCATTGTCTAAGAGAACAATTAATCCTTTGTATCCACTATTAATATGTAATTATTTGTAATCTATTTCTGATATAATAGGCTTCATTTATTTATACTACTTGCTTATAATATATACACAATTGTTACAGAATACACAAATATATATCTCTCAGTATATCATTGTGTATTATTGAACTCCTTATGCTGTATATTAACTTAAATTACCTCTCATTATCATTATCTATATACATTATCTCTACTTATATATTATTTATTATATGGTATATAATATATACGTTACTTAAAAATATGTTAATTTTAAGAGTTTTATATTTTATTAATACATATCATGACTAGATTTCTAGGTTATCACTGTAGATGACACATAGCATGCCATAATAAGATGTGTAGCTAACAGTTTTAGCTTTAAGCTATATTGAAATAAAATAGTGCCTAAATAATGTCAACATAAACGGTATTATACTCCTTGTTTACATCAGCCATGTAATACCTGATGTGATTTGTACATATTTCATTATCTCCATGTGGCTGTGGTGTAGTAGAGCTAGGTACAATTGTACTTAATTTAATTATTCAAATAAAGTAAACCTACTATGTGCTAACGAGTAATAGATATTCCTTATCGACGCTATCATTATTACTGCATGCTTAATCGAGCGTAACCAATGCGTGTTCACTGAAGCGTAACCTCACCTCTACAGCCAGGCAATTCGTGGACAGTTCGGCTATCCTGAAGTACACTACGGACCAGGCTGCTGTTGCTGTACGCATTATAGCTAATCCTATCGCTATTCACTTACCAGGTACTACATAGCGGCGCCATGACCTCTATCTCGCTATCATCTTGACCTTTACCCTTTGCCCTTTAGTTGACCTCGTTGATCGTTTTGCTGATTCTAAACTTGAATCACTGGAGAAGTCCATGCCGATTATTACTAAATCTTCTGGAGAGGTTAGATGTTGTTCTTGTGAAGCCTTGACGATGTCCTTATTGAGGCCTTATTATTGTTACTATTTATTGACCCTGTCTTATATTCTATGTTTACTTAGGTCTTACAATCAAATAATGTATGCATGATAAGATTTCATAACTAATACTACTAGAATAGTATCCAGTGTTATCAGATTCTATTAAATATATCACAGATCATATATCCTGTGTGAATGCCCCCCCCTTCTATTATATCTGACCGCTATGGTTTTAGTTGATTGATGACTCAAAGGCCTACTATTCTGCCTCTCGATTCCGTCCTGCCGTTGAATGCGTTACCTCTGCTGCCACCTATGGGCACGATACTGTGATCTCTCTGAAGGATTACAGCAGTAATAAGGTTAGCTTTGCTGTATACATACGTCATCATGAATAGGTAAACACTAACTTACATTACTTACATTACATAGATATTTATTGAGATTTGAGATTTAGTAATAATTGTTATTAAAGTTTAAATTAGTATTATAATACACGTTTAATATGTTAAAATGTATAATATATATTGTATTACATATAAATTGTATATGTAATACAAGTGATGTTCTGTATTATAGCACACACATTTACTGTGTATGTATACTGTATTATAATACATGTGAATTGTGATACTAATGCTAATATTAATAAACTTCAATAAGTATAATATATTGTATCTCATATAAATCTACCATCTCAACATTAATGGGTATTTACCAAGTATTATAATTGTCATAGTAATAGTATTTAATAAATTCATATGTCATAGTAATAGTACTTTATTGAAATAGTGAAATATCTACAATCAAATTTAAGTTACAAAGAAATTCAGATTCATTTTATTTTCATTAAATTTCATACTATTTATGTATCTTTAATGTGATCCGACTCTTTATTGAGCTAGTTGCTAAGTTGAGCTAGTTACTAAGTTGAGATAGTTGCTAAGTTGAGCTAGTTGCTAAGTTGAGATAGTTACTAAGTTGAGATAGTTACTAAGTTGAGCTAGTTGCTAAGTTGTGATAGTTACTAAGTAGAGCTAGTTGCTAAGTTGAGCTAGTTACTAAGTTGAGATAGTTACTAAGTTGAGCTAGTTGCTAAGTTGTGATAGTTACTAAGTTGAGCTAGTTACTAAGTTGAGATAGTTACTAAGTTGAGCTAGTTGCTAAGTTGTGATAGTTACTAAGTTGAGATAGTTACTAAGTTGAGATAGTTACTAAGTAGAGCTAGTTGCTAAGTTGAGCTAGTTACTAAGTTGAGATAGTTACTAAGTTGAGCTAGTTGCTAAGTTGTGATAGTTACTAAGTTGAGATAGTTACTAAGTTGAGATAGTTACTAAGTAGAGCTAGTTGCTAAGTTGAGATAGTTACTAAGTTGAGCTAGTTGCTAAGTTGTGATAGTTACTAAGTTGAGATAGTTACTAAGTTGAGCTAGTTGCTAAGTTGTGATACTGTTCCGTAGATTGACTCTGCCTGTAGCATGCCTCGCAGAGGCCTACAGAAGGGCTGCGACTTCATCAAGATAGCTCTCGTCAGCACAGATTCCTATGTTGAACAATACCTGCCTGAATCAGGTTAACTATACTGGCATATCAACGCGCGCTATACCATAGAGGTTCTGGTTTTGTGGTTATTTATTATATACTAAATTTTGAAATAAAAAGTTATTTGATTTTTAAATATGATATTTGAGGTTTAATAATGTGCAAATCAGAAGTTGTATTAACACATTTTTATTAATTATCTATTTTTGTATTATTAATCAATTAATTTATAAATTATATCTCAATATGCTATATAATATATAGTATATATACATATATATATATACATTTATAATTATGTAAAAATTATATTTTATAACACCTAGTATGCAGATTAATTATAAAATATTATAAAAATATATAATATTTGTATATATATATATATATATATATATATAGTTGTATATTTACATTTTATTATATAATAATTATTTTGTATAACAAAATTATAGTTATATATATTGTATATAATTTTGTTATTCCATTAATTTCTATTTCAATATTTCAATATACACTATACCTGCTTTTCTCTGTAATTTGAATTGGTCAAATATTAATCTACTAAAAATAGTGTAACTATGTTCTTATTGCTCATTTCTTATTGAAATGTGTACTATATACAGATAACATTTAAATTTATATTCTGAAGTTGTTTAATTCTAATTAGTTATTGAATATATTTATTACATATAAATAATATAAAAGTAACATACTAATATTTCTTTCAAATATTAAAACCTATATACATGCAAACTTTCAAATTATAGATTTTAGTATTAAGCTAACATATGTAATAGGTTTAAGGTTAGGGTTTTATGAATGTCTAGTTTCCCATATCATGTTTTACATGTCAACTTAACAAGGTGTAAACAACATTTAGATTTGTAATTCTCTATTTATCTTCTATAACAACACTTTCTCACATGTCTAGTTAGCTTTACAAAGGACATGGCCTCTGATCTATATCTACTATTATCATAGTTGTTTATAAGTTGCATTCAGTAAACTAAAATATATATACTATTAAATGATATATTTGTTTTTTTTCAATTATTGATTGGCATGAAGTTTTTCCATTCAATAATAAATAACAAATATGCCCACAATGAAATGCTATAAACGCATTCGTAATATAACATTTTCCAATACTATTCATAAGTAGATTATGTCCTTCGCTCGACTTTACTACATAAGAATCTATAATAAAATAACTAAATTGAATAAAGTATGTGGTTACATAAAAACCCTTAACTGTTTATATATATAGTGTAATATAGAATAATAATGCTATCTATATATAGACACGCGTGTGTTTACCACGGGTGCAATGTACTTATGCCGTGTCCTATCTAATGTCCTATCTAATGTTAATCATAGACACATATTTCATTAATTAAAGTTTTTATGTTTTATGATGAATTAATTATATCTAGATATGTGTACATATATAACGTCTTATATAATGCCCTATTTAAATTTAATCAGCAGATATTTTATTTGTAACAGTTATTTGTGTTTTAAAAATTTATAAATATATATACATACATTTGTATAATATATTTTTAGATTTATAGAGTTTTATTAAATTAGATATATGAATTATATCGTTGGTTATTTTGAATCTCTATAAATGTTCTATCTATTTCATCATCTCGTGTTGTTTGTAGTTCCTAGCTATCTGTAAGACATACATGACATTAAATAATCTACATTATTATGATGTCCCATATATTCACCCAATGTCCGATTAATGGGTTATACATACACCCACTAGCATGTGATATAGGCATGTGATGTTCAGGGCCACATAATATTATTGTTGATAAGCTGTTTATAATAGTGGGTGTATTTCACTGAATTGAATACACTCTGTTTACAATTCGATGGTATGATTAATAAAGTGATTATGATGCTATATCATATATCTGTGTTTTTTCATTGTTATTAATGCTTGTATTTTATTGCTTGTATTTATAGATACAATTGTAATAGTTATTTTTAGTGTTTTGTAATTTTTCTGGTATTTCCCAATATTCGATAGTCATAGATTTTGGTCATTTTATTTCACAATTTAAATTCATGAATATATTTCATACTGATAGTCGATGCTTGCAGACTAACATGTCAACATGTCAACATTCACCAGCTTGTGTTTATTTACTCTCTTTCCAATCATTATCTTTAACCTCTTGTTCTCATAAACCCATTACCATGAATATACACCTAAGGACATGATACCCTTATTCCATTGTTGTTTACATTAGCATACCCTTCATTGATATCAATAAACAAACACTCAATAGGTGATGTACTTAATTATAGAATTCATATTTACTCTATAATATATTATATAATATATATTCATAGTATATTCATAATATATAATAGAAATATGTGAATGGTACTATTATATAGGGTGGAATTATCTTAGCAATATCTTAGCAGTATCTTAGCAGTATCTTAATAGTTCTCTGATACATATTACCTGCTACCTGTCATCATGCTTGTTAACTTGTCCCTATGACTCCATCCACGATGCCTGCGTTAATGCATGATTTACTTATACTTCACAGAGTTAGAGAGAGAGGCTTCCGAGAAGGACATGGAACTACAGTGCTTGTGTTAGTACTTCTAATATTATTGTATATGTGATTTCCTATTATCTGACTATGTATCCATAGTAATAAATATGTACTCTATGTTTAATAATATATTTGTCTTTGTAATACACTATTTTTTAAACTTTTTATATATATATATATATATATATATAAATATCTTTAAAAAGTACTTTTATAGAAACCAACATCACCATCATCATTATCAGCATCATCATCAACATCTTCACCAACACCATCATTGCCTCCATCTCACCATTATCAACATTACTACCATCATCGCCTCCACAATATCATCATCTTCATCATCTTCGTCATCATCAAATAAATAAACAAAAATAGTTATAGATATATAAATCATTTATTTATACATAAAAACTCCCATACCTCTAGATGCCAACAATGACGGCGTGATGAACAAGGACAAAGTTCAAACACTGAGTACGTATGCACCTAGCTATGTACCTAGCTATGTACCTAGATATGCACCTAGCTATGTACCT
Source organism: Osedax fenrisi (assembly GCA_964019155.1). Taxonomy (NCBI): domain Eukaryota; kingdom Metazoa; phylum Annelida; class Polychaeta; order Sabellida; family Siboglinidae; genus Osedax; species Osedax fenrisi. Next base: position 2,144,713 of record OZ025239.1, read on the forward strand.
AGATATGCGTTTCTTAGTATCTAAAATTATGTGATTACATTTAATATATAGCTTCATTATGTATATATGTTAAATAAATATAAAGTATATATAAAGTTGTATTTCATATATTCTAATTACAGTACTTATATTACTTAGTATTTATTTAAATACCCACAATGCAATGCACCCTATAGCTCTATGGATTTTTGTATAACATAGTACCTATCCTGCCATATATGTTTTATTGGCACTCACAATATTCTATACCTCCAACAACAAAGCATGGCTATGGCTATAAATAACACACGCTGTGTATTGTTGTACTATGTCCCCTACATATCTATGTGACCTATGACCTATGCCCTCTCTTGTGCAGGTGAACAACTGTTTATCATCAGTGATAAAGTAAGGAGGAGAACCACCACCAGGGTGATGAATAGAATGGTGAACTCTGCCACTGATATCATTGAGAAGATACGCCTGACTAATAATCTGGTGGGTACTAGTGTGTGTGTGCTGGTGTGTACTGGTGGGTGTGCTAGTGTGTGTATGTGTGTGGGTGTGTTTATGGATATGTTCAAGTGTGTGTGTGGGTGACACATAAGTATGACTCACAGAAATGTATTCTTGTATACAGTGAATATTTATCATTAATATATGAAGTCATCCGTGTATGCTTATTATCGTGTGTGTGTTAAGCCTGACCTTTCACCACTAATAACTGTGTACCCGTGCTACAGATAAAGATAACCCTTCGTCCTGTCCTCTCTACTTACATTGTCCCCACTGAGAATGTGTCCAACATGCTGCATACCCTGATTGCCTCCACTGTGAATGTTGTCTATGACTCATCCACTAAAATGGTTAGCCCCGCCTCCCCCCTGTTGTTGTCATGTGATCAACTTGACCTTTAAGTGTTACTGTTGACATGTGTATAAATACATGTACAATATTTGTAGTGCAACAAGCCATACCCCTGTTTCAATAATTAATTCCCCAAGTAAAACGGCATAGTATAAATATATATTGAAAGTCTTAAAAATCTTCTTATGACTCCAGGGTTATTTTAAACATATAAAATAAAACTTTAATTTAATTTCACATTTTCAAAATATGATATTTGTGCATGTATAAACATTTATAAATGTATATTTATTACAAATTTATTAATTTATTAAATTATAAATTATAAAGAATTATAAATTCAGTAAAATTATATGTATCATATAGGAATCATTATGACAGTTGTAGATAAGTTTAAGATTGTTCATTGCGTATGATATAATAGATTAATAGATTTTAAATGTGATATTACATTTTATTATATATAATAATAGATTTATATTACAATTTTAATATTTTTATTTTTATATAATTTTCATATATACTTTTTCATAGTTATTTGTAAATATATATTTGTATTTAATTCATTAATTATTGTAAGAGATACACCAATATTTTGTACATGTAAATGGTATTTTATTATATATATATATAATAATAAAATGAGTTTTTTTACAATTTATAAATAATTAGGAACAAAAATGGACAAATTTAACGTGTTATTTTAAAAATAAATACAAATAAATGTTATAAAAAAAATGTATGAAAAAATAATATATAAAATTATAGGATGATATATTTTAAAAAATATATAAAATTATTCATTATTACTCGATTAATATATTATAATGTATGCTTATAGTAAACATATTTATTTAGAGTAACTCCAGTCTAATTAAATATTCACTTTTATTGAAATAATAAATAATTTCCTGATTTATATATAATGTCATGTATATGTTAATATATACATGTATATAACAATATACATGTATAATATACATCATTATATTTTTAGAAACTAAAATATATATCATGAGTAAATAATACAAAATAATATAAATATATATATATAAAAAATTAAATCTAATTTTATTAACATTTTTATTACACATTATAATTTAGTTTTATTGGTGCTTTAAAATACTTTTTTTTATGAGTTCTATTTCGAATAAAAGCATAACACATGCATCATTTTAAAGATTGTATTTCATATTTTATAAATATATTATCAAAAATTATATAATTTATTAATACAATTTGAAATGTTATCTTTATAAACTATATTTAATAAAAATGATGTACTATTATATATGTACAATTACATATTTCTTAATTGTATAGTAATACATAAACTGTATACCCATGACAATATATAGGTGTATATAATATAATATTATAAACTGTATATCTGTATTTTCTATCTTTATATTTTGAATATACTATAAATATATACCATTTCATCTACCATATTTCTAAAATGTTTCATGTACCCATTTTACCCTGTAATTATTGTTATAAAGAATGCTTTAATTTCTACTACAGAACATATATAATGTAATATAGTTAATACAATAATACAATACGAGATGAATGTTTAGCAGCTAACTGATGATGCCTCCTTCTCACTAGACACTGGAACAGAGACTGATTGCCACAGCTCGTCACTTGACCTCTATGCTTGCCGGAGTGTATGCGACCTCTATCGCTCTTATCGACCAATCAGCGATCAGCCCTATCCTCAATAAACACATTGCCGATGCCCGTAGATTTGCTGCCGAATGCCTCGAGGCTCTCAACTCTAATGTTAGCGTTATTACTGTGTTATTAGCTACAGTAGTGAATCTTCTAATGAATATCTGTTTACATTTAATACTGTAATTAATAGTTAACTATCTTTTACATTTTATATCTATTCATAATCTATTTATATAGATATTATTAATCATTCATATACAAGTTTAAATATGATATAAGTGTGTGTATATATATATATATATTATTTACATCAGATTTAGGCAATGCTTTATATATATAATATATATTATATATAATACTATATATATTATATAAAATATTATATATATATATACATGTATATTTATATATATTATATATAATACATTTAATTGTATAATGTACATTAATGTGAATGTGACAAAATAACATTTAATATATCTTATGTATGTTTTAATCCTTCAATACTGCCTGTACATCATATACTCTATAAAAATAGTGTATTGTGTTTGCCATTGTTACCTCTAACCTCCCCCTCTATACCTCCTCCCCCCTCTATACCTCAGAAGCTGCCCCGTGAAGTGTTAGACAATGCCCATACCTCCCTCGCTCTGTTCTCCGCTCGTATCCAAGTTCTAATGGACAACATCCTCGAATGCCGTGCTGCCAAACTACTGGTATGTAACCCCCCACACTAACCTCTGTACATTATTGTGCATTCTTCTATATAGACTAGTCTAGAGTTGCTAACTTGTATATATATTTTATTTTAATATTTGCAATATTTCGGTAAATTACAGAAACTGATATTTTTGGCTTAAATTTGAAATTATAAAATAAATTATATTTCCAACAAATTTTTCTACTAAATTATAATATGAATTGCATTTATTAAAATATGTGTTAAATATTGATTAATTTGTTTTCTTTAAAGATTCACTACACTTTTCCCCACCTACCATGATAGGTTAATCACCCCTCCTACCATGATAGGTTAATCACCCCTCCTACCATGATAGGTTAATCACCCCTCCTCCACTGATGCGAATGCTATAGAGGAAGATAACAAAAGCAATTAATCTCTTTCTAATTATGTGTATTAATAGTATGACATTGTTTGATCTGTATATACATGTGTATAAGCATACGTGTATATACATATATATTTTGTATTAATTATTGTGTGTCATTTTTCACTTATTGTAAATGTTTGCATTTCACTAGAAACATCAACTAGACTATTGTTATAGAAGTGTGTGTGTCCTCTTTTGTGTATTATTCTCTGTATACTATTCTCCCCTCAGGTTAGATATCTCTTTCATCATCGATAATAAATATTTTGTAAAATTGCATATCTCCATCATTATTTCAAATATATTATAATTTGTAATTTATGAAAAGCACTGATATTATCACTGGTGAATGAAGTGTTCAATAAGCATGCCTGACATGTTGAAAGACAACTATGTGATACTGTTGCTAGTAAATATACTACCAAGATAGTATTGATATTAGTTATATATAATATTCTATTATTTTTAAACAAATTAAAATTGTATTTTATTTAAATAATCGTATATATAACTTGTGAATGGGTCACTTGAAATCTATGCATTTATATGCCTATTATATCTACTATATATAAAGACATTGTATAATATTTAGAAATGTAAATGTTAAAGTTTTAAATTTTAAATCAATGAAAATAACTGAACATATAAATAGACATTATCTGACAATGAGTTATATTTAAGTATTATTGTTTTTATGTTAAAAATTGTTTTAAATAGATATATTATTATCTTGTTAATACCTTGATAATTTAAACAATTTAAAATGGGAAAAATCCATAAATATAATGTAGTTTGTTAATGCCAGAAAATATATATATATAATATATTATATTAAATATACATTATACTCTGGTATTTCTGTGAATAGATATTTATATTTTAATTTATAAATAATTAAAATAATTAAATTGGGTACAAAAATAATATTAGATTATTGGATTGATTAGTGGATGTTTAATTTAAACGATGTTTATATGGATTATAATTAATGAATTAACAAATGTAATTTAAATAAAGTTCGTATTGAATATATATTGTTCCATTATATTCCCGACAAGCATTTCAATCTATGATTACCCAGAACCTTACAGATCTAATATATGTCTTGTTAAATATAACTATATTATGTATTGATTTCTTATGTAAGCAAATACGTAGTCGAAAGTTTACATTGAAATATTTACTAACTATAACATAAATTATTTAAATAAACAAAAATAATATGAAATTAAAATATAATATTTAACGTTTTATACAATATTTTATTACATTGTTTGTTAAATGAGGTCAATATTTGGTACTCATTCACTAAAATAAAATGAATACTTTTTAACTGAATAATATATTTTAATATTCTCGATACATTTAACAAATATATTACACACATCATGTGTGACACATGATAACAATTAAATAAACAAATAATAATGTAATTCATTAGAAGCTCATTACTTTAAAATCCTTAATAATAGTAAATTATAGTATATTTAAAAAATATATTTAAAACCCAAATATTTTATAAAAATCTGTAGAAAATGCAATAATAATGAATATAAAATTATTAAGTATATTTTTTAGTAATTCTAATATTGCATATTAATGGTGAATAGTACATTTATTAAAAGTATTATAGACATAGAGAGAACTTCTGAATATATTATAAACAAATGCGGAAATTGTAAATAGTATCATTAATAATATTAGTACCCGTTTATTATTTAAATTAATACCTTCATTTATAAGTAGAATTATACGTAAAATAGGATAACTAAATTAAGATCATTCTTATGATAAAGAATGGAGTAATTGTTTGTCTCCTATCATCACTTATTTCATGCTAAACATCTATATATAGTAATATAATTTATGAAATATAATAAACTTGCGTTATCTAGTGTTATACTGTATAAACATGTCATCACTGACCTATATTATGTGTAATGATTATTATATGTATATTCTGCGATATCACTACCTCCCTATTCATACTATGCCTACACTATACACACTACTACTACTACGGTAATATGGGTAATATATACAGTAGGGTAGCCCGTTTTTGAAAGTTTTTCTAGCTCGCTCACAGTAGGAAATAAATGTCATAATAAACATATTTATGAAGTTTCATCAGAAAATATTTACATTTATGATACAATGTACATTTCTATAAATTATACTTATGCATTTTATGTATTATATGCAAATACGTGTATAAATATATTATAATATTAATAAAGTAAAAAATTGCGTAAAAATTTCAAATTAATTTAAATTTTTTATATTTTTTAATTAATATAATTTATTAGATTATTTCTTTTATAAATTATTTTAATTAAGCATATCATTTTGTTGTTAGCCTATAATGGATATTTACGAGGTATAATAATAATAATATAAAATTATTTTTCTAACAAAAAAATTAAAAAATAAATTTTTTGTTAAAATGCTCAATAAAAGTAATTTGTTGAATAATTATATGCTATTTTTATATTATTACTTATAATTTTAATTTCATATAATGATGATAGACATATATAATATGACAATTTTTTTTAATATTATTCCATTGGTAATTTTTTTATTCGATTTATAAAAAATGAAAAAATTTAAATTCAAATTTCCGTATCGATCAAATTATTTTTTAAAAAAAATTGTATTATTTGTTAGAGTTATTTTATATATTACATATGCTAAAGGGTAATTTCTACTTGTACACAGTTTTTTCTTTCATATATCTGTAATTTAAATTTGTTCGTTGATTTTCAATGTAAATTCCTATCTTTTTAAAATATTGTTTTGCTTTCTGAATTTGTGTCTGTTTTCAATTATTTGTTTATATTATACATCAAGCAAAGGGACGCGAGTTCAAACCCAGCGAGAACCCATCAAATAGGTCTTACAATTATATTTAGAAGATATGTTATATAATTGTGTACAAAATGAAACGGCTCTCATTAAAACTTGATGCCTTAATATGAGCGCAGATTAAAAGGGATACTAAAGCCATTTGATTGTAAGTAAGAACTTCATTTAGGTTTCTAAGTGGGATGAAAGACTCCACAAAAGAACAAATCTACATAACTTATAATATATAATATCTACAATGAACCCATGAGTTATTTTAGATTAATAGTTAAAATCTACTTGCACGCAATATGATATGAATATGACAATAAGATTATCTTCTCCATTATATAACTTCGGTTATAATGTGTAAACAGGATTGGTGTAAACAATAGATGTCTATTGAAGATAGCACTGTTATATATCTTAGGTTTGTTTTCTTTTTCTGTTTTACCTTCCCGTACAATGTGTTCCAAAGTAAGTACATTTTCTCAAACCATCTTTAATCGATCTTAAATAAACATTACAAAAAAAAAACATATATATTTAAATATATGTGTAAAATAAACAAAATAATAAATTATATATTATATAATATAATTTATATTAGATAATTTCTAATAACGTATATATATATATTATATTAAAAATATATATTATATATATATTAACATTCTGGTTTAATATTGCTGTAGCTTTAAGTGGGTCAATTTATTTTGGTCATAGAACAAACATGCATGTAATTATTAATACTTATATAAGCTATGCTATTATAAAATAATGGTATACATATACGCATAATTATCATCATTATAAGTGTTATTTCGTAATAATATAAATGAATGAATATATTACACATAATACATATATATATATATATATAATATATATTATATTGTGAATATATGTGATTACATCTAATGCATGGAGGTTACTTATTACTAGTTAATGTGTATACAGTTTCCATTATAGTAGATTATGTATCACATGTAATGTTATCGTATCGTAATGAATCAGAGCACAAGGTATACCTAGCATGGTAGTAGTAGTATGCTAATACAAGAGATGGCCGTATTCTTAATAGTAACCTATACTTAAGTTAATTAAGCTCCTAGCTGTTCATCACTTGTCATGTGGGGAGAGACTGGGGACACGTGAACATATAGGAGAACTTGGTCTAGTTGTTCTAGGACAATTTTTTGTCATAGGATAATCCTTAGCTATCTCCGTAATGATAAATATTATCCTAGCACAATCCTTAGCTATCTCCGTAATGATAAATATAGTCCTAGCATAATCCTTAGCTATCTCCGTAATATTAAGTATTATCCTAGGATAATTTATTATCTTAGAACAAATGATCCCTGAGCTCAGAGAGAAAGAAGAAATGCTTATGTCCCTATGCATGATCTATATCAACAACATTGTGTTTCTACTATATCAATAATATAACTATACCCTATAGGGCTTTGGCTATACTATATTATACTAACCCAATAATGGGCAGAGTTAATATCTTGACATAACATTTTGAAAATAATGTATAGAATTTTCTTCATTTGAAATACATAAGAATTTTTGAATTTATTTGACATCAATAAAAAGTAAAATAAAATAGTATATCATTAAATATTTATATTTTATATGAATAAATTATATATATATATAGTATACTAACTATGATATTAATAAATAAAATAATAAAATTGTTATATCATTTTTTTTTAGATTTTGATATTTTAATATATTATTAAAAATTAAATTATAGCATTTAAGACCTTTAAAAAAATGGTGTTTTGGAATTGCGTAGTTTTCTTAATGGTAAAATAAATTTTATTTTGTCTTTATTAAATATAAAAAATATTTCTAGATTAATGTTATAGTTATTATGTAAGAGGTTATATACAAATAATATTATTCTAAAAGTTATAAGTTCATTCAATTTTAAAATAGAATTATATTTAAACATATTATTAGTGTGTGATAAACGAATCAAATGTATTTGAGTCTGGTCAATAATATTGTTATTGATAATTTGAATAGTTTTTTTGTATTAATCCCAATTTGTTTAATCTAAATTCATAAATATTACATCATATTTACATAATATTATTATGACATATTTGATAAAAATAGTGAATCATATAATAGAATTAAATTGAAATGATAGCTTCCGAAAAGGATATATAATTGTAGATAATTTATTACATAAATTTATAATATGAAACGAATATATTAAATTACTATCCAATATAATACTTAAAAACGTATATCTATCTACTATTTCTATGTTCGTATTATTTAAATTTATCAATGTATCCTATATATCATTGACACATCCTATATATAGCGCATATGATAACTAAAACAATAGAACAATGCTCACTATAGTAAACAATATAAGGGTGTATAAAATAGAAGGGTGTAAACAATAGAAGGGTATAAACAACATACATTTAAAATGGACATATTGATTTATCATATTTATCGAATACAGTATATTTTAAGAAATATAGTTATTATTATAAAATTATGTTATATTTTTAAAACAAACAATACAAATATAATTATTATAGTATTCAAACAGAACTTTTCATTGATAATAGTGATATAATTTTCAAATTTACATATAAACAAATATAATCTAAAAATATAATTCGAATATTTAGTTTATAATACGGTGACGTAATTTTTCATAAATTTCGCAACTTAACTAGAATGGCATATCTTTGCTTGGCCTAATCTTTGACGACGGCGTTAACTTGACCTACATACCCTATTTAGGTGATCAACATACAACTTCGTATACATCCGATTGTTAGCTGCGTGGCCTAGTACCTGATTAAGGGTGAGTTATTCGTTGATATACCAATGTACACCAGACCATCTATATTCATTATATGTAAATGCTAATGGTATATTGTCATATTTGAAATGATGTATTGGCACTACAATTTTCATGTACCATCCCTTAGTACCAATGTACCATAGTACCGACAAAGATTTTGCGAAGCAAAGATATAACACTCCCTATGCATGCAACGTAATTTAGTAATACCCGATGCCGCTGCTAGCAGTAGTATCGAATCACTGAAATATATTTAGCTTCGGCTCTGTTTTCATTGCTCTATTAAATTACATGCAATATAAATTAGTTTTTACTCACCAAATATATACTTATAGCATTTAAAATATACATATCATATTTGTTTGTTATATATTAGTAATGAACACTTAGTTTTCATCATATAAATACTAATTTAAAGCATATTATTTAACATTTTAAAAGTATATAGTTTGATACGAATTTATATTATAAATAACACATAGTTCCTAAAAGTAACCCGATATAGGTGGCGTTATAGGTGTTTTGTATACAAATTCGAATTACACGATTTCGCGTAAGTGTTATATCTTTCCTTCGGAAATTCTTTGGTACCAATGTACCATAGTACCATGTACCAATGTACCATAGTACCATGTACCAATGTGCCATAGTACCATGTACCATAGTACCATGTACCAATGTACCATAGTACCATGTACCAATGTACCAATATACTATCTGAAACGGCTGCAATTATATGCAAATACATCATATTTATCACACATCATAAGATATTATTTACATGATAATTATTTAAATGTTTAATATAAAATTAATAACAAAAATACAAATATTATAATGATTACAAATATAAATCAGTAACATTTCGAATAATATACCCCATTATTTAAGTGGGTAAATGTGACATTGAGACGTTACTAAAAAAGCTTGCTAACATGGTACTATGGGACATTGGTACTATGGTATATTAGATATAACGCAGCCTAAAGACATAATCATGCAACTTCTCCTAGCGTGTAGTTATTGTAGCATGCCCAGTTGTACATATAATGTACGCTTTATGTATCATCAACAATCTATGTGTATGTATGTTTAAAAGTTTTAATTAAACTATTTATTAAATATTAGCAACCGGATTGTATAGGGGATCATGATGTAGATAATCTATTTTTAGAATAATGCCCCTTAATGTTGTTATCTGGTGTGACATGTATCGTTCAGCGTAACTGACTTAGCTAGCAACACCTTAGGAGCTAGACTGTCTACAATAAAGGACAGTTGGACACTCCAGATAACGAGTTGAACTGTCTAACTGTCCACGCTACAAAAAGTAAAACCTTGTGTGTCAGTGGTAAACAGTGTTTTATGTATATAATTAACATATATGTAATGATGGGCACCGATACTTTTTTCTGGATTCCCGATCCCGATCCTCCATTCGTTACCCGATCCTTTTCCCGATCACGATCCTCTCTTTCTTACCCGATCCATGATCACCGATCAATGATCGTGATTCTGCCCATTACTGCATATATATTAACCCCCGTGTTTCCCCTAACTGGAGTAATAGTGATCAGCGCTAAATAGTCGCAGTCAACTTAATATCTAGACGGCTTTACGGAGAATGATAATACGTTGAACTATAGTGTAGACTTATAACTTATACTTAATATGGCATATATAGTAAATGTGATCTAATTTTATTAATAAAATATATATATAATTATATAAATAAATATTTGTATAAATTTTTGAAAAAATATAAATTAAAAAAATACATGGACATTTCTGGGATATATTTTTATTGACATTTTTTTTCATTTTTAGATATTAAGTTGAATAATATATATATGCTATACAAATTTAATAAGAGTTTATTAAACATAAAATTAATGAGTTTCATTACAATTTTTTTTTAATATTACTATTAAATTAAAATAAAATTGCACTTACTTTTTTTTAAATTGATAATTAAAATTATGTTTTTAATATCTACTACAAAAATATTTTTATTATTAAATGAATAATTACATAATAATTATTTCAATTTTATAAAATTTTTTCAAAATAAATAAAAAGTATGAAATAAAAAAAATATGTCATATAATATTATTAATACATATACATATGTTAATAGTTTATTATGAGCGAATAGTACATATTATTTAAACAATAAAAACTAATATATATATATATATATAAATATACATATAATATTTATACACCTATATAATATATATAATATATATTTTTCTTTTAAAAAACTTAAATATAAATATTGATCTCATGTTTTAGTGAATACTAATATTATTTTAATAATTAATAAACTTTAATTTGATATATATATATAAAATATATTTATATATATATATATATAATATATACTAAAATATATTATTTATCATTGTAGTAATTATGGATATTTTTAATATATAAATACAATAGTGATTTCTGTACATTAGCATGATAAAATATTAAAAAGTAGGTCAAAAGTAGTATAACTGAATCGTTTAATGTGGTATGTCATATATTATTGTTAAAATATTATATAGAAATTTTATTTAAATTATTAATATATATTTCTAGTTTATTTTGTACTCCACTTGCATAAATAGTGGGGATAGACGTGGTATGTCATATGTCCTGTCCTACTAGTCTTATTGTTTCAAATTCTATTCATCTTTCTTATTATGTAATATTAATTAATTACCCGCAAAGGTAGATGTAGGAAATTTCTTGGATGACATAGATTTATAGTGATTTAAGTAAAATACAAATCTATGGGGTGAGTCACTTTTTGTTATAACATTTTGTACATACATTTTTATATCACAATTCAAGCGTATGTTTTACGTCGTTCTTTTAAGAACCACTCAGCGCACACCGCACTATAACGTCAACACCTATCACTACGAGCGAGCGCGCGCGTGACCTCTGCGTGACCTCGACCCCTCGCATTGACCTCTGACCCCGCCCTCTCGTTACGTAACACAGCTAACGGACTACGACGTCGGCTACCTGAGAATAATAGAGCCGAGTAAAGTGACCGGAACCATAGCCTACGACGAGTCGGCCAGCGAACAGGACGACCGTGACCTCGAGTTCGACCTCGACCCCGCTAGTCGTAAAGGGTCACGAGGACAACTTCCGCTCTGTAACGACGTCGACTACGACAGCGACAGTAAACCTAGTAAACCCCCTCTCGTTCGTCGTATGTCGTTCATCAGCTATTGCGATTAGATCACCTATGACGTCACACCTCTGACGTCATACCTATGATGTCATTATCGCGATTACGTAATTGTAGATGTGTGTTATCGAGGCGATTCTTAGTTAGCTCGTTTGTGTGTGTGCTGCTCTATTATATAACACAACTTATTACGTACTTATCTATTATCTATTATTATTATTATATCACCGGTAAACTTTAACACGGTTATGTAATGTTTCTATGACGTCATAGCAATTAGAGACCAATCTGTAGTCAGTGCATTAGAATACAAATCATAATTGTTTGCTATATATCTACGTGTATGTTGTCCTACTTAATTAAATTATGATACATATAAATAAATGTATGAATATCTACTAATTAAATGCTATATAGATACTACGTGTTTATTTATTGAAGCACAATATAATTGGCGGATACAAATGAACTACTTGATAAGTCTTTAACAAGACTGTACACATTGTATATATATATATATAGTGTACACTGTATAGTGTATAATGTATAGTATACAATGTATAATGTATAGTATACAATGTATGGTATATATTGTACAGTGTATAGACTATATGGTAAAGTGTATATTATAAATAACTGCGAGAGGATGAAATAAATAAAAATGTGATTATTTCTACACTAGTCCTGTAAATCGTTCTAGAAGGTTCCACCTCGTACTTTTTTCACCATCTGATGCATTACTCCACACTCACTGTATAGTATAGTATAGTATAATATAGTATATAGTTACTATAGTAAATATACAGTGTATAGTCACTAGGTAATAGTGATGTATATGATGCCGAGCTTTTGATGCCGAGCCGAGACTTTCATTTTCGGTAAAAAAAAACGAGCATGAGCCGATATATCGGCTATTAGTATACTCTAACCAAACGAGCCCGAGCCGAGCCGATACTCTAACCAAACGAGCCCGAACCGAGCCGAACTCTTGTCAAATGATCCCGAGCCAAGATGAGTCTCTTACAAAACATAATCGAGCCGAAATGATGCTTTTTTTAAGTTATAATTTTTTAAACATAATTTTTATATATTTATCCATATTTTTATTAATGTTTCCTATATTATGTGACATATTATTAATTATTTGTATCGATGGGTGGCTATTTTGTTTATAATATACTCATCCTGTCTCACTTGTATTTTTAAAATATTTTAAAAATTACAAAATATAACCGTTTTCTCAATCTATAATCAATATATCTATAACCTAATATAGTTTTATTTACAATGGAAAATATATCATATATATATATATATATATATATATATTTATTAATTGTGAAGTAATGTGTTGTTGTAGAATCAGTTCAGTTATACTGATCGTATCGTCTATTGATCTTGGTGGTAATTTATATAACGCGCATTGATGGTCGAATAATTTTATTTAATGGCATTAACTGATAATCAGGTCAATTAATTAAAAGTATGTTACAATAGTCCAATATAGATATAACTAGGCTTTGAATTAGCAATTTACATGTATTAATAGTTATTGTATTTCTTATAATTCTAATATTATGCAATTGATAGTAGGCTTATTTTACTTTTGTGTTTATGAACATATTAAGAATCATATCAATTGACACTCCGAGATTGTTTTCCTTATCTGATAGTTTGTATTGTGTATTATTGATTGTAATGAAATTATTTTCGTTAAATATACAAAACAATTATTATTGTAACTGACACTGAAATTATATTGATCTTATGAAAACTGAGATTAACACTTAAATGGTACCTTTAATAAGCATGAGTTAATACCAATGTATATAGAGTAACTTAGTTTATGCTTAGGGTAACTGATACTGAGACTACATCGGTGCTTTAGGTATTAAGACTGAGACTGCATCGATGCTTTAGGTAACTGAGACTGAGACTGCATTTATGCTTACACTGTTAGAAATAAATGGTATAACATTGATTAAAAAATGGTATAACCCCGTGGCGTCCTGGTATACCATTTACGGTATAACAAATTATAAAAGTTATACCATATTTTATAAACATTTATACCATATTTTATATAAAGTTATACCATAATTTATACCATATATTATATAAAGTTATACCATATTTTATAAAAAGTTATACCATATTTGATATAAAGTTGTTCCATAATTTATTAAAATTTATACTATATATTATATAAATTTATACCATCATTTATAAAAAATTATACCATATTTGATATAAAGTTATACCATAATTTATTAAAATATATACCATATATTATATAAAGTTATACCATCATTTATTAAAAGTTATACTATATTTTATTTAAAGTTATACCATAATTTATTAAAATGTATACCATATATTATATAAAGTTATATCATAATTTATTAAAAGTTATACTATATTTTATTTAAATTTTTACAAGTGTTTATAATAACTTACTATTCTATATTATTAATTTATTTATGGAATCGACATTTATAATGATAATTTATTTTCTAAAAACCACATATATGTTGGTGTAACAATATTGTTAATTAACGGATACATTTTAAAATACATAACGTGATACAAAATTACATAAACAATTAATGTTTGTAGGACATGTTATGAAACAAATAAAATTAACAACACCACTTAATAAAATACGAAATAAATTATTTTGAACGAAAACCAAACAATTATCGACACACATAATAAGCATCCTCTTTTCTGATATATGGAGTCATTATTTCCTGCAATTAAAATTCAAATATTTATATAAGTTATATATATATATATATATATATATATTTATATATATGTATATTTATATATATATATATATATATATATATATTAGTGCTGTAAAATTTCAAATCTCAAATATCAAATCTCAAATCTTTTTTTTTCGGTTCGGTTCAAATCTTAAATTTTCGGGTATTTGGAAAGATTTGATGGTCTCAAATCTTTATTTTAAATTTAGTTTCGGTTCGGGTATCATGTCGGGTAATTGTTCGGGTAACGATCGATTAACATAATTATGTAATAAGTTTCTTTCAACTATTTTAAAATATCCATTAAACTGTATAGATACTATTAATTAGATCATCAGTTATGCCACCTATATGCTAATATATTTAAAATAGAATAATGTTATCAAGGACACCGTGTCCTTTATTTATTATACATTAATAACAATATTTAAAAATTATTACGTATATTCTTCATATCGTACCTACTCTAGAGTACAGCTGTACTAATATATAAAAATGTTAATTCATAAACCGTTTAAAACTATATTTGTCTACAAGTACATATTGAATACATATTTGACACTATGGTATATATATATATAGTCTAAATATAATATTTATATTTAGCCTCTATATAAGCTGTGGTGTATATAGTATATGGGATTCCTCTTACAACTTTACTAAATAGGTTTTAAATTACTATATAGGTTTATATAGCTATATATGATTATTAGAATAGTATCGTATTCAATAATTCAAGTAATTAATAATTATGTATTGTTAATTATTCAATTATAATTTATTAATTAATAATTATTTATCAATTATTATTATTAATTAATAATAATTAATTATATATTATTTTAATAATTATTAATTATTTTATTATAATTAATAATTATTTATAAATTAATTATTATTATTATTAATTAATAATAATTATTTATTAAATATTATAATTATTTATTAATTATTATAATTATTTATTAATTATTATAATTATTTATTAATTATTATAATTATTTATTAATTATTATAATTATTTATTAATTATTATAATTATTTATTAATTATTATAATTATTTATTAATTATTATAATTATTTATTAATTATTATAATTATTTATTAATTATTATAATTATTTATTAATTAATATAATTATTTATTAATTTTTATAATTATTTATTAATTTTTATAATTATTTATTAATTATTATAATTATTTATTAATTATTATAATTAATAATTAATTTAATTAATAATAATTATTTATTAATTAATTTATTATTATTAATAATAATTAATTAATTAATATCTAATTTTTTTCTTCGTTAACGTATTTTAAAATATTATTAAAAGATTTGAAGTTCTCGAGAACATACCTAAATATGAGAGATTTGAAGTTCTCGAGAACTTGATATTTTTTTAAAGATTTGAAGTTCTCGAGAACAAAATTTTAAGATTTGAAGTTCTCGAGAACAACCAAGTATTTGAAATTTTACAGCACTAATATATATAGTATACTAGAGTATATAATAATATTGTATATTATATAATAGTATAAATATGTATCTTATAAGAAACTTTATACAGTTAATATCATATATGATAATACTATATAAAGTACACGTTAGAATTGTAATTAGAAAAATCCTATATATTATATTAATTACTGCAGTTGTATATATAATAGAGTACTATACTTTTGAATTAGCATACGAAAAATCATAAAATAACTATTGTTATGTTCTTATAATTTACTATTATACAATAATATATATATAATAATAACTAACATTTAATTTAATTGTTTATTATTCCAAGAGATCGAGTTCACCGCCAGGTCATGTCATATCAATGATAATAACACAACATCTCTCCTTCCTCCTCTCCTCTTAATGTTGATAGCGGTTAGGAATCCGGATAGTTCTTCCGGACTTCCTAACTGGGACACCTTCTTGGGTCATTTCTACACCATTTTGTAGTGGGCCATCTGATTCAGATATTTCTACGGGTGTATCGTTAGAGCTCGTTATTGTTGGGCTCTCTCTTATCTCTTCATTTGCATCTATAGATGAATCTTCTGGTATCTCTCTTGGTAGCGTGTCCATTAACTCGGGTACAGCTTCTTTATCCTCGTTGCAACTCCTTCTAGTTCTAACGTGGTCTAGATGTCTTCGAATACGACGTCCATCCTTCAAAAGTATCCATACCAAGTTATTTTTCCTTTCTTCAATTCTCCCCTCAATCCATGTATGTCCAGGCCTAAAATCCACTGCGGATACTGTATCTCCTGGACTGAACAATAACTCATTTCTTATCTTCTCTCTATCTCTTCCAGCTGCTATTACTTTATTCTCTACTGGGAACATGGCATCCAATCTAGTTCTTAACTTTCTCTTCATCAATCTCTCAGCTGGTGATATGTTTGTCACGGAATGCGGTGTTATGCGGTATCGCAGTAAGAACTTTGATAATCTTGTCTTGAGTGATTCTTCATTTCCACTGCTAACCAAAGCCTTCTTGAATGTTTGTACGGCTCTCTCTGCTAAACCATTCGAGTTTGGATGATACGGTGGTGTAAAAATGTGTTTTATCCCATTTTGTTTTAGGAAAACCTTGAACTCCTCACTTGCGAAGTTGGGAGCATTATCACTGACTATTACTTGGGGAAAACCATGTGTTGCGAATATACTTCTTAACTCTTCAATTGTTTTTCCGCTAGTTGTTCCTTTAATTACCTTCACTTCAAGCCACCTGGAATATGCATCTACAACCACTAAGAACATCTCACCTAAATACGGTCCGGCATAATCAATATGTATTCTTTGCCATGGACCCGAAGGTTCCATCCATGGACTATACATTATTTGGTCAGGTTTGTTCAAAACTTGTTGACACCCACCACATTCTTTAACCATAGATTCTATGTCTAAATCAAGGCTAGGCCACCATACGTAACTCCTCGCCAGACTCTTCATTCTCACGATGCCCGGATGTCCTTCATGGAGGGTTTCTAATATGGCCTTCTGTAATTTATATGGTACAATTATCCTGGAACCCCACCATACCAACTCATTATAATTTAGGAGTTCTAGTTTCTTACGGTAATACGGTTTCCATACTTCTTCCATCTTATCTTCTGGCCACCCTTCCTGGATGTGTCTTCTAATTACCGTTAATGTTCGGTCTTCATTTGTTGCCTTCTGCAAGTCTTTCCTCTCTATTACTTCATCTAATTTGTTTATGTTAAACACCATTTCTTCTGGTATGGGTACTTTTCTTTCTTTTGTCTTTAAAGGTAACCTACTCATGGCATCTGCGTTTGCGATCTTACTTCCAGGTTTGTATTCAAACACATATTCGTATGCGGATAAGAGCAAAGCCCATCTTTGAATCCTTCCGGATACCATAGCAGGTACAGATTTAGCTTCATTCAATAATGTCAGTAATGGTTTATGATCATTCGCAATAGTAAATTTGCGACCAAATAAATATTTATGGAATTTCTTTACTCCAAATACGACACCTAACGCTTCTTTTTCAATCTGTGAATAATTTTTTTCAGCTTGTCCTAATGATCTGGACGTGAAAGCTACTGGTCGTTCTTCACCATTGTCCATTTCCTGACTAAGTACCGCTCCAATACCGTATTGCGAAGCATCACATGTTAATCTCGTGTTTCTCTTACTATCGAAATGTACCAACACCTTGGATGATGTTAACATCATTTTTGCCTGTTTGAAAGATTTCTCACACTCTTTAGACCATTTCCAACTCTTTCCTTTCTTCAATAGTTCATGTAACGGTCCAAATAGGTTTGATAAATTATTCAAGAATTTTCCGTAGTAATTAATCATTCCTAGGAAAGCTCGTAGTTGTGTACTATTCTCTGGGGAAGGTGCATCTATGATAGCTTTAACCTTTTTCTGTACAGGATGTAGTCCTTCAGCACTGATAATGTATCCTAGATACTCGACTTGGTTCCTTCCAAAAGTACACTTCTCACTTCTCACTCTTATACCCGCCATATCTAGTCGTTTTAATACCATGTTCACATTTTTATCATGTTCTTCTTTATCTTTTCCTGTGATTAAGATATCATCCAGGTAACCACACACCATATTTAAACCTTGCAGTAATGAATCCATCACTCTCTGAAATATCGCGGGAGCAGCGGCGATGCCGAAACATAGACGGTTATATTTGAACAACCCTCTTGATGTGTTTATGGTTGTAAGATTCTTTGACTCCTCTTCTAATGGCATCTGTAGATATGCATTAGATAAATCTAATGTACTGAACATTTTTCCACCTACTAAATTTGTATAGAGATCCTCAATTTTTGGTATGGGGTAGCTATCAATCTTTGCAACTCTATTAACTGTGATTTTATAATCACCACATATTCGTATGCTTCCATCTTTCTTTAATATTGGCACTATTGGTGTTGCCCAGTCTGAATATCTTACGGCCTCGATTATACCTTCAGCTTCTAATCTCTCCAATTCTGCTTCTACTCTTTCTCTCATCGCATAAGGTACTGTCCTGGCTTTACAGAATTTTGGAACCGCATCTTTATGTATATTGATTACACCTTTTACCCCCTTCATCAATCCCAGTCCTTCTTTGAACACTTCAGGATACTTTCTCTTAAAGTCCTGTCCTTCCGGTTTTAGCGTGTCCACTACCAAAACCGACCTCCAATCTAGTCATAGTGAACTTATCATGTCCCTTCCAGCAATGTTGGGGACCTGTCCAGGTACTATGTATATTTTCATTCTTTTCTGCTCAATCTTTACATCAATCTTCCCTAATACTTTAATTAATTCGCCCGTAAAACTCTTTAGCCGTATATCTGACCACTGCAGTTTTGGCCTCTTTGCCTTTACCCATAACTGCTTGAATGTCATTTCTGACATGATGGATACCGCTGCCCCTGTATCTATTTGAAACTTACAGATAGTGCCATTGATTTTAACAGTGGAGGTTATACAACCACTATCTTCTTTCACAATATTATACATTGTATATACTTCTGGTTCAGAATCGGTATATTCTTCTACATTATATGTGGTTTTCGGATGATTTCTGTTTTTCTCTATTCGTGGTGCTTTCTCGAGACACATAGGTTTAATATGTCCCTTCTTTCCACATCTATAACATGATGCGTTTTTCAACCTACAATCTTCTGATTTATGATTTCTTTTACCACATACTTTACAAGTTGTAAACTCCTTTTTGTTATGTTCGGGTCTTGGAGACCACTGTTTTCGATCCGTCTCCATGGCGTATACCTTCTCTGTATCATGATGTTCTAATGTTGTTAATTGTTCATCTGTTAACTCTGCTCCAATCGAAATATCGATTGCTGTCTGTAGGTCTAATTTTGTTTTGGCTAGTAATAGCCTTTGTATACGTGTGTTATGTATACCACATACAATACGGTCTCTAATTTGTTCGTCTAAGTCTGCAAACTTGCAAAATTCGCTCATTTTTCGAAGTTCTGCAATGTAACTAGCCACTGATTGCCCTCAGAGGGTACTGGATTAAAATGTTTTTTTAATACATCCCAAACATTTTCTAATGTCGATTTCAATGGAGAAATAGGGGTTAGTAAGTTCCTAACCAGTTTATATGTCTTTGGTCCTATAGCTGTTAGTACATTTGCCAGTTTCTTTTTTTCGTCCGTGATATCGTTCGCGATAAAAAAACATTCTACTCGCTCTACATAACTTTGTACATTTTCACTTTCAGCATTAAATTCACCTATACTTGCTCCAATATTCATTTTTAATTTCTTTCCTTTTTGGTGCTTATTGTTGAATTTTCTCTGCTTGTTCTTATGTCCTCGTCGCCAATTGTTATGTTCTTATAATTTACTATTATACAATAATATATATATAATAATAACTAACATTTAATTTAATTGTTTATTATTCCAAGAGATCGAGTTCACCGCCAGGTCATGTCATATCAATGATAATAACACAACAACTATAATATTAAATCTATAGTTATTAAGTAATTATTAAGTAACCTTATCTTTATTTTCATTGTAAATTCATTTTTCAATAATTCGCAAACTCCCATCATAAAATATAAGATTCCCGAATCTATTTTAGGAAATATTATATTATATATTTAATTATACACTTTATAATCTATATTTGATTAAGGATAGAAGGATATTGATAATATTTGTACAACAGTTAACATTATTTATATATATACCTATTATTAATATTATTTAAATTTAATTACATTGTGAGCTAAAAATAAAATAAATAATTGACCATATATGGATATATAGTATACTATCCATGGACTAATAAAATATAATTGCATATTTATTTTATATAGATATTTAGCTAATGTTATTAATTAGATAACTAAATTACCTGTTTGATCAGTTTGCGTATTATCAGTTCGCGTACATCAATATATTCGTCTATATATTTGTGTATATACGTTATATGCTTTTTCATCCACATCAACTCACTATTCCTCTCCGGCAGTTTTTATAATATTTTAAATGAAATTTGAAATTCTGCAAATAATTCTTCAGTTTCCTGCATATTAATATATAGCATATAGTTATCATAATTTTATAATATATATATATAATATATATATGTAATAAAGTGAATGTTATAATACAGTTTATTAATCAAAGCAAAGACCTGTTGAACATAATAATAATAATATAACATAATACTAATTATAATAATAATAGTACCTACCCGATGAGATGCAGACCGAAGAATGAGGCAATCTCACCGAGTGGAATTTATTCTATAGAAAAATAACGAAATATACTTTACAGACGATAACAATATAAAATACCAGAAAAACAAACATTTACATGGCTATGGCTATGCAATTAACACAGAGCGAGACACCGAAATATAGTTTAAAATTTGTATTTAGATATATCGATTTCTGTTACGTAATGCTAAATTCATTTTAATGTATATTACATTAATCGATATATCTACAACTTTGACTTTATAACATGTATATATATATATATATATATATATAATTATATAATTATATTCTAACAATTTAATTATATATTATAAATATTATATAAATATATTATAAAATTATATATTATATAAACTTTTATATTATTATATATAATATGATATAATTTATATATATATATATATATATATATATATATATATAATATAAGTATAAATACCTTATGTATATTGTAATGTGTTGAAAAATAGATGCTTCTCATGTTGAGTGTAGAGTGGATATAGAATATTTTAATAAATAAAATGGAATTATATATATATATACTCGAATAATTATAAGTATATGTATGTAAAATATAGGAAATATGTATATGTATACATATTTCCCTATGGGGAATCTATTTAGTTTCTGAAAACCAGTTTAATTGCAATTAGAAGCAATAAATGCTATGTTTATAATAATATAACACAACAATAAGTAAACTGTTATATTAAGGATATTATGAAGGATACTATTATGAATTATATTTCTTATACATTTTATTTTCAATCAAATATAAACTTAATTTTAAAATGTTATGGTATAACTGGTATTTCCATATTGTATACCATATAATTCATAAAGTTATACCATTATATTTAATAGCTAATGGTATAACTAAAAATTACAAATGTTATACCATATAATTCGTAATCTTATACCATTTAAATTAAGCTATATGGTATAACTAAAAAAATCAAATGTTATACCATATAATATGTGATCTTATACCATTTAACGTAATAGTATGGTATAACTCGTATTTCCATATGTTATACCATATAATTCATAATGTTATACCCTTATTTTTAACAGTGTAGGGTAACCGATACTGAGACTGCATCGATGCTTTAGGTAACCGAGACTGAGACTGCATCGATGGTTTAGATTTGATCATCATTTACATCACTACTAGGTAATGTGAATAACCTTGACCTGACCTATCGGGTTACGTGATATGAATAAGTAACATAAACATTACCTACATTACCTTATAATAGATAATCGATCAATATAAATAATTATACTGTTATTTGTAATATCCACAACGTGATATGTGAAATGCACAAGTGTGAATTTCATGTAGTAAAATATAAAGTGGTTTTTAAAAAACGTGAATATAAACAATAACAAAAGTATACCAGAAAACCTTAATGTGTTATTATAAATATAGGTCCCATAGGTCACAATATTAGGAAAAGTAATTTAACAACAATTATTGTTTTATAATGTGGAATGAATTAAAGGTAGCAGTGCTTGTGCACATACTGAATTGGGTAATTAGGCATATCTATAGTGTGTGTACCTATGCGATTAGTAAGGTGAATGAGTCATACTAATAGCAAAGCTTTACTAGTATTCGCTAGTACACTATGAGTCATATACCCAGGAACCCATGAGTCATAGTCTATAACTAAGCAACCATTCGGAATTAGAGTACTCGTACGATAATAATTAAACGGTGTTAACTGTTTTTGGTACTTAGTGTTAGCATATATCATATATATAAATCTCTTGCCTGGCTACAGTAACTGATAAACGTATAAACATATAGAATATAGCTACTCAAAAAGAAACACTTTCAACGTTACAGAATACAAGAAACATAACCCCATTCTCAAGTTGATTATAGGCCGTGAAAGTCTCTAAGCATGTAATAAGACGGACGGACCTATGACAGGTAATCACAGGAAGACTTACTGCACAGTACACCCTTAACACTATTTCGAAATAAATGGTTCTTCGTGTAAAGAGGTTCTGTTGCAAGTTCTTCGGGGCCACCTTACGAATAACTTTTTATAATAGTCACTCTAAGAACACTAATTGTATTGTTAATAAAGAACTGATTTGAAGACCTCGTATGTTGTCTATAGCTATATCACCAGTATGATAGGAGGATGCATCGATGCGGAACGGATGCATCGATGCGGAACGGATGCGGATAGTAGTCGAGAGTTACGTACCTGTTCGTAGTGAGGGAGGCGAGATCACGTGATTACGATGACGTCACAATATCTGTTGCGTAACCCGTGCCAACTATCCGGATACTACCCCGTATTACATCATACTGCCTTTCGCATAGGGTATTGAGATAAATACACTACAATATATATATATATATTAATTTGTCATTAATTATAATTTTGTATCAATTTGTAATTTTATTTAATTGTAAAAATAATAATAAAGATAGAAAAGTTACATCCTGGTTCATTAACACATTCATTAGCTAGTATCGTAGAGTTGTAACGCTATAGGCAGCGTTCTCCATAGAGCTATAGCTATTGTAGAATCAATATTAAGTTATTTACATAGAAATGCTAGTGAACAGATAAATTGTACATTATACATTATACACTGTACAATGTACATTGTACATTATACATTGTACATTATATATTGTACATTATACAGTACACAATATACAATGTACACTGTACAGTATACGGTATACATTGTACATTGTACATTGTACAACATATAAATAAATACACATTAATGTCGACATACTCCGAGCGATTCTCACATAGAGTTCGCTGTTACCAAGGAAACGATACAAGGACATGATACAACGTGGGCTTCTCTTTCGTGCTTGTTATGGATACCACCCGAAGGACATGAAACCATTGCTTCCCTGGTCATATGAAGTTATTCGCTAGCGGGTATTTATATTTCTTCTTGAAGCTGGCGTACAGGAATAGTCTATTGTTGATACGTTGCTTAGGATTGGATAGCCTCGTCACTCTATTGTCTTGCAGCATCTTCATCTGACCTGACAACGGTATCACGTCATAACATTAATAATAAGTTTAGTTATAAGTTTTAAGTATAAATATTAAATAATACTTCTATTCATTACATCATTATACATGAGGGAATCGGTTTGCATTTGATACTATTAAATATATTAAAATAGTCTTTATAATGATATAGGAGAAGATAAACCTATACAGAAGAGAATATAAACTTATTTTAATAAGGTAATTATATAGATATTATATATATATATATATATATATATTTATATATATATATATATATATATTACCTATATATATTACCTATCTATATCACACTATATGCGAATATAGTAGCAGCTAATCATTATAATAGTAACTATATTATAGCATAGGCAAATAATGTACACATATTGCACAACGAAGGACAGAATATAAACTACATGGCTTCACTGACGTTACAATACAACGTTATCGGTTGTTGACCTTTAACCTATACGAATGTATTGCGCATGCGCTTCCTGATGACTTATAAGTCATACGTTAAGTTAAGGGTATACCCTTAACCTAATTTAAGAATAGTTCTTAAAGCCATCGATGTAATATTATTAATTGTAGTAACTATAGTAACCTATACCTATATATAGGTATAGGTTACTATAGTACATTTAATGGGTTAACCCTTTAACAGTATTGCACTGAAGAATACGACGTCCTCCTGGTTTCCACTAGGTGGAGTTACTGGGTGCTACAACATCTATATAGCAAGCGGGGCTAACTTGTACTAGTTCTACTGTAGTCGTCGTACACTAGGTGGAGATACCGGTTACACTCTATAGGGGGCGTGGCTAACTTGTACTAGTTCTACTGTAGTCGTCGTACACTAGGTGGAGCTACCGGTTACACTATATAGGGGGCGTGGCTAACTTGTACTAGTTCTACTGTAGTCGTCGTACACTAGGTGGAGCTACCGGTTACACTATATAGGGGGCGTGGCTAACTTGTACTAGTTCTACTGTAGTCGTCGTACACTAGGTGGAGCTACCGGTTACACTATATAGGGGGCGTGGCTAACTTGTACTAGTTCTACTGTAGTCGTCGTAGGAGAAGGTCACGGGGTCATTGCGGACTTCAGCCACCGGAACATTGACCGCCGTGGTCTTGCTGGTCAGCTTCTTACTGGACACTATCACAGTCGTACAGCCGGTACTCTGTGCGTATGTGGGGTGGTACATACGTGAGATAGTGTGTGCGTATGTGAGGTTGTTAGGGGCGCTGGAACGATTTTGTATGTAGGGGGGACCAACTAATCAAAATAAATTATGTGGTAAAAGTAGGGGGGGACCAATACATAGGAGGTCCCCCTAGATTGTAAAGTAGGGGGGAGGGGGCATATCCCCGTCCCCGCAGCGCCCCTAGTGGTTGTACGTAAACTGAACAGAATACAAGTTATATCTAACCAAGTCAATTCTTACCAAGTTACAAAAACATCAATTTAATTTATAAATAATAGTATTTCGTATATGTAATGTATTGAAACGAATTGACTTTCTACGAAATGACTGGTATCCATCCGTGCGCATACATACACACGTATATGTGTGTGGTTGCATATACACACGTCATGCTAAGCGTATGTATCGTGGTATGTACGGTTGAACATGAGGTTCTCTGTGTATATGTGTGGTTGTACATACATGAGGTAGTGTGTGCGTATGTGTGATGAATCATTACTGATGAATCATAACTTCTGATGCGTACATGACAGGCGCCGTACTTCTCCTACATACATAGCTCATTAGCATTACCCCTCAAGGACACATAACACCGGCCTTGTTGCCTCGATAATATCAATTGTTCTAGAAAATAAATCGTTCTAGAACATTCTAGGCACATCCTAGCTATCTCCGCGATAGTTAAGCATTGTTCTATGATAACCTAGGATAATTCATATTATTAGAACTAGCGGTCCCGTATTTAATATCGATGTACTCGCGAATGTACCATCGTTAATGTTATATTGACTTTAATGTTCTAGAATGTTCTTGAATGTATGAAACATGTTGAAAGTATACTTGAATGAAGTATTGTACTTAATAGGGTGCTGTGTATTACACATATTTAAATAATATTAAGTAATTAAAAA
Source organism: Osedax fenrisi (assembly GCA_964019155.1). Taxonomy (NCBI): domain Eukaryota; kingdom Metazoa; phylum Annelida; class Polychaeta; order Sabellida; family Siboglinidae; genus Osedax; species Osedax fenrisi. The sequence goes on from OZ025239.1 coordinate 2,171,893, forward strand.
TAATGACGAGTGACGTTTAACCGAGTCGATGACGTCATACGAGAAGTAGTTCGCAATGACGTAATACAATGTGACCAAATGAAACACTCGTTTACAACACTAAAAAATATCGCTTTGGTGTAGACAATTATGTTTAGCTGACAGGGTTTTGTTTTATTAGTCACTTCCGGTGTTTCACGGCGATAACATACAGATAGCATTATCTAAAGAAAAGATTATAATCTATAGAGAGAGAGAGAGAGAGTATGAGCGATAATTAGGTAGTAACTTAAAGATAACGCGATATCTAAATAATATATTAGGCTATACTCACACATTAACTAAAAGATAACTAAAAGATAACTAAAATATAACTAAAAGATAACTAAAATATAACTAAAAGATAACTAAAATATAACTAAAAGATAACTAAAATATAACTAAAAGATAACTAAAAGATAACTAAAATATAACTAAAAGATAACTAAAATATAACTAAAAGATAACTAAAATATAACTAAAAGATAACTAAAATATAACTAAAAGATAACTAAAAGATAACTAAAATATAACTAAAAGATAACTAAAATATAACTAAAAGATAACTAAAAGATAACTAAAATATAACTAAAAGATAACTAAAATATAACTAAAAGATAACTAAAAGATAACTAAAATATAACTAAAAGATAACTAAAAGATAACTAAAAGATAACTTAAAGATAACTAAAAGATAACTAAAAGATAACTAAAAGATAATTAAAAGATAACTAAAATATAACTAAAAGATAACTAAAATATAACTAAAAGATAACTAAAAGATAACTAAAATATAACTAAAAGATAACTAAAATATAACTAAAAGATAACTAAAAGATAACTAAAATATAACTAAAAGATAACTAAAAGATAACTTAAAGATAACTAAAAGATAACTAAAAGATAACTAAAAGATAATTAAAAGATAACTAAAATATAACTAAAAGATAACTAAAATATAACTAAAAGATAACTAAAAGATAACTAAAAGATAACTAAAAGATAACTAAAAGATAACTAAAATATAACTGAAAGATAACTAAAATATAACTAAAAGATAACTAAAAGATAACTAAAAGATAACTAAAAGATAACTAAAATATAACTAAAAGATAACTAAAAGATAACTAAAAGATAACTAAAATATAACTAAAAGATAACTAAAAGATAACTAAAAGATAACTAAAAGATAACTAAAATATAACTGAAAGATAACTAAAATATAACTAAAAGATAACTAAAAGATAACTAAAAGATAACTAAAAGATAACTAAAAATTAACGCGATTACGAAAGATAACGATAATATATCAGGTGTGCGAGTGCGAGATTTAGCGAATATTGCACACATAAGTGTGCGACACACTCGACAGGCTTCAAACCTTCAGGAACTTCATTCGGCCTTTACCTATTTCGGGAATGGTTGCCATTGTTTTATTTAGGAGTCGCTTTCTCGAGTTCTTTAAATTAGACAACAGTTTGTTTGTGTTCCAGCCTATTGTTATGTTATGTTAAATACGCCCACAAACACACACATATATACACACATATACAATATATTTTCTAAGATATAATAAACATAATCATAAATAATAAACACTTGCTAATAAATATTAACAAATAACTAATAGAGAGAATGATCGGAAAGTTTAGATGCATGAATCTGTATTGTTTAGGTATATTAGTGATGCACGTATCTGCTGGGCATCATTACGTTGTGTGCATCATTATACACATACATATATATATATATATATATATATATATATATATATATATATATATTAGTAAATAATAGTAGGAACTATAGGAATAATATTAACTATTTTTCAAGAATTCAATTTAAATAATATCTACATTATAATTATGTAATACTTAACACCCCTACTATAGTATACTTACATACATACAGCAATGCCTAAGATACACCACTATATAGATATCGTCATATGTAACGAGTAATGAGTCATCAGTAATGAGTCATTAGTAATGACAATTTACATGTATTTATCAGATGTGTAAGAATGAAACTACAAATATACTTTTTGTGAACGTTGATGCGAATACTTGAATAATTAATTATTAAAACTTAATTAATTAAAATAAAATTTAGAATATCGATCAATATTACAGTATTATAATCTGCTTATAGTATATATATATATATATATATATATATATATATATATATATATAAATATATATATATATATAATACATTAATAAGTAAAGTAATACGTGGAATTATAATTTAAATTAAATTCAGTTATAACTGTAGTATATAGTAATAGTATATAGAGTATACAATATATAGTATAAATATATAAAGTAATATATAAAGTAATCTGTTTAAACGATAACATTTATCAAAATTATAAATTCAAAAATAAGAGGATTTAAAATAGTTACCTACACTTTAATAAATAGTTGCTTTTATTGTTATATATAAATATTAATACTAATATTAAATACGAGTTTAGTTTGAGAAAATTGAATGATAATGATGATTATTATACAATATGCTCTTGCTATACAGATGTTACTGCTACAGGGTGCAGGTTAAATATAACATATACCGGAAGTTATCTTGTTTACATATAATATACCGGACATGATCTTGTTTACATAACCTAAATCCACATCGTCTGCTTTTAAACGCTTTAATAATTCCTTCATCGAATCGTCGGCGATATTTATCTCTTCTGGTAAATCTGTTGAATGTATTAATTGAAACACATGTATGCATGCAAAGTATACTTATATGACTATAAGATCCTATACGATCCTATAGGATACGTTTATTAATTTGTCATATTTTGTTTATAAATATATTAACATTTGTATTTAATAAATATAATCATCTGTTCATTAGCGCTTCTAGTAGCAACTTAACGTATGTATCACTAACTATAGATAGAGTTATATAATATAACTATAGCTAGAGTTATTCAATTCACAATATAGGCAAAATATATGATTTTTTTCTACAAGATTTTTGTGCAGATAATTATTTGGCATAATTCTGAAAATAATGATAGTAATTATAAAGTTCAAAGTATATTTATATTATATAAATTATATATAGGATCGCTACATACAAATGGAGATTATTACGAATTAAAAAGAGTAATCATCTTAATTTAATAAAGTGAAATATCCTTATCCCATTATCGACATACTATTCCTGACTATAAATCCTCCATATCGAGTATATATCATGTATACGATTATCTATGATGTTTGCTCATACGCGAGGTAACCTTTGACCCAGGTTGACTTCTCGGACATGACGAATTTCTGAGGTCTTTTGTCGAGGAGTGAACTATTCCCCCTCCCCCGTAGTTCGTCAAGGGCGTTTTGTTTACGAGCGTGTACGTCGTAACATTTAGAGGTCATTCGGTCAGCGTCCTTATCATCGTTGTTGTTGTTATTGTTGTCGTTATCGCCGTTGTCATGGTGACTGGACGCTACGTGATCGCTCCCTAGCGGGTCTAGTCGATCCTCCTCTCTTACGAAGCTATCGTCTTCTACTGATGCTGATAATGGCGATGATGGTGATTATGATGATGATAGTGATGGTGATGATGATGGTGATGGTGGTGATGGTGATGATGATGATGATGATAATTGTGATGTTGATGATGATGATGATGATGATGATGATGATGATGATGATGATAATGGTGATGTTGATGATGATGGTGATGATGGTGATGATGGTGATGATGGTGGTGATGATAGTGATGATATCGTATGATACACCATGTTAAATGATATATTTACTTATAATAGCATACAACATAGCATAATTATATAAACATATTTGATAATGGCACTGATTATATAGGATACCTAATTACACTGATAGTGATGATGATCTGATAATAATAATAATGATGATATATTATTAGACATAATGTATATTATATATAACTATATAGAATATATATATATAGTATAGTAATTATAAAATATGATACACATACAAATTGTGTAATTAATTTTTATATGTTTAATTAATAAATATAATATATGTTATAAAGTATAATTTTTAAGTATATACCGAATTTTTAATATATATATATATATATATATATATATATATATATATATATATATATAAAACGGTGTATCCATAAATTCATCAATATATTCGTATGCAGTTGTGTACATTTAAGAAGTATACACATATAAAGATATGTATATTCTAAATATGTGTACAAATATATATATAAAGGTATATATACACTATATAATACACTATACTATATAGTGATATTAATTTTAAATTTGTTCATATAAATCCATCAATATATAGGTTTTACAATAAATGGTTTTAACATTTTATGAATCAATATTTTTATTCAAAAATTACATTACATTTATATTATATGATTATAGATATTAGTGTAATTTTAAAATTTTATTTAATTTTGTTATTCAATATATAACGGGGGTGTCCATATTTGGTACCCATGTTTGAATACGGACACCCTGTGTTATAATACGGACAGTGTCCGTCGGACACTCTATATAGGATATAGGACACCCTACCACTAGGATATATTATATAGAATTGATGAACCAATCAGATAAATTAAAATTAAATTACTTATAATTAATTTTATGAATAATTTAATATAATTTAATTAGTAATTGTTAATTTTTATCATATTATTAATTAATTATTACAGGTGAAGCTACATCTAAATAATATAATTATTAGATGTAGCTTCATTAGTGGTATTGCTATTATAACACACGCGATTTTATATGAGTTCTCACACTGCGCACTGATTGGTTATAGGGTTTCCGACGGACATGGCCGTATTAATATTAATGCATACAATTAATGCATCACATGTGTCCGTATTAGGGATGTATATGACCTCTAGATATATGCTTAAAACTTAATTAATATTTGATAACAAATATATAAATTATGTATATGATGTTTAGAATACTTTAGTTATTAATAATTATTAATATATTATAATATATTAGTATATTTTATAATGATACATTTTTAAATGATTGAGAACGTTTTAAGTTGAAATTGTGTACATAAATTAAAAAAAGTATAAACAAAATACGTTTATCAGCTTTATGTTAAATACTAAAAAAATAAAAAATACTTATTTAGACTATTTATATAATTATTAATATTTTTTTGATTATACATATTAATATTTAGATTATTTGATGGATTTATGATTTCCGAGATACCGAGAGTGTCCGTATTCGGTTACTTTTCCCTATTAATATTTATGTTAAACATAGGAACAATCATACATCTTACAATATGTTAAATCCCATGATGTGACTACATTACATCCACTATTATAAACCGTGTAAGAGGTTGTATTTAAATCTATAGAATTATACAATCATTATTATAGGTATTCGTGATAGGCGAGTATTTACGTGGTATATTGAAGCTAAAGTAGGCCATGGTACTAACCAACTTAGGTATCAAAGTAAACGAATAACGATCAATAATTATAATTAAGTTATTATAAATAACAACTTAATTAGTCTTGATTGTTATTTATTTTAATTTGATCACTAAGTCGATTACTAGTCGATTACGTATTAAGTATTACGTAACGAGTTAGCAGCATAGACCGCCGCTAGGTGGCTGTTATTATTACGTAACAATAATAATAGGTCACATTACTTTACCGTACACAAAACACACACACTCGTTGCCGAGTTGTTCTCGATAGCTCCGTAGTGTTGTGCGTGTGTGTTAAGTTAAGTTCAAGAATGTTGTTGATAATAGTAAGGACATACCGTCCTCGACAATAACCTATTGAATACTATTGCATAACTGCATTATTGAGCGCATAACAATCGGCTGAACGTTATTGTTATACGGCCGATCGTTAATTGTTGCTTGTGATTTCTCTAAGCGTCAATTAGTCAACTATTCTATATCAATTATAAAGTCAATAATCATAAGTACATACTTATAATATAACATAATTATATATACATAATGTTTAATACACACACACATATATATATATATATATATAATAATAATAATAATAATATCAGAATTTAGGCATGACCAAGGTAATTGAAGAAGCGCAATGCTTATCTACTCGTTTACCTGATATATATTATATATATATATATATATATATATATATATATATATATATTATAGGCAGCGCACTCTTTACTACCTAAAAAGATGGAGTGTTAGCAACAACTAGTGATGTAAATGATGCTCACATGCATCCAAAGCATCGATCAGCAGTATCAGTCTCAGTTATATAAACAGTCTCAATTCGGCTCGGGATAGTTTTTTTCTTACGAAAATGAAAGCGTCGGTTCGGCATCAATAACCAACATTCTCGGCTCGGCATCAAACATCTCGGCACAATTTACATCACTAGATACAACTATGCGATGCTGAGGTTGTATTACGAAATGGGCATACCACTAATGTAAGTTCTTCATCCAAACTCGGCTTCCATTTCTATTACCCATGGATCCACAATCTTCCCGTAATCTTCACCTATCCATACATCAGTGATAAGTTTCTATAGGTATGACCTCACACCATCACCCTCCCTTCAATATAATTCACTTTTTATTTACACTTGAACTCCCATTTGTAAACCACTCTATAATCAACTCTCGTTCGTCAACCTATTACTAAGCAACCCGTATGTAACGTTACACTACAGTGTCGCTGTATCGCGTACTTAGAGATGCAGGTAATATATATATAGCTAGCCCATCTAGCACTATGAACAGCCTTTCACTGTGTTATACTCCACTAGTTCTCAATCACGCTCCACAACCCCATAAGCTCTACCACCTCGTAAGCTCCACCACTTTTTACGCTCAATTACCCCATCAGCCCCATTACCATCATTGTAATCCATGCTAATTAGACATATCTCCCCCAATACAACATGGTGTGCATAACAGTGTACCTTATTATCGGTATTATTATTATTTTTATATAAATACACACACACATATATATATATATATATTATTTCAAATTTGTATTTATGTTTACATATACCTATACATATACATACACTTATACCTATGCCTATATATATATAGGGAAAAGTAACCAAATACGGTCTCGGTAATGGAATATAGAAACCATAAAAAATCCTACAAAAAAATGTTTAATGAATACAATATTCATAATTATATAAATATTCTAAAAAAGTATTTTTTAATTATTCAAAATATTGCTTATATATCCATAAATTGATTTTTTTATTACGTTTTTAAATTTATGAAAAAAATGTCAACTTAAAACCTTCTAAATAATATACAAATGTATCGATAAAACATAATACTATATTATTAAAAAATAAAGTATTCTAAAATTATATATATATAATTTATATATTTGTTATCAAGTATTCATTGAGTTATAAACATATATCTAGAGGTCATATAAGTTTCTAATACGGACACTCTAGATATATTAATACGGACACCCTATAACCAATCAGCGAGCAGCATATGCACTATTCTGATTTTCATAAAAATCGCGTGCGTTATAATATTAATACCACCAATAAAGCTAAATCTAAAATGTGTATTATTTAGATACTTAAATTGTATTATTAATTAAAAAAATAATAAAAATAAATAAATTATTAACTAATTAAATTATAATACATTGTTCATAACATTAATTACAAATAATGTAATTGTTATTTTTCTAATTGAGTCATCAATAATATATAGTTTATCTAGTGGTATATAGTGTGTCCGTATTATAATACAGGTGTCCGACGGACACTGTCCGTATTCGGACATGGGTACCGAATACGGACACCCCCGTTATCTATGGAATTAAAAGATTAAATAAAATTGTTAAAATCACAATAATATCTATAATCATATAATATTAATATATTGTAATTTTTGAATAAAAATAATGAGTCATAAAATGTTAAGACCATTTATTGTTAAAGTGTCTGTATTAGGTTACTTTCCCCTATATATAAACTATATGACAATAACATATTTACAATAAACTATAATCATATTAATATATTAGCTATTATATACTAGATTATAGCTATTACATACTATATTATAGATATTATATACTATATTAGAGATATTACATACAATATTAGAGCTATTAAATACTATATTATAGCTATTACATACTATATTAGAGCTATTACATACTATATTAGAGCTATTACATACTATATTAGAGCTATTACATATTATATTAGAGCTATTCAATACTATATTAGAGTACATACTATATTAGAGCTATTACATACTATATTAGAGCTATTAAATACTATATTAGAGCTATTACATACTATATTAGAGCTATTCAATACTATATTAGAGTACATACTATATTAGAGCTATTACATACTATATTAGAGCTATTACATACTATATTAGAGCTATTACATACTATATTAGAGCTATTACATACTATATTAGAGCTATTAAATACTATATTAGAGCTATTAAATACTATATTAGAGCTATTACATACTATATTAGAGCTATTACATACTATATTAGAGCTATTATATACTGTATTAGCCATTACTTGATATCGGTTAATCGATATCCCATTACCTCGACGCAACGAACTTTTATTAGTATGCAGGTGTATAAGTTTTCGAAACGATATTACGTAATAATAATGATTGATTTGTTTACAGTGCTTGTTTGCTATTGTTCTCAAGCCCATTGTAGTCTCTGTAACAATAGCTCACCTAGGTAATACCAGTATACGATAAACGTCAGTAGAAAAAGCATTAATTAGAATATATATATATATATATATATACGTATATCTAATATACCACAAGCTGTAGCTAGTGTATACACCTATAGTTCTATATGTTACAGAGCAGTATACGTATTGCAGGTATTGCGGGTATTAAGTGTATCGAGAGGTGAAGAAGAAGCCGTGGTTTTATTGATTTTCTATAGTAGAATGATGATGATAGTCAAGACACTCACATAGACTGTACAGTGTACAGTGTACAGTGTACAGTGTACAGTGTACAGTGTAGACTGTACGCCGTATAGTATACGAGGTAGACGGTGTATACACCCATATATTATATGTATTATATTATCTATAATATACAATTTATACAGTATTCGTGTATATTATACAATATATATATATATATATATATATATATACTTGAAACGCTTATTTGATATATCGAATAGCCATAGAAAATGAAATAGTAATATTTTAATTTTTTTTTAATTTAAACCGTTTTTATATCGTTACATCATTCAAATATGAATATAAAATTGCATGTAAAGTGCTATTGTTTAGATATCAAATGACGTCATTGAAATCATATTAAATTTAGATATAGCATAATATATAAAGTATTTTTGTAATGACGCAATTGTTGTTTTATTTTTATTTCGGTGGAGTACTTTCATCCCATCATGTAATGTATATGACGTTTTCAATTAACCATATATGGCTCTAATGTCCCTTCGAAGCCGCTAAATGTTTAGGCATCCATGGTTTTAACTAGTGATGTAAATAATGCTAAAATTTAAAACATAATGCAGTCTCAGTCTCAGTTACCTAAAGTCTCAACTCGGCTCGGCCTCATTTTGTTAGAGTATCGGCTCAGCATTATCGTTTTTTTTCTAAAAATGAAAGTCTCGGCTCGGCATCAATAACCAAAAATCTCGGCTCTACATCAAAAAGCTCGGAATTATTTACACCACTAGATGACATTTACATTATTATTCACTGAATCGCGAAGTTGGCGCAGATTACTTTTTTTAAATTGATGTAAATATGAAATATAAAAAAATTAGTATTAAAATGTAATTTCAAAAAAGCATAATTTCGGCTCGGTAATGTTTTGTAAAAGTCTCAACTCGACTCGGGCTCGTTTGGCTAGAGTCTCGGTTCGGCGCGGGCTCATTTGGCTAGATTCCTGGCTCGGCTCGGGCTCGTTATTTTTTTCCGAAAATGAAAGTCTCGGCTCGGCAAAAAAATCTCGGCATCATTTACAACAATAGTTTTAACTATAGTTAACTATGATCTAAAGAGGCGATTATTTATTTATACACAATTATATAAGATCACTTCTAAATATTATTTTAAGAACTGTTTAAATGGTCCTACTGCTTGTGTGTCTGACATCTTAACCAACTGAGCCATACAGGTAGTTTTAAAATTAATATATATATATATATATATATTATGATACCAATTGTATGTATAACTTGTTCATTCGTTCCGTTATATGTATTATATACATGTATACTATGCATACTGTATATATGCATATATATTTATATATATATATATATATATATATATATATATATATGCTACCCTATAGTGTTATTGAGTACGATGGAAACCTTTGATGGTATGCTCGAGTGAGTGTTCGAGTGGGGGCGAGCTAGGGTCAGCAGGGGTCGGCACGAGAGCATGAGGTCTACGAGAACACGACCTCGAGGCACTCTTCACCGGATGTATACGTAGGACATCCGACTCTATCTGCGCATACGCGGGTGACATTATAACTCACGGCGCATGCGTATACACATCATAGAACTAGAGATGAAGTAGCTCTTAGCTTTCTCTCTAGTTCTATGATATATACACACAGGTATGCGTGCAATGATAATGAACGTTTGCACAGCCATGGGTACTAATACTATTAAAACATATGTTTTACTATATACTTATTAATTCTGTAGTTACACATAAACACAATTAGTGGAATTTGACAGCTTTTGGAACTGCTGGAGCATATCGCACATTTACTTGTTTTGAACATGATAATTTATATACTTTATATATAATTTATAAAACTTAATGGGACAATAAAGTGTTCAACAAAGTGGAGAAAACTAAATAGTGGGGGGCAGTTGCCCTTAAAAACCCCTACAAAGTTACTGCTATACAATATACTGTATACTGTATATGTTATACTGTATCGTTAATTTATTCACAGATCACCTATTGTGAATGATGCACTACGCGAGGTGTGCTAGGTGTGAGAGGGTATCTCGGTACGATAAGGATTGCTTATAGGAGCCTATAGGCTATATCATTGTGTGATTGTTATTACCTAATATATTGTATATGTATAGGGATACATATCCATACATATATGGATATATCCATATATATCTCAACAGATTGTACATTATATATATATATATATATATATATAGGGATATATATATATCTATAATGTACAATCTGTTAAGTAATACAAATCCCTATAGGGATATATTATATACAATTTTATATTATAATTAATGTATATATTATAAAACGATTTAACTCGGTAATATATTGTTCACTCGCTCTTTAACGTGGAGTAGATAGCAAGTTACGAAAATAGAACGAGAGGGTATCGAATATATACGTGAATCTAAGCTTGTATAAATAGATAAAACGGGTAAAATATAATATAAATATTTAATTGTCGTTGTTGTTGTGGAGTAACAATAAATGAAATAGTTCTCTATCACTAGGGGCGCTGCAACATGGGGGGGACGGGGTGGATATGTCCCCCACCCCACTTTAAAATCTAGGGGGACCTCCTATGTAGTGGTCCCCCTACTTTTACCACAACATTTATTCTGATTGGTTGGTCTCCCCCTACATACACCCATGTGTTCCAGCGCACCTATCTATAAGTAATGGTGGCCTAGTTTAGTATCGATTTCATTAACCGAATAACAACAACATACCGATAGCGTGCTAGTTATCTATTCTTCACTACATTATTAATGATATGCCATAAACAGGGTGTGATAATTAATCAATTGTCACAGGTGAGGTGTTATTATTATCGATTGAATTGCTAAATTAACAATATTTAATTGGATACGAGAAATGAGGATTTATTTACAATAATGACCTACGTAACAATACGACATCATGATTCATGATTCATGATTCCTGATTCTATTCGAAATGATGCGGTTTAAAATGTCGGCGTATGTATGAATTTCAAGTACTTAGTAGTTAGGTTAATGTATGTCTACAACGTTGCTGATTGTTATTCGAGATATGGAATACACTAGATAGTATACACCGCATAGTTATTTGTGTAGTTATATAATTAAAATATAAGTCGTATAGTATGACATAGAGCATATATTAATAACGATGAGATGTTGTACAATTTACCTTTGTATAAGATAGTAATAAGCATGCGTACACACGCGCGCCTAAAGATACGCGTAGCCACGCCCACATTCACACACGTACCCACGAGCGGCGCACTAACTAGCGAATGTTCCACCTGGACGCGTTGTTTTAGTCTTTGGTAAAGAGCCCTGACCACGCGGTTGTTGTTTCCGGTGTTGCCGTAGTTCCGCTGCAGAGAGCGCATGTTCTCCGTGTAGTCCAGCATCGACTGCACGTGATCACCTGTGGCATCACGTGACCGGTAAGTATCACGTGATACGATACCACGTGACACGTGATATCTCTCGGGTGGCATACCGGGGTGTACATGGTGTACATGCCCCCCCATCAGTTCAGTACGAATAAGTTGTTATAACATCCGATATATTATGTTACTATTATGTTATACCTATACATTTAATATAATAATAATTCAATATTAATATAAATTTGCGCCCCACTAAATGCCCGGATCTATAAGGCGGACAATGTCCGTGTATGGAATACTTGCATCTCTAATTACTAAACATATGTCGGACGTTCACTATATTCACTGTCGATGTGTTCTAATGCGTCTGTATTCGGATACGCTAACGTGTTCGCGTACTAAGTTTGTACAAAGTAGACCAAAGTACACGGACGACGGATCCGTCACTCGAGTGATGCCGGACGTCGAGCGTCGAACATTTAAAAATAAAAGTAATTGTTCCGTCGGCAAATGAAACACACTAATTACAAACACGCTGAAACTCTGACAAGTTGACACGCGCTGACACTCTGAACCGCTTACAAGTTGACACTCAGACACTCGCTGACACGCACTGAAACGTACTGACACGTACTGACACTCACCGACACGTACCGACACTCACTGACACGCACTGACAAGTACTGACCTCTAGCGAACTGACGAGGCGCCGTGTACTGTTGCTGAGACTGAACGTTCAGATGATTCTGGTTGCCGCGCTGGAAGTACGCTTTGCCTGTCATCACTCCGCACTTGATGGGTGGCATCTTCATCTGACACGTGACAACGCTGTAGCGACTCATCACGTGCTATATTGTCACGTGACTTCTATGAAAGCTTCCAGATTAGCGTCCGCATAGTCTGTGTGTGTTAGGGTGAATATGTATCACGCGATGGAAATAAATTCATAATTGGTTGCACAATAAGTTACACGCATATATCCGTATATATGTATATATATATATATATATATATATATATATATATATATATGTAACAAATGTTTTAATAGAAGGATTTTGTTTAGCGAAACTTCGATACATGCCATGCTACTATACGTTATTCCCTAGAGGAGATCACATGTTAAGCGTCACCTATGACTCATAGGCTATGACCTTTGTTTAGACGACCCGTTAAGTGCGCATGCGTACAGAGTAGTTACGCAATAGCCATCACGTGTGATTACGCAATAGTTCAGACAGAATATCGATTAATATCGACATAATACCACCACCACCGCCACCAGGACATAGGAGGACATACTATGACGTATACAGCTATCTCAGTTATCTCGATTTGTGATATTCTTTCACCAAAAGTTTAACAGTTAAAAGCATATTTAATTGATCATTAATTTCATAAAATGGGTCTTAAAATATTATTTAGAAGTGATCTTATATAATTGTGTATATATAAATGATCGGATCTCGTTAAAACCATGGATGCCTTAACATGAGAGCGGCTTCGAAGGGACATTAGAGCCATATATGGTTATAAGTGAAAACTTCATCTAAGTTACTGGATGGGATTAAAGTACTCCACCAAATAAAAATAACAATAACAACAATAACAATATTTAACTATATTAGTTCATCATAAGTATTAATGGCATACGTGTGTGTACATGTGTGTATGTGTGTACATGTGTGTGTGTGTGTGTGTGTGTGTGAAGTGAAGTCAGCATATTACGTTATCACTAATAGTTATTTATAGAATACAGTGCATGACATACGGTGTATGTAGGGGCGCTGCAACAGGGGGGGATGGGGGGTGGGGGGCATATCCCCCCCACTTTAAAATCTAGGGGGACCTCCTATGTATTGGTCCCCCCCCACTTTAAAATCTAGGGGGACCTCCTATGTATTGGTTCCCCCTACTTTTACCACACAATTTATTTTGATTGTTTGGTCACCCCTACATACAAATTCGTTCCAGCGCCCCTAAGTGCATGCCATACACGATCGTGTACGAATATAACTAGTATACATCTAGCTTCGCCAACGTATATATTGTTGTTGTTATTGTTATTGTTATATTGGTGGAGTCCTTTCGTCCCGTCCAGGAACTTAGATGATGTTTTCACTTATGGCTCTAATGACCCTTCGAAGCCGCTCTCATGTTAATGGTATATATATACCTCTATTCGATAATACAGTTTATCCGGTTTATATTATCTTATGTGTTTCCAACTAAACATTTGTATTATTATCATGACCTCGAACACACGCATCCATATGATACACAGTGATGATGCAACACTCTATAAATAGCCCTCTGTCACGTGAGTGATTACTACCAGTATTACGTAATAGATGAACTCTATTGTTTTAGTGTTATTTTGTAGAATAGAAATTAATGCCAACCTAACAATGCAATACGAAGAAGTCCGTATCAGATGTCAAAGTTCAAGTGAATGTGTCGGAAGTGAGGGTATCCGAATTGAGTATCCGAAGTGAGATGGTCCGAAGTAGTGTCCGAGTAGAGAATCCCGATATCGGTACGCTACATTAATAATATAAGTCAATTATAATCGACTTACACCCATACGTATAGGCGGGTTTAGCACACTTTAGTGACGTCATTAACCTCCCAGGCACGCGATTGTTAACTAATTGACCAGCACTACGTTGACCAGCACCTTGACCACTACGTTGACCACTACTATGACCGTAAGTATTACGACCGTAGCGCGGCCTACTTCGATAATACGCCGCCTACTTTAATTACGCTAATGAGCTAGTCCGCCCACCCGACCGCCCACCGATATCTACAACATTAGCACACGCGCGCACACACGCACGCACGCGCACGACAATAAGTGCGTACGTAGTTAGGAGCGCGCACACAGTGTGTCGCACACACACGCAAACACACATGCACATGAACATGTACGTATACACCTATAGTTACCATGTTATCTCTCGGTGTGAGAGATAACATGGTAACTATAGGTGACATGTACTTCAGAGTATCAACGTTTTTAGTAGTATAGGTATGAATACATATATATATATATATATATATACATATGAATATACAAAAATATGCATATTAAAATATTTATAATTAGTAATCTGATTATAATGAAATGAATATATGAATATACAAAAATAGGCATATTATAATATTTATAATTAGTAATCTGATTATAATGAAACGAATATCAAATTACCCTACTATAATTTATTTAGTAAGGTATACATAATTTAATATACATATTTTTGAGTATTTTATTTTTATTTTATATTTCGGTGAAGTGTTTTCATTCTATTCTTCATTCTATTCTGGAACTTAGGTGTCGATTTTAAGTAGAACTAAATGGCTTTAGTTTTCCTAGAATCCGCTATCATATTAAAGGCATAGGTCCTAGGTCATCATTTGTAAGGCACAAAGGTTTTAACGAGACCCGAATATTTTGACATAAATATATAAGTTCACCTCTAAATAATAAAGACCTAGTTGATTATTCCTGATAAGGATTGAAATCGCATCCTAATGGCTTTACGTATGTTGCAACATAAGGCATGCCTTAACCTTCTAAGCTGCATATGAAGTTCAATATATATATATATATAATTATTATTCAAGAAAATTTAGAAAATATCTCTCATTAAGTAAATGATTAAATATAGCAAATATACAGACGACCTATACTAACAACTTATATAAACTTACAATACCCGATTACTATTCTATTGAATAGTATACTATCTAACTAATTGTAACTAATTTATCCATTATAATTAATCTCCAATTGAACTATTCATGTAATCTCGAGAAAATGTGAACCTTAAGGTGCACCAATTGGTGCAGATCAAGAATATTGTAATCTGCAAAAAGTTGAACGTATTGGAGACAAATAAATCTACTATTTATAGTAATGTTTATACAACAAATAAAAATTAATATATATACATATACATGTGACAAGCGCCGTCTCCCCATTCATATTACAACCAATTAAACCAACATATCACATGTTATCGATACTAGAGGCATGATTAATTCATTATGTTTTTTATTGTATATATTCTATTTTTTCCTTTTTGTTTTGTTCATCCGTGTTTTATGTATCATTATATGTACTTACTCGTTACCCCTAACCCTATCCCATATACCCATATCATTCGTACATATAATAAACTATTAATTTATCTAATCTATCTATCTATCTATCTATATTGTTATTAGTATTGCTATTTTATTTGGTGGATTCATTTCATCCTATCCAGGAACTTGGACGAAGTTTTTAACTTATAACCATATATGGCTCTGATGTCCCTTCGAAGCCGCTCTCACGTTCTCCAACGATCTATGGTTTTAACACACTGTATCCGATGATTTTATAATTAATGAGAGCCGATCACTTATTTATACACAAATATATAAGATCACTTCTAAATAATATTTAATACCTATTTTAATGGTCCGGACGGGGTTTGAACTCGCGTCCTACTGCTTGTATGTCTGATACATTAGCCAGCTGAGCCACACAGGCAGTTATAATATATATATATATATATATATATATATATAAATAAATTAAAGAATATTTTATTTTCCTGACTATTAAATTATTAGACGAAAGGATATTCATAAGCTATACGTAGCTTATATTTAGGATATCCTTATAATAAAAATATAAAATATTGATAATATAATACTAATAATAAAATAAGAAAATATAATAATAATAATGGTGTAATACATGAATATTTATATCGAATATATACATTATTAATAATAATAATAATAGAGCGTATAATAATAATACATATATGTAAGGTCATATATGACCAAAATAATATTATAAAAGCGATGAATTTTTAATAGAGATTAAATGAAATTAAATATTACATGATGTTGAATCATATTTATTACCCCATATACGAGTACAATAAATAAGATGGAAATGAAATACAACGCAATATACTTTAAAACTTATCTTTAAAATATGGATAGGTGCAATATTATTTAGTTTTCTTTATATATATATATAATCTAATACTAAAACATATACTTTAATGATATAATATTAAAGTATAAACATGAGATGGCTATACTCATTTACACATTATAGACTCCCTACTCCCGAAACACTAAATTAACGTTAATGCATTAACGTGTATTACTGAGATTATTAAACGTGCTATAACTTTAGTTCCCGGATAGCAATACATGGATCCACCGACATACAATTACAACACAAAATAGCAATATATTATATATGTGCACAATGTTTGCGCTATGATTTTATTTTAAATATCGGACTAATATCTATTCTGAGGATGCCGATTGCTCTCATGGTTGTCATGCACGTGTCACGTGTCATTGGTATTACGCAACACGTCGTGATAACCACATTGTAAACACGTAAACAAATGAAATGTATTGTTATCATATCTATTGTTTATAATGGAATATTTCTTTTCGACGATTTTCTATTGTATTTAAATTTAGTTTTTTTTTAACATTTAAAACTCTTTTCTCGGAGAATTTATGACTGTGGAACGCTGCTTAAATAGGACATGCTATTTTCTATACATGTCCTATGGTAATACAATCAATAGTATAACGCACGTACATGCTTCATATGAACATTTAAATTTGATTAATTATGTACGTGATATTGAATAATAATGTAAGCAACAACAAAATAATAATAAGAAAATCAAATTAAACATTTGTTTCATAATTAAATATTAATGTAATAATCGCTAGATTGTAATTCATCGCAATGATAATAAACGATAACCTCCATAATCATGAATGAATCACTTCATAGTTAATCACTCCCGTTAGTAAATAACAATACATACATACACATGTTAACATTACATTCGTATATAATAACGTAGAGTATGTGATAATACATCTGTTTTGTATGACGCCACCTCTAAAATAAATACAAACACGTTAACTAAATGAGTACATCAACTATTATCACATCAGTGGCGATACTGTACTTGACGTATACATTCATAGATCGCTATCTATGACGATGTTATACGAACAGTCTATTTATAGATTTATGTACAGCATTTCATTATTATTTAAAAATCATACTAAAGGATATGAAAAACGTATATACCTGATTATAGTGTGTGTATGTATGTTATTGTGTGTTATTGTATGTTTATATATATCCAATGTATGTATGTATGACGTATCTATATATATAATACCTATAGGATATACCTATATATATAACTGGAAGTAAAATGATATAAATCAATTCGAAGAACAACTACTTAACCAATGATATAATCGCCATGACGTCATAGTAATCGTAGAGAAACGTCAGCAATATTCTTAGCACATTACGTCACATCGGTGGTGATTACGTAATTGTAATACCCGGAACTACGATTGGTTACAGGGTAGCTATGTAGGCCTGTTGTTACGCCTACAGTTACGTAAGATACCGTCACTTATTAGCCTATCGGACAATAGGGGACACCACGTGTTCGGTTATGACGTCACTATTACGCAATAGCGTGTGTCAACAATGTGCGTGCGCTAAACATCGCATCTATCAATTTATGAGTTAACTCATTATTTTTACAATTTAATTTTAATTTCAATCTAATATGTCAACATTTTGATTGTAAATTAAACTAGTATATTTAAAATCTTCCTCAGTGGAACTTTTTATCTTTTTACTCTATTGGTCTTTTAAAACTATTTAAAGTAATTCATGTTAAATGTATTAATGGTGGTGTAATTGTAAGATAGTCATTTGACAAGTACATATTTATAAGTAAAGAATTATGTAGCGAGTAAATTTATCATCCAATGAAAAAAGACGAGTAATAATACATTATTTATAAAATAATTAGGTTAAGTATCCTAATTCGGACCATGCTCTAATACTATAACACTCTCGGTATCTCAGAAACTATAAATTCAATAAAAAAATGCAATGAATAAAATATTCACAATTATAAAAATAGTCTACATTCATATTTTTAATTTTTTAATTATTCAAAATAGTGCTGATATATCCAATACACTGATTTTATCATTACTTTTAAAATTGATGAACACACATTTCAAATAAAAACTTTCTCTATCATTAAAGAATGTATTACTATAAAACATAACAATATATTAATAATATCTAAAGGTTTCTAAACATTATATACATAATTTCTATATTTGTTATTATATATGAATTAAGTTATAAGCATATAAGTCCCTAATATGGATACTCTTGATGCATTAACACATACACCCTATAGGGTATATATATACGAATCAGCGCGCAGCGTAATTACTATTTTGATTTTCATACAAATCTCGTGCGTTATAACATTAATACCAATAATAATTAATAAAAATTAATATATTTATAAGTAATATATTATAATATTATTAATTGATAAATTAAAGTATTACTAATTATTACATTAAACTATTAACAATATTATATTAAAATATCAATAATTCGTATTCAACTTATATTATAACCGGCAAATATATACATCATACTGGTACCAAGGTAACATACTCACGCCCATTTCGTATAAAGTATTTTTCAATAATCGTTCTCAAACATTTGAACTACTGGATACAAATAATCCTCTTTCATATCATTCTTTTCTAATCCCTGAATCTGATCTAACACGATTATTTGATTATTTTGATCACTATAGGAAATTATTTATAAATAATGCATCCTCTCAATGCCGTTTAGCCTCCAATATATCCTTGATCAATATTCGCTCTTTGAGACAACATATATCCATTATGTTCTCATACCTTAAATTACAAAAAATTATTATCTTCTCATTGACTGAGACTTGGATTTATAATGATGACTCTGACATATTTGCCTCCATCTTGAACGTTGGATCACGAGCTTAACTCTACATCTCACTGTAATCTATCGTCTCCAAAAACCTGAAACCATTTATTCTTTGATGATTTTCATGATTTCATCCATAATCTTCCTTCATCTTCATCCTATTTACCAATAATTCTTTGTGACTTAAACTATCACTTTAACTCTCTTATATATTATACCCATAGTGACTTTAAACTCCTGACTGAGTCTCTTTCTTTGTGCCAACATATATCATTCCCTACTAACTCTAGTGGTAATACACTTGATATTGTATTTACACCCCTCTACAGGATGTATAAACCCTAAATCCTTTCAATAAATTGAACTACTAACGGATAATTTTATTGTGGAATTCTCTATAAATCTAAAATTCAGAAAGATTAAACGAAAACATATTACATATAGAGATTTTAAGTCTATTGACCTACTAAGATTTGTAAGCAATATTAAAACTGCGATCTCTTCCCCTACTTCCCTATATCCGATACTTCTAAACTCCGTTCTCCAAAATATTATCAATATACATGCACCTACAAAAACTACAATAATTACTGACCGCCCTTTTCTCCCTGGTTCTCTCACGAACTTTTCATCTTCAAAAAGAGTATTCGCAAATTTTAAAAGAGATTATTTAAAAATCATTCTACTGAAATAAAATTAGCTCTTTCACTAGCTAGAACAAATTTCAAATCTATTATATCTCGTTCAAAATATATCTATTATAATAAAAAGATAACATTTATCTCCTCTGATCCTCGCAAATTATTTAAAACGGCAAATAAAATTATCTCTCATCCAGATGACAAAATTCTACCCATTTTAACACGTCAAATTTTCAAATATGCTCTCTTTTTGAAAAATTCTTTGAAAAGAAATTGCAAACATTAATAATACTATTTGTGCGTCTACTCAACCTATACTCAATCCTACAATCTATATTATCCATCCCATTGACTCATTAAGTATATTCACTATCTCTTTACTGTATGCTTCACTATACGCTTGATTGCTATGGCACAAAGAGTCTTTAAAATAAATTGAATTGAATTGAATATGAAGTAAATGACTTACTCATGAAATCTCACATTACCTCCCCCACTGATCCCATACATACATTATTATATCACACACTTTCACCCTTATTTTCTCCTATTTGATTGGATATTATTGCGAACTCACTAAACTTACTGGCCAGGTTTCACCCTGCCTCAATACTGCAATATTAATACAATATTATCTACCTTAAATAGAAACACATATTGCAAGCTAATCCTGCTTGATCTCTCATATACTTTTGATACCCTGGACCATGAAATATTAATTTCGCGACTTATTATGATGGGTATATCGGATTAGCATTAAAATGGTTTACTTCATATCTGACAAACCAAAATATCTCTATTATGATTGAAAAATCTTACTCGCCTCTTTCTCCGCTTAACTACGTTATTCCCAAGGGATCTATTTTAGGTCCACCCCTCTTTTCTATTTATATTAGCCCTATTGCTGATCTAATTAAGAACTTTCCAAATATACCATAATTTTGCTGATGATATTAAACTGTTTACCTTTTTCCCTATAAATTCTCATAATACCATTAACTCTGAATTATTCGAGTGTGCAAACTGCATATGATTATGGCTCTTCTCCGATAAACTACTAATTAATTCCTCTAAGACCACTGTACGTAACATATCTACTTCTGATTGATTGATAATTTATTTAAGCAAATACATAGCCGAAAATATAATCGAAAGTATAAAGTATAAATATTTGCTAATGATAACATACGTTATAGAAATAAACAAAGAATAATACAATTTAAAAAAATTAAAGAAACTAAAACGTTTTACAGTTACCGTAAAAATAAACGAAAAACAATCGAAAGTAGAAATAAATCATATAGTAAAAATAAACGAAAAATTATCAAAATAGAAATAAAATATATCGTAAAAATAATCGAATATAGAAATAAAATGTTGTAAGTGGCATCGAAATATTCAATTTCTACTTTAACTTTATAGAATTCTTCTTATCTTTGTATCCTTTTTAAGTAATACATTATTAGTTATATAGTTTAATATTTAAATGTTAAATTTTAAATATATTATAAACAGAACATGTCAAAAATCAATTAAACCAATACTAGAATGAAACAAACAAATAATGTATACTTACCAAAATCTGGAATAATAGTAGGTAGTAATTTATTAATTTTATATTTTAATTGTATAATAAATTTGAAACATATATATATATATATACAAACATAACACGTTAAAAATAAAATAAACCAATATACCTAAACAAAAACAGAACACGTTAATAATAAAAAATACCAATAATATTACGAAACAAACAATATAATACTTATCACTATAATATGAAATAATAGACAATTATTAATATTGTATTTTAGTAATATAATACATTTGAAACATATATACAAAATATATATAAAACAAAAATATAATACCGAACAAACAAAAATAAAATAATACTTCCCACTTTATCTGTAATAATAATGAATTATTAATTTTATATTATAGTATATTTGAAATATAGATATAAAAAACCCGAATTTTCTATAACAAAAACTAATTTTTAACAAAATCTAATACTGAACAAACAAAAATAAAATAATACTTCCCACTTTATCTGTAATAATAATGAATTATTAATTTTATATTATAATATATTTGAAATATAGATATAAAAACCCAAATTTTCTATATCAAAAACACATTTTTAAAAAAAAAACCCCGAAGAGATAATGCAATAATTAAGATACAAAATGAAACATAAATCAATATAAAATTATATAAATTCTGTTAAAAAAAAGTTGTTTGTCAAAACAGATTTTGTTTATTTTATTTTTATAAGATGAAACAGATACAGATTGTATTATATCATTATTTAATGAATTCCATATATTAACTGATCTATTATTAATTATATTTTTAATTGAATTATTATAATTATGTATTACATTTAATTGTTTACAAATACCTCTAGTTCTACAATTATTCGAAATGTTAAGAATATCAGATATATTTATATCTGTATAATTATTTAAAATTAAAAAATGTTGGTTAGATCTATTTTTAATCTTCTAAGTTCAAGTGATTCTAATTTAAAATATACCAATCTCTCTATATATGATTTATAATTAATATTTGATGAATTTGTATATCCTACGCATCTTGTAATTAATCTTCTAGAAAATAATCTTTGCACTATTTCAATTTGGTCTATGAGACTACGAAATTTACTAACCTTTGAAAAAGGTGACCAAATTATGGATGCATATTCTAAAATTGGTCTGCAATAAATTTTATATGCATTTAATAATGCTCTATTTCTGATACTTCCTTTCAAATCTTTACTCTAAACAACACTATTATTTCTCCTTCCCATTCATCCAAAAACCTAGGATTAGTATTTGATGACAAACTATCATTTAAGAACCACATATTATCCATTACAAAATCTTCCAACTTTCAACTCTTCAGATTAAAAAAAATATAAACCTCATTTTCCAGAAAACTTACGAAAACTCTAATAAATGCTCTTGTACTTTCCCAACTTGACTACTGTTCTTCCCTACTAAAGATAGTTCTCCACTAAATCGGATTATCCGTTCCTCAATATATACTACTTACTGCATAACACGACTGGATCACTTAACTACAACATC
The DNA here is from genome assembly GCA_964019155.1 of Osedax fenrisi. Taxonomy (NCBI): domain Eukaryota; kingdom Metazoa; phylum Annelida; class Polychaeta; order Sabellida; family Siboglinidae; genus Osedax; species Osedax fenrisi. Next base: position 2,195,866 of record OZ025239.1, read on the forward strand.
ACATCAATCATCTCTTATGTGGCTACCATTCTCTATCAGGTGTAAATTACGTGTGCTATCTATAATCCATAAAACAATATATTCACCCCTAGCTATATCTCCGATCTAATTAAAAAACGTATAATATTACCTTTACTTCGTTACCAAAATGCTCCTCTCTTTATCTCCCGGAACTCTAGTAAAACTTCCCTAAATTATAGAGATTTTAAAACTTCCGTTTCCACCCTATGCAATTCCCTCCTACCACTCGTTCTATTAGATCCCACAAAAGATTTATAAATATTACTTCTTCTTTTATCTCTACCTCTAATCATTAGATCATCCAACTTATTATTTTTGTGTCGTGTTATCTACAACGTATTGTTATTATCTTATTATTATTTTCTTTCCGCACGAGCTAAGGAATTAACCTATTTTTTGGGGACCTATTTTAGTGCCTAATAAACCGTATATCATCATCATATATATATATAATAACATTATACAAATTAATAAATTAATTACTAATTAAATTATATTAAATTATTCATAAAATTAATTATAAGTAATATCATTTTAACATGGCATTCGTATTCGAGTATGGGTACCGAATATGGACACACCCGTTATCTATTGAATAAAAAGATTTATACAATTTTAAAATCACCATAATATCTATAATCATATAATATAAATATATTGTAATTTTTGAATACAAATATTGAGACATAAAATATTAATACCATTTATTGTTAAAGAGTCCGTATTAGGACACTTCCCTTATTTCATTTAATCGGTTTTCAATTATTACATAATAGTGTGACGATGTCTAAATGTATAAAGTTAACTATTGTTATCAACCACTAAATATACCAATAATCATGTGATAGTCACGTGATAGTTACACATAAGAAACGCGGCATAGTTACTCGTAACGGTTCAACACACATCCGGTGAATTCAAATATAAAACTATAGTTTTTCCATACGAAACTCCAGAGCATTGGTTCCCAACCTATGGGTGATGATTCATCGCTGATGACCATAACTCATGGTCATCACCCATAGGTTGGGAACCAATGCTCTAGAGTTTCATATGGCAAAACTATAGTTTTTATATTTGAATTCACTGGACATGACTCATGTGTTATATATTATAGTTTATATTCTTTATTTATGACTAAAGTTTAATAATAAATTAAATTAAATTTGTCATTGGGTCTGGTATATTTTTAAATTAAGAATTATCAAAAAAGGGTCATGATAAAAAAAAGGTTGGGAACCACTGCTCTAGAGAGATATTGCAAGTTTGGTATGCTGTAAATGTATCATTATATAGGCACATCGTACTAAATATCACTGAACTTAATTAGTAGGATAGAATTTATTAATATATGAAATAATTTGAATAATAATTTTTATTATGATTATTATTATTGAGTAATATTAGTATCGTATTTAAGGCCCTATCGCAGTGTACACGCTGATCAGACCACATTTACCAGATGTTTTCAAAATACAATGTATATAGATATAAGAAAATATATGTATATTCAGAATACTTGTCACAATAGAACTATTATCTGAACTGAGTCACTTTGTGTGTATAGTATACACATTATATAGTACAACAGTATTACAATAAAATATTCATAATATATATCGTTATATATATTTATGCATATATATTTTTTTTTAATTATTATTTATAAATCAACTTATGAAACTATTTGTAATATTAGTTTTATAATATTCTATTGTAATGATACCATATAAATATATTTTCTATAAAGCAATACAAATTATAAAAAAATATCAAATATATTTTCCTGTAGAGCAACGAATGCATATAAATACACACCTAGAGTGAAAATATTGATCACTGAGTAATATGCGTTTGAAATTTCATAGCATATTATTTGTAATAATTATTTCTTAACTTTTATAAACTTATTTATTATCTATCACATTACATTTATAAATGAGAATAATGATATGTATAATATATAATAGTATCTATATAATAATGTACTATAATAAATATTACTATATTCATAGTATATAAAAATGTATATATAAATTTAAAATATTTCTACTTTTTTAAATATAGTAGGGTCATAAAATCATGTTTTTATGTGATTTACATATTGTTTTTGGATGCACATTTTTCATAGATACTAAATTATACAAGTAAATGGTAGTTTTATGGATTAATATTTATTTTTGATATATAACCATTTATATACTGCGACAGGGCTTTAAACTCCATATAATAAATTATAATTAAATGAAATATCTTCTTAGTAACATGTTTAGCCCATGCTATCATAGTCAGCAAATAATAACTGCTAATGTCTATGCTAATTAGCAATACCTCCTATAACCTCGAGGTTATGGGAGGTCTTGTAATTAGCCGCTCCCATTTAAGTGTAAAATAATCGGCCGTATCAACATTGCATTGGAAAATATATAGGATGTTGATACAAGTAGATTATACTGTATATATCTATATAAATATGTTATGTTGAAATAGTATGTTGAAATAGGCTTGCTTTATGTTTAATCATTCAGTAACCGTATGATACATCTTAAAATAACACGATTTTCTATTATATTCCTATTATTCTTCATATATCTTTGAATTAATTTGAAATTTTCACTTTGTGTTGTTAAATCACAGATATATGAAAGAAAAAATTGTTTACAATTAAAAATTGCCTTTTAGCATATGTAGTATATTAAAACATCTTTAAAAAAAATAAAAAAAAAAAAAAAAAATAATTAAATCGATATAAACGGAAATTTTAATTTATTTGTAAACATTTTTTGTTTGAAAAATAAATATTTTATTTTATTATACCTCGTAGATATCCATTATAAGTTCACAATAAAGTTTGATGCTTTATTAAAATAATTTATCAAAAAAATAATCGAATAAATTATATTATATAAAAATTAATAAATTAAAATTAATTTAAATTTTTACTTAATTTTTAACTTTATTAATATTATAAGTATGTATACACGTATATGTAAAATATTTTATATGTATGAAAATGCACACTTACACAAATACATAACATACATAAGTAAAATAGAAATTTACATTGAATCATAAATGCAAATATTTCATCATTAAAGTGCACTTAGCTTTACCAATATTACATATTTTGTGATGAAACTTCTCAAATATGTTTAATATAAAATGTATGACCTACTGTGATGACTCATTTATATATATAAATAGAGATATATCTCTACTTTCAAAAAAGGGTTTACCCTATTATATAATGTACAATGTACAATGTACAATGTACAATGTACAATGTACAATGTACAATGTACAATGTACACTGTATATACTATACACTGTACATTGTACAGTGTATAGTATATAGTAATTACATACATTTGTAATGAATTAATTAAATGACTATCACCTAAAGTACCGTAAATAAGAGATACTCTATTGCAGATAGAATATGGAGAATGTGAATGAAGGGCACCTGGCTCCACCTGGTGGTGAAGAACTACTTGTGGAGGACAGTGAAGGATTTCAACTGGTTATCATATTACTTATACTAATACTACTAATAATACTACCTAACTACTACTACTACTACTACTATTATTATTATTATTAATATTATTATTATTATTATCATTATTATTATTATTATTATCATTATTATTATTATTATTATTATTATTATTAAAATTGTATATAAACATATGAATATAAATATATATATGTATATAATTTAAATAATACCGTTATCGCCCACACTATATAGACGGACATAAACATAATGATGATAATACTAGTGGTAGTAGCAGGTATAGTATGGTTGGTGATGCTGATAAGTCGGCTGACTTCGAGCGACGAGAAATCAATCGACAAGAACGCCGAGTTCGTACGGGCGTCCGACATGATGACTAAGATGATGGAGAAACGGGTCGCCGAAGGCATCAACAATATCGGCACAGACTTAGCCAGCGATTCCAGGATGATGGCCAAGGTTTCTAACGGGGTAAAGGTCATGAACTTCGTACGCAAGGATAAGTCCACTAAGCCGGCCTCCGAACCGGATGCGATTAAACTGCCGGCCAATGCGAACATCACTATCGAGATAACGAAGATGTGTACGCCCCCTTCGCCTCCAGCACCGCCAGAGCCACCTATCGATAACGAACTCGTCAAAAACTACAGGATTCGCTTCGATAAAGACGAATCGTTCACCAACGACTTCTCGGACGACTTGGGGAGCATCGCGAAGTTGGAGTTTCCGAAATCTAGTCTGAAAGCACCCGGATGTGTTAGCGGATCGTCTGCCGGCAAACGCGTAAGACTCAATCTTAGCGAATATGTGCAACACGGTGATTACGTTAGTGAATTTCTTAGTTACCATAATTACTCAGTGAACTATAGTCTTTAGTTATCATTGTAACTATACAATGTCTACTAGACAATGTCTAGTAGACATCTAGACGTTAAATTCTTCACTAATCTGTTGTCTATAATAATATATAAGCCTTAACCTTATTTACCCATTATGTAAATAGTGCTTACCCCTTAACTAATTATTTCTAATTGTAAACATTTAGATTTATGTTTAAAGCTAAATAAAATAAAAAATATATATTTATTATTATATATATATAACTATAGTAATCTATAGATTATTGTCTCAATTTACATTTACATTTCAATAATAAATTGTCAATTATTATTAATAATTATATCAAATATTTTGCGAAGCAAAGATATAACACTTCCTATGCACGCAACGTAATTTAGTAATACCCCCTGCCGCTGCTAGCAGTAGTATCGAAATCATTGAAATAGATTTAGGTTCGGCGTTTTCATACAATAATGTTTTCATTGCTCTATTAAATTACATGCAACATAAATTAGCTTTTACTCGCCAAATAGATATTTATAGCATTTAAAAACCTACATATATTATTGGTTTGTTATATATTGGCAACGAAAACTTAGTTTTCATCATATAAATACTAATTTAAAGCATATTATTTAACATTTTAAAAGTGTATAGTTAAATACGAATTTACATTATAAACAACACATAGTTCCTAAAAGTAACCCGCTATAGGTGGTACTGGGGTATTTGGTATACAACATCGAATTACACGATTTCGCGTAAGTGTTATATTTTTCCTTAGAAAAATGTTTTATTATATTAAACTAATTCTTCAAATACTTTCCTATAGTGTATTCATATTACAGTATAACACAAATACTAAAACAATCATCGTTACTTCCTATAGGATTGTATACTACAATGTATACTACAGCTTATACTACAATATATACTATAATGTATACTATAGTGTATGATGTGCGGTATAAACCTTTAAACTTCAGACCAATTTCACAAAATTACCATTTCTTTAAAACTTATAGAATAATTAATTGAAATATATACAACATATATAGGGGAAAGTAACCGAATACGGACAGTGCCCGAATACGGACACTCTCGGTATCTCAGAAACCATAAATCCTACAAAAAAATATTTAATTAATAAAATATTCATAATCATATAAATAGTCTAAAAAAGTATTTTTTATTATTTTATTATTCAAAATATTGCTGATATATCCAATAAACTGATTTTTTTATTACGATTTTAAATTTATCAAAAAAAAATTCAACTTAAAACCTTCTCAAGTATATATAAATGTATTAATATAAAATATAATAATATATTATTAAAAACTAAAGCATTCTAAAAATTGTATTTTTAATTTCTATATTTGTTATCAAATAATCATTAAGTTATACGCATATATCTAGATGTCATATAAGTTCCTAATACGGACACTCTAAATGTCTTAATACGGACACCCTGTAACTAATAAACGCACAGCGTATGAACTATTCTGATTTTCATAAAAATCGCGTGCGTTATAATATTAATACTACCAATAAAGCTAATTCTAAAAAAAATATTATTTATACACTTAAATTGTATTATTAATTAAAAAATAATAAAAATAAATAAAATATTAACTAATTAAATTACAATATATTTTTCATAAAATTAATTATAAATAACGTAATTGTAATTTGTCTGATTGATTCATCAATAATATATAGTTTATCTAGTGGTATATAGGGTGCCCGTAGTATAACACAGGGTGTCTGTATTCGGACATGGGTACCGAATACGGACACCCCAGTTATCTATGGAATTAAAAGATTAAATAAAATTTAAAATTACAATAATATCTATAATCATATAATATGAATATATTGTAATTTTTGAATAAAAATAATGAGTCATAAAAAGTTAAGTCCATTTATTGTTAAAGTGTCCGTATTAGGTCACTTTCCCCTACACAACAACATATATTAATAAATTTAACCGTGACACTAAATATCAAAGCGCCTACAAAAATAAACACAATACAGAAACTCGTTAACTTGATATAAATAATGACATCCGAATTGAAAATAAAATAGATACATATTTTTTATATTGGTATCACGTAATATATCTTCTGTAGTTGTTGCTATAGCAACCACAACCAGATATTAGCATTACATTAAAGTATATAGGAATCAATTGAATCCTAATTATTATTAATATGAATGTAGTTAAATTAATAACGTGATTTCGAACAATTAGATACTATTCATATAGATATTAATGCCAACCTATTACCCACACATGCACACTATAGTAGGGTATACCCTACTGTATGTATACCTCAAGGTAGCGACATCTACTTATCTCAATATATACATCTGCTATTAAGACTATACTAAATATATATGATATACCTCAAACCATAATACGGTAACACTCTATACTATACTGCTACTATATATAGGTATACTGATACTATATATATATATATATATATATATATATATATATATATATAGGTATCCTATGGTATATAATACACATCGAATGCAGCTCTCACAACTATTAACAATATAATTACTAAGATTAATCAATAATTTAGTAAAACATTCCTGAAATTAAATATTAACAAAACTGAATATATACATTCCCCGATAAATCATAAGTTCTTCCTGTTATCAGACATATATCTAGCACATCATAATATACGTAGGTTTTAAATTTCATTCTACTTAAAATACGGACTCTCATAAATAATATCTCATCATAAATCAAATAATGTAATACGAGTACAAAACTAAACATATAATAAAACACTTAATAATACACATATATTACTAAACTTAAGTATTATAATTGTATCTTACTTTAGTCACTAACTAAACATCACTATCACGGAAGACCCCATAGAATATAATAAACAAATATTGAATTTCTAAAACAACACCTAATTCCCCATATTCATAACAATTTGGATGGCTTAACTATAACTCTAGAGCTTCACTTAAAATTCTCATACTAACTAATACTGAATTTTACTATAATACATCTACATATTTATGATCTCTATTCTCCATACATATAAACTAGATAATGCTAATAACATCCTCTTATCCATCTATTGATATCCCCGAAAACTCCACTATATAATAATGTCAATATAGTGCACCATCTCTTTAAAATAAACTTCACAACTATATTCGTAATATATAAAATACTCATATATGAGTATATATATATATATATATATATATATATATATATATATATATATATATATATATATATATATATATATATATATATATATATATTACATCTAGTCATGTATTATAAGTATTAATATATACTTATTCATACTTAAATGTACTATAGTAGTTATAGTACTTGGGCAACTAGCAGATAAGTTACGTACCTGAGGTACCTCAGATAACTCAGTAACTCGGATAACTCAGTATCTCAGATAATTCAGTAACTCGGATAACTCAGTAACTCAGATAACTCTAATACGTATCCTCAACGCTAAACCATTATATTATGTTCACCGTATAAAGTAGAAAATTACTACAAATAAAGCCTATACTTTCACTTATCCTCCATAGATGTATGATATACATAGTATGTCGTATTTCTATAAACTGATTTCATTCATTCATTCATATCATGTCGTTATCATGTTATTAGCATCATTGCATTATTATCTGACTGTTATTGAGGTCTCTTTCTATGGGAATTATTCAAGAATTGTTATTACACTTTTAAGTGTATATTAATTTGTAATTTGTTACGTCATCTAATATCTTATAAAATTAAAAATGGCCGCTAAATCCAATTATATGTAGTTTTATAAAATTAATTAAATATTACACCAATTAATTATTAATAATTTATTGATATATTTCAAGATATCAATTATATATATTTCAATCCGTACAACATATAACCTACGTATTCGAGATCATTCCTCTACTTCCTCATACCAACACCTATCTCCATGGTTCACATTTAACAAACGCTCTGCTTATCGCATATTATCTATTGTTCATTCCTCAATATACTCTTCAAATTTCCCTTCATATATTTCTGCTTCTCTAGTACAAAGAGCTCCCCTTCCATCACTTAGAAACCATGCATCTTACCTTCTATCTACCCCTATTCTACGTCCCTCAACAATGAATACTCGGGCACTGAGTTATATTGGTCCTAAGCTATGGAATTCACTCCCGCCCTATATTAAATCCATAAAATCGCATAAAACATTCATGAAATATATACAACAAGAGTGTCTAAATAAACATTCAATCAATCAATCAAAATAAATAAAAAAAGTTTGTCAGAAAAATCTCACTTATTCAATCTATCCCAATTCATAGTAGATGCCATTAATAGCAATACATATATATATATATATATATATATATATACATATAATAATAATAATAATAATAATAATATCAGAATTTAGGCATGACCAAGGTAATCGAAGAAGCGCAATGCTTATCTAGTCGTTTACCTGAAACATATTCCCAAATAACAATTATGAGGAGAAAAAAAAATAAAATTAAAATTTATATAATATAGAAGTAAAATATGTAATTTTATAAATCTTATAAGAATCATGAGAATATAAAATTATGAATCATATACAAATATAAATAACTTTAAAAATAATATTAAAAGTAAATAATTATAAATAAAAAAATTAATAGTATAAGAAATTAAAAGTATAATTGGAGTATATATATATATGTTAGTTTTGAATGCTGTAGTTAAAGATTACTAATAAATTAGATCCAGAGTTGCCAATATTATGTTGACATTAATGATGGTATATGATGTATCAACTTCAAGGATATGGGTACGCCAGTTCCAATGCCTTAGGGATCTTAATATCGCCAATAATAAGAACACTGACAATACTTGCCCACTCCACAAGTATATCCCATCCCCCGATACGTATCATAATCATATCAAGTCCAAACATATTAGCCACTCCGGTCATAGAAAAAATATAATGAAAAAAAAAAAAAAAAAAAACTAATATATATATATATATTCCAATAATTAAAAACTCCTCATAATGTCATTCATCATATAATCATAAAATGTAAAGAAGAAAAATAAATTAATATAAAAATCTAGGAATATAAATATAAAATAATTATAAAATTAAAAATTAAAAGACAAATCCTATTGAATAAAAATTAAACATAACTAAAAATAACTAAAAAAATAAATAAAAAAATAAATAAAAATAAATAAATAGCTATATTATATATATATACAAAAATTAAAAAAAAAATTAAGTAAATTTATAGTAAGTCGAACACTGTAAACACATTTTTTTTTTAATATTATAATAAGTCAAGAAAAAGTCAAGAATAAAACAAACAAATAATATTTTGTAATTTTATATTATGTCAAAGTTAAAAAATAAATATTAAAAATAAAAATAAAAATAAAAATAAAAATTTAAAATTATAAAAAACATCAGAAATGTGTGTTAAATTTATATTATGTGAGAAATAAAAATTAAAATAACAAAATAAAAAAATAATTATTTAGACAAATTTCCCTTTTTAAGTCATTTTTAATTCAAGAATATATTTTTTAACACGTCTTCCAAACAATTTAATACACCTATTTTTTGTAAGTTGAATGGGAAGTAAGTTCCACTGTCTAGAGGACACATTTCTCACTCTAAACAGATCTCTGCTAGTTCTTGACTTGAATCTTATAAATTTATCCGTGTTTTTATTAATCAAAAAAAGTGTTTGAATGTTACTCGGTAATATATGATAATATGCTCTGTGAGCAACTTTAATCGAACTTAATTTTACAATATGATCAAAATTCAAAATTTTATTTTCTCTCAAAAATACATTATACGATGAACTTGTGATTAGTTTTAGTATTCGCTTTTGTAATCTATTTATATAATCAGTTAATGAGGAAAAAGTATTTCCCCATATATGGGCACAGTAGTATAAGTGAGGAACAAATAAAGCATTATATATAGATAGTAAAGTATATTTGTTTGCCATTGGTCTAACTTTCCTTATAATTCCGGTTATCCTAGATAACTTTTTGGAAATGTAATTATACTGTTCTTTCCAGTCTAGTTTGTCATCTGTCTAGTTTGTCATATATATATATATATATATATGTTTACATAATAGTTTTACATATAATATTGTTAAATATATATTGTTATTGTTATTGTTATTATTATTTTTATTTGGTGAAGTCCTTTCATCCATCCAGAAACTTAGATGAAATTTTCACTTATAACCATATATGGTTCTAATGTCCCTTTGAAGCCGCTCTCATGTTAATGCATCCATGGTTTTAACGAGAGCCGATAATTTATTTATACACAATTATATAAGATTACTTCTAATAATATTTTAAGACCTATTTTAATGGTCCTTAGCCAATTAAATAACAACAATAATATATATATATATATATATATATATATTTGTATGTGCATATGTATATTTATTCACTTAATCTAAGTTCAAAACTCGTATGTAGTTACCTATGAGAATACATACCAGTTAGTTTAGTTTCACATTCTAGGTGCAAAGTTACACGTATGTTACTTATCGCTTAAAGATCACGTGATGTTACAGTTTTATTTGGGACTATGTAGTATTTGTTTACCTATTTATAAGTTAACATATATATATATTTTTTTTTTAATTTTTAGTTGGTGGAGTCCTTTCCTCCCATCCAGGAACTTAGATGAAGTTTTCACTTATAACCATATATGACTCTATAACCATATATAAATATATATATATATATATATATATATATATATATATGACTTAGTATGACTTAGAACGAGTTTAGTTAATATTACTTAAATATTGAATATATATATATATATATATATATATTTTATTCAATAAATATCGCCAAAAGTTATGTAAACCTTCGTTAGAATATCGGTAAAGGTGAATAATGATCACGTCTAACGATAAATTATTGTCGATAACAAGTACGATCACAATGGTCACATGGCACACTATTGCGTGTCCTTCGTATGGTCACGTGACACACTATTAAGTGTCCTTCGTATGGTCACATGACACAATATTACGTGTCCTTCGTATGGTCACATGGCATACTATTACATGTCCTTCGTATGGTCACATGATACACTATTACATGTCCTTCGTATGGTCACATGGCATACTATTATATGTCCTTCGTATGGTCACATGATACACTATTACATGTCATTCGTATGGTCACATGACACACTATTACCTGTCCTTCGTATGGTCACATGATACACTATTACATGTCCTTCGTATGGTCACATGATACACTATTACATGTCATTCGTATGGTCACATGACACACTATTACATGTCATTCGTATGGTCACATGATACACTATTACATGTCCTTCGTATTTACCGCGGCACATCTGAATTAGCTGTAACCATTTACTTTAGCGTTGCCAACACGTAAGATAATTCGTTTCATCACACAATACAGTGACCTCTGTATACGTTCTGCTAGGCTGTTAGCTATGCGTTGAGATTAATATGTATAGTGCGTAGTTACAGGTGCCCATTACTCCTAGTGTTTACCTAAACTATCGGTTGCATAACTAGTGGTTGCATAACTAGTGGTTATATAACTAGTGGTTATATAACTAGTGGTTGCATCACTACAGGTTACATCACTAATGGTTGCATCACTCTCGGTTGCGTCACTACAGGTTACATCACTAATGGTTACATAACTAGTGGTTGCATAACTAGTGGTTGCATCACTAGTAGTTATATAACTAGTGGTTTCATCACTAGTGGTTACATAACTAGTGGTTACATCACTAATTATTAGCGAATACGCAAATAAAATTCTAAATAATTAATATTTGCACAGTTTTATATAAGTTTCATTGTAAACAATACTAATTAATAGAAATCGGCGAATTAAAATTTACTAAATCATACACTAAAAAAAACACAAACACACACAAACACACACAAACACTTAACACACGCAATCACACTAAGCACGCGCACTAAACACACGCGCATACACTAAACACACGCACTCACAGCAGAACAATAGATCCGAGGACATAGATTCGGCGTCCTACGAAGCCGAAAGCGAAGAGAACAATAGCGCCATCGCTGCAGCAGCCTCCTCCTCCCACGATCAAACGGAAGATAACGATACCAACGCAGCAGATTCCCAAGATTCCATTGCTAATAATAGCGTGACTACGACAGCCTCGCAAGACAAGGAATATAACAACACAGAAGCAGAATCCCAAGAAACCACCGCCACAAACATGAGCGAATCCAACCTCCGATCGCAAGAGGATAGTTCTTCCCAGTACGAGAGTGACGGCGATCAGTATCAGAGCGAACCCGAACCGACCAAGCGAGCGGGTTCCAAGTACCGAAACCCGAACCGAACCGAACCGAACCACTACGATCAACAGCCGACAATGCTGATTGCCGATAGGATAGAATTATCGGCTTCCAACTCTAAGTACGGCAGGGAAGATGACACCCGTCTGGTTATTATACCACCCCAGACAATGAATAACAATAAGCTTACGAACTATCAACCAATCATAATCCAGAACACACCCGGCGATATCAACAATATCATCATCAATGAACCAATTCGAATATACTCTGTACCGCAGGATAATTCACCAGGGGAGTATAGCCTGGAAGATAACAGAAACGCGAGACATAGGAGCGCGCACTCCATCGAAAGTGAATCCGGGCCGCGATCGCATTCCAAACAGCGCGCGTGCAAAGAACGCACGCCTCACGCGTACTACTCCGAATCGGACAGCGAGAGAACTCGAAAGTCTAACGTAGAGTTCGTGAAAGCGCAGAAACGTAAGGAAAAGGAGGCGAAACACTCGTCCCGGGTCGGTAAGTACTGCGAACCCGAAGACTTGCAGTACGAAGACTGCGGGTACACCCGTAACGCTACGGTAGATCATAAAGACCAGCCGTACACCAGCAATCTTCAGGACTCCGTGATCTCGACTACCTCTAATAGAGCGGAGTCCACGATGGGGGCGTCTCGTATCGCGTCATCGGACGGGGTGAGGGGTGGGGGTAAGGAGGGTGACGCGAAGAAGAGTTCTCCCCGTATCGCAAACATCAAAGTCAACATCACAATGAACCGTAACCAGATGCAGGAGTTCTCGAGCGATGCGAACCAGGATAAGAATAATACCCTTCTCGAGAAACTGAAGTCGGAGATGTCAGTCGACTTCAAAGCCAGCGAAATGAAGATGAAGTCGACCCCCCACGTAGTTAACCCCAAACCGGCGCTGGATACTAGCGTGAAGGTTAAACCGAAACCAAGTCAACAGGCCACGGTGATAACAGCATCCAGACCGGATATGACTGTTAAACACTTGAAGACGTCTCCTTCCGAAATGGTTCCGGCTTCCACGCTACACGAGAACAAACCGCACCCATACACCATCCACTCCACAACTATATCCTTCGAGAACATCCACAAAGCGGAGTCGGTGAAAGCGATCTGGACTTCTAAAGATGACGACAACTACAAACACGGACATCCCCCTAAAGGTGGTAAAGTAGCCGACTTCAAGATTCAGCCGAGTGTCCCCAATGTGACGCCGCTGCTTACACCGAAACCCGCAGCCGACTTAGCCACGCCCACAACGCCCGCTAAAGATCAACTCGTCTCTAATACCGCGAAACCAGCGGAAAAAGAGGTAGCTGTAGAAGATAAAGTCAAGCGGTCTTCACTCGAGAAAGCCAACCCTCCCCAACAACCCTCATCAGCTAACCGTTCAGTGGCTGACCTAAACACAAGCCACCAGCTTACCAAGACTGCCGGTAGTCCTTCTAAAGCCTCGTTCATAGGTAAACCGTCCATATCAGCGATAGATAATCTGTCGCTGAAATCACCGGTGAAAAGTGATCACAAATCCGATCTGATTACAAAGATGAAGAGTAGTATTCAAGAAGATTTACAAAAAAAGGCGAGCGTTGATATTATTTCCGCAAATAAGAAAGACATCATTGGTAATACTATTTCTAAGGCCTCTATACAACCGGATATGACTAAGAAATCAGGAAATTTAACCCCGGCTAATAAAGTGGCTTCAGCAAAACTGGAAACGAATACAAAATCTGGAAATTTAATAAAGGCCAATGATAATAAGAAACCATTAATTGAATCGAATAAGAAATCTGGAAACTTGGCACCTAACTCTACTTCACAAAAACTAGAAACCAATAAGAAGTCTGGAAATTTAACCCCTGTTAATGATAAAAATACTCCAAAGATTGATGCGAATAAGACAACTGGAAATGTTCTTCCGAATACTTTATCAGCGCAGAAAAATGATTCTAAAACGAAATCTGGCAATATGATCCCAAATGATAAAAAATCACCAAAAGTTGAAACAAATAAGAAAGCTGAAAATTTGGCACCAACCAAATCGTCAGCTTCGGCAAAAGTGGAAACGAATAAAAAATCTGGAAATACGACGCCAGCCAATGCTAAAAATGCGCCAAAAGTTGAAACGAGTAAGAAGTCTGGAAATGTGGCACCATCTAATACTTCGAAAAAACTAGAAACGAACAAGAAACCCGAAAATGCGACCAAGGGTTCTAATTCATTGAAAAAGTCGTAAAGTTGAAATTATGGTTTAATAGGACATTACTTAATTAATATTAATGAAACATTGAAACAGTGAATCAAAATGTTATTATTTAATAAAACCTATAAACAAAAACTTTTTTTTAACATTTTTCATAAATAATAATATTTATCAAATTAAATATATTACATAATATATTAATTAATTTATAATATACATAAATATATATATATTATCTTTTTTTTTATACATAAATATATATATATTATCTTTTTTTAGTTGATATTTTTACATATTTTATGCATTTATTTAATTTGTGTTGTGATATATATTGTTCTTCTTAATATACATTTATATATTTCTTATTTATATATACTTTTATTATTCATTATATTTTATATTTAACTAAAAATTATGCCTTCTCCTTGATAACAATGTTCAAGTATATATTTATCTATTTATTCTCCACAATTTTAATTTACACAAATCAAAATTTACCAATCACATCAATTTAATATTATATGTATAGTTCTAATGATATATAAAATCGACATTTTAGAATAAGTATTTTATTATCCTTTTACAATTTTCTTATAATTTTATTTTATTATTCTTATCATATTGTTTTTCAAGTTTAGTGGAAAATACCTAGTCAAGCTTTGATTTTTTGTTTTCCTGGGCGTTTTCTATATATATATATTTGACTTTTCCTAACAACTATAGTTATATATTATAATGCACCGAAATTAAATTATAAATTGGAAGCCTATGACTTTATATATAAACGTATATATATAAGTAAATAGAATGTTATCTCTTTCATGAACACCCAGTAAATATAGGCTATTTATTTCACCGAATATTGAAAAGTTTCAAAAACAAATAGACTACAATATCTATTAGATAAGAGTAAACATTTAACAAAATTAATTTTTTTTAAACTGCGAGCATACTACATATACGTGTATTATATAAACTAAACTTTGCTTCAATTGTTTCTATATCTGATTTAATGAGATCATTAGGCTGGCTTAAGTTTAGATATATTTGTATACATAGGCTATTGTGTATTACACATAAGGCTATTCACCGTGGATTTCCTGAATATTTAGCTCAATCCATTACTATTCAGAGTTCGAACAGATCCAGCCGGAAGTGCCACATCATGAAGTTGGTGCAACAATCTACATCGTTGGCATTCTCTAAATCTGCTTTCTCAGTTATTGCTCCGAAAAGCTGGAATTCTCTTCCTTATGATATTCGTTGTGTTAAATCAATTTCATTGTTTAAACGTAAACTGTATACAGTTCAATATATATAAAACATATATGTTCATTTTAAGTCATTGTAATTCGTTCTATTTTATTTTATTATTCGTTCTCTATTTATTTTTGTTTTTGTTTTTTATTATCTAACGACGCCTACGATCACACAGTGTTTTTGAAGTCAATAAACTATATATATAAATAAAATAAATAAATATATTTAAATTTTCATATGGGCATTAAACGTGTATTCGCGAACATCGGGTAACTTGACGAAACTACCTATACGTAGTATACAAACTAGCCTCGTCTATATATATATATATATATATATATATATATATATATATATATTTAAATATAAATAATATGAACTATTTATTAAATTTGATATTATGATTATTATTATCAGATTTAGGCAATGCTATGGTAATTATAGAAGCAGTGTTGCTTATCGAGACAATTACCCCTTTATTAACATGATAAGTTTCATTATAGATAAGAATAATAAATAAATAAAAATTTTATAATAATATAACTTCCTGTTTACATATATGTATGATAAAAAAAAATAAAATGAAACTTATCATGTAACTAAATGTAATCATCATGTAATAATATAAATAAATGATAAAATAATAAAATTAAAATCGAAGAAATACATCAAGAAAGAAATAAAATAAAATAAAATAAAATAAAACATAGATAACCTAAATAGGAGAAAGCATAGGAGAAAGCCCATATCTAAATATAAAAGAAGCTAAAAGAAATAAGAGAAAAAAGAAACAAATATATTAGATAAAATAGGTAAAATGATATAATAAAAATGAAACATATACTGAAATACTGAAAATTTTTATATAATTTTTTAATTAATACTGATATGTTATAATCAATAATATTAATTTATATTTATATTTTTGTAATTTTATATTATGTCATAAAGTATTAAAAGTAAAAACAATAACTCTAATTTTATTTAAGTCAGAAAAAATATAATTTTAAATTATTTTAATCAATCTTTAATATAAAAGATAATTTTACTTTTTTTTTGAATTTATATAAATATGATTTTTTTTTTAAAGAATTACATAGTGAATTCCATAAATAGGGACTAATAATTATAAGGCAATATGAACATATATTTAATTTTGATGAAGGAATATTAAAGTTATTTATGTCACGAATTGGATAAATAATAGAATTTTTACTAAAATGATTGATTATTATTTCACGGTAAACATTATTATATACTTTAAACATGAATTCACAAGTATTATATTTTACTAAGTCATTGAAAGGTAATATATTGTTGAATTTAAATAAATACTTAGTATGATAAAGATAAGGTTTATTATGTATAATACGAATAATTCTTTTTAGTAAAATATTGATGCATAATGTGTTAGTCTTATAAGTATTACCCCATAATATTATACAATAATTAATATGTGTTAAAAATTGAATTATATACATGCAGCAAGGCCTTTTGGTTTACAAATTTAGAAATTATATTAGTTATCCAAATTATTTTTTTAATTTATTTTTTAGATATAATATGTGTAGTTTCCAATCTATATTCTCATCAATTATTATACCTAAATATTCTGTAGCTTTAACTCTTGTTAAATTTATATTATTTATTGAGATATTAATATGGGATAATTTATTATTGAATAACATATAACAGGTTTTATTAATATTTAAAGTAAGTCTATTTGAAATAAACCTTTATTTATATTTAATAATTCCTTTTTTATTAGTGTATTTAGAAATACTTGATTACAATCATCAAAATACAAAGTGGTATCATCGGCAAACATAGTAAAATTGCATATTGAAGATGAACAAATTAAATCATTAATATAAATAAGAAAAAAAATAGGACCTAAAATTGTTCCTTGTGGAACACCAATTTTAACTCTAATTTTATCAGATAAATAGTTTTTAAAGTTAACAGTCTGATATCTATTTGTAAAATAACTTTAAATCCATTTTAAGGAAATTCCACGTATACCTATATTTTCTAGTTTACTAAATAAAATTTCATGATTAACAGTGTCAAATGCCTTTTTAAAATCAATAAAAATAGCTGCACCTATTTTATTATTTCTAAAGCTATTACATATTTGAGTTTGAAGATTAATAATTGCATGAGTAGTATTTAAATTTGTTCTAAAACCGAACTGACTATTAGATAAAATATTAAAATGATTTAAAAACGAATAAAAACGAACATAAAATACTCTTTCTAAAATTTTTGAGAATTGACTTGTATGTGAAATTGGACGGTAATTAGTAAATAATTTTGTATCACCCTTTTTAAATAAAGGAATTATTCTAGAAATTTTCAATATAGCTGGTACAATTACAGTTTTAAGAGATAAATTAATTAAATAAGGTAAAGGAGTTATTATATTAATTGCAATACATTTTAATAATTTCATTGAAATACCAAAATTATCTAATTATTTTTAGATTAAAAATTTAATATAATTTTTAAAAGCTCATTTTCATTACATGAAGTAATATAGAAACTATTGATATTAGGTGATTTTAAGAAATATTTGTAATCATCGACATTATCCTTACTAATATTTTCATCTAATTCAATACAAATATCTCTAAAAAATTTCAATTCCTAATGATTTAAATGTATCAGGGAGTGGGTTAGGCTTTTTTTTATTCATCACATTATTCAAAATATCCCAAGTATTTTTACTGTCAGAGCAATTGTGAAGTATATCTGAATAATATGTTCTTTTAGTATTACGGATTAAAGTAGTTAAATATTTAAACAACTTGTACTTGATTAAGTCATTTTCGTTATTCGTTAATTTATATTTTTATAAAGTTTTTGTTTAATCCTACATTTTTTTTTAATTTCTTTTGTATTCCATGGAATAATTTTTTTTTTATATTTTCTATTTTCATATATAGGGCAATACATATTAAATTTATGAATAAAAAAATCAATAAATCAATTCCATGAAGTTTCTGAATGATCAGTTTTTAAAAAATTCCAGTTGACAGTAATACAATTAATATAATACCCTATCTACAATATAATGGTCCTAACCCCTAGCACCTAGCACCTAGCACCTAGCCCCTAGCACCTATCCCCTAGCACCTAGCCCCTAGCACCTAGCCCCTAGCACCTAGCCCCTAGCACCTAGCCCCTAGCACCTAGCCCCTAATTCTAATCAAATAGCTCATAGCTTCAATCTCATAGCCCCTAGCTCTTAGCTCCAATCTAATATCCCATAGCCCCAATCTCATTGCCCCTATAGGGTTATAGCTATAGCTACAATCGCATAGCCCCTAGAACACAACTATAATATCATACTCAACCCTACTTATTAATGTTAAATACATGTCATTTTAGAAATAATATTTATATGAAATGAGATTTATAATTGAAGACAAAAATGAAATATTGTTTAAAATGTAATGTTTAGGCAAATGTGACTTGATTATCCAGACTGCCGGAAATACTTTCATAACTTCCAATTTTAAATTCTATAAGGTACGTACCCTACGCCGACCCATGTTAAGTATCATCGTGGCGTAAATTCTCGGATTGAAACAGTTAGCCAGGCTGATATATGGGCGTGTATCAAAGCTTTTCAATTGAACATCCTAGTATCTCATTCATCCCAACATTGACCACAGCATCTGAATGTTTACAACAATTATTTAATGTTTAATAACACATGATAACAATGAAAATATTTAAGTTTTTTGAAGGGCGATTTCGAATTAACAATAATATTTTAGATTTCTCAATAAATATATAAATAATAAATTAATTAAAAATATATATTGATTATGAATGTAATATTTTATTTGTTCATGTAATATATATAATCATAATCCATAAGTAATATAACATCGAAATGTATTAACATCTTATAAACATATATCCAATTATACTATCTGTTTAATTTAAAATGTGTTGTTTACTAAATAGTATATTTATGGATCCAATATATATATACATAAAGTGTTAATTAAATCATTATTTAAACCTACTTATTCTATAGATTATATAAATAAAATACATATATATATATATATATATATATAAATATACATATACATATACACAATTACCCATATTAATGCTGTTAATAAAATTATAATATATGAATACGAAGATGTGACGTTAGATTAACCTTTTCATAATTAAAATCATATGAAACCTATCTTGTATAACTGGTTATTTTATGTTAGTTATTTTGAAATATGTAATCCATCTAGAATTTCAACCACGATGAATTTATGTGTGATGATCCAGTAAATATTTATTTATTTTCAATACTTATATATCATATTCTAATTTAGATTATATAATTTCTTAAACCATAATTCAATTAAAATGAAGGTCATACATATTCTGTATAGAATCACGATTGTTGTAAACATTAACAACAAAAATATGTGTATTATGTAAATAAATAATTTAATTTAAAAAATAAAATTGTTATCAAAAAATATTTTATTCAGATTCAACAATAATATTTATAATATAAAATAGATATTGTTCTTAATTTAAGTATAGTGACCAAAGGTATAGAACGGTATAGGAATGTATGTTACAGGAATGTATCTTTTAGATACGTCAATCAACTACTATAACGTAAATCGTCATTTCGTAGTGTCGGTTGTGCTACTATGTGTATTCATAGGAACATTTCTCGTCAAAATAAAGAAAACGCTGAAGAAGAAAAGTAAAATTAATGAAAATATAATTATAAAAGATAAATACAATACCGAACTCACATGTTAGTACTACTACTACTTCTACTACTACTACTACTACTACTACTACTACTACTACTACTACTACTACTACTACTACTACTACTACTACTACTACTACTACTACTACTACTACTACTACTACTACTACTACTACTACTACTACTACTACTACTACTACTACTACTACTACTACTACTACTACTACTACTACTACTACTACTACTACTACTACTACTACTACTACTACTACTACTACTACTACTACTACTACTACTACTACTACTACTACTACTACTACTACTACTACTACTACTACTACTACTACTACTACTACTACTACTACTACTACTACTACTACTACTACTACTACTACTACTACTACTACTACTACTACTACTACTACTACTACTACTACTACTACTACTACTACTACTACTACTACTACTACTACTACTACTACTACTACTACTACTACTACTACTACTACTACTACTACTACTACTACTACTACTACTACTACTACTACTACTACTACTACTACTACTACTACTACTACTACTACTACTACTACTACTACTACTACTACTACTACTACTACTACTACTACTACTACTACTACTACTACTACTACTACTACTACTACTACTACTACTACTACTACTACTACTACTACTACTACTACTACTACTACTACTACTACTACTACTACTACTACTACTACTACTACTACTACTACTACTACTACTACTACTACTACTACTACTACTACTACTACTACTACTACTACTACTACTACTACTACTACTACTACTACTATGAATATTGTGTATGATTCATTAATACATATATAGTTTATAATATACACTGTATATACAATACTAAGTTATAATTGAAAACATATTTAACATATAATATCATTGATATATATATATATATATAATATATACATACATATTTAAAACTGCATGAATAGATTAGAAGGTTAGACATTAGAAGTTAGTGAAATCCATAAAATGTGTCTTAAGATAATATTTAGAAGTGTTGTATATAATGGTGTATACCAAACCATCGCATCTTGTTAAAACCATACATTCATTAATAATTAATACCTGAGATGATTCAAAGTGTCATTATTATATTTATTATCCAGTTGGTTATACATAAATCTAGTTATTAATTAAGTATATAGGTAAGTAAGTAAGTAAGTAAGTAGTTGATCAATTATGTAAACTAATACACATATATTAACTAGATAATATCAGCTTATAGTATGAACAAGGAAGATTTCGTCCTAGTATTTATAATAATATTGTGATTTGTTAATATAACATAAGTTTATCACATTTATTTTTAATTTAATATTATATTGTATTCATCATTAATTAATTGTAAATATAGACTGACTCAAAACTACCATTACTAATCATTAACGGTAATGGTGTAATATCTACATTACATAGTGTTCAATACGTAACAAATACAATTGTTAATTAACGAACGAAATAAAATTTTAAATTAAAATTTTAAAATTATTATTTAATGAATTCAAAAATTTATTAACATACTAATTCGAACCCGAGCAAGTAAACACAAACGCACACAAACACACACATACATCTAAAGCTAACAACTCGAAAACTACGTAAGTACACTAAGCAAAGAAACTGCTACACTAACCAAAGAAACTAACCCATAATGCATCCTAAAAGAAATCTAAACCAAAAATCGGATAAGTGCAGCCCTAATCCAAACTCGACACCGGAGAATGATCGGGAAAGAAACGAGATTTTGCGCGAATTATCGACAAATACTGAGAGCCGACCATCAGAGATGATGTACAACTCGACCAGCAACTGTAACCCAATTCCGAGACCAATAACAGCCGCAAATTTGCCCCGTTGTTTCGAAAATCTCCCACCATTTCGCCCATACATTCGCAATTCAACCCCAGATCGAACAGTTATCGGTTTATCAACCACTGCCAACACAGCTAACCCCACTAATAGTGTTCCCCTACGGAGCCACGTCATCAGTAAGCCGGGTCCGAGCCGCAAAAGTAGAGTCCATCGCCAGACCAGTACTACCAGCACCAACACCTCTAGTAATAGTACTAGTAGTAGTACCAGATCAAGCAGTACCTCCAGCACCAATACCACTAGTAATAGTACTAGTGGTAGTACCAGATCAAGCAGTACTAACAGCGTTGCTACTACTAGTCGTTCCAGTAAGAAAACTAAACGCTCCACTAAAAAGTCAAAACGTTCGAGCAGCAAACGTAGAAATCAGCAGACCGGTAGCAGCATAGTGGCGAAAGGGGTCAAGAGTTCAATCAAATCTAAGACACGAGTCACATCTAATAGTGTTCAATCTATTGCGAGCGGATCTAAAACACCGGCTTCGACTAGCATTAGTAAAGCTGTTGCGAGCGGATCTAAAACACCGGCTTCGACTAGCACTAATAAAGCTGTTCCGAGCGGATCCAAGAGACCAGATGCAAATAGTACCGCGAAACTAGGTCAGCACAGTTTCAAAAGGCCGGCCACGCCCACTACCTGTCAATCAAACTCGACTCAGAGTGCGGAGTCAGCAGAGAGTGACGCCACGCCCGAATTCACCCGGCCTCCGAGCGCAAAGAGATCAAAGCTAGACATCAGCATCTCCAGCGCAGACACTACGGCTACGACAAGTACCGATGTCGTAGCTGAGGTAATAAACGACCTGGCAACGACCACCGTCACAAGTGACGCCCAAGAAGCCGAGGTGGTTACGACTAACAACACTCCAGTGACGACCAAGAAGCTAACGCGTCGAGAGAAAAAGCTCGAGAAAAGGAAATACGCCGGGCTTAATAATAACTCTTTTACGGTAAGGTATGAAAGCGATGTTAACGATTCGCCCAAGATAAAACTCATAGATCGCAATACGAAAAGCATATGTAAATACAGTCCAAGATATAAGCCGTTCTCTAGGTCGTCCATAAGAGAAGAGATGACCATGATATCGAGTGCGGCTAGCCGGTCTAACGATATCGTTACAGATGTTCAAGAGACTTCGGACACACTCGATAGACACGATTGTGAAGAGATGCAAGCTACGGAGGATACAATAGTTACAGCGGATAATCAGGAGAGACAAGAATTACCAACGTTAGAAGAGACAGCAGATAGTCAGGACAGACAAGAAGTACCGACTCCAGACGAAACAGAGGGACAGGAAAGACAAGAAGTACCTACGACAGACGACACAGATGTGACACACGAAGTACAACAGCAACAACCTAGAATTAACTTCCCGGTCGAAGAATACCACCGTAAGTACTCCTTCACATCCACACATAACATTAGTATAATATATATATATATATACATACTATAGTATAGGTATGCCGTAGTATTATCCCGTGTGTAGGTATGCTAGATACACATAACACTACTATAGTACTACTATAGTAGATGTACAGTGCTTTATGCCATTATTTAGGCAGGTATCACGTTTATAACACTGCTCTAGTAGAGATATACCATACGATTATACCATGTGTATATATACACATATATATACTTGTGTATATAGTATATATTATATATACTATAGTATATACTATATAGTATAAATATACTATATAGTATAAATATACTATATACACACATATAACACAATAAATAGTCGATTATAGATAGTATAAATGCATTTATAGTGTACTATAGTATACTATATATAGTATAGTTGTTGTAGAATTGGTGTACTTATTCAACATAAACACAATACTATTATAGTATGCACACCGTACTATTATCAAATGTATAAATACACTATACACATGGTAATATCTCTAGTATATATACTATTCAATTATTCCAAGTATTATACAAATTAGAATTATGTATAATTATAATTTCTTTAAAAAAATAGGTTAATAATAAACATTAGAATTAGCTTCCACTTATAGGATCCTATTTACCATAATAGTATAGCTGACGACACTATTATCAAATATTTTAAACTGTTTTAATCCACGTAATTAATCACTGACAATAAGACACAATTACATAATGCATTACTATGAAGTTATATTAAAGTAGTTATTAATATATCGATAATGTTAATAATTATTTGTATGTAATAATTTATAATCATTAAATAGTTATTTTATAGGAATAGCTATTATTAACTAATACTAATATTGTATATATATATATATATATATATATATATATATATAAACAACTAAGTTGTACAATGTGCATCAATATAATAACATATTGAATAGTGAGCCGAATTAAGTAAAGTCAAGTAATATTATTAAAATGTACATGATAGATAATATTCTGCATTACTGAAGTCATAAAAACACACACACATATTAATAATATATTTATTTGAATATTATTAATATATAATCTATATATATATAGGTTACTAATACACTTTAATAACATTTAACTTCTATTATTTCATCTTCCCTATCATATGGAATATGTCCTGAACCCTTTAAACAAACCAAAATTACTCCTATCCTTATCTAATCTTATTTACAACATCGCCCACATCACAACATACACTCCATAGCGCAATGTTGCACATCAACTATGTTCATATGTATAACCCTGACTGATTATCATGATATCTACAGAGTGAATAGAGTAATACATTATATACACACAACACGACTCTAAAATACATCTTTATACTTGTTGCCAACTTTTCCTTCTAGAACTTTCTTGTGCATTTGACTATTCGACTTTTTGATTATTTGACTATTTGACTGATATTAAATATGTATATACATAACTATTAGTAATTGTGTTTAGTAATTAAGTGTTGTTTATAATATTCGAAAAAATTAACTTTATAAACTTACCTTTAACCTCACTAAAGCTTACTTCCTTGGTATACAATAAACTTCGTCCCAATTACGTACTATTTAATAAACTCCCCCCCCCCTTCACTCAATGCACCCCTTCACTTAGCGAACACACACACACTTGGCAACATTAAGCACCCTCACCCCGGTAACATTACCCACAACACCTATCTCCACTGTGGCGTCGCTGTTCCTTTATATCGGTAAGCTTATCGCTTCTAGTTGCGTCTAATCTACCCCACCCATAGCATACACACAGCTGATTACTAATACTATCTACACATGCTCCAGCCTTATCGGATATCACCTCGTATTACGTAATCAACCCTCAACCGTATACTCGAGGCTGTCTTAGTTGTCTTAAGTTGGTATCCCACTACCAGTATTTCCGGCAACTTGCCGGGAATATAGTAACTTAAAAACGATTTTCTATCAAGTTATAATAGGATACCCCCTTTGAAGTTACTATATGTCAGGCATATTGCCAGGAAGTAAGGGGGTATTCCACTACAATTGTAGTTAACTTGATAGGAAATCGTTTTAAAGAAAAACGGCAAGTTGCCAGAAATACTTTAAGTGTGATACCCCCTTTAGCACCCATATGCTGTGCCATATTAACATACTAACTCAGATCTATATTATCGCTATCTTTGTTTAAACGCAAATTAATGTATCCACATATAGATGCATTATTTGTATACGTACATAAGTTGTTCACGTTATTGTATTTTATTATTATTATTTTATTATTATTATTATTATTTTATTATTATTATTTTATTAGTATCTATATATATATAGTAGATTTACAATACGATGACGCTGAACATTCGATTTTATGTTTAGTCAATAACAACTATTTAATAATAGTGATTTTAATAATATATATATATATATATATATATATAGTTTTTGTTCATGTAAGTATTAAATATATATATATATATATATATATATATATATATATACATATATATAATTCATTATTACTACATTGTTATAATTACTAATATTACCCTATTAGTGGCCCGACACATCCCTGAAATATATAATTAATGTAGTAACCTTGAAATAAACATATTTATATTTATGCATTAATATATAATAAATAACAATATACTAATAACACTTGCCTACTTAACCTACTAACCTACTAACCTACTAACCTGCTAACCACTAACCTATTAACCTATTTAACCTCTAACCTACTTAACCTACTACCCTACTCGCCTACGCGCCTATTCAACATACTCGCTTACTAATATACTAACCTATTTAACCTACTAACCTACTTAACCTATTATCCTACTAACATACTCACCTACTTAACACACTAACCTACTAACCTACGTAACCTACTAACCTACTTAACATACTAACCTACTAACCTACTAACCTACTTAACCAATACATAATATCGCAATCGTTCGTACAGATATAATGAACAGCAACCCGATCCGAAAGAAGCTGTGCTCTTCGCTGAAGTCTGATACATTGCTGAAGTCTGTTCTACAGAACAACCTGCGGCAGAAGTTCTTAGGATTGATGATAGATAACGATGTGCCAGTCGATGAGTTTATGCCCCGATAAGGGATCAATAAAGGGGTGAATACTGATTAGACTTCTTCATTTATATAATCTATATATATATATATATATATATATATATATATATATATATGAAAACAAATGTCTTGAATCTCGATATGAAATTAAATCGGATGATATTTATTACATTATTACATACATTTTATACAATATTTGAAGTTAAAAAAATCATTATTTATTATATTTGTCAATATTAATGGGCTCGTATTGTTTTAGCCTGTTGTAAACGTATCTGTATGTCTTGTGCTGTTTCGCCGTGATAATTTTACATTCATAACAATATTAAATATTGTATATAAATTTATAGAAATGAAAATGTCATCGATATCTATACTAACAAGAGGTGATATCCTATTATATATACACACATGTACATACGTATATACATATATACACATACGTTCTAATATATCAACACCAGTTGTTTTGTATTATATTCTGCCACATTATATAAAGTTTGGGATTTTACCCTATTGAAGTTAATCTGATCATTCGTAGCACTTTAATATCCATTCATTATACACATGTTTCTAACCTATTTTTACAATATATCACAACCCTGTATGCCACTACCATTCACTATACATATATATTACTATAAGTATATATTCGTATGAGTATATATTCCTATAAGTATATATTCCTATAAGTATATATTCCTATAAGTATATATTGCTAAGAGTATATATATATATATATATATATATATATATATATATATATCTATAAGTATTATTATTCCTATAAGTGTATATTCATATTAGTATATATTCCTATAAGTATATATTCCTATAATTATATATTCCTATAGGTATAAATTCTTATAAGTATGTATTCCTATAAGTATATGTTCCTATAAGTATATATTCCTATAAGTATATATTCATATAATTATATATTCCTATATATATATATATTCCTATAAGTATATATTTCTATAAGTATATATTCCTAAGAGTATATATTCCTATAAGTATATATTCCTATAAGTATATATTCCTATAATTATATATTCCTATATATATATATTCCTATAAGTATATATTTCTATAAGTATATATTCCTAAGAGTATATATTCCTATAAGTATATATTCCTATAAGTATATATTACTAAGAGTATATATATATATCTATAAGTATATATTCCTATAAGTATATAATCCTATAAGTATATATTCCTATAATTATATATTCCTATAAGTATATATTACTAAGAGTATATATATATATATATATATATATATATATATATATATATATATATCTATAAGTATATATTCCTATAAGTATATATTCCTATAATTATATATTCCTATAGGTATATATTCTTATAAGTATGTATTCCTATAAGTATATATTCCTATAAGTATATATTACTATAAGTATTATTATTCATATAAGTATATATTACTATAAGTATATATTACTATAATTATATATTCCTATAGGTATATATTCTTATAAGTATGTATTCCTATAAGTATATATTCCTATAAGTATTATTATTCATATAAGTATATATTACTATAAGTATATATTACTATAATTATATATTCCATTAGGTATATATTCTTATAAGTATGTATTCCTATAAGTATATATTCCTATAAGTATATATTACTATACGTATATATTCCTATCAGTTTATAGTTCTATAAGTATATATTCGTATACGTTTATATATATATATATATATATATATATATATATATATATATATATATATATATATATATTCCTATAACTTAATTCTTTAAATATAATTTAATTTATTGTATATGGGTTAATATTGTTTTATGTTCGTATTTAGTTTTTTAGTTTTTTTGTTCATACTTCACTATCACGATATCATCTTATTGATTTTTGTATGCATATTATACCTTACCTTACCAGGTCGAGCTTGCTCGGCATTGATTGACACGTACTCTCCATTCCTCTCGATTCATCATTGCGTTTGGTAGCTCTTCGTAGTTGAAGCTTGTGTCTTCCATTAGCTGATCTACGAAGGTTTCGGCGGGGCGTCCTCGAGATCTTCATCCATGTATGGGTAGCCATAGCAGCACATCGCTAACAGCCTCGTTTTTACTTCGCATATTATTATGCATATTATAATATATTATATATATATATATATAATAATAAATTATTTATTTATCAGTTTTAATTTAATTTTTATTTAAACAATATTAAAATATATGTTATATTGTATGTACGATTATTTGTCAATTCATTTAATAAATGTGAACTTTATTTTTTATTATCTTTATTTTTTATTTATATATCATTTATTATTGTAATAGTATATTTCACCCTACTTAGCATTACTGCACTAAACCCTTACCAGGGCTATACTATATAACCCCTCCTTAGTACCGATTCACTGTAAATCGATTCTTTTGTTGCAACTATACACAATATTCAACGTAAAAATTCAAGCTGTATATTCGACTTTCATATATTTTAAACTAATGATAATATCTCTTTAATAAACATCTACATGTGTAGTCCACTAAGCAAAGGATATCTCATAATATCTATTTATTACGTGGAAATATCCTGCATGCATAATCAAATATTATAAAACATAATAAAAACAGCGTTTACAAATTACACAAATTACAATTCTTACCATCCCATACATAGAAAGTCTATATATTTAAATAAACTCATAAATAAAGAGCTAATGAGAAACACTCGTCTGCAATATTCAAATTTATTTTCAGTGCCGAAAATACATCTGATGAGAATTGGGAAAAGATCGTTCGGCTGGGCTGCTCCTTCCATGTGTAATTCTCGTCCCAAGTCATTACGATGTACAAGGAGTCACACTGAATTCAAGAGGAAGTTGCGAATTTTGTTTAAAAATATTTAATTAATTTATTAATTAATTTATTTATATATTTATTTATTTTTATATATTATCAACACTTGTGAGATTTTAAAATATAACGAGTGTCTAAATAAATAATTACCTTACCTTACCTTACCTTACCTTACCTATATATTACTAATTTATTTATTAGTAACTAATAATTAGATATATATATACAAAATGAGTGTGAATATATAAATGTGTATACCTTGGTAGAATATTTATATATGTATATTATTTCGTATAATATAAAATATCAAATATAACACACATAATGGCAAATAGAATGACTAACTTCGAATTATCAGAGTCAATTAAAAATTACATTAAGGAATTATTTGATAATGACATAAAATTTGTATTAGAAGAAAATAATAAAATAATTAATGAATTAAAAAACATAGTAAATAATCTTGAAGAAAAAATTTCTAATTTTAATACTATTAATATAAAGGATAACGTTAAATCATATGTTGATATTGTAAATACTGAATTAGAAAATAAGATTATAATTACAATTAATGATACAGTATCAAATAATTTAAAATCAATGAATGAAATAAATTCACGTAGTAAAACAATTATATTACATAATGTAAAAGAAATAATTCATGATGATAAAAAAACTAAATATGACGAAGAATTTAAAACAGTATCTAATATACTTAAAACAATTTCGTCTATTAAAATTATGAAAATGCATAGATTAGGAAAAATCGATATTGACAAACCAGTAGGTTACATGCATATAAAATCAGACCTATAAAAATAATACTGAACGCGGAAAATGATATTTTAGATAATGCTTTTAGATTAAAAAATACAATTTATAATAAAATTGGAATATCACATTTGATAAAAATCAATTAAATACACAAAAGAAATTATTATCAGAAGCAAAAGATAAATCATCTGATACAAGTGTATATAAAGTTAAATTTATTAACAATACTTTCAAAATGATAAAATTTAATATAATTAGTGAAACTAATAATGATTTGCCATAATTATAATATTAAAGATTATAATAGAATTATATATAATTTGAATACAGATATATCAGTCATTATATTTAATATTAGGAGTTTTAATAAAAATATTAATAACTTTTTAATATTACTTGATACTTTATATAATAAACCAGATATAATAATTATTACTGAAACTTGGTTAATAAATACTGATGACCCATCAATATATTTTAATAATTATAATATATTTTTAAATAATCGTACACTAAAAATTAAAAAAAGAGGTGGGGCGTTGCTATACTTGAAAATAAATCGTTAGATATATGTGTAATAGACGAATTAACTATTTCTATTATAGATGATATTGAAATATTATCAATACAAATAAAAAACACAACTAAACATATACAAATAATCTCAGCAATTTATAGATCTCCTAATAGTAATATTGATTTTTTTAATGATTTATTTTATAATATATATTCCAAATTTTTAAATAATGAAATATATATATGTGGTGATTTTAATATAGATTTATCAAAATGTTCATTTATTTCTAATAATTTTAAATATATACTAACACAATTAGGACTAACAGCTAATATAACAATACCGACTCATTATTCAAACTCAATGATTGATAATATACTTTCTAATAATGACCATATAACAAATAATGGAACCATTGATACTGATATAACAGATCATTGTATTTTATTTTTTATATTTACATCATTTTCTCGGGTTAAAAAATGTGATAATAAAGTGATGAATATTATAAATTTTAATCAACAAAATATTATATATTTAAAAAATGATTTTATAAATATAAACTGGTAAATAGTATTATCGGAAATGACAGATCCTTCTATATGTTATAATAATTATATTAATATTTTAAATTATATAGTCAACAAAAATTGTCCTTTAATTAAAAAAAAAGCCAACGTATAATAAATACCCCGTATAATCCTTGGCTAACTAATGAATTAAAGAATGCAATAAAAAAGAAAAATAAATTATTCAGTTTATATAAATCTACTAATTGCATGTCTATACTAAATAGATATAAAAAATTAAAGAATAAAATCAAGAAAAATATAAAACACGATAAAAATAATTACTATAAGCAACTTTTTTTCACATAATAAACAAGAAGACAATTGGAAAATAATTATTAAATTAATAAAAAGAAAAGAAAATGAGTATCCATCTATATTTATTTATAATGATATTGAAATATATGATGAAATAGATCAATGCAATTGTTTTAATAAGTATTTTGCAACAATAGGAAAAACCATAAATAATACTATTGAAATTTCACCAGAAAAAAATAGTATTAAAAATTTATAACAAATTATTCAAAAAGTTTTTATTATTTACCAATAACATATAATGAAATTATTAATGTAGCAGATAGTATGAAGTCAAAAAACTCAAAATATATAAATAATTATAGGTATATATACCTAATATGTATTTAATAAAAGAAATTATATATGAAATATTGACTCCACTTAATCATTTATTTAATTTATGCATTGATAAAGCAATATATCCGGATAATATGAAAGATGCGATAATTAAACCAATATATAAAAATAATAATATCCAATTAATAAATAATTATAATTAACTAATTATAATTAACTAATCTATAAGTATTGACCTATTTCTTTATTACCACAAATAAGTAAAATATTCGAAAAAAATCATATATAATAGACTATCAAATTTTATACATACAAATAATATAATTAATAATAATAAATATGGCTTCATACCAAACTCCAATACAACTCTATCATTAATAAATATACAACATTTTATTTTTAAAAATACTAATAATAATAAAAAAGTAGCAACAATATTGTTAGATCTTAAAAAAGCTTTTGATGTCGTAGATCATAATATATTAATTGATAAATTAGAATCGTATGGATTCAGAGGTAAAATGAAAACATTTTTAAAAAGTTATTTAGGTTATCCTATATAAAAGATATATTGTTACAAGAATAAATAATTCATTATCATCGAAGGATATTGTGTATGTATAAACATGTATAGATTGAATTCTAAAATTAAAATTGTAGGTAGCTACACATTTCTAGGATTAATTTTAGATCAACATTTAACTTTTAAAAAACATATAGAATATCTACACTGTTAGAAAATAACCTTTAGTGACTAGCTGAGAAAACCTTACGAAATTCGACCTATGTGTTAAGGTTTCATGTAACTTTCGCATTCGTTTAGCGAGCACTAAAGGTTTTCATAACCTTTACAGATGTTTGAAAATCACTAAAGGTTTTATGCAGATAGAGGATTAAAGGTTTTCATAACCTTTACTGGTGTTTAAAAAGCACTAAAGGTTTTATGCAAATATAGTATTAAAGGTTTTCATAACCTTTACTGATACTTGAAAAGGTACTAAAGGTTTTATGCAAATATATAAATATTAGTATAAATAAATAAAAATAAATTAAATTAAAATAAATATTAGTATCTTAACATAGTAAGTAGTATCATATCAAAATAATAACTTATATATTATAATATATTATATAATTTCATTTAAGTTAGATTTAAAACTTAAATTCAATAATAAATCATTTTAATATTGAATACAATATTTAATCAATATGCAATTGCTATATATTCAATATTGGGCAATTAGTTCAACATGATTTCCAATTGTATTATCAATGTAATTATGATTAACATTATAGTTCATGAGTCACCCGAATTAGATTATGATAATGTAGTAAAATATAGGATTACTTAAATAATTTTAGTTTTTAAAATAATATTTTATTTATTAAAAACAGTATATAAACTTAAATATAAAAGTAAAATAATAATTATTAATTAATTTGCATAGATACAAATTAAATCAATATTTCAAAATAATTAAAAGGTATAATATTTTATTATTTCTATAATAAAAAAATTATATAAACTTAATAATACTTAATTAACATACAATTACTATTGTTGTTTGCTGGGTACACATAACCTTTACTCGCATTTAGGAGACCAGTAAAGGTACACATAACTTTTAATCGAATTTATGAGACCAGTAAAGGTACATATAACCTTTAATCGAATTGATGAGATCATTAAAGGTACAAATAACCTTTAATCTAATTTATGAGACCAGTAAAGGTACATAAAACCTTTAATCGAATTGATGAGATCATTAAAGGTTTTAAATAAAGGTTCCCAAAACCTTTAGTGCATAGATGAATAAAATAACTCGTAATGCGCGTCATAAACCTTTTACACCGCTTCAGCATTCATTAAAGGTTTTAAATGAGAAATATTTTTAACAGTGTACTAAAAAATTATCATCTATAATATATTTTATGAAAAAAGTTTCGTTTTTAAGTACTGAAAATATGATTTTATTATATAACTTTTTTATATAATTTTTTTTATCTAATATTTCTTATGGCATAGAAATATCGGGAAATATCTATAAATCAAATATAAATATTATTATATTATTGCAAAAAATTATCAGAATTATTAACAAAAAAATCTTAAATTTAAATCTATTACCTTTAAACAGATTATCAAATACATCTGAATTATTTATTAGTAATAATATTCTAAAATTAAATGATCTGGTGATGTTTAGAAATATTATATTAATTTATAAATTGCTAAACAAAATTGATTTTAATGAATATTTTACATTAAATAAACGTAATGATAGATTCATTTTACCATTAATGAAATCTACAAAATACCAAAATACAATATTCTTCAAAGGTATAAAGTATTATAATGATATAATATTTGGTAATATTCTTAAAAAAAATAAAATAACAAATATAAATCAATTAAAAAAAGTTATGAAATTGTTTTTCGTTAACCAATATAAAATATAACACTGATATATATTTTTGCAGTGATATGTTTAATAATATTAAAAATATATTATTTCCTCTAATATTATATTGTAAATTAAACAAATATTTTATATTATAAAACTTTATTAAAAAATCAGTATTAAATAGGTATTTCTCCATATCAATTTTACATTTTTACATATTTTACATTTTTATATATTTTACATCATATAACTAAACACAACAAATAAAACAAAACAGTATTACAAATTAGAAGTATTAAAAACATAAAAAAAACAGTATTAAATGTTTACAAATTTTAAAAATTACTATTTATGAAAACTATTTTATATTTATTTTACAAATTTTACGTTTTATATATTTAACTTTACATATCTAATAAAAAAAAAACTAAACAGTATTAAAATTAAAAGTATTAAAATAATAAAAAACAGTATTATAATTAAAACAATTATAAACAGTATTAATAACCTATAGTAACCTACAAATATATATATATATATATATATATATATCAATATTATTAAAATTGACATAAAATATGTGATACAAATATTTAGATTCTTTATAAATATTATATTACAATTATGAAAAATGTATTAATTATATTTTATACTTTGTTTTGGATGCTAACATGGGAATCAAATATTTGTTTTAGTTTTGTTTTATTCTTTCTTTTGTATTTGTGTTTATTGTTTATTTTAATATCTATTTTTATGTAATTTTATTGTATTTTATCCGAATGAAGATGATGAAATATGACATTACACTATTGTTAGGAGATATCGAATTAAAAAAGCTCATCGCTTTCACTGATTCTCCTTATCATTGTCTATAAACTGAATTCATTCATTCATTCATATATATTATTAAATATATATTATTGAATTGTTATAATTATTATTATTGATTTGGTAGAGGCTTTTCATCTCGTGCAGGAACTTAATCGACATTTTATTAACTTTTAACCGATTGGCTCTAATGGTCATTCAAAGTCTCTGTCATGTTAATACACCCATAGTTTAACGAGAATCGATCATTATTGTATAAACAATATAAGATTACCTTTAAATATTATTTAAGACCTATTTTAATTGTCCGGATAGGGCTGTAACCCTCACCCTAATGTATTTGTATCGCATATATATATATATATATATACATATATACTATATACACGGTCTACATTATATATATAGTTGTAAATAGTTGTATACCGCTATATGAACTTGCATATAGCCCACTCCTTGATCATTATCGATGTCAACTTTATCTCAACCTAATATCTAAATATTCTGTGATTTTAAACTTTTTTGAAAATCATAGTTTTTATAAGATAATTTAAGAAAGGTTATTATACTATTATTATTGTATAGCCTACACTAATACTATATATATATACATCAAATCCAGTTGATATATATAATTGATATATAAACAAGGGCAATGCTATAGTACATAGACACAATAATGCAGCTTATAAACCGTTTTTAACAACAATTGTTCAGATATTTGGGTTAAAATTAAGAAATTAACCGATCATAACAAATATAATACTATTCCTGATAATATCTTTTATAGTAATAGTATATTTACTAAGTGTGAACACACAATTCATTCAATACGTTTCTTAGTTCAATAGCTATTGATCTACGGGACAAGTATTTGCTAATAGTTGCCAATAGTGAAATGGTAGATCACATGTAGAGTGTAGTAACTCACAATATTCACATTACAGTTACATTCATATTTAACATATGTTATCAAATATGATTTGTATGTTAGAATAGGTATATTATATGACTTATATAATCCCATTTGTAGTGCTAAGTTCATTTCTACAATTCTCATTCATATATAACTGACACTCTATCACTAAGTGTATTCTCTATATCTATGTGTATGTGTGTGTGTGTGTATTGTATCCCAATCCCCTATAAGCCATTCCCATCATCTCAGTTTATTTTATCTCCGTTTTAGCTCAGTTTTTACCTCAGTTGTTTTTGCTTCGTATATTTTATTTTGTAGTCAACATTCACATTGATTCAGACAAATGAGCTGAGACAAGAGTAGCTTTCAATCACAAATATAGCATGAAATCGGTTTATACGCATAATCTCTTAGTTTATCTACGGAAGTCTATTTATTCATTCTAATATCTATTTAATTTGTTCTCTGTGTTTTAGTTTTAATAATCTTTGTAACTATTTACTCTAAACAATATAGTTCAATACATATTACTATATTTATCTGTATTCAATCTAAATATTCTGTATATATATTATTAATATCTTTTTAGGTAATCCATATATAATAATAAATAATATATTTCGTATATATATATATCAATATATAGTAACTAAAAAAAAAATAGAGAGAAATATTTATTAATTCAAATGTTTCCTACTCTATCCTCCAATATTGGTGTTAGGTTACACAATTCCCTGTTTCTCAGTAATCATCTTCTTATTAAATTAACATTTCACCCAATATTGATTTACAGGACTGGAACTCTTAACCTATTTGTAAATATATATATATATAAATAAATAAATATAAATGTAAGAATAGTATTAGTAGTAGAAGTAGTAGTAGTAGTAGTAGTAGTAGAAGTAGTAGTAGTAGTAGTAGTAGTAGTTGTAGTAGTAGTAGTAGTAGTAGTAGTAGTAGTAGTAGTATTAGTAGTAGTAGTAGTAGTAGTAGTAGTAGTAGTAGTAGTAGTAGTAGTAGTAGTAGTATAAGTAGTAATATTGACTTACCTTAGTAGAGCCATTGGGTATTGTGTAATATGTTCGACCGGAGAACACGAACGTACTATATCCGTGCCAATGGAACACTCCGGTGACCTTGGATGGCATGTTCTGGAAGGGACACGTGACAATTCGAGCCCTACTTCCGGATGCTATTCTAGCCATGTAGTAGTCGGATCCGAACAGGAAGTAGGCGTGGTTCTGGTAGTAGAATGCAGCATCCATACGCCTATTTCTCGGCAGACCCGGGTATTCGCTGTCCGTACGTTTTGGGTAGCCCCTGCTTACGCGCTTACGCCTGGTCAAGTATACTTGGTTACCCTATAAAAGGGGCGTGGCGTATTCATAGTCTGGGCGGGACTATTAAACGCTAAAGTTTTAGTATACGAATAGAATTTTTTTTTTATATTATAACGAATTGTAATATTATATGTAACATAATATATATAACTATTCATTAATTTATTAGTAATATTCTAACTACTCGTTTTATAATATTATAACATTAATAACAATGAAATTAACAATTCACGTATACGTGCTTTTAATGTTAATATATTAAATTAATGATTATTAATATTATTTTATGTATATTATAATATAGACATTAGTTTTAATAAAATATACTATTGAATGCATATGTATTGTCATAATAGATAAATATATCCTGATTATATATAATTATCCCAAACCTTAATATTGATTAATATGAAACCTTAAAGAAGAGTGTTTTTTGTTTGGGAATACCCAACACGGCATCAACTTTAGAGGGAACGCCCCAGTCACTGATTGGACGAGCCATTGGTATTCCTCCACTTCCGGTAATACGGTAGTAGTAGCTTCCTAGTCGTCAACAAGTCATAGGTGTCATCAGTCATCAATAATGTATAGAGATAGTATTTATTCTAGTGAATGCATATACTTCTCTTCACCTAAACTTAAACCAGATACAATTATTATAACTTTTTAAATTAATTATAAATTAATAACATATTTTCAATAGAATATTAGTGTATAATATCGTACGAATTAAGTGCAATATGACTAATATTACTAATAATGAGGATATCATTTACACATATATGTTTTATTATGGAGAAGCATAAATACCTATATTATAGATTATCTTACTTGCTTACTTAACCCATGATATGATTATTTTATAAATACAACTATTTAATTTATACATACCCTAAAAATACTCTACACTTACCCTATACCTATCCTATACCTACCCTAGATTGTCCTGGTCAATAATTTATATATCTCATCATTATAATTCCTCTCTTTCCCTTCAACTTTATTCGTATATCATCACATAGGAAACTACTACCCTAGCTATCACCTAAATATATTAGGATACGATCACATAGACTGTTAACCTTTGAACCCGTAAGATAAATAATCATCGGCCATAGTGACGGCGTCGAAGGAAGGATCATCGCACAGGGCGTGGTCGGAGGGGTGATCAGCAGGCTTGGTTCCGTATTTACCTGTGTGACGTCATAGCGGTCGTGTGTGTGTGACGTCATACCGGTCGTGTGTGTGTGACGTCATAGCGGTCATGTGTGTGTGACGTCATAGCGGTCATGTGTGTGTGACGTCATAGCGGTCGTGTGTGTGTGACGTCATAGCGGTCGTGTGTGACGTCATAGCGGTCGTGCGCGTGCGCAGTGATTGGTTAAGTAACGCATCTACATCACGTGATGTACATAGTTCTGATGTACACTCTTCTTATATAGAAGTAATAGTTTTAAAATTTGTTTTAGATATAGATATATATATATATATATATATATATATATATATATATATATTTATATATTTGTATATGTACATGATGATAATGATGATGATGATTTTATTTAATCACAGAAATCTGTTTTAAAATACGCTCTAACGTAAAATAAATAATATAAATAATTAAAATAAATAAATATCTATATATATACGTACGACAAACCATATAAGGCTTGAATTCCTTTGATGTCGTCGGTTCCCAATGCGAAGTTTGGATCGTAACCTTTAAAGGCTGGGAACATCACAGATCCGGCAACGTATGAGTGGTCCATTCCGAGGAGATGACCGAACTCGTGAGTCATAACCTGAGAGGTGAATCATCGCATCAGCAAGCGAGATAGAGTGAATCATCGCATCAGCAAGCGAGAGAGAGTGAATCATCGCATCATCATAGTGTGTCTGTACTACGTACGTTAACATGAGGTCCCACTTGCGAATATAGTGAATAATCGCGCTTTTTATAAAACAAATACATTAGATATTTGCGAATATTCTCTGTAATATTCGCAATTGTGTCCTCACCGTAAAACATATTGTGGCAAAGTGACTCATCCATCATAATTAGTAGCGATATATATTCTCGCTAGGGGACAGAGGTGTCACGTACCTTGCCTAATAACTACATGTATATAGTTATTAATTGCCAGATTATGATTAAAATGAAATGCCTTATAAACTGCAGTTACATGGATACGTGTATCTACGAAAAAAGTGTATTTCATTAGAGATGTTTTGTTCTCGTATGTTTACTCGGTTACAATCTACAACTAATGAAGATCTCTCCGATTGTTTGCACTATGGTGATCGTATGCACTCTATACGATCTGCCTATATACGGTTAGTTCATTACATGATCACATACAGTCTAAAGATGATTCATGTGTGGTATCTAGCTAGGCTACGTTACTTGGGTGTTATGATGGCCATATGATGGTCGTACTATGGTCGAGCGATGGACATATGATGGGCATATGATGGTCGTACTACCTGTTTCAGGTTGATGTGACCGTATCGGGTGTCAGGTTTGATGACCCAAGTCTCGGAATCGTCGAAGTGAGACTTTCCGTTCTCAGGAGCGAACGTGTGCGCTAGGGTTCCCAGGGGACCGTCGAATGGGTTACGATCACCGTGTGAATACTGCAGTATGGGGTTTGGTAGTGGGGGTGTAGTAGGGGTGATGTATGGGGTGTACTGTATTGGGGGTGTAGTATGGGGTGATGTAGTAGGGGTTAGATATGGGTTGGGTAGGGGGTGTAATATAGTGGAGGTGTAATAGGGGTGATGTAGTAGGGGGTTGAAGTTGGGGTTGGGTAGAGGGTATACTGTAGTATGGGTGGGGGTAGTGGTGAGTAGTATATTAGGGGTGATATACGTATGTGTTAGTAATGTAGTAGGTGGGAAGGGGTGAAGTAGGTGTGATTACTGTTATGGTATGGTGGTACTGTAGTAGTAGTAGTAGTGATATATGTGTGTGGACATGGTCGTGTGAACACGTTCATACTGTATTACAGGGGGATGTGTGTACGCTTAGTTTGTTACTATAGCCGTGCGGGTAATGCTGTGGTGATGCTAGGGGTGTTGGGGACAGGTGTGTAGGTGTGGGTATTGTTATAGAGGGTAGTGTACATAGGGGGTGTGTGATGATAGTGTTAGGGTGGTGTGCTATATCAGTATAGAATAGGCATGTAGTACTTGTAATGCATTGTACGTAAAGTCAGCCGTTATGATATGTTTTTTGGAATAGAAACCTGGTACAAAAGATATATCTACTTATATATTCAATAAATTTAATTAAATATTTATTTATATTTTTGAGTTGCTTCCCAAGAAGATTTAAATATAACATTGCATAGAATCTATGCCATAGATATATATTTAACATGGGCTATTAATAGAATTATATAAATCCATATTAATAGTATTTACATTTATTTTATTGAAACATTTTTTTAACATATTATTAATTGTATACCTATCTATTATAAAAAATAAGTTTTTATTTTTTTAAATAATGTTCACTATAATTCCTGATAACATTATATATTTTTAGAATTTGTTTTCAAAAGTTGAAAATTTTCAAACTTCTATTTACAATTTATTATATTATGTATAATTATATATTGATATACCTATATATACATATTTTATTTATTTCAGATCAAATGAATTGATTATTTTTATGAAAAAATGTTAATTTATAAATCATCAATACACATGTTTGCCGATGATGTTTTTAAAAAATGTGCATAAAATAGTCATACCTAATATATGATAAACCAATGCTACCAAAGAAAATGTATAATTTTAAAAATAAAAATATTTACATATTTTTATTTATTTTCATACAAATATTTTATATTTATAACATAATATTCATTTATAATATTAAATATAACATAATATTGGTTTTTATTATTGATAATTGTTAGTAATTTAAAAAAATAATTTCTTAATTATATTACAAAATTATAGACATTAATAAATTATAAAAATTAGCGACATCTATTACAACATGAGATTTATATTAATAATAGTATGATTTCAGGGAAATGCCGAAACATAATCGAATCCAAAAAAAATCACGCTATGTTTTAAATATATGTAATTTATTTGCTGAGTGAGCAATACTATTCTGAGATAACCGGCTCACCTTAACGTCAGACGCACGTATGGCTTGCATTGTAAACTTACAATACTCATTCAGGATACATCTAAACATGTATATTAAAGACTACAAAAAAAATAAGCAAACAAATTATTCTAATAAATAATAATATTATTATTATAATTATTATTACGCGATGCTATTGTGCATGTACTCTCGGGTGGTAGAGATGATCGCTATAGCACTGCGCATGACCACCATGTCACGTGTGTACATCGTAAATTGTACACTGTACACTGTACAATGTACAGTGTACATTGTACATTGTACAGTATGACACATATCGTATGCTATGACGCACATTTAACGAACGAAATATGTTGCATAATTAAACTATTTAGTATTATCGTAAACATAATCAATTTGTAATTTATGTTTAACATTATGATATGTATTAATGTATATATAGTATACTAGGCGGGTCGGAGGCATCGATGTAAATATTCGACTACTTTCTTTATACCGATAGTCGGACGTCGTATACGTGAAGGTATACCTGCAGCAACATTACTATAGCGCGTCTCTCATACACTGGTGTGCGCGTGTGTGTGCGTGAGTGTGTGCGTGTGAGTGTGCGAGAGTGCGAGAGTGTGAGTGCGTGAGTGTGCGTGTTTTACCTTTTCAAATCGAATGTCCACATCGGCCTTAGCGTGGCGGCCTACTTTCCGGAATGTAATCGACGAAACGTCTGCCCAGTACTATGGAATGTCACGTGATGTTAATGTTTACGTTATACCGGAACCACAGATCGCATCGGTATGCAGTTGTTGACATTGATCTCGGCATAACGAGAGTATGTATTACAATTAATTTCAATATTTTTAAGGAAATAATATATATATATACATATATATATATATATATATATATATATATATATATATATATATATATATATATATATGTATACAGTGCATCCTTGATTTACCGCCATGCTCAGAACCGGCCTTATGGGGCCGTGTAAAAAGGACGGGTTTATAGCAAATATAGAAAATATTACATGTATAAGAGATGTAAGAGATGTAATGTAAGAGATAGTTAATCCGTTAAGCTCTAATTGGAATTATATCGAGTTTGACGAAACATCAAAGGGCGCTATTTCAATTATATATTCTATATATATATATATATATGTTTGATAATGATATGAAGCGTGAGGAGGGATGCGTAGCTCTCTCTCTCTGACCTTCAAAGCCCTGGCGACAGCTCTATCAACCCCTGCACGAGTGATCTGTCTCGTGTATTTGGTGATCTTGTAGCTGAGGTCAACGTGCATCCACTTGGAACCGAGGTAGACGTAAGGCGCCGACCCTTGACCTCTACGCTGACCCGCCGCTGACCCGTTGATGGGCGTGTCCGAGTTACCGCATCGTGGCATCGCCATGGCGGACCGTGTATCGGAATCCATGACCCCTAGCGGCAGGGGAGCGCGATAATAGAGTTGTGAGTGACGTATTCGAACGTTACGACGCGACATTATTTCATTTCTTTATGCTGATATGTTATCATTATACGTTGTTTGTATTCTCGCTTAGGCCGGTATACTGTATATGCACCTCGTGGGTGTGAGGGTGTGTGTGTGGGTGTGTGTAGGTGTGTGTATGTGGGTGTGTGTGGGTGTGTGGGTGTGTGAGGGTGTGTGAGGGTGTGTGTGTGTGTGTGGGTGTGTGTGTGTGTGAGGGTGGGTGTGTGAGGGTGTGTGAGGGTGTGTGTGTGGGTGTGTGAGGGTGTGTGTGTATGTGGGTGTGTGTGGGTGTGTGGGTGTGTGAGGGTGTGTGAGGGTGTGTGTGTGTGGGTGTGTAGGTGTGGGTGTGTGAGGGTGTGTGTGTGTGGGTGTGTGAGGGTGTGTAGGTGTGGGTGTGTAGGTGTGGGTGTGTGTGGGTGTGTGTGGGTGTGTGTGGGTGTGTGTGGGTGTGGGTGTGTGTGTGTGAGAGTGTGTGGGTGTGTGTGGGTGTGTGGGTGTGTGGGTGTGTGAG
Organism: Osedax fenrisi; assembly: GCA_964019155.1. Classification (NCBI taxonomy): domain Eukaryota; kingdom Metazoa; phylum Annelida; class Polychaeta; order Sabellida; family Siboglinidae; genus Osedax; species Osedax fenrisi. The sequence continues at coordinate 2,240,289 of OZ025239.1, forward strand.
GGTGTGTGAGGGTGTGTGTGTGTGGGTGTGTAGGTGTGGGTGTGTGAGGGTGTGTAGGTGTGGGTGTGTAGGTGTGGGTGTGTGTGGGTGTGTGTGGGTGTGTGTGGGTGTGTGTGGGTGTGGGTGTGTGTGTGTGTGAGAGTGTGTGGGTGTTTGTGGGTGTGTGTGGGTGTGTAGGTGTGGGTGTGTAGGTGTGGGTGTGTGAGGGTGTGTGTGTGGGTGTGTGAGGGTGTGTGTGTATGGGTGTGTGAGGGTGTGGGTGTGTGTGTGTGAGGGTGTGTGGGTGTTTGTGGGTGTGTGTGGGTGTGGGTGTGTGAGGGTGTGTGTGTATGGGTGTGTGAGGGTGTGGGTGTGTGAGGGTGTGTGTGTGTGGGTGTGTAGGTGTGGGTGTGTGTGGGTGTGTGAGGGTGTGTAGGTGTGGGTGTGTGAGGGTGTGTGTGTGTGGGTGTGTAGGTGTGGGTGTGTGTGGGTGTGTGTGGGTGTGTGTGGGTGTGTGTGGGTGTGTAGGTGTGGGTGTGTGAGGGTGTGTGTGTGTGGGTGTGTAGGTGTGGGTGTGTGTGGGTGTGTGTGGGTGTGTGTGGGTGTGTGTGTGGGTGTGTAGGTGTGGGTGTGTGAGGGTGGGTGTGTGTGGGTGTGTGTGTATGGGTGTGAGGGTGTGTGTCAGGGTATGTGTGTCAGGGTGAGGCATGCAACACCATGGTATTCACGATATATACGGGTATATTGCATACTGCACAAGGCATACCTTATATGACTATGTATACATTATGTAATATGGTTATGTAATACTATTATGCAACAACTACGGTCACGGTTACCTCATCATATATTGTGAGGTAATGCTATATATATATATATATATATGTTTGTATTTATGATTTTTAAATCAAATATAGTGTATTGATGTTTAATAACGAAACTAGTAAAGCGATATCTACGATGTATATCATATAATACCTGTTTGTTTAATGTTGAACATCTTCTGGAATGCTGATATCGCGTTACCGAGGTCACCTTGAGAATGTGACCTTTTGTTCTCGTCCAGGTATCCGAACTTCTTCAAATAATCCTGAAAGTCAAATAGTTTAGTACAATGTATAGTTTGGTATCAGCGTATACGATCTCTCTCCCTCTCTCTCTCTTTATATATATATATATATATATATATATAGCAATTCAACTTTTAATTACACTCTACCATATATAAAACATACACGATATCATAATTCAACATTATTTTATAGTAAAAAAAAATCGAATAAATTATGAAAAATCCATGTATTTCATGCATTTATAAAAAATAGTTTCAAACAAATTTAAAAAAAAATACCTCTTAAAGAGTATTCATATATATTATTCATATACATTTTTCAATAGATTTATTCTTCTTCTTTTTATTTATTTATAATTTTTATTATTTTTTAGTTAACTAAATGTACACATTGTTTATTTGTTTATAGTAAGTATGTTCCCCTACAGTACTAACATTTTTTTTAAATCTTTAATTTTAATTGTATTATATATAAACTTCATGTTTTGTTTCGTTTATACAAGGTATTGTTCTTTTCAGTATTACAATTTATAATTATATATATATAAATAATCATTAATTCAATTATTAATTTTTTTAAATTAAAATTAAAAATATTATTATTATTTTATGTTAGGTATTCAGGTGCAACTCCATTTTTTATTTTTATAATTTATATATATATTTATCTAATATTTTCTCTCTTTTAGAGTAATTTAAATTTTTTTAAATTCTTAATTATATGTATATTTTATTTATTTTACGAGAATCTAGACTATACAAAATATGATGAATGGGGAAATTAACTTGTTTATTAAATTCCCTATTATTCCTTGCATATTGGAGAGGAATGATAAATCTGATTTATTTATATATATATATATATATATATATATATAATAGTGTGTACATGTATGTGTTCACTGTAATAACTTAATAAATACATTATAAAAGCTAAAAATAAAAACTAAATATACATATTTATACTAGACTATTCTAGAACATTCTGGATTATACTATAATAACTCATATGTATATGAATTCATTAGTTATTACTAGTAAAGTTTCGTGTTTTATCTACTACTAGTCTGCATTATAATCTGCAATGTAGTAGTGACTACTATTACATACTATTAAAGTATGCCATACATTTGTATAATGGTTTATGTAGTATAAATTGATATAAAAAGATTCACCGATGATAGCGACGTGATAGCTGGATCAAACGATGAACTGCAAACACTCACAAACCAGCTGTCAAATAGTGCTAGCCGGTATGGAATTCAAATTAGTGCAGAAAACAGCAACATAATGCTCAACAATAACAACAGAAATCTTCATTCCAACATCCAATTATATGGATAAAAGCTAGAAGAAGTAGGGGAAAGTAACCGAATACTGACAGTGCACGAATACGGACACTCTAGGTATCTCAGAAACTATAAATCCTACAAAAAAATGTTTGATGAATAACATATTCATAATTATATATATAGTCTAAAAAAATATTTTTTATTTTTTATTATTCTAAATAATGCTGATATATCCAATAAACTAATTTTTCTATTACATTTTTAAATTTATGAAAAAAAATTTCAACTTAAAACCTTCTCAAGAATATACAAATGTATCCATATAAAATATAACACTATGTTATTTTTTAATCAAGTATTCTAAAATTATATATATAATTTTTATATTTTTTATCAAATATTCATTAAGTTATAAGCATATATATAGAGGTCATATAAGTTCCTAATACGGACACTCTAGATTTCTTAATACGGACACCCTATAACCAATCAGCGCGCAGCGAATGAACTTTTCTGATTTTCATAAAAATCGCGTTCTTATAATATTAATACCACCAATAAAGCTAAAGCTAAAAATTGTATTATTTATATACTTAACTTGTATTATTAATTAATAATATAATACAAATTAATAAATTATTAACTAATTAAATTAGAATAAATTGTTCATAATATTAATTATAAATAATGTAATTGTAATTTGTCTGATTGATTCATTAATAATATATGGTTTATCTAATGTATATAGGGTATCCGTATTATAACACAGGGTGTCCGTATTCGGACATGGGTACCGAATACGGAAACCCCTGTTATCTATGGAATTAAAAGATTAAATAAAATTTTAAAATCACAATAATTTCTATAATCATATAATATTAATATATTGTAATTTTTGAATACAAATATTGAGTCATAAAATGTTATGACCATTTATTGTTAAATTTGTATGTTACAATTTTTTTTTTAAATTTATTGTTAAAGTATCCGTATTAGGTGTCCACTTTCCCCTAGACCAGTTTAAATATATCGGTGCTACGATTACAAAAGATGGCTCAAGCGACTCTGAGATTAAAATAAGATTTGCTCAAGCTACATCATATATGGTAAGGCTAACTATAATATGGAATATCAAATATATCAATTTCAATTTCAAATATAATATCTATCGCTCTCTAGTATTATCTATTTTAACTTATGGTTACGAATCTTGGACTATAAGTGCCCTTTCAACAAAACAACAATGTATCGAAGATAAATCTCGCAGAAAACTACTTGGAAAGAATAACATACAAAGAAATGAAGACAAACGAGTATATTAAAGATGTGATGATAAGTTTAATTGGTACATATGAACCAATATTACAGTCAATCCGCCGAAGAAAACAAAAATGGTACTGTCATCCAATTAGACATGACAACCTCAGCAAAACAATCCTCCAATGTATGGTTGAGGGCAATCACATATGTGGTAGACCAAAAAGAAAATGGATTGATGATATAAAATAATGGAGCAAGATGACTCGGTCTGACTTAATGGTAAAGCCACACGACCGCAACGAATGGCGACGGCATTGTATAACAGTCAGCTCATTGATTTCCCCAACGACTCGCGAGTCAAGGGAATAAGGTACAGTAAGTAATATAAATACATATTAAAATTAAATTTGTTTAAAATTGTTACATTTTGGTGCATTCCTGTCAGGGAAACTTATATGAAGTTTTAATTAACATATAACCAAATGGCTACAATGTATCTTCGAATCCGCTCTCATGTTAAGGCATCCATGGTTTTAGCACGAACCGATAATTATTGTATATATAATTATATATATAATTATATATATATAATTATATATATATATATATATATATATATATATATATATATAATATCAGACACACAAGCAGTAGGACACGGGTTCGACCCTCGTCCGGACCATTACTTAATTTTGTAAAATGGGTCTTAAAATATTATTTAGAAGTGATCTTATATAATTGTGTATAAATAAATGATCGGCTCTCGTTAAAACCATGGATGCCTAAACATGAGAGCGGCTTCGAAGGGACATTAGAGCCATATATGGTTATAAGTTAAAACTTCATCTAAGTTCCTGGATGGGATGAAAGGACTCCACCAAATAAAAATAACAATAACAATAACAATATATATATAGATCTATATATATATATATATATATATATATATATATATATATATATATATATAAACATTAAAATATTCATTTATAAGTAAATATTAGTTTTTTTTTGTTTATATATTTTATATATTTTAATATTTATATTTGTTTTACATCTTGTTTCGTTTATTGTTTTAAATATTTTTTTAAATTATTATTGGTATTATTAGTCATCTGTAATTTGACAGGAATGTCATTGCACGTCTTATTGAAAGATTATTACTTTTTGTTTAGTAGTTTTAATTTTATAACATACTTTTAGATATTTTTATTTTACACATATTTATACGACTATCCTAAGATAGATATATACTTTGGTATATTTTATCGGATCTCCGCCGTGCTGATACCTCCTTCCTGAGTTGATCGTCTACATCTAAGTTGGTCCGCTGCACATGAATCAGAGAATACATTCAAGTAGGCCCTCGTCATCGTCGCTACCTCGGAACTCATCTTGTGATCTCAAATACCCTCTACTCAACGTGGTGCCCCTTTTCTCTATCGACATTTCTACCAAAACTAGTTTTTGTTTATATAAACTCTAATATTATATTATATTTTATTATATTATATTATACTATTATTAAACATGAATTCACATTGTACCCACTGCACTCTTCCTACTATAGAGTATTATCTCACCTGTAAAACATGTCCCTCTAGTTTCCATTATAGTTGTCTCCATCCTTCATCCATTATATCTAGATCATGGACTCACTTAAACAACCCCCCTCCTGCTTATGCAATTGCTATTTTTAATTCGACTAATTTCTCCTTCTCCTGCCCTAATTGTCTTTCAATCAAACCCCTCACTAGCCCTCACAAACTTCCTACTTCTAATAAAAATACTAATCCTGCCTCCGTTATCTCCGAATGCAATACCAAACCTGAATCCCATACTACCTCCCCCTCATCATTAGCCATGCTATGTTCCATCTCCCTTACTCCCAAACTTCTCAATATTAAAACCTCCCCCCCTCGCATATCCGTCAATCCTACAATATATCATAATTCACCCCCTAATATTACTCACCACCAACTACCTTTCAACCCCAAATCAATCAAGTTATCTCAACCTATTGCTTATAAGTATAAACCATCATCCTCACTGCATCCCTTTCCCTCACACATTCCTTATCATAATAATTATTCATCCACCCTTACTTATTCCCGCGTGTCACAACTTAATAACTTACTTAATAAAAACTCCCTTATAATCATGCATTTAAAAGCTACTGAATTAAATACCGAGTTTATAAATACACTGATTAACCATCTTGACATACCAGCTAAATATATTACTAAGGCAACATTTACAACCTATTCTACCCAAATATATCTCATAAATTCCTCTATCGTCAAAATATTTTTCCAAAGATTTTTGATTGCTAGGAAAAACTCAAAATTTGCCCATTTATTTATTCGCAATAATATTTCCTTTAATACGAGAATAAGAGGTAGAATTATCTACCATGCCTACATTAATAAACTTACTCCCCCAAATTATAAACCATACTTCAATAATCTGACTAAAAGCACGAATTAAAAACCCCTAACAAACATAATGAATGGTTCCACTCATCAATACCAATATTACCCTCAGATATTTCTAAATGGAAGCTATCCTATGAAACTTACTTATCTTCTAAACCAAATACCTAGACTCGATTGAATCCATCCCAAATCACTACCGACTGATTACCCTCCCAAATCATTACTGACCCCGTATTATCCCAAAACGCTACTTAACCCTTACCATCACAAACCACTACTGACCCCTTATCCTCCCTAATTATTACTTACATTTTACCCTCTGAATCTATAATTGACCCATTACCCTCCCAAAATACTACTGACCCCTTACTCTCCCAAGACACTACTGATCACTTATCATCACCCTTACAATCTAAGAATAGTACATGACTCTCAGTTAGCTTGTCACTAATTAATATTAGGTCCCTTAGATCTAATTCACTATTACTATTATCCTACCTGAAATATTCTAAGCTTCTCTCCCCTACAATGCCTATCAATATACCTCATATACCTAATATTGCAAAAAATGAATTATGTTATGAATTCGCTAATCATTTTACTGATAAAATTCAACGCACCTGCACTTCTATTTCATCTCTCCTACCAATTAGCTCAATTCCGTGCATATGTATTAGTAAACCAATCCCATACTATTTTTCTAAATTCTATATGCCTTCTATTTTCACAATATCTAATCTTATTTCTAAGTCTTCCTCTTCTCATTCTTCTGACCCAATTAACCTAGCCGCCTTTAAAAAACTAAATTACCCCCTATATTCTTGATATTATAATTATTTCCCTAAATGATGGTATTTGTCCAACTTCCTTTAAGCATGCTATAATAACACCTATACTCAAAAAACCTTTACTTGATCCTAATATAATTGCTAACTATCGCCCCATTTCACAACTTCCGTTTATCAGCAAAATTCTAGAACGAATTGTTGCCATACAATTGAATAGATTTATAGCTGAAAATAAATTATATGATATATTTCAGAGTGCATTTAGACGAGGACACTCAACTGAAACTGCACTACAACAAATACTTAACAATATATACTCTAAAGTATCTCCATCTATCTCCTGCCAACTTATATTATTAGACCTCTCATGTGCCTTCGATTCCTTGAGCCATTCAGTTCTTATCTCAAGATTAGAAATGATTGGTATACGCGGAACCGTACTAAAATGGTTTTCATCCTATATATTAAATCGATCATCATCCGTTAAAATTTGCAATTTCTCTACAAAATCTCGTACTCTTCATTATGGTGTTCCCCAGGGATCTGTTCTCGGCCCCCTCCTCTTCTCAATATACATTCTCCCTATACATGATATTATTGGTCAATTTCCAGGTTTACACTATCACATTTACGCTGATGATATTCAACTATATTCCTTCCTACCCAATTCCTCCAATGTACTACCAGATAACTTACAATTATGTAAATGTGCATCAACTATCAGATCATGGCTTCTATCTAACAATCTTCTACTCAACTCTTCAAAATCTGCACTCCTAAATATCCCATCTAACTATCATAATTTTCCACCTGTTATCATCGACGGTCTCCCCATCATCCCTTCATCATCTGTTATAAATCTTGGAATTACTTTGGATGCTAACCTATCCCTAAATTCCCATATAGCTAATATATCTAAATCAGCTAACTACCACCTCTTCAAAATTCGTCGTATAAGAAAAGACTTAACCCGATCTCTTACAACTGTCCTCATAAATGCACTCGTCATCTCTCGTATCGACTACTGCTCCTCACTACTTTATCATCTCCCTAATACTTCAGTATCCCCTTTAAATCGTATAATTCGTGCATCTATACGAACCATTTTCTCAATAAATCGAATTGACCATTCCATTACCGACTCCCACCAACTTATATCCAACTGGTTCCCTCAAAAAAAACGTTCCCTCCTACACCTTCTATCACTCGCTCATAAAGCAATATATTATACTTCTCCTCCTTATTTGACTTCCCTACTAACTCTAAGACGCCCACTGACTTCCTTACGATCAAATGCTGACATTTCCCTAATTTGCCCTCGTGTCTCATACCTGAAATGCCATAAACGCGCCTTCAGTTATATGGTTCCATCCCTATGGAATTCCCTCCCTGCCTCTATTAGATCAATCCATTCACACCCGTCCTTTATTACACACCTCAAAGCTTACATATCATCGATGTAATATATTCACTTATTTAATCATACAATATTACTATTTTTATAAATTATATTATTTTATCGTTTTGTTTATTTATTTATCTATTTATTGTTTTCGTTCTATATTGTTATATGCACCTACGTGGGGTGGCCACACCTATGATAAGTGCTAATAAACCTTATCATCATCATCATCATCATATATATATATATATATGTCTGGTGTCGATGGCTCAGTGGGACAACCAAAAGCTAGTAAGCCAGAGGTCCCGGGTTCGACTCCAGGCAGTTCTTGATTTTCTCTTGTGTTTATAAAGAACTTAATAAACGATAAATCAAAACACAAGAAAAAAAATGTTACTATCTGTTTTGTATTGTCCGGGGCCTCTCACAGTTATTTATAACATGTACAAGTCTATGACTTCTTGAGGGGTCCATTTGTATCCGCTATTTGTATTGTATTCAATATATATATGAGATTTCAATAAATAAATATTATTATTATTATATATATATATATATGTATCTTCTATTTTATTGTTTCATTTGCTAATTATATTACAAAGAATGCTAACACATGAATCATTATTATTATATTATTACTTTTACTAATATTGTAATCTGTACATGAACATATTGGAGGTATCGACCAAATAAAGCCTAGGCTTTCACTGATCCTCCATAGACGTATGATATACATAGTATGTCGTATGTCTATAAACTGATTTCATTCATTCATTCATATATATATATAATGATGTATATTTGGGATAATAAACTCAATAATGTATAATAATTCTGCAAATATGTGTACATAATATGTACTACATATATGTGTATGCACACTCGAGTAAACACTCACGTACACACACACACACATATATATATATATATATATATATATATATATACACATATATATATATATATATATATATTAGGGTTAATTATCAGGATACACAGTATTGACTCTATAATTATCCTGCAGGATACATATAATTGCCATAAGCTGATCATAAAAAAATAAACATATAATTATATTTGGTTGCCATTAAATAAACGTGTTTCGGCTATTATATTATCCATTGTTCACTCTGCCATGTATTGTAATGCATATAGTCCTTGCCACATGTCACATGTATATCTTGTACTACATTCTATATTTCTATATATTTCTATCAGTGTGTTTAATGTTGCCTCTCCAACCATTGTCCGTTATGTGCATTATACCCCGTATTATATATACTCTAATCAAAACTCCATGATATCCACATACTTATGTGTGATAACTTATAACACTCACTTTTCTCCTATAATAACATTATAACCTTCCTGTAACTACTATTTTATGTATTACAATGTTATACTTTGTTGCTCTTATTGTTTTTAAAATTATTATTCATTATTTGATTATGTATTCTATCTCTAGAGAAATAGATCCATAACTATAGGGGATCACCTTTATAATTGTGTGTTTACATACAATTGTATTATCTAAATCCTTATCATCATCATCATAATCATCATAATCTTCATCATCATCATCATCATCATCATCATCATTAGATTATTTAAATGCCATTTCTTATATACAACTGCTATTATATTAGAAGAATCAATAATTACATATATTATTATATATAATGACTATAGTTTAATTATAATATGTATACGTATTCAAATACTTATAAATAATAGGTTTAATTATGCAATTAAAGTAGCAGCATTATTATATCGCTAGCATACTAGATACATATAAACATGGACCTATGCTACATCACGTGATGGTATAGATTTATAGTTTATATTAATACAAATATATGATAATGATATACTCTTATTCAAATAGAGTCAACTTATATGTTATATCTAATAGAAGATTTACGTAATATCTAATGCTAATTATTATACTAAGTATTGATATAATTAGTTATATAATCATGTAATACGTATACAATTGTGTAATTGTTGAAAAGGTTAATAATTCATATATTATTATTTATAAATCTTGAATTTGTCTCATCAATAAAGTGTATGCCGAACACGGTACAACTTATACATATCACTATTGGTTTTGTATATAATATATGCGAATACACATATATGAATATATATATATATATATATATATTTAAATAGTGTATTATATGATAGATGTGTACATTATTTATTGGTTTTGTCTTACATTAATTTTATAAAAATAGAATCATTAATTGGTTATTTAGAAAGATTTTATATACAAATACTTTTATATTCGTTTTACTATTGTATATCTTATTGAACTGTATTAAAGTTTTATAATTACACTATCTGTATTATGCTTGCTTAAAACATTAAAATATAGGTAATAAATTATTACTAATAATACATTTATTTTATTTAATATTTGTTTATATAATTTATACGATTTTTTTGGATTTTAATTATTTTACATGTCATTATATTTAGTTATAGATTATTTTAAAATAATATATTTAGATTAATTTATATTTGTTACCATTCACCTAATCATTATTTAAATAATATGTTTTTAAATATCAAGAAAATAATCGATAGAATTTTGTATTATCTATATATAAAATATATATATTCTGAAAATGTTAATATATATTCACTAGAATTTTACTTATATATTTTTTAGTATATAAAAATATAGATATAATACTGAGAAAATGAGTTCTTAAATTAATTTTTAGTTCTTCACAATACAAATATATTGATATTAATAATTAATATTTATATATCATGTTATATAGTGAATTTATAAAATGTGTGACTATTGGTTTACTATTTAATTGAATTACCTATATGATTACTAATAAAGTAATAATATATTATATATTATAATTAGTAATAATATATTACAGTCAATATAATAATTAGTAAATTAAATAATAGTAAATGATGTGTTCACTATATACATAGATTTTTATTTTACCTAAACTATAAATCTAAGGTAAACTATAAATCTATGACTATATGGTATTATAAAACATAATATCGGCCTTAGTATCATTGGGAATAGATCATTAATTAGCAGACGAGGGGATTTGGCCGGGCGATAATATACCTCAATTAATCACGTATCGTCTGCCCAACGTATTCGCTATTTATTAACAACAACAACAACAACAACAACGACAACAGTACTATTCGATTAATGACTGCCGCTGTATCTAACCTCGTGATCAATATGTTTCGCCGAAGGGAAGATGGACTCCGCTAGAATAACGTTGCATAGCAACGCCAATGCTAACACTCCTACTACAGTCATCGTGAGGTGGTGGTATCGGATGATAATATAAACCCACTGTATATATAGCACCGTTCGTCAATATAATTGTCTTTTATTAACTTTCAAGCTAATAAATACTCTACAATAGGTGCTATTCTATTTTTAAATCAATGTAACACATATTATTTATAAATCTCGCACATAGATGGCGCTGTAGTACGAAATGTTAATTTATTAATAAGTCTACGAAAGGATGAGAAACAATGTAAATATAGATCGCGTAATTTACGACGTACACTATCATGTGATAATGAGTCATGTGTACCATTCATAATACATGTTCGCACATATGTGCGTATATACGTATACACATACGCATAAATTAGCTATATGATGAAACTATAGTTTAGTAGTATACTACGTGTTTAGTAATTCAAATAATGTGGTAGAAGACATATTCTCACACAAATAATCAAGTTTATACAGTTGCGCTCATTAATAAAGAAATAGTACATATAATTAATAAAATAAATAGTTACTAATAATTAATAATTCTAAAATAACCGGTTACCGTAATTTGTGCGGTGTTTCCTGTTTCCTGTTTCAATTCAATGAACTTCTAGCGGTCTATGTGCACATCATTGCGACCGATAATATCGTATACTATAGTGTTTACAGCGATTACGATATGTTATCGCTTTCAGTCATCTCGGTTTTATCACACCTTTAGGATTGCGTTGTAAGTAATAAGGTTTGCTTGCTTTTGTATTGTAACTCGTGTATTTCGTTACAGGAAAATTTCCCTGTATTCATGTTTAGTCCTACTCGTTTTGCTGAGTTGTCGACTCGAGTGAGCATCTCTTGGGCTTCTTTGATATATGTTCAGGGTATATCTTCATATATCTTCAGGTATACCTTCACTTACAAATGCAATATAATCTGCGAAGTCCATATCTATAACATGATAGGTGGTACTCTTCTGCTTTTTCTTTTCCTTAGTTGACAACCTAGTTTATCTTCTTAATAAGGTTTAATATCCTATATATAGCATTATCATAATAACATAACACGATAGATTACATTTTTCATTTTATGTTTTTTCTTAAAATGTTGTTCCGCATCATTACATCTGAAGTCATCGTGCTTTTCAAGTTAAGGCTATATCACCTACTAATAGTAGGCTACTATAGTATGCTACTATAGGCTAGCCCAAATATACCATATACATCTATATATAAACTATTGTTTATATATAGGCTATATATAATACATAATTTATATATATATATATATATATATATATATATATATATATATATAGATATATATATATATATAAATAAATTATAGAATATATCTGATCATACTTAACATATAATAAAAGTTATTGCCATCGTAGTCGATTATCATCTGCAAGCCTTGGCATCATCGGTAACATCATATTCGCTAATATTTATTTTAAGTCATTATAAGGACTATAATCCTAAACTATTGTTATTTGAAACATTCGCTAAACAATAACCTATTGTAATGCGTACGAATACGTATATATCTACGAGTGCATACCGTATTATATCGAATAACGTTCTATAACGAATAACGTGTTATATCGAATAACGCTCTATAGAGCGAATAACGCTATATCGAATGGTTTCCGCAATTAAAGTGTGGTTCACGGAATACGAATGTCACTACATCCGAATGGTTTAACTTATAAGTACCCTATGTGATATATACCAGCGGAATCAGTACTATAGATGTATTCATGTAAGACGAGGGGAGTCCAACAGTTTGTGAAGTAAGTAAGTATGTATTGTATTATTATGTTTCAAACAATTTTTATTATTTGAATAAATACATTTTTATTTAAAATATGTATGTGTTACTTTATTAATGTAAATATTTATCAAAATCATAATATGATATCAAAAGTAAAAATGGGAATATTTATATATATATATATATATATATTCCTTGCATATATTAAATATATTTGTCAAATGAAATAATACAAACTCGTGAACCTAGCATCCAGATAAAACTAAAGATACAAACACAAAACCCAAAACCCATCAACGAAATTCAAAGTTTGTTGGTGTTTGCCAACTCGTATTATAGTGTATATAGTATATATAATGTATAATATAGTTTATAGTATAGTATATATTGTATATTGTATATTATGATGTATATAAAAATATATATAATAGTGTATATTATGATATATATCATAGTATATTCAATAGTGTATACTCCAGTATATAGTATTCTATTGTACCAGATACATGACCTTGAATAGAAAAGTGATGATGCAATATAATAATAAATTAGAGATCACGTGATACAAATCACGAGGTAAATATTAAAATAAATAATATTTTATATTACTAATCATATTCACGATAAAGTATATTTCTGTAACTTCGGTAAATACATTATAATAAAGTCAAGTCCATCGAAACGGTCAACTCGACGAACTAGTCGCTGTTGTAATAGTTGCTCGAACTTACTACATTACGTAATGCTATAACGTTTCTTTACATCGTGTTAACATGTTACGTCACCGTATGAGTAGAAAGGCATACATCATTAATCACGTATGACATAACCGCTATTGCCTGTGTACGTGTCTGTGTGCGTGCGTGTATGTGTGCGTGTATGTGTGCGTGCATGTATGTGTGTATGTGTGTATATGTATGTTTGTGTATGTATGTGTGTATGTATGTGTGTATGTATGTGTGTATGTATGTGTATGTATGTTTGTGTATGTGTATATGTGCGTGCATGTATGTGTGCGTGCATGTATGTGTATGTATGTTTGTATATGTATGTTTGTGTATGTGTGCGTGTATGTGTGTGTGCATGTATGATCTTATATAATTGTGTATAAATAAATGATCGGCTCTCGTTAAAACCATGGATGCCTTAACACGAGAGCGGCTTCGAAGGGACATTAGAGCCATATATGGTTATAAGTGAAAACTTCATCTAAGTTCCTGGATGGGATGAAAGGACTCCACCAAATAAAAATAACAATAACAATAACAATGTGAGTGTATGTGTGCGTGCATGTATGTGTGTGTGTGTGTGTGTGTGTGTTATAATATTACACAACTATAATCGTGTCCGCCAGCACTACAGTCATGCGCACACGTAATATCAAAGAGAATAGGACACATTGAGGTCAGCATCGTTATAAGTGACCTTCATTAGAGGAAGGTCATCTGCTGACCCCTGCAGAGTGTTAACTTCCTTATCGTGGGACTGAAGTATCACTCGATCTTAGATGCAATGCTATTATGTTATCTCTTGAGAATACCATAATTTGCAACCTATAGGCAGGTTTATAGTCCTATTTAATCTCTCAGTTCATTTTGATTCCCTTAATCTTATTATTCTATTTCATCAACTTAATTACATGGGTAGATATATATGATTAAGTATCCAATTGGTTCATGTCATTTTCACTTGCCATTTATAATCAATTAAGATGATAATGATAACACTACTTTATTTTAATATTGTATTAATAAGTAATTGGTACTAATATGTATTACATATGTCTTCTATCTTTGAACAATATCCTTAGTTCAAATATCATTGCATGTTAATAATACACGATTATACACCTTTTTTTCTTCAATAACACAGTATAACACTTATGTGTTATAACACTCTACCATTGTATCTAGCATCATAAACTGTATTACTTATTTAAGAAATTGGTTTTTTTTAATACATTATCTCTCTTTAAATGTCTCTATAAACTGATACCATCATATAATCTAAAATATAATAAACTTGTTCTATTTCCGATTACTTTCTTTTGGTATCTTTTCCTTATTATAATATTATGAATAAACTCGTTATGGTTATAAACTACAATTTAAAATGTAATAATAATATATATACTTACCTACTTTTACTTTTAGTCCCGTGACTCGTGTACAACAAATCGTCTCCATTCTTCTCTATCGTTGACCTTTCTTAATAATTCACTAATTGGTATAGATGTCCATTGATTGTCATTCGTTATCTAGTTATTGCATGGTGGTTCTCTTCATCTATATAGTCGTATAATTTGACATGTAATATCGTTTTATCAATCGTGTCGGCATATATGGCCAACTTACTGAAGATTTATTCATTTAATAGTGATAAAGAGAGGTTCGTATTTACCAATCTGGTTTTTAATTATTTCATAAATATATGTATATGTGTTATGCTGGAGTAGATAGATAATGTAGTTCTAACTGCTGATATCTACCGTTATAAATCGAGGTATAAACTTACTAAAGAAGTAACTAAAAACACTTATTTACTCGTCTAGTTTTTAATAGACTTTCTTAATTCAACTATTATGTTCATTCCTAATAGTATTATATTTTATGTTGACGCATTCAGAAGATAGCCTAGTGAATGTTATGTTCTTATACCTATATTAATAATAAATATCATGTATCAACATCATATATAAAGCAGCCTATTGACTGCTAGCTGGATAACATTTCTCTACCGGTGTAAGTTATTATGAATTACCCACAATGCAGCTGCAATGTATACAGGCGAGTAACATTATCTATCTACCCTACTACCATTGTTTACATGCAATATATCGATATGTGATCTGCATGAAGCTTGCGACTTCTCGTACGACAGTGTGGTGCCGACATCTCTACTCCTCCTTGGTTATCTGCGCATGACAGTGACTGTTAACCACCATAGTTACACACAAGTTAACGGAACACTTACTTCCCAGCAAACAGTAAGAGCAGCATAATAGCAGCATAACAGCAAATGCTAGAGCCTCAAATGTTTACATTGTGCTATTATGCTGCTATTAAATGTCTATTATGCTGCTATTATGCTGCTATTACTGTTTGCTGGGTTGCAATTATTTGACGTAATTACAATAGTTGTATTTACAATTATTATTTGATAATAATTTCGTGTATCGGACCTCAGCATAGATGATATCTATAGATATGATCACCCCTCTTAGATCTACATAACAATGAAGTACGAACGAACACGATACATACATAAATAAACACGACGATACAATAAAACAATTTATAAAATAGTAATGGTGCGCGATTAAAATAAGTGAATAGTATTACTATTACATTGTTGATATGCAGGCATTAAGATGCGTCGTAAAGAAAGTGTGTGAACGAATACATATAATGGAGGTAGGGAATTCCTATTGATTAGAAAATATTTGTGAAAGCACGTTTTCGATATTTTATGGATGATAAATGATTGCACATTTGGGAAATATCGGCACTGGAATGTAATGAAGTTAGTGGACATATTAGTGTTAGAAGGGAAATCATATATAAATATTCATATTATTTCTACATTTATTCATTTTATTCTTTTTTATATCGTTTTTCTTTTAATGTTTTTCTTATTGACGTCTACAAATAATTGTGTTAATTTATTAGGTCCTTATATCAATACACAAATAAAGTATACAGTGTGTATAATATATATATATATATATATATATTGTTTTTAAAAATATTCAAACCTACAAATTTAATATTCTGAGTTTACTTTTTAAATATTTGTATAATAACTTATTTTAAATCATTGTAAATACGTATTTATAAAGTACTTTATTAATTTAAATAAAATTTAATGTTATATATAATATTGTAGATAAGTTAAATGTCTATATTAATTATAAAAATAATTTAATTTGAATACGTATTAAACCAGATACCAAGTATATTTATTTCTAATGATATCAATTGGATTATATTATCCATATAATTTGTAATAACGGATCCACTAAATTAACTACATACTAACTCGGTGCGAATTATAATACACAATTAAAATTGATCTATGTTTCTATTTGCAATTTTTCTAATTGCGATGTTTATCATTGATATTAAACAAAGTATTCACGATCAAACTCATTTAGTATAGTAATTATATTCATAGTCAGTTAATTTAAAGTTTAATATATCAATACATTGTTTATAATTAAATGTAATATTAATATTAAAACTTAAATTCAATGATAAATAAATAGCGTACGTTTTTTATCACATTAAATATATTGTTATACGTTATAGTATTACCTATCTATTTTGATTGGATACTATAAATCCATACTTAAAATCCACTATAGTGGATACATGTATTTCAGGGGATCGGTATTACGAACATGTATCCTATTATCCTAACCGTGTATTCTTATCAATGAAGTTATATCATCAATTCATATTTTTAGATTATCCACAAAATGATATTACATTTTTGTCCTTCTATTTGTTAGTCGACTTTTTTTTGTACACTCTTTAGTTAACGAATATTATTCTGTTTAATTGACCACTAGTAACATTTGCATTCTTTATCTTATTAATTATAATTAATTAGTGATCAATCTACATATATATGTGTATTAGAAGATAATAACTATTTATTAATTTTATTTATATATAGTTTATTGACTTCAAAAACACATGGTGGTTATAGGCGTCGTTAGATAATAAAAAACAAAAACAAAAATAAATAGAAAAAGAATAATAAAATAGAACAGTTTACAATGCCCTAAAATGGACATACAGTTTACGTTTAAACAATGAAAGTGATGTTAAACAACGAATATCATAAGGACACTAAATCAAATGAAGATCACGAGGAAATCAATACAAATAATGTGGCAAATGTAGTAAACAAGAGTGAAATAATCGTGTAATTTTTCAATCTTATATTAAATCCTGATCCATGACATATCGATTTCAATTTCTATGCTTCGATTTCAAATAGCAAGACTATTTAAGGTGTAATTTAGTTTATGTAGCCTATAAACTTATGTTTTTGCATCGCTATTATTGGCTATAAAGAAATGAATTATACAAATAATACATTACATTTTACATACTATTTTACATAATTTATGGAATCTTCTTGAAAACAAATTTAAATTATTCAATATATAAATACGTTTACTAGAAGATTAAAATACAATTATATTTCGATGTATTAAATGCTGAATATAACTGATTTCTTTTTTATATTATATCTTACATATCTTTTTAATATATTTTCCAACTATATATATTTTTTAAATATTGTATGTTACTTTTATACTTAATTATATTTATTATATTTTATATCCTTTAATTTATTTTAAACATGATGAAGTAATTACTCGGGAATGGATATTTTTTATTTATTTTATTACTATCTTTATAATGTACATAATTGAAAGATTTAACTTTTACTATTCAATATAAATATTCCAATTGGCATTTATTCTCTTTAGAATATATTATATTTTACATTTAATTAATGTTGTTAATATTTATTCATCAATATCTATTTATATGAATTTCATATAACTTTTATAGTGATAATAGTAACATATTTAACATACTATACGTATATGTGTATATGTGTATCATGCCCGTAGCTAGAAATATATACCAGGGGGGGGGGGCAAGGCCCCACAAAATTGTAAGACTAAAATGAAATGAATATAAATGTGTATACTAGTTATAATATCATTACTAGTAATTTACTAATCACAATATATTACTTATATTGACGCACAATTTGAATTACTAAGGGTGTATAAACAATATATAAAAATACACTGTGTGAGTATATTATACAATATATAAACATTTCTTTATATGCATATAATAAAATAATAAAATCAGTAAGATCAGGTTAACAGGTAACGTATAAAATAATACCATCAGTAGATAAGTCTACTTAATGCTAGCGAGTGAATTACAAATTTAGTCATGGCAAAGGTAAGCTTATAACGAGATTTTCTAATATTATATAGAAAATAGTTATCAGTGCGTATCATATTATTAATGTGTGAAGAGTAGTCTTGGTTAGAGTTTATAGTGAAACCGAGGATAGTTATAGATTGAGAAGTTGGAAGATATAGTAGACAAATATGAGTGACTGATAGAGGATACCTGTGTCTTGAGAATATGATAGTATTCTTTTTAGTCATATTTAAGGAAATTGAGTTATGAGAGAATCAATGAGTGAGATCAGTAATACAATTACACATAGATATTTGAATAATACCATAATCACTAGAACTAGGAAATGGCTATATATGTGAAGATCATTGGCATTAAGATTATAGTTAATATTAGGATATTTGTGAAAAATAGATTTTATAGGAAGAATATAAATAATGAATATAGGGCCAAGAACAGAGCCTTGTGGAAAACCGTGTATGTTAACATAATAATAAGATAACGAGGAGTTAATCTTTAGCGAAGATGTTCTAGATGCAATAAAATATATAAACCAACTGTGGACTTGACTGTGTATACGAATTTCATTAAGTCCAATAGAAAGAATATTGTGATCGAGAGTATCAAAATCACTAGATAAGAATATAGTACGAGATAGCATGGGGCTTTATTATCAAGATATATGAGAATATCATTAATGATCAAAGTAAGGGCAGTTACGGTACTACGATGAGGAAGATATGCACTTTGATATTTATCAATAATAGCATTATAATAAATACTGTAATTAATAAGTTGAGTGGACACAACGCTTTCTGGGGTCTTATATATGGATGATAACGATATTTTACGATAACTTGATAAATTAGATTGGTCAAGAGTTGTTTTTTAAATCGGAATAATCTATGAATATTTCATTGAGTGTGGAATAATAGATAATATAAGAGATATATGAATGATGTTAGCGATAAGTCTAATAAAATATATTGATAATGAACGAAGTAGATTGAGTGGAATAGGATCAAGGAGGAATTGGTTTTCAATTATATCATCAAAGAGAGTACAATGTCATGTGTGGGAAGCGAAAAACATGAACAGTGATTATGAGTGGATGTTAAATTGAGATTGAGTCATGCCGAGTTGATGTTTGGAAGTACATTGATAATGCTAGACATTTTTTGTTGGAAGAAATTGGCAAATAATGAACAAATAACTAAATCAGGTTGGTCCGGAAGATGCTTGGTCTGGGTTTTACCTACTAAGGTAAAATATAATTTATAAGATTGTTTAGAAGATATTCCATAACTACCGAGCATATAAGGGAAGTATGACGATTTGGTAGAGAATAGTTTTTTCTTGTAAAGCGATAGAAAACTTTAAAGGAAATAAGATCAGATTAAAATCTAGAGGATGCATATTTACGTTGTAGTCTACGAAATAGTTGCCTTAGTTTAATAAGCTCAATATTAAACCAGGAAAACTTTTAATAAGTTCGGTTGATAAGAGTAAATGAGGGTACACAAATATCAAGCGAATGAGATAATGCCAAATTAAAATAATCAAAAAGTGTAGATAAATCAGAAGATATACTGTTGTTAAGTTGATGGAATACATAGTTAACAAACATTGGTTTATCAATAGAGGATATTTTCGAAAAGATCTAGAAGGTCGATTAATTTGTATCACCGGCAAGTTCAAATCAAATAATATGGCAAAGGGATTAGATATTAGAGAACTTTGAATAGGATATGAAATTAATTTAGAATCAGCTAAATATAAAAAAAGTCAATAGTATTACCATTATTTTAGTAGTAAAGCAAAAATGTTGCGTCATGGAATACTCAAATATAAGTTTATTCAGAGATAAGGAAGAATTATTTTCATTATTAATTTGAATATTAAAATCACCAAGAATAACCGTCTTAACTGATGTGAATGATTCTAAAATAGAATATAGGTCAGTTAATATACTCCGTAGGCTAGATGAAGGTGGAAGTTATACAAGTATAATTATAATGGTAAATAATGAAGGAAACTGAATATTACATATCATAATTTCATATGAAGAGAAACTTTGGGTGGATAACGAAATAATCTTAATTTACTGGCCAGTTTTAACACGCACAAGTGTTTATTTTTAGTTTAATCTATTTTTAATATTATTTGAAATTAAACTATGTATATCGTTCATGTATGGTATCATCAGTATAGTCTTCATCAGTACTATTAACTATAGTATTAAGTGAATGGTATACATTAAGAAAACCCATGGTATCCGTAAAGAAATAACGGTTACTCTTATCTCTTTCATAACAGTTTTCAATCCACAATAACATATCCTGTACTATATAAATAGCTATTTTTTTGGGACATTTTATCAAATTCTTTCACATAATTTATATAAATATCTTTATTTTTAAATTGCTGTTTGAAATAAATATTTGTCATACATTAAGTATAACTTATAAGTAATTTCTACATATGTATCACTGTGCAAAAAATAACTTGAGTAATATATTACTATATAGGGAAAATTGACAATAAATGTGAAATAAATAATCCAGTCAAATCTTTTACTATTCTACTAAAACACGTGCACAATCTACATAATATAACTGACATGTATAATCATAGAACACATTCTTTACATATAAACAATTACAACTTCAATTACAGTTGAAAATGGCAATCTTCTTACCTTAATCTCACTTACTTTACAAATTAAATTATATTTAAATAAATAAAATGTACTTGTCAATGACATGTTGTCATCTATATAAACCGAGATAATAATACCCTTATTGGCCCTTATTAAACATATCTCTTTATATGTTATTATACTAAGCTCATATCTTCTTATTCTTGTAGGTTTCTCCTATGTATAAAACTGATACTCTCTCAATGTATTCGAATATCTCAATTCTTTGTAATTCAAATATGTATCCTACATGGTGTTATTAAAACAGATCACATATTAGTACATCTTTCTAAAGTATTTCATAACTTAAATGTTTTTTAAAAATGAATCTAAATTTTACAAATAATCCCTATTATTCCCTAATATATACGATTATATTATATATTCAATTACGTTAACTAGAACGTTATAGAAAGTAAGTGAAAAGTAATGCATAAACTAACTGACTACCACGTAGTAACTTCTATAGAGTGCTATGGACTATATGTACGTACGGTACTATCACATATGTGATTACTATATAGTAGTATATATTAAATTACAGAATTCTTAACTATAAATCAACCGTTGCATTCTACAAAATAACGATCTTCACGTATCCCAGTAAACCATAACAGCAGATTTAAATACTTATTAAAGCAGTTTATAAAGCAATTTTAATCATATTTTCGAACATTCTGATTTAAAATCTGCTTTGTTTCAACTGATTTAAAAGTTTTTTAAAATCTTTCCACTACTTTAATAATTAAGTATTAAAGCCTGATTTAATTTTGATTTAATAATATCCACATATAAGATATATTTAAATCTGTCAAAATGTATTACTGCTTTAAAAAGTAATTAAATCTGCTATTAATGTTTGCTGGGAAAATATATCTTATATGTGGAGATTATTAAATAAGAATTACATCAGGCTTTAATACTTAATTATTAAAGCAGTAGAAAGATGTTTTAAAAACGTTTAAATCAGTTGAATTAAATCAGATTTTAAACCAGAATGTAAAACAGAATCACTAGTTTTCGTTATAGAGGTGTGGAATATAACCATCTACGTGATTTATAACTATAATACCCACAAAGATGTTTTGAATCAAAGATAGTTCACTCCCTATCTAAGCTATGTAATTACTTAAATATAGTTATTAGACCAACCACTAGATGGATATACATGTATTATTTTAAGTTAAATTTAATATTATTAATTCATAAGGTAATTAAGCTAATTATCAGACTAATATACTTTTAATATTATATTATATATGTGAATTTTATTTTTTTAAATATATTTTAAAATTACGACATTTTCACGGTATTGAAAATTTACATGTAAATAAAAATGACTAAATCGATCTACTTTTGACCTATTCAAATTCGGTCAAATTGTTATGATTATATTTTTGTTATCTCCGAATAATATGTTTGCGGAACACTTACTTTTTGATATATATCGAATTTTTATACATATCTTAATTTAAGATTATATTAGGGTATTATTTTTGAATTTACATGTAAACAGACACGAATCCAAAAATAGATTTTAGTTCTTTCATCCGTTGAATTTACGCTAGTGTCGTTATTATTTCAATAAATCGATCGAGTGAATCATCTTTCCTTCGGAAGATCTTTGATACCCAGCAAATAATAATAGTAATAGGTCTATATATAATTCTACAGCTTTAATAAATAAGTGTTAAAGCCTGATTTAATTCTGATTTAATAATTTCCATATATAATATATATTTAAATCTGCCTTGATAAGTAATCTGTCTTAAAATGTATTACAGATTTAAAAAGTATTTAAGTCTGCTATTATTGTTTGATGGGTAACATTCTAATTACACTAATGCAAAACTCCTACGCAGAAGAGTATTACCAGTATAATAACTATAGTTATTATAGTGTATACACAACATTCCAATGTATTACTATCTACATAACATCATTATTCAAGTGAATATCTCTACCAAACATTAGTCCAGTATATTACCCTGTTAGTGCCTACAGTTCTCTATAGAGAAGTACTATAAGGCTATTTCTAACAAGGGGTACGGCAACACCACTTCCTGTCTACACGATCATAACAGTTTATAATATCTATTTAATAACGCCCATATCTTTCATAGTAAATTACACTCGATATGTGACTCTCGTTACTAGATAAGAATGAAATACATACATTAATAATCACTAGGGGCGCTAGAACGATTTTGAATGTAGGGGGACCAACCAATCAAAATAAATGTTGTGGTAAAAGTAGGGGGGGGGGCAACACATAGGAGGTCCCCCTAGATTTTAAAGTGAGGGGGGACATGTCCCCCGTCCCCCCTGTTGCATCGCTCCTAATAATACCCTATTTAATAACACGGTATATAATAACCAGCACGTGGTTACTATTATGATATTACGTATGCGGGTGATAAGAGCCTTCCTATTCTTTATCCGATAGTACAATCCGGAAGTCGGAAACTTACTTACTAATATTTATTCTCTTTTTAAATCATTTGTTAACTCGATATATTAACCATTTGTAACATGGCATTTTTAAATCATTATATATGTAGCAGACTAACATATTATATATTTTAATGTAGTTGTTTGTAAGTTTATATTATATATTTTTAATTAGTTATTTTGTGTATTATGCATAGATTTATAGTTTACACTATAAATGTAAACTATAAATCTATGGTATTATGTAATAATTATAAATGTTGATTTCGTATATAGTGATTTTTGTGGTTTTTTTGTTTAATGTTATTTAGTTTATTATATATTTTTAGTTAGTTATATTTTTGTTTTATTTTATGGAATAATTATAAAAGTAGAAATGTTGATTTCGTGTATATTGATTTTTGTGTTTTTTTATTTAGTGTTATTTAGTTTATTTAAATATAATTGGTTGGACCAATGAACCGTCGCGTAGAAATAATATATTCTGAATTATATTATTTCATTTTTGATTATACCATAGCATTGGAGGTTTGTATAAAGTTACATTGTAATAAACTATATTGTAATGTTGTATTATATGTTTAACATCATTAGTGTATGGTTTTTTGTTTTAATAAATTCTAAATTGTTAATAAAGAGTAATTTAAATACAACGGTCCTCTATCATTTTGAGTGGTGTTATATTGCCAACACATATTTCGACCACTCATTATTACATACATATTAGTTTATATTCTAATTTGTTCTTTTTTGTATTATTGTGTTATGTCATTTTGTTTGTTTTAAACAATAAACTCTATCTATCTATCTATCTACTTTTAGCTACGTATGCTTATTCTATCGCTACGTCACGTGTGCATGTTGATGTGTAATAGTATTAGTATACGTTGTATACTGGCATTTACACGTACACAATAAAGTCACGTGATCAATTATGTGTGCTTCAACGTTACCGGCTTTATTACTTATAATACGATAAGAATAAGTATATGTCGATGTATCCATTTATATGGATGTACCATATAAATAACTAAATATATATATATATATATATATATATATATATATATATATATATATACATTGGCTATAGAGTATCCCTATCATTGCTTCAACCTTCCACCTTATAAATCCCCATTCAGCAATATTAACGGTGATAAACATAAAATACTTCATCTTTATTATTACTGATTTCACCGAATATATTACGTATACGAAACTCTCTCACTCTCTAAAAAACAGGCCCACCAGCGAACACCGCTCAGGCTGCTGTATGTAGTATCGGGCATTCTAATACGCATAAAAGCATGTAGATACGCGCGTATATGTGCGCACACATGCACGTATATATGTTCGTTCTCGTTGTCGTATATATATATATATATATATATATATATATATATATATATATATATATATATATATATACTTTATCTAATTATCTAATAATAATACCTTGTTTTTTTTATATCTGATATCAATATATCGTAGATACTAGACTTAACGCTTGAAGCTACCTTCTAGAATACTCTATATATATATATATATTATTTCATTATCTCTTATGCAATATACATCATGTATGTCATAAGTATATGTATATATAATTATATATATATATATATATATATATATATATATATATATCATATATCATAAAGGACAATACATACATATAAAATTAATAAATTAAATTTAGCTGATAAATAAGGATAATTTATATAACACGAACTTAGAGATATCATACAAATATACAAACACACTTAATTAAACACTATTAGTTATACATATTACATAGCTACGCACGCGAACAATCATATCTCGACGCACGCGAACAATCATATCTCGACGCACGCGAACATAACGCTGACGGGTAACGCACGCAAACCGCGAACACGTGAATGGAACAAGGATGAGGAGGGAGGGGGACGATATGGTTGTGGGGGAGGGGAGGATACGGAGAGAAGGGGAGGGACGGATACGGAGAGAGGGGGTACGAGCGCGCCACGAGGCGTGCGTACCCGGTGCGTTCATTAGTGCGTTCGACGGCAACCGCACACGTACGCACGTAAACACAAACGTGGACACGACCGACATACGCACGCGTACATCTTCACCTACAGTACCGCAGTCATAGTATCGTAGTCGTAGTATAGGTAGTAGTTGTAGTAGTAGTAGTCATAGTAGTAGTAGAGTAATAGCGGTACAATCGGATACTATAGTAGTAGGATACGTAGTAGAAGGCGAGCGCTCTGGGGCACGGACAGTATCATCGGTAACAGGGAAGCTCTGAGCGCAGCCCCAGGCACGTCCCCAGGCACGAGCGCAGGCACGAGCGCACGTCCGAAGGCGCGTACGAAGGTGCCCGTATGAACATCGCTAGCACCGCGGCCGCAGCCATAACGGACTACCGACCCGTAGCCAGTACTACGCAATGCAGTACTCCGGTCGTGTCGAGAGGTCGCAAGGATTCCGGTGCCGACCAGGTCAGAGGTCATCAAGGTCAACAGTACGGAGCCGGAGGTCACCAAGGTCAACAGTACGGAGCCGGAGGTCATCAGTACGACCTTTCGCCGTTGGCTAGTAGGGGTGATCAGCTCAGCGTAGCCGTCGACATGCTACAGGCTTCGGTGAAGGGCTTCTGCGAGTCGCACAAGAAGCTACACAAGAGATCTACACCCCCGCCACCCCCGCCACCCTCCGCGTCGTCGTCGGGTAAGAAAGACACACTTCCGGTCAGGTCTCCGCTCTCCGAGCACAGGAAACAGGTTCGAATAACGTCGTGTAGGTCCGCAGTGTACTGCAGTACACTCTATACGCGTATATTATATAGTATAGCGCGCGGTATACGATGGGGTGTAGGATATAGGGTGTTGGGGGTACCATATGTAGGATACCCTGTAGACCATTCTGTGTAGGATGTTCACCTTTAAGTATATATATATATATATATATATATATATATATATATTCAAAGTAATACTTCACTAGAGTTCTCTACGTATAGTATTTAGTACATTGGCCTAGATACCGACACACATACGTACATCGTGACCTACTTATGGTATACGGTAATCGACTGACATAACACACGAGGTGTGTTCGCTACAGGGCAAGGACATACGCTTCTTCTCCTAGTATTTCACTAATTATTATATGATTGGTGGTTGTGCGGACATTGTATGTGTGTCCGGCTAGCTTGTGTGTTCAACGTACTTCAGTGTATGTCATGAGTATGTGTATGTTCAGTGTATATCTAATATGTGTGTATAATTTGTATCCAGTGCGAGCGCACATGTGTGTGTAAACAGTGGTGCGAACAACTATCGCACACACGCGCACTATCGCGCCCGCACACACACCACACACACACACATGCCAGTGGCATTATTGATCGAGCCCACATTTTTGTACTCTTCATCTGGCCGCAGCTAAAACACAGTGGCTCTATTGTCTATGTAGGCACGCTCTCTCCGGTTCAGTGATTGTGTTATCGCGCGCCTGTTTGGCATCAATGGTAGCGGTGCGGAGATAGCATTTGTGTGGGTTATGTGAGGGTTACTCAGAGGTTATCGTGTGTGGGTTACTCAGAGGTTATCATGTGTGGGTTACTGAGAGGTTATCGTGTGTGGGTTACTCAGAGGTTATCATGTGTGGGTTACTCAGAGGTTATCATGTGTGGGTTACTGAGAGGTTATCATGTGTGGGTTACTGAAAGGTTATCATGTGTGGGTTACTCAGAGGTTATCATGTGTGGGTTACTCAGAGGTTATCATGTGTGGGTTACTGAGAGGTTATCATGTGTGGGTTACTGAAAGGTTATCATGTGTGGGTTACTCAGAGGTTATCATGTGTGGGTTACTGAAAGGTTATCATGTGTGGGTTACTCAGAGGTTATCGTGTGTGGGTTACTCAGAGGTTATCATGTGTGGGTTACTCAGAGGTTATCATGTGTGGGTTACTCAGAGGTTATCATGTATGGGTTACTCAGAGGTTATCATGTGTGGGTTACTCAGAGGTTATCATGTGTGGGTTACTCAGAGGTTATCATGTGTGGGTTACTCAGAGGTTATCATGTGTGGGTTACTCAGAGGTTATCATGTGTGGGTTACTCAGAGGTTATCATGTGTGGGTTACTCAGAGGTTATCATGTGTGGGTTACTGAGAGGTTATCATGTGTGGGTTACTCAGAGGTTATCATGTGTGGGTTACTCAGAGGTTATCATGTGTGGGTTACTCAGAGGTTATCATGTGTGGGTTACTGAAAGGTTATCATGTGTGGGTTACTCAGAGGTTATCGTGTGTGGGTTACTGAGAGGTTATCATGTGTGGGTTACTCAGAGGTTATCATGTGTGGGTTACTCAGAGGTTATCATGTGTGGGTTACTGAAAGGTTATCATGTGTGGGTTACTCCGAGGTTATCGTGTGTGGGTTACTGAGAGGTTATCATGTGTGGGTTACTCAGAGGTTATCATGTGTGGGTTACTCAGAGGTTATCATGTGTGGGTTACTGAAAGGTTATCATGTGTGGGTTACTCAGAGGTTATCATGTGTGGGTTACTGAAAGGTTATCATGTGTGGGTTACTCAGAGGTTATCATGTGTGGGTTACTCAGCGGTTATCATGTGTGGGTTACTCAGAGGTTATCATGTGTGGGTTACTGAGAGGTTATCGTGTGTGGGTTACTGAAAGGTTATCGTGTGTGGGTTACTCAGAGGTTATCATGTGTGGGTTACTCAGAGGTTATCATGTGTGGGTTACTCAGAGGTTATCGTGTGTGGGTTACTGAGAGGTTATCATGTGTGGGTTACTCAGAGGTTATCATGTGTGGGTTACTGAAAGGTTATCGTGTGTGGGTTACTCAGAGGTTATCATGTGTGGGTTACTCAGAGGTTATCATGTGTGGGTTACTGAGAGGTTATCGTGTGTGGGTTACTCAGAGGTTATCATGTGTGGGTTACTGAGAGGTTATCATGTGTGGGTTACTCAGAGGTTATCATGTGTGGGTTACTCAGAGGTTATCATGTGTGGGTTACTCATAGGTTATCATGTGTGGGTTACTCAGCGGTTATCATGTGTGGGTTACTCAGCGGTTATCATGTGTGGGTTACTCAGAGGTTATCATGTGTGGGTTACTCAGAGGTTATCATGTGTGGGTTACTCAGAGGTTATCGTGTGTGGGTTACTCAGAGGTTATCATGTGTGGGTTACTCAGAGGTTATCATGTGTGGGTTACTCAGAGGTTATCATGTGTGGGTTACGCAGAAGTTATCATGTGTGGGTTACTGAAAGGTTATCATGTGTGGGTTACTCAGAGGTTATCATGTGTGGGTTACTGAGAGGTTATCGTGTGTGGGTTACTCAGAGGTTATCATGTGTGGGTTACTCAGAGGTTATCATGTGTGGGTTACTCAGAGGTTATCATGTGTGGGTTACTGAAAGGTTATCATGTGTGGGTTACTCAGAGGTTATCATGTGTGGGTTACTGAAAGGTTATCATGTGTGGGTTACTCAGAGGTTATCATGTGTGGGTTACTCAGAGGTTATCATGTGTGGGTTACTGAAAGGTTATCATGTGTGGGTTACTGAAAGGTTATCATGTGTGGGTTACTGAGAGGTTATCATGTGTGGGTTACTGAGAGGTTATCGTGTGTGGGTTACTCAGAGGTTATCATGTGTGGGTTACTCAGAGGTTATCATGTGTGGGTTACTCAGAGGTTATCATGTGTGGGTTACTCAGAGGTTATCATGTGTGGGTTACTCAGAGGTTATCATGTGTGGGTTACTCAGAGGTTATCATGTGTGGGTTACTGAAAGGTTATCATGTGTGGGTTACTCAGAGGTTATCATGTGTGGGTTACTCAGAGGTTATCATGTGTGGGTTACTTAGAGGTTATCATGTGTGGGTTACTCAGAGGTTATCGTGTGTGGGTTACTCAGAGGTTATCATGTGTGGGTTACTCAGAGGTTATCATGTGTGGGTTACTCAGAGGTTATCATGTGTGGGTTACTCAGAGGTTATCATGTGTGGGTTACTGAAAGGTTATCATGTGTGGGTTACTCAGAGGTTATCATGTGTGGGTTACTCAGAGGTTATCATGTGTGGGTTACTGAAAGGTTATCGTGTGTGGGTTACTCAGAGGTTATCATGTGTGGGTTACTCAGAGGTTATCATGTGTGGGTTACTCAGAGGTTATCATGTGTGGGTTACTGAGAGGTTATCGTGTGTGGGTTACTCAGAGGTTATCATGTGTGGGTTACTCAGAGGTTATCATGTGTGGGTTACTGAAAGGTTATCGTGTGTGGGTTACTCAGAGGTTATCATGTGTGGGTTACTCAGAGGTTATCATGTGTGGGTTACTCAGAGGTTATCATGTTAATGCATTGTGTGTGGTCGCTTGTAAGTGGCTAAACCTGTAACTTAATAATAATATTAATATATATATATTTAGTATTATTGTTATTGTTATTTTGGTGGAGTCCTTTCATTCCATCCATAAACTTAGATGAAGTTTTCACTTATAAACATATATGGCTCTCCCTTCGAAGCCTCTATATATATGTATTCCCAGTTAGCAAGGCGTCAGACACACAAGCAGTAGGACACGGGTTCGAGATTCGTCCACCGCACCATTAAAATAGGTCTTCAAATATTATTTAGAAGTGATCGTATATAATAATGTATACATAAATGATCGGCTCTCGTTAAAACCATGGATGCCTTAACATGAGAGCGGCTTCGAAGGTACATTATAGCCATATTTGGTTATAAGTGAAAACTTCATCTAAATTCCTGGATGGAATGAAAGGCTCCACTAAATAAAATAGCAATAACTATATGCATATTAGAATCAGATAGAGTGTATACACTCAGGAAAACACAAAAGCAAAGCTCGACTAGGTATTTTCCCATTCAACTTGATAACAGCATTACAAGAATAACAAAATAAAAAAATATAAGTAAATTATAAAATGACAATAACTTATTTTAAAATTTCAATTTTGTATATCATTAGAACTATAATTTTGTATATATATACTATTGTATATATTATTAAAATTATTTGATAAGTAAATGTGATTCGTGTAAATGAAAATCGTGCTGAATAAATAAGTATATACTTGAACATTGTTATCAAGGAGAGGTCATCATTTTCAGTTAAATACAAAATAAAATATAATAAATATATATATATATATATAATATATATATATTATATATATATATATATATATATATATATAATATAATATGTATATCACAAGCCCTATACACTACCTCATATCTAACTAGCACTCTATAACCGTGACCTCGTATATCACGTATGTACGTATGCCTAACCTTTGCATACTATAGCGCATGCGCTGAACAAGGTCACACACCACACCGGACCGCACCTCGCAATTAGCGACTTATTAACCGACTCGCACCGCGATGTTCGCTCTCTCTCTCATTAGCACCGAGCATCGCGCCACCGGAGTATTATATTCGCACCGCACAGTTAACCGCACACTGTCACCACCGCACCACTCCGAGCCGAGCGTAACCCACTCTTTAGTCGTCTGCCTATAGTGTACTGCTGATCTCCCGCACACCCGATAGCCAATCACGGCACAGGTATATCGTAGTGTCGCTATCGCACACCGTTGCCATAGTAACGAGTAGTGCTGCAGTAAATGATGCTCAAATTTAAAGTATGATTCAGTCTCAGTATCAGTTACCTAAAGTCTTAACTCGGCTAGGGCTGGTTTTGTTAGAATCTCGGCTCGGCTCGGGCTCGCTTGACTAGATTTAAGGCTCGGCTCGGGCTCATTTTTTTTCCGAAAATAAAAGTCTCGACTCGGCATTAAAAACCAAAAGTCTCGGCTCGGCATCAAAAGCTCGTCATAATGTACATCACTAGTAATGAGAGTGTCTTCTGATCGTTACGCTGCGGTGTGTTAACTCGCTCTCAGTCAGCCGCACACTCGCACACCCGCACACTATATTACCTACTTACTATTTAGAAGATTTCTTACATTTGTTTGGTTCGTCGTAATAAATGAGAGTGAACTCAGGTAGATATAGAAGTTCACTGAACTTATCGAGATATCTACCTGTCAGTGAAAGGAATGGAAAAAAAACATATTAATAAAAGTAACAATAGAGTAAAATATTATAATAAATTATTTAAATATTAAAATAGTTATAATACGAATAAATATTAAACATATAAGTATTATATATAAATTAAAAAAAAATTATAATAATAGATAAAAATAACAATAAAATGATATGTGTACAAATAAAGAGGAAAAAATAACATGTAGTTGATAAGTCGACCACAACGAACGAATGGTATAAGGCTACTAGCTATCAGTATGGATGTGCTAAGTCCCTTGAGATGATCCCCCCTCCCCCACAATCATGCTAGTATACTTACTACTCGGCATATAATACACCACCGCACGTTACAATCAATACACAAAAACATGAAATAATTCCCCTTTCTAAAATAATCAATAAATAAATATAATATATAAAACGAACGCATTACTTTTTCGAGTTAAACGAGCAAACATGAAAAAAACGAAAAAACGACGGAACAAAAATAAACAGTAAATAAAGGTAGGATTACGTTTAGTTCGCAAACATATCGGAATACGATCCGGCCGAGAGTCCCAAGTATGACATGCGCGCGCGTTAGGAATCCATTGCTCGTGCGTAATCGATACATCCGGTACGATGAGTAGTATACTCAACACAACCGAACACAGCAACCCCGCTCAGTTCTAGGCTGTATACTATTAGCAGGAATGTATGTATAAATAGTTATCCGTGCGGCTAGATGGCAGCACGGTAATATAATCTACTACAGAGGCACGGTAACTATGCGATGTCTATGTATCTACACGTTGCTCGCATGTATACCCAGGTAGTACTACTACGTACCATGTAGTATGTTCTTCGTTATATCGGTGATACTATCGCACTGGTTACAGTACGTTACAGACTCTACTAAGGTAGTACAGTGTGTATACTATAGTACTACTGTAGTACTACTGTAATGATATCGCATTATTATAAACACACTTTATTGTAAACGTTAAAAGTAATCGTTATAATACACCGTAAAAGTTATCAGTTAGTGATCTTATTCTATTTCCGGTATACAGGGTTTAATCTATATATATATATATATATATATATATATATATATATATATATAAATATATATATATATATATAATATTAATCAATTATACAAGATATATAATAACAATTAATACATAAATATATAAAATAACCTATGATAGTAAATATTTCACGAATATTTAATATCATTTATGAATACAATTAAGAAGATTAAATGGAAATACTAAAAAATATCCTGTTGTCATCACGAGCGATATTTCCATAATGAAGCAGCATATATGTATAGATTCCATAGATTCTGAAGTACATGTTCCCATAGTTCAGTGAGGTCAGAGTGAGGTCACAGTGAGGTCACATGACTGTAGGTGTCGGGTAAACGTCAATCAAAGATGTTTATAATGCCACGTGTAGACTAACCGAGTTATTAGATCTGGAGATTATTATTTGTAAACTATTTACAAATTATAATAAAGCTAATAATTCTACAACAGTGATCAATTTCAAATCGTTTAAATGGTATGAAATAGATCTATTTATTAATAATTCGAAACAACAATAATCATCATCATGTGTAAAAACCGTGTAGTTAATGTAGACCTATATCATGTCTATCAGTAGTTCGTGTATATGTACCATGGTATATATCATGATGATTTAGAGGATAACAATAAGATGGACACAAATAGTGATTTAGTGCTAATTGTATCACGTGGAAAGGAACACAGTCACGAGTTGAGCGTAATTCACATAACCAACAGTAAGTATAGATACTGTAGTAGATCAAACCTTACAACAAAATATATATATATATATATATATATATATATAGATGTATCACGTGAAGTTACGTGATGTCAGTGTTATATGTTTATCTTTATATAATTATCATTAGTCAATACATATATATATTAGTATTATTACAAGACAATAACAACACCGCATCACTATACGAATGGCTACAGGCTGACGCCGACGTAATACTATTGCGTAACACAGATAACGCGTGTTGCGTCATAGATGTTGCGTCATAACTGTTGCATCATAGCCTACAGGTATGCCTACAGGTGTGTCTCTGCGAGGCAGCGTAACATACAGGTGTACTGGTGAGCCTATGCATATCTCATATACATTATGTAATATTGCAGGTAATCATCTTAATCAACATTAGTTATATAATAACCGAGCGTAATTATACCCCCCCCCCCCCGCGCAGACAGACAGACATACATATTGATTGATTGATTAAACGTGAGAGTCACGCGTAGACATATAACGAGTGTCATTCGAAAGTTCATGCATATACTATCAATTGAATATGGTATATATATATATAATATATATTATATATATATATAAATATATATATATATATATATATATATATTTGTTATAATAAAGCGTTTATTAATGGAGCTAAATGTGACATTATTGATGTGACGATGATGTAATATCGTCACTCGATGATGTCATCTGTGTGTTATGATTGTTACGTGATGTTACGCAACCTAACTTCGTACGATTGATGGGGGTTAACGTGGACCGGTGAAGGGTAGTACATCATTGTTAACACTAGTGAATCAATCAATGTTTTAGAAGTTACTTACTATTTATATATACTGCCTGTGTGGCTCAGTTAGCAAAGGCGTCAGACACACAAGCGGTAGAACACGGGTTCGAGCCTCGTCCGGACCATTAAAATAGGTCTTAAATAATATTTAGAAGTGTTATGTAATTGTGTGTAAATAAATGATCGGCTCTCGATAAAACCATGGATGCATCAACACAGGAGCGACTTCTAAGGGATATTATAGCCATATGGTTAAAAGTGAAAACTTCATCTATACATATTATAGGCTTCAAGTGTTATTAGCTATGGACTTATAAGTTCATGGTGTATCATTAGGGGGTAACTTAGGTGTACATGGGGGGTAACTTAGGTGTACATGGGGGAAACTATGGGGTATCTACAGAACGCTGATTACCGTATGGATAGGGGTGCTAATTTCCAGTTTGACAAATCACCGATTTATCAATAGTATAGGCTTGTTTTATATACTACACACATACACTCGTACACATACACGTATACACACACATACACACACACTTACACACATACGCAAGCACTCGTACACTATTCGTCATCGGAAACCGTTATGCAATAGGTTATGCAACAGTTACGTAATAGTTGTGTATACTAGCGTTAGGCTTGTACGTGAAATAGATATCCAGCAGTACATGTAATATCTATGTATATATACACACACACACATATACATATACATATACATATATATATATATATATATATAACTATATATATTACTAGTTTTTATTCGATACTCGCGCACCGTACGTCGTACATGTGTTTCATTGACTAGAAGAAATAAACATTATGCTGGCTCTGCATACCTTGTAACATACCTACCTATAACGTATAATATACCTTCCTATAACGTATAATATACCTTCCTATAACGTATAATATACCTTCCTATAACGTATAATATACCTTCCTATAACGTATAATATACCTTCCTATAACTTATAATATACCTTCCTATAACGTATAATATACCTTCCTATAACGTATAATATACCTTCCTATAACGTATATGCTATAACGTATAATATACCTTCCTATAACGTATAATATACCTACCTATAACGTATAATATACCTTCATATAACGTATAATATACCTTCCTATAACGTATAATATACCTTCCTATAACGTATAGGCTATAACGTATAATATACCTTCCTATAACGTATAATATACCTTCCTATAACGTATAGGCTATAACGTATAATATACCTACCTATAACGTATAGGCTATAACGTATAATATACCTTCCTATAACGTATAATATACCTACCTATATCTTATAATATACATACCTATAACTTATAATATATATTATATTGTATACCTACATATAACTTATGATATACCTACATATGCTTACTTGCTTATTTCGGGATTCTTTTTATTGATTCCCTGACAGTTATTGACTTCCAAACATCACGATTCATCATAGCCGCTCGTAGATAATTTTCTCGTAGACCGGTATCACGCTCCAGAGTCTTTATATATGAATCAAGTGGTCTTCCTCGCCTTCTTGTTCCATAGGTTGGCTGCCACAGAACCATATTCGAAACTACCTCGTATTCTCTTCGTAGGCAATGGCCGACAAACTTTAGTCTTCTTCTTCTGATCTTGTTCGGTAATCTTTCTAGTGCCCTATAAAGTATTTCATTCTTGATTTTATTTGTAAGGTGGATATTTAAAACCATTCTCAGAATTTTTGTATATGTTCCAGCCAACTTTTTGAGTAGTGAGTTTGTTAATGTCCATGTTTTACAGCCGTATAACATAACGGATTCGACAGTTGCAATAATTAGCCTAATTTTGAACTTCCAACTGAGTTTTGAATTCCAGATGTTTCTCATCTGGTGGCAGGTTCTCCAAGCTTGCGCTTTTCTGATTTTGATATCTTTGTCGCTACTATCTACCCATGCCCCGAGATATTTGAAATCTTCAACTCTTTTCAGATCTGTTTCATCTATAGTCTTGATATCAAACTGTTGGTTGTTGTTGTATGACATATATTTTGTCTTGCCTGTATTCATACTTAGTCCTATACATTTTTCTGATATCTCGACTCTTCTTAGCATCTGCTCTGCTTCATTGCTACCATCACTAACTAAGACTATATCGTCCGCAAAGTCCATGTCGGTGACTATTATGGGTGTTACCCTTCTGCTTTGTCTCTTCATTGATTGGATACCAAGCTTTTCTTCCCTTCCCGTTAGATCTTTTCTCATGATATAGTCAATAACAATGACAAATAGGTATGGGGCAAGTGTGTCCTCTTGTAAAACACCAGCAAGAATACTGAATGTTTCCGTCTCTCCGTCTGGTGTTATGACATTGGCAGACGTATCTTCATACATGATACTGATAGCTGTCATAAACTCTTCCGGTATTCCATATGCTTTTAGTATTAACATCATTTCTCTATGAACTGTATCAAAAGGTTTGTTAAAGTCAATGAAGATAAGTATAGCTTCAATATTATTGTCCTTTACTCCTTCTACCAGTCTCCTTAGAGCGAATATCTGACTAGTAGTTGTTCTTCTACTTCTAAAACCGTTCTGATTTTTCTCAGACGACAATCTAGGTACGGTCTAATTCTATTCATTATCATACGATTATAGGTTTAGGCCACTAATGAGCTTAGACATATACCTCTGTAGTTGACACCCATACTAAGATCTCCGGATTTCATTTCTTCCGAATTATATTCAGTAATGAGCACTGTCTGGGCTTCGCTTTGTCGATAAGTGCTCTGTTACAGAATTGGAGAACGATAGCGTATAGGTCAGATCGTTTTCAATCTTGTGGACTAATATACCTTCCTATAACGTATAATATACCTATATATAACGTATAACATACCTATATGTTACTCATTAATCTCAATACGTTTAATACGTATTTTCTGATAATTATAAATTACTAATTAAGTATATATTTTCTATATATTACATATATTTAATAATTCGTTACGTTATTCAAGAATTGCTTATTTATAAAGTAAGCGATATTGAATGATGCATGCGATGTTAAATTATAAAGTACAAATTTAAATTCAACATATGTAATTAATAGTTATAATGATTGTATATTAGTATTGATAATATTACACAGTATATTGATATCGAACTATAATCTCAAGTAAGGTTTTAGGAGTAATAGTATACTATTGGGACTTATAGAGGTTATATGTTTACATAGTATATACTACTATACTAGTATAGTATATATAGGTAAATAGGTATATAGGTTAATAGGTGATAGGTTAATAGGTTAATAGGTAATAGGATAATAGTACCTATAGGTTAATAATAGTATATTAGTATAGTGTAAATAGTATAGTATACTTAGATATGTACATATTATAAATATATATATAGCTAATATATATATATATATATATATATATATATACATATATATATA
Source organism: Osedax fenrisi (assembly GCA_964019155.1). Taxonomy (NCBI): domain Eukaryota; kingdom Metazoa; phylum Annelida; class Polychaeta; order Sabellida; family Siboglinidae; genus Osedax; species Osedax fenrisi. Next base: position 2,278,840 of record OZ025239.1, read on the forward strand.
TATATAAATCTACCCCAAAAGCTTATGTTTAAACTTGAGATGATACAACGACTTTCTATACGCACCCTATATAAACTGAAGTTCTCTTCAATAGTGATAATATCGACTTTAATGCGATCACTCGGCTGGCTTAAGTTTAGGTATCTCTGCAGGTACAGACTACATGCATCACCCATAAGGTGATCCATATTAGATCTCCCGAGTACCTAGCAGCTTGATCAGTATTCAGACCCTTAGTCGAGCTAGCAGGAAATGTCACACGATGATTATTGTGCAACGCTAGACTCTCTCTGCTCACTCTGAATCTGCTTTCTCTGTGGTAGCTCCACAATACTGGAATGTCCTATACCATATGACATTATGTGTTTGAAATCTCTGTCACTATTTAAATGTAAACTCTCCACGTACCTATTAACATTGTAACCTACCCTCCCGTTTCCTTCATTTTGATTGTACTTTATTTATTTTTGTTTCCTTATCATGACGACTATAACCACCAAGTGATTTTGTAGTCAATAAACCATTTTAAAATAAAAATAAAATAAATATATATATTATATACATATATTGGTAGCTACTATTTAACCTTCACTACCTATTACTATCCTATGAAGAGTTGTGAACCTATCGGATATCAATGAAATAGCGTTCTAACCACGTGGTAAGCTAGACTTAATGCCAGTACATGCGTACTAAGAATTCATTAGTACTTGATCAATGTACAGTTTGGGATAATTAAAAAATCAATATTTTATGAAATAATGTATATGAAACACAAGAACCTAATTCTAATAAATAGGATCACATATAAACTAGATAACACTATTAAATATAGGTCAACATATAGGAAATATTTATAAATTTATATAATATAAATAATTGAGAATAACGTATATAAAATAGTATTAGTAAGCGATATTCAAAGTATATAGTAAATGGTACATTATACAACGCCGTAGAACTTGTGAAATAGAATAAAAAATACAGTAACAACGGCAATAACAATAGAAACTATAATAATAACAACAACAACAACAATAACATCCACAAATAATAAACGAAATTAAAAGTTAAATAAACATCGTTATTAAATCAACGTAATATAAATTTCTAATTCGAGGCCTATTCGAAAGTCTTCGCTGTGACGCAATAGAGAACATCCCGGTATATTACGTAATCACAAAGGCTAGAGAAAAGTTACGTAATGGGCTGGTTCAGTAGGAAGAAGGAGTCCAAAGTTCACAGAGTCCGTTACCCCGGCTTCAGGAGGGAAAGTCGTAAAGGCAAGGTTCAAAGTTCACACGCATTAGTTATGACAACATTAGTTACTACACTCACGCTCACACACACCTAATGCACACACACACACGCGTATACACATAACCTCGTGACCTCAACATACCCTATAAGGGTTTAGAGTGTACTTTTCGTAGCGGTGGACACATGGACATGCTACCGTGGTATCTATGTAATCAACTGTCCACCTGTTCATCTTATCAACTGTCCACCTGTTCATCTTATCAACTGTCCTGTTATACAATCTATACCTTTAGTTACTTCTATCAATCACTCCAGCATGTTACATTCAGCTTTACACTTACCGTAATACACTAGATAAATATATACATGTATATATACACACATATATATATATATACTAATACTAATTATATTTATTTACTGAAATCACAAATATATATATTGAATACAATACGAATAACGGATACAAATGGACCCCTCAATACGTCATAGACACTAAACATGTTATAAATAACTGTGAGGGGCCCCGGACAATACAATACAAATAGTAACAATTTTGTTTTCTTGTGTTTTGATTTATCGTTTTTAAGTTCTTGATAAACACAAGAGAAAAACAAGAACTGCCTGGAGTCAAACCCCGGACCTCTGACTTACTAGCTTTTGGTTGTCCAACTGAGCCATATACCCCATACAACTATATATATACCTAGCTACATACAAACCTAGCTCGTCATAACTACCTATACCTACTAGCCAATGCGGTGTCCGATGTTACGTAATAAGCCCGTTCACGTAGAGATGACGTCATCCGCGTGTGAGTGACGTCATCGCTAGAGAGAGAGAAAGAGAGAGAGAGAGAGAGAGAGGGAGAGAGAGAGAGAGAGAGAGAGAGAGAGATAGAGAGAGAGAGAGAGAGAGAGAGAGAGAGAGAGAGAGAGGGGGAGAGGGAGAGGGATAGGGAGAGGGAGAGGGAGAGGGAGAGGGAGAGGGAGAGGGAGAGGGAGAGGGAGAGGGAGAGAGAGATAGATATAGAGAGAGAGAGAGATAGAGAGAGAGAGAGAGAGAGAGAGAGAGAGAGAGAGAGAGAGAGAGAGAGAGAGAGAGAGATAGAGAGAGATATACGCGCTGGTATTAGCTAATACCAGCAGTGATTATTGCAAGCTTGACTAACACCAGCAAGCTTGACTAACACTATCCATCATCGATTTAGAATACCACACACCACATATACCTAGGACATACGCCGTAGGACATACGTGTGTATAAGTACACTCACATGTGTAAATATATATTGTATGTGTTTCTTTTGTGTTTATCAATAACTTAATAAATAATAAATCAAAACACACATTAAATTTCATACACGCATACAAAATACACACACATACATCTAAAGATCTACATTAAACACACCTCCACGTATAACACTCGTGCCTATAGAGCAGGGGGCACGATGACATCGAACAGGGGCACCCCCTTCTGCTGAAGGAACCACCCGCAGCAGCAGAAGCACGTAAACACAACAACAGCTTAGGGGCATCACGTGACAGGAAGTCTAGCGAAGCGGAACCGACCTCGTCTGACCCCATTACGGGAGTTCACCGCAACAGTAATGGCGGCGCGCTACGACCTTCGCGACCGCTACAACGACCTCTACTACCGGCGCAGCGTCATCTGTCGACTGTTCCGCTGCTCACTTCCGGACCACGTGGTCTGCCGATGTATTCGCTAAACTCGTATACCCCGCCACAACAACAGAGATACAACGTCGCCCCTCTCAGTAAAGCCGGTAAATATACACCTACACACACCTACACACACCTATACACACCTATGCACACACCTATGCACATACCTATACACATACCTATACACATACACATATAATGTACGGTATACGTCGTACACTTACATACACGGATATTTAAATAAAATTCATTTTGGTGGAGTCCTATCATCCCATCACGAAACTTATATGACATTTTAATTAACCATATGGTTCTAATTGCCCTTCGAAGCCGCTCTCATATTAATGCATCTATGGTTTTAACGAGATACGATAATTATCGGAATAATATTTAGAAGTGATCTTTATAATTATGTATACACAATATATATATATATACAGTAATTATAATTATTGTATATATATATATATATATATTGTGTATACATAATTATATAAGATCACTTCTAAATATTAGTTTAAGACATATTATAATGGTCTCGAACCGTCATCCCACAGCTCGCGTGTCTGACATAGCCTCGTGTGGGTATTAAGCCCCACAATCAGTTATGATATACGCACACACACACACACATCTACACACACACTATCACGAGGCTAGGGCCTGCAGTGTACAACGCGCATGTCACACATTGCATAGCTATGGCTGTATTGCGGTATAGCGAGTGTACGGTGTCTACCTATGTATGTGTGTGCGTATGTGTGCGTATGTGTGCGTATGTGTGTGACGGTGTGTGTGACTGTGTGTCTATACGACATGACGTCGTGTAATCTCTATTACTCACTGATATTACAGATACAGATAACTCATCTTCCTGTTTCAAGGTAACACACATATATATATATATATATATATATATATATATATATATATATATATATATGTGTGCTTGTATATGCGTGTATGTATATTAAGCATAGTTGTGATTTATTTAAAATGTAATTTAATTTATTAAAGAAAATGTTTAAATCCAATCCAAGAAATAGACGCGCTAGCAAAGCTATAGGTCAATGCTAGAGGTCAATTCTAGAGGTCAATGGTAGATGTCGAGTAGTAGATGTCGCAGTGGTATACGACTATATCATACCTCGGCGACCTGTGGGTAGGGGCGCCGGAACCATGGTGTGTATGTAAGGGGGGACCAAACAATCAAAATCAATGTTGTGGTAAAAGTGGAGGGGCCCAATACAAAGGAGGTCCCCCCTAGATTTTAAAGTGGGGGGGGGGTCATGGGCAGCGCCCCTAAAGGTCGGCTACAACTAAACCAATACACAGGTCACGTGGTGGTATGATGAGTCACCGTGTTGTTTGCGCTATGTTATCACTATTAGATTATCATCACGTAATTAATAAGTTGCCGCCACTACGGCACTACTGGTCAAGCCCGTACTGACCACTGACCACTAGTGGACGGTCCGTAGTGGTCAGTTTAGTAGTGGTCAGGCCAGTAGTGGTCAGCAGCGATATTCAATTACGCGATCTGTCGGCGGCGGCGGGGTGTTACGTCATAGCGAGTGGTTACGTCATAGCTAGTGGTTACGTCATAGCTAGTGGTTACGTCATAGCTGGTGGTTACGTCATAGCTGGTGGTAATACTAACGGAGGTAACTGGAGGTAACCTAGTGGTAGAGTAGCAGTACCAGGAGGAGGAGGAGGAGGAGGAGGAGGAGGATGAGGAGGGTGATGCTCGACAACAGGTGATGGTCACGGCGTTACCACACACACATACACGCATACCTAACAGCACACATACACGCACACACATACACGGGTATACCTCCTCTATAGGGTGCGTTACGTGTAGATCACGTGTGTGTGTGTGTGTGTGAGGGAGGCAGGAGGTGATGTATGTGTGTGTAGATCACGTGTGTGTGTATGTGTGAGGGAGGCAGGAGGTGATGTATGTGCGTGTATACTAGTGATGTAAATGATGCTCAAATCTAAAGCATGATGCAGTCTCAGTCTCAGTTACCTAAAGTCTCAACTCGGCTCGGGCTCGTTTTATTAGAGTCTCGGCTCGGCTCTGGGCTCGTTTGGCTAGAGTCTCGGCTCGTTTTTTTTCCGAAAATGAAATTCTCGGCTCGGCATCAAAAATCAAAAGTCTCGGCTCGGCTTCAAAAGCTCGGCATCATTTACATCATTAGTGTATACCCTCCACCCTACTCCAGCCTCCACCCTACTCCGTCTCTTTCTCCTCCTCATCCTCCACCCTACTCCTCCTCCAGCCTCCACCCTACTCCGTCTCTTTCTCTTCCTCATCCTCTTCACATCGCAGTTTCCGGAGTGCGTTATCCCACTTGACCAGTAGCCCTCACGTAGTGTATACTATAGTGTATGACATCAGTAGCTACAGCATCACTCACTCGATAAGCAACACAACAGCAACACAACAGCTCCCACACATGTACATATATAGTATAGTTATACATATATTCACCGAGCTCGTGTGTGTAACGCACACTTTGATAGCGCACACTTAGCACTCCGAGGTGCGGGTTATGCGGGTCGCACACTTAGCACTCCGAGGTGCGGGTTATGCGGGTCGCACACTTAGCACTCCGAGGTGCGGGTTATGCGGGTCGCACACTTAGCACTCCGAGGTGCGGGTTATGCGGGTCGCACACTTAGCACTCCGAGGTGCGGGTTATGCGGGTCGCACACTTAGCACTCCGAGGTGCGGGTTATGCGGGTCGCACACTTAGCACTCCGAGGTGCGGGTTATGCGGGTCGCACACTTAGCACTCCGAGGTGCGGGTTATGCGGACGCACTGTGTGTGTGCTATACACCTACCTGGTCACACGTATAGTGGTGTGTGTGTGCGCGCGTCTGTATGTGCTGGTTAACGCATCACTTCATAGCATGCTGCTAATGGCACGTGGTATATGTCACGTGGTATATGTCACGTGGCAGTAACCATTACGCAGTGTTATGTAATATACATACACACGCACGCACGCACGCACACACACACGCACACACATAATCACTTATATGTGTAGGTAAGCATTATAAGGTAGTGTATCGGTATACCTCTATATTCACTTCCGGTATTAACTGCATGTTAAATATCACGTGTATGACATGCGCACACACACACACTAATATCGCTGTTAATAACTTGGGTTACCATAGCAACGGTCACAAGAAACACTACGAGAAATAAACAATGTAATACCGAACTAGAAGTTTAATTCAACAGAAACTACTTAATATTTAGTCAATTATAATTGTATTAAAATACTCCTGAGTGTTTAGAGATATCCACTGGAGCTGTAGCTAAACTTCAAAGTGTACGGTACACTAAACCCAACTATATACGTAATATATATATATTTAATTAACTATACAAAGTCAAATAATCATAAGTTTTATAAAAAATAAAATATAATATATTTAGTAAACGAAATTGAAAAAAAATAGATATGTTATCACATATATGAGAATAAACGCTATGCAATTAAACAAAAATTCGATGTCTAGCCATAGCTATTATATATAATGTATAAAAAGCCTTCGTGTTTTTAAAACAATAACCAATTCACTATCTCCTTAATATACCGAGACATGCGCGTCCCCTCCCCAGCGATGGTATAAAGCTAGTTATTCCGCTAGGGGGACATATCGGTAGTCACCTAGTTATTATACATCGTTGTCAGTGCGCGACGATAGTCACAGGAGATAATCTATGCCCGACGGAGTGAATAGGCCCTACAGAGGCGGATACACCACGTGTCTATAGAGCACACGTGGTGTATCCGTGTGTCACGTATGCTATGAAGAGTGGTGCGCGTGCGTAAGTGATTTAGTGACGTCACGTGTGATAAGTGCTTCACGGTGGTCACGATTCTTCTACAGAAATACGCGTATGAATATATTATATTATAGATATATATACATATATATATATATATATATATATATATATATATATATATATATATATTATGTATATGATATGTAAATAGTGTTCACATTATATTGTATAAAAACGAAAGCACTACTACGCGGTGTATCGTGGTCACGTGTTGATGTGTTGCGTAGGTCACGTGTTGATGTGTTGCGTAGGTCACGTGATTACAGTAACATTACGTAATATATCTCCATATATCTATTACGTATGTAGTGTAAGTTTATACCGATCAGTTATTCTTATATCACTTCCACTTATTATAGTACTGTAGTAGTGGTATAGGTGGTAGTAGTAGTAGTAGTAGTAGTAGTGGTATAGGTGGCAGTAGTAGTAGTATTAGTAGTTCAATAATACCTATAATAGGTTTATAAGCAATGCCAGATACGCAGGGCTTCTGGATCTAGCTCCCTTTGCCATATTACGAAAACAATACAGTGTAGAGATATTATCCGCTTATAAAAAAGTATTATCAATAGTTTCTCATTGATCAATCCAAGAACAATGGATTTATTAAATAGTAGACTACAATGCAATACATATTATATCTACCCTTCATTTATTATATCAGTGCATTTTTATAGATTACAAATATGCTTCCCACAATTCACTGCTAGCTGGCTGCCCTTTTATAATACCACTATAGTATTACTGCTACTATTAATAGTAACATTACTCATCCGTATATATAGCAACCTTGTCTTCTCTATATGCCATTGATTATACGCATGCGCATATGACAATGAATCATGGTTTTACTATTGTTCTTGAAGTGAAGAGTGATGAATGACAGATTATGTTAACATTTCATGTATTATAACATTTCTATATAACCTCATATAATTATATATATATAATATATATATATATATATATATATATATATATATATATATATATATATATATACGTGAGTGTGTGTTATCCACACGGAAGTATTTAATATTAGAATACATTCGGAACTATATTATTTATTATTGATTTATTCATTAGATCTTATTATTAATAATTTAATATTATCTATGTAATATTACTGTTTATCGAGTTATGATTACTGAGATAATTAATATTCTTGCGTAATAGTATTACATAATATAGCTATGCATCTATTATAAACATCAATGCATACACTATTACATGATATTTCATGCTATTACCACGTAAGCTACATGTATGTAAAGTTAATAATACAGCTATTTTAATATCGCCCATCGTACGATAATGTATTCTATGTTACGTAACTCTGAGCGTTATACAAGCCCGCTATGATATAATACACTATTCTTACGTAATAGCTATTGCACAACAACTATTATGTAACCCCGAGGGGCTATTCGCCTTAACAGAACATCAGTACATATCTTGTATCACCACTACTACTACGAATGCTACTACTACTACTACTACTACTACTACTACTACTACTACTACTACTACTACTACTACTACTACTACTACTACTACTACTACTACTACTACTACTACTACTACTACTACTACTACTACTACTACTACTACTACTACTACTACTACTACTACTACTACTACTACTACTACTACTACTACTACTGCTGCTGCTACTACTACTACTACTACTACTACTGCTGCTGCTGCTGCTACTACTACTACTACTACTACTACTACTACTACTACTACTACTACTACTACTACTACTACTACTACTACTACTACTACTACTACTACTACTACTATTACTACTACTACTACTACTAATACTACTACAACTACTACTACTACTACTACTACTACTACTACTACTACTACTACTACTACTACTACTACTACTACTACTACTACTGCTACTATTACTACTACTACTACTACTACTACTACTACTACTACTACTACTACCTCAACAGTGACTACCACTGTTGCCATCTATATGACTACTACTATCGTCACCTATAATAGTACTACGAATATTCACCAGGTGCTGGTATTTGTTCGAGTGGTATTCGTGAAGATAGGAGAGATAGACACGCTGAAGGAGACTTTCATGGCGGACGTGTTCATACAGTTGAAGTGGAGAGAGCCTACGTTGGATGGCAAACGACACGTGGTTAGTAGGTGAGCGAAAACGGGGAGTGAGCGATAACGGGAGTGAGCGATAACGGAGAGTGAGCGATAACGGAAAGTGAGCGATAAAGGGGGTGGGTGGGGAGGGTAAGTAGAGATAGCCGGATGTAGGATGATAAGTAGGCAGATAGGGAAGGACATGAATATAGCGATGTTGTCGTAGATAAAGAAGATGGACATGAGGGAATGATGGATGGACATAAATGTAGTGAAATATACATATAAATAAATAAAGAGTGAGATAAGCCGGAAGGATGGATAAGTAGAGATATAGCGAGGGAGCGAGATATGGAGAGATTACTAGATAGCTATTAAGATAAATAGATATATATATATGGTGGGTGAAAGAAGTAGAAAATGAGCGGTACAATGAGGATATATAGATAAAGGGTAAATGAGGGATAGTTATTAATAGATATATGTATATAGAGTGGTATATATATATTGTGGGAGGGAGGGAGGTAGATTTATCCAGGCATTGACCACATATATCTATACATACATATGTAAGCACATCTAAATATACATGTTACGGGTGTTTTATTAATAACCTTTCATATGTGATCAATATACAGTAACATACCACGAATAAGCATATGAATAAGTATAATATATAGATATTTTTTATAAAGTTATATTTCTATTGTCAGTGTATATTGAGTACTTACAGTATTATTAAATACATTGATTATAACGGTTTAATGGATATATACCTGGATAATTCTCAGTATTATTAATACTTACAGTATTATTAAGTACTTACAGTATAATTAAGTACTTACAGTATTATTAACTACATTGATTATAACGGTTTAATGGATTAATTTTACCTGGATAATTCTCTACTTTATCTAATCTATTACGTAATCGCTCACTACAATAGATTATGTAATAATGCGCGCACACACACCATGGAGTGTACTTGTTATATTCATAAATGTATATATATATATATATAATACAATTATCTAATTAAAGAAATTATAAATAAAGTAACGCTGTAATTGTGTGGGTTTTTAATATTCATACATGTGTAATTCATAATTAGTATATATATATATATATATATATATATATATATATAGAGAGAGAGAGAGAGAGAGAGAGAGAGAAACATTTATATTCTTGTTCGTATAACATTATAATACATATTCTCTATGAAGAAGCGCGGCATCCTTTAGATAAAGTAGGCCATGGGAGAAACTACTTCCGTTAGAACAACCAGTTATAAATCGATAAATTAATAAGCACTTATTTTATACAATTCATATCTGGTTAAGTAGACTATAGTGCATACTATATGCACATGTATGTCCTATAGAATAACATTCCATTACGTAAACATTATACCATTCTGACGTAGACAGTGTATACATACTATATTATGAAGTAGACCATTATGACAGTAGTCCATTATGACAGTAGTCCATTATGACAGTAGACCATTATGACAGTAGTCCATTATGATAGTAGAACAGTATGACAGTAGACCAGTATGACAGTAGACCAGTATGAAAGTAAACCATTATGACAGTAGACCATTATGACAGTAGACCAGTATGACAGTAGACCAGTATGACAGTAGACCATTATGACAGTAGTCCATTATGACAGTAGTCCATTATGACAGTAGATCATTATGACAGTAAACCATTATGACAGTAGACCATTATGACAGTAGACCATTATGACAGTATACCATTATGACAGTAGTCCATTATGACGTATACCATTATGACAGTAGACCAGTATGACAGTAGACCAGTATGACAGTAGACCATTATGACAGTAGACCAGTATGACAGTAGACCATTATGACATTAGACCAGTATGACAGTAGACCATTATGACAGTAGACCATTACGACAGTAGTCCAGTATGACAGTAGACCATTATGACAGTAGACCATTATGACAGTAGACCAGTATGACAGTAGACCATTATGACAGTAGACCAGTATGAAAGTAGACCATTATGACAGTAGTCCATTATGACAGTAGACCATTATGACAGTAGTCCATTATGACAGTAGTCCATTATGACAGTATACCATTATGACAGTAGTCCTGTATGAAAGTAGTCCATTATGACAGTAGACCATTATGACAGTAGACCATTATGACAGTAGACCATTATGACATTAGACCATTATGACAGTAGACCATTATGACAGTAGTCCATTATGACATTAGACCATTATGACAGTAGACCATTATGACAGTAGTCCATTATGACAGTAGACCATTATGACATTAGACCATTATGACAGTAGACCATTATGACAGTAGTCCATTATGACAGTAGACTATTATGACAGTAGACCATTATGACAGTAGAACAGTATGACAGTAGTCCATTATGAAAGTAGACCAGTATGACAGTAGTCCATTATGACAGTAGACCATTATAACAGTAGTCCATTATGACAGTAGACCATTATAACAGTAGACCATTATGACAGTTGACCATTATGACAGTAGACCATTATGACAGTAGACCATTATGACAGTAGACCATTATGACAGTAGACCATTATTTCAGTAGACCATTATGACAGTAGTCCAGTATGACAGTAGACCATTATGACAGTAGTCCAGTATGACAGTAGACCATTATGACAGTAGTCCAGTATGACAGTAGACCATTATGACAGTAGACCATTATGACAGTAAACCATTATGACAGTAGACCAGTATGACAGTATACCATTATGACAGTAGTCCATTATGACAGTAGTCCATTATGACAGTAGACCAGTATGACAGTAGACCATTATGACAGTAGTCCATTATGACAGTAATCCATTATGACAGTAGACCAGTATGACAGTAGACCATTATGAAAGTAGACCATTATGACAGTAGACCATTTTGACAGTAGACCAGTATGACAGTAGACCATTATGACAGTAGACCATTATGACAGTAGACCATTATGACAGTAGACCATTATGACAGTAGACCATTATGACAGTAGTCCAGTATGACAGTAGACCATTATGACAGTAGTCCATTATGACAGTAGTCCATTATGACAGTAGACCATTATGACAGTAGTCCAGTATGACAGTAGACCATTATAACAGTAGTCCATTATGACAGTAGACCATTATGACAGTAGACCATTATGACAGTAGTCCATTATGACAGTAGACCATTATGACAGTAGAACAGTATGACAGTAGACCAGTATGACAGTAGACCATTATGACAGTAGACCATTATGATAGTAGACCAGTATGACAGTAGACCATTATGACAGTAGACCATTATGACAGTAGACCATTATGACAGTATACCATTATGACAGTAGACCATTATGACTGTAGACCATTATGACAGTAGTCCATTATGAAAGTAGACCATTATGACAGTAGTCCAGTATGACAGTAGACCATTATGACAGTAGACCATTATGACAGTAAACCATTATGACAGTAAACCATTATGACAGTATACAATTATGACAGTAGACCATTATGACAGTAGATCATTATGACAGTAGATCATTATGACAGTAGATCATTATGACAGTAGATCATTATGACAGTAGACCATTATGACAGTAGACCATTATGACAGTAGTCCATTATGACAGTAGTCCAGTATGACAGTAGACCATTATGACAGTAGACCATTATGACAGTAGTCCATTATGACAGTAGACCATTATGACAGTAGAACAGTATGACAGTAGACCAGTATGACAGTAGACCATTATGACAGTAGACCATTATGACAGTAGACCAGTATGACAGTAGACCATTATGACAGTAGACCATTATGACAGTAGACCATTATGACAGTATACCATTATGACAGTAGTCCATTATGACAGTAGACCATTATGACAGTAGAACAGTATGACAGTAGACCAGTATGACAGTAGACCATTATGACAGTAGACCATTATGACAGTAGACCAGTATGACAGTAGACCATTATGACAGTAGACCATTATGACAGTAGACCATTATGACAGTATACCATTATGACAGTAGACCATTATGACTGTAGACCATTATGACAGTAGTCCATTATGAAAGTAGACCATTATGACAGTAGTCCAGTATGACAGTAGACCATTATGACAGTAGACCATTATGACAGTAAACCATTATGACAGTAAACCATTATGACAGTATACAATTATGACAGTAGACCATTATGACAGTAGATCATTATGACAGTAGATCATTATGACAGTAGATCATTATGACAGTAGACCATTATGACAGTAGACCATTATGACAGTAGTCCATTATGACAGTAGTCCAGTATGACAGTAGTACAGTATGACGTATACAGTGTATAGTATACATCCTTGAATACATTGATATTATTGCGAGTCCGCGGGTGTGTTGGTGTGTATTGGTGTGTATGTAGTGGTAGTAGTAGTAGTAGTAGTAGTAGTAGTAGTAGTAGTAGTAGTAGTAAATTGATATATTCACAAAAATCCAATTTTTCAAAAAATTGTCCGGATGTGATATATATAATATAAAATTAATATTATGGCGACATCCATAATTTAAATAAATTATAATAAATGCAGTAAAGTAAGGTTTGGGTGGATAGTAAGTTAGTAATTAATTTAGTCGACTTATCAGTATGTAAATTTATTAAATATAGTTAGTTAAGTTCAAGTAAGTGTCTGTGTAGTTTTGTTTTAAATGTAGTTGATAGTTTCTCATTAGTAATAGTTTTGGGAAGTTTATTCCATAATGTTGAGTAGTTGAGTAGTCGATGGGTTGTGTTTCAGGAGGGTACTATTTGATAATCTTAATTTAGTTATTTATTTAAATTTAATTGAGTCTCTAATGTATTTAGGAAGATTGTTATGTATGGCAGTATGTATAATATTGATGGTTTTATATGTGGATCGTTGTTTAAATGTAAATGTTTATTTTTTCGGTATTCTGTGGTATGTGTTCGTTTAGGTAGTTTAAAAATGAGTCTGCATGTTTGGTTTATTATTTTGTTAAGTCGTCTTCCTTGAAATTTAGGTATATCAGTAAGTATGTAGTTACAATAATCAATTTTTGATATTATATAAGCGGAGGTTAATATTTTGAGGGATGATTGATTCAGAAGGTGTTTTATTTGTTTTAATTGATATAATTTATATATAGTGCATTGTTTAAATATAGATAGATTTGTGTATTTAGTGTTAGGTGTTTATCAAGTATAACACCTAAGGTTGTTATATTAGTTTGTATTTCTATTTCAGTATTAGCTATTTTAATATGTGTGAGTGGGAGTGGGATCAGACGTTTGCTATGAAAGATAATACAATCTATTTTAAGTTTATTAAATAGTTGTTGTTAAAATATATTTCAAGTTCAGTAATTAATTTATATATTTTAGTTAGAGCTTCGTGTAGGTCATTGAAAGTAATGTGTGTGTGTGTGTTTGTGTGTGTATGTGTGTATGTGTGTGTCGATCAATATATACTGTGATCGACACACACACACACATATATATATATATATATATATATATATATATATATATATATGAGTGCAGTAACATTTAACGTAATACACATCTGAAAACAATATATCAATTTGTAACAATGCATCGAGAAATCATAGTAATACTAGAACTATGGTCCACTATGGTGTGGCTTTCCCTTTGAAATAACTTCACATAACATGGCATCGATTATATATAGATTAATATAGAAATAGAGACAATAGTCGATGAATAGTAAAGTGGTTTGCAAATCTATTGTTATAAAGGACTTGATATGATAACAATTTAAAGTAATACAAATAAAGATTAACGTTATAGATTATAGCGATTGCAAACATAAATATCCTACTAATAATGTATAAAGTTAACTATTAAAAGTCCTATCGGACATGACTATAGTCAGTTGTATTACACTAGCCTATATATAGCATATATACTATAACCTATATATAGACATACAGGTGATCATTAATAAACATGTCTGATAGGCATGTAGGCCGCGTATTATATCATGAAGCCACGTCATACAAACTGACACCCCTCAATAGCACATCGTACGTCACTACAGCTGTAGTCACTGTCTACCCCTGATCGTGAACTGTGACCTCTAGTCATCATTAACAATAACTTCTTATTGTAATCATCACTTTATTGTATTGTAAGATTCTATATCATACTACTATACTATAATATAGTGTATACATTTATAATATGGTATATATGTTAATATACTAGGGGAAAGTAACCGAATACGGACACTCTCGGTATTTCAGAAACCATAAATCCTACAAAAAAATGTTTAATGAATAAACTACCCATCATTATTTAAATAGTCTAAATAAGTATTTTTTTATTATTTAATTATTCAAAATAGTGCTGATATATCCAATAAACTGATTTTTTTATTACGTTTTTAAATTTATGAAAAAAAATTTAAATTTAAAATCTTCTCAAGAATATACAAATATATCGATATAATACATAATAATATTTTATTAAAAACTAAAGAATTCTAAACATTATATACATAATTGCTATATTTATTATCAAATATTAATTAAGTTATAAGCATATATCTAGAAGTCATATAAATCCCTAATACGGACACTCTAGCTGTCTATATACGGGCACCCTATAACCAATCAGCGCGCAGCGTGTGAACTATTCTAATTTTCATAAAAATCGCGTGCATTATAATATTAATCCACCAATAAAGCTAAAGTTAAAAATTTTATTATTTATATACTTAACTTGTATTATTAATTAATAATATAATATAAATTAATAAATTAATAACTAATTAAATTATATCAAATTATTTATAAAATAAATTATAAATAATGTAATTGTAATTTATCTGATTGGTTCATCAGAAATATATAGTTTATCTAGTGGTATATAGGGTGTCAGCATTATAATATGGGGTGTCCGTATTATAATATGGGGTATAATACGGACACCCCCATTATATATTGAATAACGAGATTAAATAAAAATTAAAAATCAAAATAATATCTATAATCATATAATATTAAATTAATTTATGAATAAAAATATTTAGTCATAAAATGTTAAGACACTTTATTGTTAAATTGGACACTATAGGTCACAGACACACACATATATATATATATATATATATATAGTATAATATATAGTATATATGTTATATAAAGTGCTATAGTATATATATTTACGAATAGAATAGATTCTTAATTGTAATATTTTATCATGTTAACATGTGTCTTTGATCGTAATTTGTATATGAAATGTATATAAAATGTATATATTGTAATGCTTAATATTTGTAATAAACAGATATAACAGATACATTAACACTTAGTAGATACAACATACATATATAACACAATAGTATTTGATACGTAGATTGGTGTTGATATTTAGCTAAATATAAAAAAATCCTTTCACAAAAAGTCGCCACAAATGTTTCCGTCATTTATTCTCAAATTTTTTAATTTCTTATGAATTGAATTACTATATTAACGAATGTAAGTTTTATTACGTGTACGCGTGTGTATGTGCGTGCATGTGTGCGTGTGTGCGTGTGTGCGTGTATGTGTGCGTTTATGGGTATAATATGTGATGTTAAACGTGGCAATATCTACATTTAATTGTTATTAGATTGTGATTAGTATACTAGTATACCTATAGGTAATATGTCATATCTTATTCTCGAGGATATTAAATTAAATTGTTAATAATGTAAATCGAAACTAGATCGTTATACACGCAGTTTCGTTATAAGCGATTAGTCGAACATATCAATATGTGTAAATAACGTTAATCACAACTTTCGCTCTACGCGATTGTCGTGTTATATGTGACCGCTATATAGATATTCACAAATGTGAGCGCTCCTTTGAATATGAAATAAATACATATTGTTCACGAATATCAATACACAGATGGTAAAATAAGTGTATATATATATAATACAGCTAGCTTTAGATATATACTTATCTACTTACATATCTACTTATTTATAGATATATCTGTAAATATTATGTATAATTGATAAATGAATTTATATTTGAGATATTGACTAGCTAGCACAGTTGCATACATAAAGTTGCATCGGATATCGCACACTTATCCCGCACACCCACACACCCGCACACACCCACACACACATCCCCCACATCCACACCCACACCCTCACACACACCCACACACACCCCACACCTACACCACACCCATATCGCACACCACACCCTCACACACACCCACACACACCCCACACCTACACCACACCCATATCGCACACCACACCCTCACACACACCCACACACACCCCACACCTACACCACACCCTCACACACACACCCACACACACATCTCACACACATCCCAGACACATACCCACACCCACACCCACACCCACACATATCCCCCACACACTTATCCCACGTGTGGGTGCACCCATACACATCCCCCGCACCCACACACACAAACACACCCACACACCCACACCCACACACACATCCCCCACAACCACACCCATACATACACATTAATTGTTATCAGTAGTATACTACTTCGATACTAATTTATAATTGTGATTTATTTTTTAATAAATAAATACATTATATTAAAAAATATTAATATTCAAATAATTTCTATTCCAGTTTAAATATGTTTCAATATCTCTAATTTTAATAATAATAATTACAATTTGTATTTATTATGAAGTATGAATGTAATGCACTAATGATTCATTAGTAATGACTAACTAGTTATATAGGTCATCCAATAATACTCTATTGTATTACGAATCTTTGGGAATATTGTATATCGTATTTTAATTTCGAAATTAAAATATTTAATTATTACTATTTAATATGCTATCTTTTTAATATATAAAGTATATTGTATAGCATACTATTTATGTAATTATAGTAATAATTAAAAGCCTACTATTTCTAAATCACGCTCATTGATTATATATATATATATATATATATATATATACATAAATAGGTACCTATACACATAATAATACCACACCCACACACATTCGCACACACTAGCGCACACATGTGTGTGTATTCAAGCATGCTTCTAGCATTCATAATCAGATATTACAAACATATGTTGGTGTCTATAATGAAAAGTTAATCATATTCTGCCACATATATATGTATATATGTATATATGTATATATATATATATATATATATATATATATATATATAAACACGTATATACATACATATAATACATTTGTATATTTACATAATAATAAGTAAATGTAAATACGACATTACGGCCCGGCGCCTGTAATGATATTCAATGTATTTAAATCTAAATATAGAACCATTACGCGATATCTAAATATAACCTTCCGTACAGATATCGGAAGGCGTTGATTGGTCGAGATATTGGCAGCCTCGGCTCTACGTGGAGAACACGGTTGGAGAACCTTCCGAATCGGTCTGGCATCAGTTGGTGTTCACCGGAGATGGGCAAGCTATTGTATACGAACGGCGACGGGTCAAAGGTTGCTTCCTCGAGAATCTCGAACTCGATCAGTTCCCATTCGATACGCAGGTAATTATATATATATATATATATATATATATATATGTGTGTAATATCTATTATTAGTATTACCTACCGTAATAGTGAAATGGAACCCCCGCGTAGGCTAAACTTATTCTACGTGTGAGGTCTTAGATATGCACTCAAACGGTGTATCGCACAGTAGAGCGTATCTTGAGTGGCGCACACCGGTGCACATTCACACCGGAAACACGCGTTGCATCCTTATATGGGTGTACACCGTGAATTTGTTTAAGTGGATACGCTTGGTCTGACAAAATCAGTCAAAATCATTTTTTTTTTTTGATAAATTATATATTTATCTATAACATATCCAAATATGTCATCATAATACGATCACTAAAGCATACAAATCAAACTTTTACAATTATTTACATTTAAACATCACCTTTTTTGTATATAAATATTTTAGATGTTATTTTTTTAAACCTGATTAATATTGCTTACACTTGAATAATATGATATAAATATATTGAGATTTAAATGACTACATTAAACATATAGGCTATATATATATGTGTACGTGTGAAGTTATAGAGTGTACGGAATATACGCCTTTCACTCATATAGCATACGTATATGTATATGTATACATATATGAATATGTATATGTATATTAAACTTCCTGTGTGGCTCAGTGGCTAAGGCTTCAGACACGCAAGCAATAGGACACAGGTTCGAACCTCGTATGGACCATTACAATATGTTTTAAAATAATATTTAGAAGTGATCCTATATAATTATGTATAAATAAATGATCGGCTCTGGTTAAAATCATAGAGTCAGATATTCTGAGAATATAAAATGAGAATATAATAGCATACTACTAAGGCAATCGTTAGACTTCTCCGTAATGTTATATATATATATATAGTAATAGGATAACATTAGGACAAGCATGTTCTTAGAACAAGTTGTCCTATTTGATACGCACTATTACACAATATGGTACAATGTGGTTCACGCATATATCAGCATCACACCGCCATCATTGATGCAGCATCAACCCGCCATCATTGATGCAGCATCAACCCGCCATCATTGATGCAGCATCAACCCGCCATCATTGATGCAGCATCAACCCGCCATCTCTGATGCAGCATCACCCCTCCATCATTGATGCTGCATGATCCCTCCATCATTGATGCAGCATCAACCCGCCATCTCTGATGCAGCATCACCCCTCCATCATTGATGCTGCATGATCCCTCCATCATTGATGCAGCATCAACCCGCCATCATTGATGCAGCATCAACCCGCCATCATTGATGCAGCATCAACCCGCCATCTCTGATGCAGCATCACCCCTCCATCATTGATGCTGCATGATCCCTCCATCATTGATGCAGCATCAACCCGCCATCATTGATGCAGCATCAACCCGCCATCATTGATGCAGCATCAACCCGCCATCATTGATGCAGCATCAACCCGCCATCATTGATGCAGCATCAACCCGCCATCTCTGATGCAGCATCACCCCTCCATCATTGATGCAGCATCAACCCGCCATCATTGATGCAGCATCAACCCTCCATCATTGATGCAGCATCAACCCTCCATCTCTGATGCAGCATCACCCCGCCATCATTGATGCATCATCACCCCTCCATCATTGATGCAGCATCACCCCTCCATCATTGATGCTGCATGATCCCTCCATCATTGATGCAGCATCACCCCACCATCATTGATGCAGCATCACCCCTCCATTATTTATGCAGCATCACCCCGCCATCATTGATGCTGCATCACTTCATTATAAACATGCCGTATATAGTAGGTAGACCTATAGGTATACTATATACCTACTAGGTAGACCGCACTGCTATTCGTATGTAAGTACGCTACAGCAGTGCGTTCAATATGTGAAGGATTGATCACAAGTAAACATATTGAATGTCGTTACATAGCAGTTTCATCAAATTCAATATTATGTTTAAACACATTCATTGTATTAATTATCACATACATTTTAGTGCAAATATTATTAACCGATATTACACGAATGGTGCATTAGAATTAGTGAACAATTGTATCTGCAATAGGGTACCCTATATGATACATAATCACTAATGTATACGCTCGCTTCGTTATCACGTGACTATGTAGGATGGGGCGTGGTCACGTGACTATGGAGGAGGGGGCGTGGTCACTTGACTATGCACAACGATGGGTGTGGTCACGTGACAATGGGGAATGGGGCGTGGTCACGTGACCATGGAGGATGGGACGTGGCCACGTGACCATGGAGGATGGGACGTGGCCACGTGACTATTGAGGATGTGTCGTGGTCACGTGACTATGTAGTATGGGGGCGTGGTCACTTGACTATGCACAAAGAGGGGTGTGGTCACGTGACAATGGGGAATGGGCGTGGTCACGTGACTATGGCGGATGTGTCATGGTCACGTGACTATGGATGATGGGGCGTGGTCACGTGACTATTGAGGATGTGGGGCGTGGTCACGTGACGATGTAGGCGGGAAGTGGTCACGTGACTATTGATATAACGAAGTGATCACGTGACATATCGGGGTTCGTAACGGTGGCTGCGATGATGATGTTACCGGAAGTGAATGATAACGAACACTATTGTTGTCCGGTTAGAAGACCGCGCCCTACAGAGGGTAAAGCCCGCTCTCTACAGAGGGTAAAGCCCGCGCCCTACAGAGGGTAAAGCCCGCGCCCTACAGAGGGTAAAGCCCGCGCCCTACAGAGGGTAAAGCCCGCGCCCTACAGAGGGTAAAGCCCGCTCTCTACAGAGGGTAAAGCCCGCTCCCTACAGAGGGTAAAGCCCGCGCCCTACAGAGGGTAAAGCCCGCTCCCTACAGAGGGTAAAGCCCGCGCCCTACAGAGGGTAAAGCCCGCTCTCTACAGAGGGTAAAGCCCGCTCTCTACAGAGGGTAAAGCCCGCTCTCTACAGAGGGTAAAGCCCGCTCTCTACAGAGGGTAAAGCCCGCTCTCTACAGAGGGTAAAGCCCGCGCCCTACAGAGGGTAAAGCCCGCTGTCTACAGAGGGTAAAGCCCGCTCTCTACAGAGGGTAAAGCCCGCTCTCTACAGAGGGTAAAGCCCGCTCCCTACAGAGGGTAAAGCCCGCTCTCTACAGAGGGTAAAGCCCGCTCTCTACAGAGGGTAAAGCCCGCTCCCTACAGAGGGTAAAGCCCGCTCTCTACAGAGGGTAAAGCCCGCTCTCTACAGAGGGTAAAGCCCGCGCCCTACAGAGGGTAAAGCCCGCTCTCTACAGAGGGTAAAGCCCGCTCTCTACAGAGGGTAAAGCCCGCTCTCTACAGAGGGTAAAGCCCGCTCTCTACAGAGGGTAAAGCCCGCTCTCTACAGAGGGTAAAGCCCGCGCCCTACAGAGGGTAAAGCCCGCTCTCTACAGAGGGTAAAGCCCGCTCTCTACAGAGGGTAAAGCCCGCTCTCTACAGAGGGTAAAGCCCGCTCTCTACATAGGGTAAAGCCCGCTCTCTACAGAGGGTAAAGCCCGCTCTCTACAGAGGGTAAAGCCCGCTCTCTACAGAGGGTAAAGCCCGCTCTCTACAGAGGGTAAAGCCCGCGCCCTACAGAGGGTAAAGCCCGCTCTCTACAGAGGGTAAAGCCCGCTCTCTACAGAGGGTAAAGCCCGCTCTCTACAGAGGGTAAAGCCCGCTCTCTACAGAGGGTAAAGCCCGCTCTCTACAGATGGTAAAGCCCGCTCTCTACAGAGGGTAAAGCCCGCTCCCTACAGAGGGTAAAGCCCGCTCTCTACAGAGGGTAAAGCCCGCTCTCTACATAGGGTAAAGCCCGCTCTCTACAGAGGGTAAAGCCCGCGCCCTACAGAGGGTAAAGCCCGCTCTCTATAGAGGGTAAAGCCCGCGCCCTACAGAGGGTAAAGCCCGCGCCCTACAGAGGGTAAAGCCCGCGCCCTACAGAGGGTAAAGCCCGCTCTCTACAGAGGGTAAAGCCCGCTCTCTACAGAGGGTAAAGCCCGCGCCCTACAGAGGGTAAAGCCCGCTCTCTACAGAGGGTAAAGCCCGCGCCCTACAGAGGGTAAAGCCCGCTCTCTACAGAGGGTAAAGCCCGCTCTCTACAGAGGGTAAAGCCCGCTCTCTACAGAGGGTAAAGCCCGCTCCCTACAGAGGGTAAAGCCCGCTCTATACAGAGGGTAAAGCCCGCTCCCTACAGAGGGTAAAGCCCGCTCTCTACAGAGGGTAAAGCCCGCGCCCTACAGAGGGTAAAGCCCGCACAGCATACTATACAGTTGGACGGATAACAACAATATGGCCTATTAAGCTCTATTAAGCGACTCGTCGAGCGTATTAATGGACGCGCACGTACGTGTGTGTGCGTGTGCGTGTGCGGGTGTATGCGTGTGTGCATGCGACGTACACTATACGACGTGCCATAGTGTTATGTTGTTCGTCGGATGCCTATAGGCATTACTGTATTCAGTAATTGTTACTAGGAAATGATTTCTCTGAACCTAAAGTTAAGTAGCGCGTGAACCAGCTCGGTGAAGTGTAGCTCAGCTATCGTTGGTAGTAATGCCATTATCTTTACTGATAACCCTTATCTACTGATAACACGTTATCTACTGATAACACATTATCTACTGACGACACGTTATCTACTGATAACACCTTATCTACTGACAACACGTTGACACCAGTTAATACTTACGTAAACAGGGTACATATATTAATTATATATTAATTATATATTAATTATATATTATTAATATATTAATAATATATTAATAATATATTAATAATATATTAATAATAATATAATAATATATTAATAATATATTAATAATATAATAATAATATATTAATAATATATTAATTATATATTAATAATATATTAATTATATATTAATAATAGTGTATGAAGTTATAATTATATATTAACAAGTATAGTAAATGGATATTTAAAATGCTATTAAAGTACATCATTTACGTTGTGTTAAATATAATGACATTCATATTACTTACTATCGCGACCTCCCTTCCTCTCTCTTCTCTATAACAAGATGCTCGTCAGGAAAATAGATTCTAGTTAAGCTGTGGTGTTATGTGTGATATAAATTATATCATATAATTTAGCGTAAGTCACACAAGTAAAGCCGAGGGAAGCCGAGAGAAGCCGAGTAATCGTATTGATAAAGTTAATCCACTCTAGTTAATCCACTATAGTTAATCTACATACATGAAACGGTTAATTTAATATCGTGCTATATATAGGATATAGTATACTGCGCATGCGTCCCAACTTACGAATATATTGTCTAAGTAGGCCGCAGTCTATGTTAGTACACTTGTATATGTGTGTATATACACTTGTATACTGTACAATGTACACTTGTACACTGCACATCATGCATAATATAGCGACTGCATACCGCGCGGAGTTTGATTAAAGTTAATCAATTATGAAACTATTATAACACTGCGTATCATATCAATAATGCACGTGTAATGTGTTAATCTAGTGTTCATTATCGCTCTGTGTGTTATTGTTAACGTGGCCGGATGAAGATACCACGTGTTGCAAGTCACGTGCTATTGTTTATTGTTCTTGTGTATCATGTGGTGTCATTGTTGACATTACAGAATGTTATTCGCAATTATTCATAAATGTTAAATCACGTGATATTTTTTTTTTACTTTTTTTTATTTGGTGATGTCCTTTCATCCCATCCAGGAACTTAGATGAAGTTTTCACTTATAACCATATATGTATGGCTCTAATGTCCCTTCGAAGCCGCTCTCATGTTAAGGCATCCATGGTTTTAACGAGAGCCGATCATTTATTTATACACAATTATATAAGATTACTTCTAAATAATATTTTAAGACCCATTTTATAAAATTAATTAATGGTCCGGACGAGGCTCGAACCCGTGTCCTATTGCTTGTGTGTCTGACGCTTTATCCACTCAGCCACACAGGCAGTTGAATTTAGTGATATATATATATATATATAT